>OZ059800.1:10208948-11408948 GCA_964057025.1 Standfussiana lucernea
GTATATCCTAGAATCATATATTGGAAGCCTTTTATTGTGCCCACCGCCAGTCTGTGGAATCCACTGCCGGGTTCTCCAGATCATAAAATCTGGATCTATTCAAGGTTCGAGTGAATCGGTTTCTTCTAGGTGTGCGTGCTCCATCCTAGGCCGCATAATCGCTTCACATTTATTTATTTATTTAAACTTCATGTACAATAGTGGTACATAGGCGGACTTAATGCCACAAGGCATTCTCTACCAGTCAAACTTTGGGTTAAATTGGACAAAATTGTGACAGGGTACAAAAAAAAAAAAAAAAATAAGAATACTACTTGTTTTCGAAAATGTAGGTATATACTTATAAAGATACTAATAACAATATACAATTAAAATAAACGAATAAATATTTCAACAAATACCAAAATAAAAAAAAACGATAAACCTGATAATAATTACTATGACAAGACTTCTAGGTAATTGAGAGCTATTTAGTCTGACTTAGATAGTGGTTCCGAACATTTCTTTTAAAAGTGAATTTGCTTTCAGCTTTTTTAAAGGCAAAATCACATCAAGCGAATTGTAGCCAAACGCAAGCCTATTTAGTGAGTTAAAAACATTATTTGGTGGAGATGGTGTTGATGGCGCAGTGAAGAAGCCTGAATATCAGCAATGAGAACGTTGTAGATTGACTATGCTTATGCTGCATCACTACTTTATCTGGGGACGTAAATGGTTTTCCGAAATTATTTCGAAAGATTGAAAAATTTTATGAACAATTCTTATATTGACCAAGCGTCGTGCCTTCACGATACTACCAGTAATACTGAACAATTCAAGGTATATTCACAAAGGACATTATATTTTATTGTTGGCTAAATTATTGACATGTCGTATTCAATGTATGTTGTTACGAATTAATAATTAGCCTGGTGTTACCCCATTGTGTGTCCGTATATAATAAAAAGAGGAAGTAGCAAATGATCGCAATGTATTGTACTGGTGCACGTTATTACCGTGTTTATTTTACTGCATATCAGGGTTCCTTAGGCATTGGAGCAGATTTTTTTTTTACTTTACGTGATTTACTTCCCTATGGAGACATTCTCAGCATTGAAATAAAAACAATGGAAAAGGTTGTCTTGTAGTTTCTTGCACTCACACACAAAAATAGGATCAAAAGTCTTTTTCTTGCCCGTTTCTGTGTCTAAAACACAAGACACTTTATAAAAACTTCAAAGTCAAGATTTTGAAGGTCACAGTTTTAGTTTGCTAATGCTGTGCGATAGATTAGAGGGAGACTAATAACCCTGATAAGTCGAAGATTTTTTAAAAAAAGTTGAGAATGCATCAATTGCGCGTCTAAACATACTTACTCATAACTACATAATACGCTTTGGAAATACTCTTCTAACAAAGTAGTTTTTAGTTCCAACGGAGCACCTTCACTGAAACATACCTTGGGCCATGCGAATCACAATGGTAAACAAAGGATGTAAAGAAAATGAGAAAATATTTATAATCTTCTTGATCTTCGTGTCATTGGTACAGCAGTATTTTTCAACCTAAAACTTCGCTACATACACGGCATCTCTTTGACTGCATCTTTTGGTACGTAGAATTAGAGGAATTAAGAATTATAGGAAGGAGACATGATGTGTGCAGCATATTTCCAAATTTACACTCTTTTTGCCGTTATTTATTCTTGTTGGCAGATGAAGACATCAAAATCAAAATCAAAGCATTTATTTCAAGTAGCCCAATGACAGGCACTTTTGAATTGTCGAAACAAAGACGGCAATAAAAAATGAAGCAACAGCCCCAGTCACAAGACATAATAACTGTGAAAGTACTGTAGTTGCCCATTCCAAAGCGTAGATCTCTATGGAGAAGAATGGGCAAGAAACTCCATGGACACTCTTTTAAATCATAATGTTTTTACAAAAATCTTGGATACATCATTCTTGTTGAGATGGTACATTATGTGAAAACGATGTAGCAAGACGTGCACGTTAAAAGTGTCCACATTACAAACAAAAAAAGACAATTGAAAACAAAATAATTAGTTCAAATAAACTGTGGCAACTAAGAGATGACCAGTCACAACTGACAGCGCCCGTTCACGAACATGACGCATGGATCAGCCATCATTCAACTCAACCATTTTGAAGGGAACTAAATGACCCGACACACACGCCGCCATCAGCGAGACATTTGAGTGAGCATGTCATACTCTCAACTGCCAGGGCACATTCAAGTTGAGAAAAAAAAAATTGGTTTCCTGTGAATGATAGCTTTCTAGTACATAGTACTCACACAATATAGGCTATGCGACTATATAATACTAAAAAGATTGAATTTATTCAATGCAAAGACAGTTGAACAATCTTCAGCAGCCCCAACAATACTATTTAATTCTATCAATTTATGCGCCCCTGTCCTTGTGGAGCAGGACCAGCATGCTGTGCCTACCCCAAATAAATAGGGGAGGAGAAGGATGATGGCGTTATATGTATATTCTCATATTATATTATATACAAGATCGTAGCTTATCGATCTGGTTCGAACTTGACATACATATAATAATGTCCCCTTTTGTTATATAGGTGTAAAATATAATATATAAAAAATGGTAATTATCTCACTATACAATTATAGTAACGCAAATATAATAATAGTCCTCTTCACGAGCTCAAACGTATAAAACGGGAAGCAAAAAGTTTTGGTACAAATTGTATTTTTGTCATTTCAAAATGTTGAAGTTCAGTGTTGTGTGTCTTTATTTCGCAGTGGTGGCTGTTAATTTTTGGAATGTTCATGTAAGTTTTGACATCAGTAATGAGACTATAGAAGAATGAAGACTACTATGAAGGTTTGATTTTAGGCTTAGGGTGTATTTAAAAGAAAAAAAGATTCAGGTAGCAGTTTTGATTAAAACAAAAAAAAATGCAACCGACTTAAAAAAATACCCAAATGCAAAATAACCTTTATTTCGGAAGGTGGTGACTCTTGTTACTTAAATTCTTTTTTTTTTTTCGTCGCCGACTTCCAAAATTAAGATTATTTTGAACTTTTTTAGTATTTTTTTAGAAATCGGTTGTATATTTTTTCGATAAAGTTTTTATATTTCTCCGTGTTTAGTTGTGGTACCTACATTGCTATTAGTAACTACGAGTAGTAGCATCATCAACATACGTATATGAAGTATTATCAGTATATGATACGAATTTAAGAATGCTAACCCAAAAATCTAATAAAATCGAATAGAAAATGAAATTACCTACATTTCTTTTATTTTGTAGCTTAATACTGATTTATTCACGAATACTAAATCTTCTATTTTTGCTCTTCTTTTTCAGTGCATATCTGAAGAAGACAAAAAGGCTTTCATAGAGGCAATTAAACCCATTGTAGACGATTGTGGATCAGAATGCGGTCTTACCGAAGAAGATTTCAAGAAACACAAGGAAGGCGACGATATAGATCCGTGTTTTAAGAAATGCATGATGGTGAAAATGGGACTTGTAAGTAGAACTACAAAGGACCACTCAAATAATGTTGTTATCTTTAAGTTATGTAACAGATATAGGTCCGAGATGAGTGACAATAGCTTTAAGTATATTTCTACAAAGACTTAATGGGATTGCTTTTTAATGCTTTTTTTACAAGCTTTTATTTAACTTGGAATGTTTGTATGTATGTATGTTTGACTAGGTCAAATCTTGCAACTGAATTTTAAAAAAGCTATTCCCAATCAATTGAGCTCAAATTTTGCATACATGTTTAGTTTGGATGACAATGCAAGGTTAGCTAAGTGTCATCGTTCTAAACCCAACAAGGCGGACTCCCAAAGATGGCGGACTAGTTATTTTTTATGCAACCCCATGATATGAGTATCAATTAAAATGGTTTGTTGAGAAGAATACGAATACAGCTATAAAATAAATGAATAGTAAAAAAAATAATTAAAAACAAGCTTTTATTGGTAGCTTAAGTTGAATTTGTAATTATTTCGTAACCGTTACCGTAGTTAGAATCTCACTTTGATTAGGCCCCTGCTGAATTCATATCGTCATGATTTACACAATTTACTTTTGTTCGAAATCGCAATTTTATAGGAGCTGATAATAGTAATTAGCAATTTTTTCATATTAATTACTAAATTATTCGTTTTAACTTGTTGGTAACCTGTGAAGTTAGCTGAGTTTCTATTATAAGCAGTACTTTACCGTACTTTCGTGGAATCGTTGGTTGTCATGTAATCATGTAACAGAAGTAATAATTAAGCCTCCCACACACAGGCGCAGCGCGTCACGCGACGTTAAAATCTCCGTAGAACAAATTGTATGAAAACGCGTGCGCGTGTTCACACTGGCGCGTCACGACGCTTTGCGTTTCAGATAATTTCATAAGTTTTCGATAGCGCCGCGCGTGCGCGGCGTGAAGCGCGGCGCTCGGCGCCGAAAAACAAAAATACTCGTAGAACATTTTGTATGAAAACGCCTGCGTGTGTTCACACAGGCGCGTCGTGACGCGGCGTGAAGCGCGGCGTGATCGCGATTTTTCTGGATAGGATCAAGAAATTCTAACCTAACCTAACCTATCCCTTTTCTTCAGGTGTAAATACTTAATGAATGTCCTCCGCCTTGGGGAGAGCGGAACGTGTTAACTAAAATCACCCCGATGTTCAGTCCCACACTTGCATCGGGGGGCAGCGGTATCTTGATGTGACCTCCGATGCCCCGAACTGGTGCTGACCCATTTGACAAGCGGGCGTCTGCTATGGCCCGTTTTAGATAAGGGCCGTAAAGCGCGTAAGGAAATTAGGACCGTTTTGCGCGGTACATTTTTCGTAGCCGAAACCTTTGGACCACGTTTTTTATTTATTTCCTTGCATAAATTATTACAATTTCTATTGTATTACCTTGCTATTTACATATATTACCTTATTAAATAATAATATTACACAAAACTAGACAGAATAAAATTATCCTAGAACATTATGTTCGAAAATCTGAGGTGGCTGAATTTTTATTTTACAATTTTCATCATATTTCCTAAATTAATTAACTTATTGACATGAATCCTTTTGTATTGTTGTTTTTAAATGTAAACCTATTGTTTGACACTACTTTCATTAAAATATCTGCACTAATTAAAATTCTCATTTTCAAGTTACGTAATTATATGAGAGAAATTTTCTAACTTAATTTTTTGATCATTCGATTTGAGCATTCGCCGCCGCCGCCAGCGGCAGAGCTTCACGTGGTTCCGACCCTTTGATCTAGCCGCAACACAGTTGCACGCACGTGTCTTGTGAACTTCTCAAATACTAAGATCGGAATGGAACAGTCACAGTACTAGGATCGGAACAGTCTTAAATACTAAGATCGGAATGGATCGAGCTGTTAGGTTAGGTTGAGATGAGCGTCAACCCACCCCGCAGCCAAATGGGTCAGCACCAGTTCCGGGCATCGGAAGTCACATCAGGATACCGCTGCCCCCCGATGCAAGTGTGGGACTGAACATCGGGGTGATTTTAGTTAACACGCTCCGCTCTCCCCAAGGCGGAGGACATTCATTAAGGATTTCCACCTGGAGAAAAGGGATAGGTTAGGTTAGGTTAGGATTTCTCGATCCTATCGAGAAAAATCGCGATCACGCCGCGCTTCACGCCGCGTCACGACGTGCCTGTGTGAACACACGCCGGCGTTTTCATACAAAATGTTCTACGAGTATTTTGTTTCTTGCCGCCGAGCGCTGAGGCGTCACGACGCTGCTGTGTGAACACACGCCGGCGTTTTCATACAAAATGTTCTACGAGTATTTTGTTTCTTGACGCCGAGCGCGGCGCGCGCCACGCCGCGCCTGTGTGTGAGGCTTTGCGTTGCGGCGTCACCGCTATGCCGCAAAGCGCGACAAAACGCGCCTGTGTGAACGAGGATTTATGCTGGAAGAACCGGATATATATAGATTTCTTAAATACAGATGGTTCTTGACTAGTTCTTATCGTCGTTTACCTAAATAAGTATTTTTTTTAAATAAATCGTTATTTCTCTAGATGGATGAGACTGGCAAATACAACCGAGACGCTTTAAACGAATCGATGGCGAATTACGCGGGAGATAAAGAGGAAGCTAAGAAAATTCAAGACAAGTTAGATAGCTGCTTCGATGGTAAATGAGCTACATCATTGTTATATTTCACTAGTATCTACTGCGGTTTTTCCTACTCTTTTTTGATTAATTTCGTTGTGGGATCCAAGACAGATGAAATGTTTCTCTAGGACTTCGTCGAGCTTCATAGTCTCGGCACTTGTCTGATGATCGTCACTGTTGATTCTAGTATTCAGGAGTTGCAGTGGTTTAGGGATAGTGTGGCGGGCTCGGTACCTACTGCCCTTTTATCAGACAAAAACGATTACCTGCATTCCATCTGCGTTGGACTTCTTCGACGGTCTAGTGGTCGTAAGTGCGACTGCTAACCAAGAGGTTCCGGGTTCGATTCCCAGGTCGGGCGAATTCCTATCGGGTTTTTCATATGGAATTTCTCAGAAGCAGCCACGGAGTCTGGATTTGTGCCCGGTTGTTGGCAATAGGCTCGCCCCGTATTACATGGGGCTTGAACATAACTGGCTAAATGTGGGTGTACTATTAGGTACACCTCTGCCTAATCCTTTTGGGAATTACAAGCGTATTGTTATGTTCATTTCGATTAATGCAATGCCAAAACATCGAGAATTAAAGGCTTAAAAATTATGCTGTTTACTGCACATCGACTCATGTCAAATTAATAAAAAAGTCGATTAATAATAATTATTGTTAATCGAACAAAAATGAGGAAGTAATAAAGATGACCTTTTTCTGTAATTAGCTAACGGAGACAATGATGGCGACGATGAAGAAGCGCAGATGAAACGAGTCGATGTCTTGTTCAAATGTCTGAAGGAAATCAAAGAAGTAAGATTTTTGTTGATTTCCTATCTAATTGCTTTGAACATGGAGGTTCCATCTTGTTTCACGGCATATACTTCCACTTTTGGAATCCCTAAAGAAGAACTCTGACAAAAGCTGCTGTTCTTGGCACTGAGTTTGTACTTATAATGTTCTGGCAGTACATTTACCTTTTACTCAAGTTATCATATTATATTTTTGAACCCCTAATGTGTTCTTTGACCAATACTACAAGTGGTATAGTTATTATAATACTACTAGCTTATGCCCAGCGGCTTCGCCCGCGTGGAGTTCGATATTTGACCCACGGGAACATCCTACCGGGATGAAAGCCTATGTGCTATTCCAAACTATAATCTATCTTTGTGCCAAACTTCATCCAGATCCGCTCAGCCGTTCTGGCGTGATTGAGTAACAAACTTCCATCCATCCAACCAAACTTTCGCATTTATAATATTAGTAGTAAGATTATATTATATTTTATATTATATAAGTATAGATTATCTTTATTTTAGCCGAAATACGTCCACTGGCGAAATGTTGGTGTACTATTAGGTACACCTCTACATAACTCTTCTTCCTTGATGTTATGTTATATTACTTCCACTGCTAGGATAGGACTTTTCCCATGCGTCACCACGTTGACCGGTCCTGTGTATAAATATATTAAAATGAAATACGGGGTGGAAGGGACACCGACGCGAAAACGGAAACCACATACTCAGTACATCATTTCGAACCCCCCCACATAGAAAATTTTCTAGGGTTATTTAAAAAAAAATCTGCTGTTTCCTACAAAAGTGCAATACCCACACTGTCAAAATGTATGGAAATGTATTCCTTTCACCCCGTATATCTTATCCTTATTTTTTATTTTCAGTAAATTCTGCAGCAACGGTTGAGTCTACTTACAAGAATGGTTTCAGTATTAATTTCGTATTACCTATGTCTACTTTGAAATAAATAAAATGTTATGCCGAAGGTATTTTGTAATTTTTTTGGACTTTTATCCCGGTTACTACTAGTTTAATACTTGCTAAATGAAACTACATTCATAAAAGATGAATAGAAAAATAAATACATGGTAAGATCCAAAAGTTTCCGGCCTGAACTATAAAATCAAGGCTAAATATCCAAACAATATTATTAGTTTTCAATATACATAATCTGCCTTTATTTCAATACACTTTTCATGATAGGTTAGGACTAGACAAAAGTTCAGTAATTAAAAATCATCATCAATTTTATAATATCTCTAATTTATCGAATTTACTTAAGCCGGAAACTTTTGGACCTACGTGATAAATGTAAACCGATTTTTTTTTTAATGTAATTCACAAAACTGATGTACAATCACAAAAAGTACAAAAAACGGTACAACAGAAAAAGACTGATTGACATCTACTCGATGTGAATCTTTCATGCACATGCGATATACAAGGTGTAGTTTTACATCCTCGTCAAAATTCAGGAGATTGTCATAGAGGACGTAAATCTATATATATAAAAATGAATTGCTGTTCGTTAGTCTCGCTAAAACTCGAGAACGGCTGAACGGATTTATCTTATCTTGGTTTTGAAATGTTCGTGGAGGTCTAGGGAAGGTTTAAAAGTTGAGAAAGATTCGAATAATTGCCGGGAAAACCCTCAAAACAGCACTTTTCTATTTCCCATACAAACGTTTTCTAAATAAAATGGAGAGTCAATTTGTAATTTATTACCGCTGCATAAAGTTCAAATTCGCGTGCGCGGTGGAGGATCAAATGTCGCGTTCTGAAATTCAACAAAAGTGAATCGCGAACGCGACAAAATTGAGGATAGGATATGTAGATAGGTACTAGGAGGGTAGGATAGGGAGGTAGGTGCTAGGAGAGTAGAATAGGTGGGTAGGTACTAGGAGAGTAGGGTAGGTAGGTACTAGGAGAGTAGGATAGGTAGGCAGGTACTAGGAGAATAAGATATGTAGATAGGTACTAGGAGGGTAGAATAGGTAGGCAGGTACTAGGAGAGTAGGATAGGTAGGTAGGTACTAGGAGAGTAGGGTAGGTACATAGGTACTAGGAGAGTAGGATAGGTAGGCAGGTACTAGGAGAATAGGATATGTAGATAGGTACTAGGAGGGTAGAATAGGTAGGCAGGTACTAGGAGAGTAGGATAGGTAGGTAGGTACTAGGAGAGTAGGGTAGGTAGGTACTAGGAGAGTAGGTTAGGTAGGCAGGTACTAGGAGAATAGGATATGTAGATAGGTACTAGGAGGGTAGAATAGGTAAGCAGGTAATAGGAGAATAGGATATGTAGGTAGGTACTAGGAGAGTAGGGTAGGTAGGCAGGTACTAGGAGAATAGGATATGTAGATAGGTACTAGGAGGGTAGAATGGGTAGGCAGGTACTAGGAGAGTAGGATAGGTAGATAGGTACTAGGAGGGTAGAATAGGTAGGTAGGTACTAGGAGAGTAGGATAGGTAGGTAGGTACTAGGAGGGTAGGATATGTAGATAGGTACTAGGAGGGTAGGATAGGTAGGTAGGTACTAAGAGGGTAGGATAGGTAGGTAGGTACTAGGAGAATAGGATATGTAGATAGGTACTAGGAGGGTAGGATAGGTAGGTAGGTAGTAGGAGGGTAGGATAGGTAGGTAGGTACTAGGAGAATAGGATAGGTAGGTAGGTACTAGGAGAGTAGGATAGGTAGGTAGGTACTAGGAGAATAGGATATGTAGATAGGTACTATAGGTAGGTAGGTACTAAGAGAATGGGATATGTAGTTAGGTACTAGGAGGGTAGGATAGGTAGGTAGGTACTAGGAGAGTAGGATAGGTAGGTAGGTACTAGGAGAGTAGGATAGGTTGGCAGATACTAGGAAGTAGGTAGATAGGGTAGGTAGAGTAGGTAGGGTAGGTGGGGTAGACAGGGTAGGTAGGGTGGGTAGAGTAGGTAAGGTAGGTGGGGCAGGTAGAGTAGGCGGGGTAGGATTCATTGACTGTTAGGCGGTACGAAGTTCGCCGGGACAGCTAGTAATCAATATAAATTACGGTACCTAGTCCATAATAATAAACGTTGCTTTTTTATATACAAAAAAAACCACTACACAACCACCACTATACTACTGTTTGTTTTCCCAAATGTAATAAATAAATAAATAATATTGACACTATTTCAGAATGAAGGCCTTCCCAAAAGAGGAAAATCACTTGTTCATCAAATAAACGTCTGCGTTTGTTTGTGTGTGTGAAAACGCGGTTATAGGGCTAGTATTAGATGGGCTGCGTTTTAATACGGGTGGTGTACACTTACCGATTCCCGATATTAAGAAAAAAAAGTAAAAAATTACCTACCCATTTTATTATTGATTTGGGTCGAGAATCATTGGCATAGTTATCTCCTTGAATTTGACGAGGATGCAAAACTACACCTTGTATACGTGAATCGGGGGAGTGATTCAGACCATCCAAATTAACAACTTTTTCCATAGAACTAACATCGTAATCGAGAAATAGCATCATCGCTACAGTTAACTCGATTCTCGGCAACTCTCATCCAGTTGCTACTAGCCACCTTGCGAACATCGTCGCTCCACCGAGCCTGAGCGTGTCCCACCTTACACTTGCTGATTCGCGGTCTCCACTCAAGAACACGGTACTACACTACCCCAAACGGGCATCGGTTCTACGGCTAATATGGCCGGCCTATTGCCACTTCAGCTTAGTTATTCTGTGAGCTATGTTGACAACTCTGGTTCCATGTCGGATTACCTCGATCCGGATGCGATCCCTCAGAGAGACTCCAAGCGTAGCTCGTTCCATAGCTCACTGAGCGACACATGAATGAGACAGCTGATTATTTTTCACGACTACGATGTTGGCTCCATGTAGAATGTTTGTCAGCTTTATGGTCTAAATCTAACCCTTAAATATAACCACTATGAAAAATAGTACACTGCAATGAAAAGGAGTACTTTAATAGATGATTTCACAGCTCCAAATGAATTGACAAAAATCATTGAACAGTTTAGCCCGATTCGTTTTACCCTCGAATCTGATTGTAACCTGCTTTGTACCGAGTTCAATTGTTCAACCTTAGGGCGAACTTCCGCTTTGAAATCGAAGGTTGAGTTTTGCTAAAACAGTCATTCAAACAGTTTCGCTGTTTCATCATGTATTTTGAATCTATTTGATATAAATAGGGAAACATAAATAGAATAGTCACTAGTATTCAGGTTTGGTTACATTTCGCTACTATTTTATTGTGTGTCGAGTAGATACCTAGTACAATAAAAGTCTTGATTAAATTCGCAAAAAAAAAACAAAATAATAAAAGCTTTTATTTGCTTCTTAGGAAAGATTGTTATTTCGTGAAAAGTCTTTTAATACTTTACAGTGATAATGAATCCATCAATGGACTTAATACGTATTGGATATGTTATGCTATTTTGGTTCTTAATAAAACACGTCGCAGTAAGTACAAAATACAATAATATGTAGATTATTTGTCTCTATGATAATTCTTTGTTTTTTGTTTCTTTGTCTTTCTTTCTTTGTTTTTTTTTTTATTTGAATTTACTTTGATTCCAGGCTATATCGGACATGCAAAAGGCTGGCATCCAAACAGAGTTGGTGACTGTAGGTATCCAATGCATAAAAGATCATCCTCTATCGTTGTCAGATATAAGGGCTCTCAAGAACAAAATGATTCCCAATGGAAATGATCCAAAATGCTTCGTAGCTTGTTTGTTCAAGAAAATTGGTGTGGTAAGTAAATAGCTAAGTAAGCAGATAGCACTGCAGATAAATGGCAACTACCTAACGTAGGACTTTCCATGTTAAAAAAATAAGTTGTCTTGAGGAGGTTGCAGATCTACTTGAGAACTTTATGTCTAAGCTTTAAAAAAAATCTGAGTGCTTTTTTAACATAACCCATGTCATGTTGAAGACACGGACGAAATACGGTGTCGGTATATGACCGGCGGGGCAATTTCGTGACACACTCACTGTCCCAACGACATCGACATTAATTTTGACTAAACAACAATATTCATTGCGTTATCTAAGTGCGTTGTCGAGCAGACGAATTTTTCAAACATACGAAGCAATTTATTAGGTAAATTTGTAATGATTTCCTTAAAAACCTTTGGAATTCGATAGAAAAGTAGTTTACGCAGTTAGGGTGCTGGTTACATATAGTTATTTTTTAAATATTTTCTAGATGGACAACATGGGAATGATATCGCCAGCGAAAGTGCGAGAGAATGCCAAGAAGGTGTTCAAGGGGAATGACGAACACTTAAAAAACGTCGACGAAATTATGGAGAAGTGTTCGGCAGGTAACTAAGTTTTCGAATAAGTGACTGGTTGTGGCATTTCAGAATGGCAATAGCAGACTTGCCCTTTCTCCTAATACCTGCTCGGAAAACCTGGTAGAAAATGCCTTGTGGCCGTAACTCCTTCTATGTATCACTATTGTACATGAAGTTTTAAATTAATAGATACTTCTTAACATGAATCAGAACGATTACCTATGTATGGTTTGGTTTTCGTACAAAATGTTGAGGATTACGATTGATGTCAATTGAGGACGTTGAAAGATTTTATTTCTGTTTTTGAAATGAAGAAAAAATTGCAGGTGTGGTGTCAATAACCGCTTTTGCCACGCTAAAACGTAGCAAAAACTATAAATAAATTAACCGATTGATAAACCAGTCGTACCATATCAATGCAGCAATGGTATCAAATGCCAATAAATTCATAACATAATTCTTAAGAATGTCGGTCATTCAATGTCAGATAGCTTTGCTATTGTTATTTATAAATATTAAACAAATGCATATTACAACATAAATACATATTATTTACTATTAGTAAATAAATATAAACCATTAATTAAGCTCTGGGAGTATTTTCTAGATCAGAGGCTGAAATAAAAAACGCATTTTAAATAGTTTTTGTGTATTTTGCAGTAAATCAACAAAGTACAACTGACGGGAAAAAAGGTTGCGACAGAGCGAAGCTCGCATTTGGATGCTTCACTGAAAATGCTCCAAAAGTAAGTTTTTTTTGAAAATAACAGTAGTATTCCATAGTTAGAACGGGAACTTTTGAAATAGAGGAGTCAACTACATTGTATCATAACATGACCGTGCTAGGCACGTGTCAGGCAATAAAATAAAAATAAAAAGTATGAGTTGGCCCACTAGACCGTCCTGTCGCCAACCGTATCGGCGCCGGCAAAATATCTTCACGCTCCCTGTTATACACGGGTATGATAATTCTTGTGTTGTTCTTATGATAGTTCTTGTGATCGTAATTAATTTATCATGTGCAATTTATGTTAATTATTCCTTTTTGGGTGTTTTTTTTCAGTACGGATTCGATTTTGATTTCTGATAAATAAGTCATCGTTACAAGGTGTTTTAGAAGATGCTGGTGGAAAACTTTATAAATAAATAAATAGCACTTATTATTTATTATTGAGATTGGAGTGATTTTTTCAATAAACTGTTAAATACATGTCAGTTTTTTATCTTCAATCCTGAGTCAATGCAGTCAATATCGAGTGATAGGAACATAATGTACACTGAGGTAACCATGGCAGCTTGATTTTTCCAACTTTACGTTCGTTAATTTACATAAATGTCTAGGCCGTACACAGTCTGATCAACGTAGTTCGCAAAACCGCCATTTAAATCTAGGTACGTCTTCAAAAAGTACATAGCAATGACGGATTTCGGCCAGCCAAAGTGATTTGCGAATGGTTTTAAATCATTCGTTATCGTGAATGCCGTCAAATGCATCCATCAATCCATCAGCCTGTCTTTAACAGATGAACACAAAATAAAGTGATTGCAACCTTCTTGTTTGATTAATCTGTGTCTATTCCATGCCTCTTACTAATATCATACACAACATTACATAGATACCTAAGTTGTATTTATTATTATGCACAATGTTTTTCTTGAATTAAAAATAAAGTATAATCATTGAAGGCCATTGCAGTTGTTTCCTGAATCATGGTGACTCGGCAGAAATCAAAATAGCACATCGGCTAGATAAAAAACTGGAAGATTTCTTATAATTATAATGGGTAACTGCATAAATTGAATAAATCAGTGTCAGTTATTTTACTTCCACTTTTTATGGAAGATTTATCTGCTAGCCCGTACTGGGGTCGCGTGGTGTATCAAAGCCCATTAGTTCTTGCTGGGAGAAGGCTTCAGGCCCAGCAGATGGCATTACATCAATAGCCATATTACAAGGTTTGAATCCTTGTTGTCGAAGCTCATTGAAGGAATCGGGGGAGGCCTTTGCCCAGCAGTGGGACTGTACAGGCTAAAAAACAAAGGTAGAAAGTAAAGGGAAAATCAAGGAAAGAAATAAAAGTGCAGTCTTAGTTTAAAATATATTTTAAACATTACTAAGAGTTTATCATAATAAGAATAAATGTAATCTTACAGTAAGTCCTTAATCCGAAGTATAACTTGACGCATTGAAGAAAAAATTAAATTAAATACAGAGCCGTGTATGTGTCTTAAATTAAATTAATAAACTAATTAATCCAGTATGGATCGCTGGAATCACCTTCCATTAGATATAACTACATTCTGGTCATCTTAAAATTTCAACTCGAGCTGTAACAGAAAATCATAGTTAAATATATAATAAAATCCTGGTATTGTCGTAATTATTCACCGGTTTCACAGATTTTGTTTTGAAAACCTAATTAAATAACGAGGAATTAAATCTATTTGAAATGAAATAGCATGTTTCCTTGGCTACAATATCAGTCCCTGTGGCGCAGAGGATAGCGCGTTGGACTTCTAATCCAAAGGTCGTGGGTTCGATCCCCACCAGGGATGGCACATTCTTTGAAGTGCATTAGAAATAGCTTACACAAGTCTGATAGTGCTGATTGGCTAATATTTTTACCACGGCTTGGACGGTACAGTTGGCGCGATTTCCGAAGGGTAGGAAAAAAAAGGAAGGGTCTAATTAACGAAGGACCTTCTAATTTAATAACCTGGCCATAGGTAATTCGCTTAAGCGAACGGACGGCGAAGTATCCGGCTAGTCCGGAAGTATGACTAAAACAAATGTATAAAAATGTACTAATCATGCTACGCGAAGCGTCAAACGGTGAATTTCCCGTGGCTGTTACACTGCACTACTGGTATGACAGATAATTTATTCGGAATAATACGATTATGTAGGTACATACTTTTTCAAAATTATCGGCAAAGCAATGATACGCCAGCTTGGCTCGGTCGCAGCCCGTGTCTCCATCAGTTACTTCTTCTTCGTTCACTGGGTTAGAGAAAAACAAAATATGATGTCATTCTAGTACCTTCTCTTCAAATAGCATCTAAATAAAGGTACGAGTAATTATAATGCCTCTTCTACGTACCTTTTTCACATGATTTCAAGAACGCTTTTATATTTTTCAAGTCTTCTTCATCTTTAAATATTGTCTCAGCGTTTTTGAAACCGTTGCGGTATGACCATGTGCCTTTATCGTCGATCTATAAACGAAATAAAAAAGTTGAAATACTGACCTAAGAAAAACCTAAACTGATAGTGATAAGTATGGAAAGAAGAAAATCAGATAAAGCTATATTCACAGGACACACACTACATAGAGAAGGTGTCACAGCAGACCGCATAGAAGATGGCAACACGAGCTGGAAAAAACTAACGACCACTCCACATTAGCCTCGGATCAAAAAACCACCCTATGACTTCCATCAAAGGGAGTGGAAGCTTAGCAGTGGGATGACGCAGGCTAACAGTATAAGTGTCAACATTTCAATAAATGAGTGGTATAATATTAAAAAAAAAATCATTTAATATGAAAAAAGCAACCCCATTTCAATATTTTTTTTATCTGAAAACCAATAGTCAGCTTCATCTTTAGATTCTGTCAACTGTCTAAGGCTAAGCATATGAAGCACAGTTATTCAGTGGACCGTACACCGGTTGATATGGGTGTGTAACGGTTGATATAATAACAAAAAATCTAACGTTCACTTGACCTAATTTCAGTTAATATACTTTTGTTTAATATAACGATCAGTTGAGATAATGAATTGTTGATATAATTTCATTTTATCTAATTTCTTATGATATAATAAACATTTCCTATAATGCACATTTGACATAATATTCATGTAGTATATTATTCATTTACTATAATATTCATAATCTCTAATAACTTTTAATATAATTTAGGAAATCTGATACGATTTACGTCAATGCGTTGCGTCGCTTTATACCCTATACACCTACCACCCTCAACTATTGTAACCAGTAGAAATTGGATGCAATCTGGACTTTAGGGCACCTCGACTTGGACAGGTTAGGTTAGAAGCCATCCCCTTCGAGGTTTTTTTTTTATAAACCATCCAGAAGTAGGAGCCCCGCGAAGCGGGGCTCCGTCGACCAAGGCCACCCACAACCATGCATTGAATATTTTAAGATTTGGTTAGGTGCCATTTGAGTTAGGTTAGAACTGTGACCATTAAACATGAAAATTAGGTCAAAAGAACATTAGGTCAAATGAATGTTATATAAAAAGAATATTATACATATTGAAAATTATATAAAATGAACGTTATACTAAATGTTTTATATTAAATGAAAATTATATCATATGAAACATTAGGTCATATGAAATTAGGTTATATGATTTTATAGCATATGAAAATTATATTATATGAACGTTATTTCAAGTGAAATTAGAGCATTTGTTATTATATCATACATTACACACCCGGTTGATATAGCGATGCTTGATCTATTGAAATTACAATGTTAATGAGTCATTTAAAAATACCAATTCAAATTTCTTAAACATGCAAGCTGAGAAGCAACCGGCATTTACACCCTCGGGGAACACTCCAGCCTTGAAAGAGGCGAAGTCTTCAAATGTGATGGGATATTCCAGAGTACACACTGCACCCGTTGTCAGGAATTTTGTTTTGATTAGTAATTTTTCGTCATCAGTGATGGCCTGAAAATAATGCAAAAGGTATAAGTAACTGAAGAAGGTTGAAGTTTTTCTTAAATATTATTAAGGAAAACTTACCAATGTCTTCTCCAAAAAAACTGCTAAGATAAGAACATACACGATACCAGATTTAAACATTTTGAACACTCTTTCGGGATAGTTCTCAATCAAACCCATTGAATGAATGTGTTAACTAAGACGATGTTTGGCGGATTTATACTAAAACAAAGGAACCTTAATAAAACCAATATCCTGTGTGGTAGACAAACTTTCGATACGGGGGCAAATTGATTCTTCCCTCATTACAAGATGACAATAGAAATGCTAACAATGATGGAGTATCCGTTTGATGATGACATGGGGTAAATGATACGTCAAATTGTTTATTTGATAAATCCGACATTGCAAGGCTTGCAATTGTTAAACTTATCGAAGTACCAGCGCTTGGTACGGAAATTAGATCAACCAATCAAATTCCCATGGGGGTCGGCAGAAACTAGAGCCACCTGCTGCGATCCTGACATACTCCTTTCGACTCGGCCTCATTCATACATCTGGTCATACACGTAAAAAGGCGTGAGTTTGTATAGTCAAATCCGTCAAATTTTCACATGACAGAACATGTAAGATTAATGAATTAAATATGGTAGTCAGAATCTAATGAAAGACTGTGTTGTTGATGAGAAATGCTTTACACTCACATCATGTCTTAATTATGTGATAGGTTGTTGCTTAGTGATTATTTTATGAATCATGTTCATTAACACCTGCGACCGGAAAATCGAGTTGAATAACTAGATAACTCAGTGCATTGCTAATAAAGTACTTTAGACTTTATAACATATTAAAAACAATGCAATTATGACGGTGCTGTTGTTTTACGATTGTCCTTTTAGTATCTAATTTACTTTAATTGACTATAATTTTCTAGCATATGTACGTCAATAACATTGCAATGTTTCTGATAGATTGGAAATCTGTCACATTTTTGATGATAACCAGCATATAGTACTGCATGTTTCTTTTCAGTGTGGGCATAGTCGGAACCAACGCTGCCATCTAGTTTTTTCATCCTGACAATGTCATTTAAAAGCCAAAAGAATTTGGGTTATATTTTCGAAATCCGACAGAAATGCTTCAGAATGCTCTAGGATTTTTATCTGTATTGTGGGTTCGTTTACAAACCCGGAACAACTACTAATAGGCCATACAAATATTTTTTCCGTGCGGGGATCAAATCCGCGACACGCACCGCAGCAGCCAATCACGCAGCCACTGAGCCAACCGTGCCGTCAAAAGATAAAGATTGAATATCAAGAGACGGCTCTAAGTGCGGCAGCATAAAGTCTCTTTTGCCTGTGACATGGCTATTAGCGACAGGTCCATTAAAAGCGATAGTGGAACAAACTCGAATGGTTTGACTAATGATGAAGAGGTCATGAGTCCAAACCTTTTGTTATTTTACTTAGGAAGTGGAAGATTAAAGTACAAAATGTGAACTAAAATAATGTTAGTTAGTATAGATACCAAGGTAATTATTTTAACAAAGATCCACTGGGTTAGTAACAATACTCTTAACCTATGTTAGTACTTAACTAAAAACCCGGATAGCGTACAGGTGACTAGTGACCTCACCAACAGGCTGTCATGCCTCCCGACTATGGCGCTTAGAATGCTGTTGGGGCTGCCACGGAGTCTGTTTAGCAACGAGACCGCTTTCTTACGCCGTACAGCATTGAAACAGTCGGTACGTGCCTCAGAGAACATAGATGACGCGGTACAGAACCGAGGCAGATGCAACAGCACCCTAAATGCGTTGTTCTACTGGATCCGCAGAGCATTGTAGGCCTTTTGGGACCTTTTGAAGCTGAACCACAGGCTCCCCGAGTACAGTGACATGCAGTGCAGTGTACGCTTTAAATAGCTTTACTTGAACTGCGACTGTACATTGGAAGAACCGGCGTGCCAGCATATCAGCCCGAACCGACAATGCTCTGCGTTCCCTCTCCATATCTGCGTCGTATTTCAAACCGTCCGTCATCACTTTTAAAGGAGAACAACTCCACACCGTTCAGTAACACAGGAGGGACGGTGGAGGGATATTTGGTACCAGACTTGAAGACCAGGTATTTCGACTTGCCTTCGCTGTATTTAAGGCCATGAGAAGCAGCATATGACTCGCAAATATCGAGAATCTTACGGAGCGCACCGACCGAGGGGGCTAGCAGCACCATGTCATCTGCATAGCTTAAAATATTGAAGCAAACTCCATCAATAAAACAACCGACACGTGTGCTGCTGAGCCGGTCGATCAGTGCATTCACGTATGGACTAAACAACAAAGGTGAGGTCAGGCCACCCTGCCTCACGCCACACTCCGGCCTACTCGGCTCCGAGAGCTCTCCTGCCCAGCGCACCCGACTCTCCTGCTTCACATACCAGTACCGCAGAAGAGAGACGAGCTCCGTTGGCACCGCGGTATCAGACAATTTCTGCCAGAGAACATCGAAAGAGACAAGATCAAAAGCCGTGGACAGGTCTGGGAAACATGCGTAAATAGGTGTTTTCCTGTCCGTGTAATAAATTGACAGCATAGTATGCTTCAAACTAAAAATAATGGTGTACCCAATATTGCGAAAACGAATGTTAAAAGAAACGAGTAAAAAAGTAGTTAGGAATGTCTTTTAAAGACGTGGGATATGTAAGACGACAAAACGATATTTTCAAAATATACAAAGTTCCAGTACTTTTTTCTACCTTCCTAAAATAACCATTAGCTACGTTGGAACTTGAACGCTTGGCGCTCAGCCTTTTGTTTTGTGTCTCGTTTACAAGTTATATTTTTGAAAGATTAGTTCACGGTACACAGATCACAAGACTTAGCTGCTTTAATTTTAAAAGTTTTTGTTGCAAAGTTCAGAACGGACTTTGCAATGTTTTGTATTGTAATTAACATCGTAATTATGGGATTTGGCAATTTCCTACATCTATTTTTGCAATTAATTGTTTTCCTAGAAGCTTAGGTTTGGACTTTACCATGTTCTGGTGAGTTGTTGTTTACTTTGGACTTCGACTTGCACCTTTTTTTGTTCACTAAGTATAGGTAATAAGTAAGTAGTCCAGTTTTTTTTTTGTAGATACTGAGATCAGTAACGATGGAATTTGCCGAAGTTTGACCAACCGTCTGCGAAGTGGTAAAAGTATAGGACCTATAATATATAGATTTTAAAAGAGTAGCCATGGACTTTCTTGCCGGTTCTTCTCCATAGGAAACGACCAACCTGCACCGAGCACCTTTTGTCGACGTTTTATAAGTGCCCATGTAGGCCTATGTAAAATAAAATATTTTGTTTGATAACAATAGGAGTATTTTGAGAGAATCGTCCACCCAAGACATCCTTACGTATCACATAGGGCACGTCCTTGAAAATAGTTACGTCGCTGCCTTTTCTGTAAAAATTTATTTAGCTACTTAATTGATTATTTATCAGTACCATTATCTTAATCTCGAAACTGATTTAGTGGCATTTAAAGTTAAACTGGCTGCAAAACTGCTGATTCTATGGAAACTGTGTTAGCTTTTGATTATAGCTGTTTGCTTACAACCAAACTGTGAACTGTTTCGCACCTGATAATACACAATATCATTAGAATTTAACTTACTAGATATGTAAATGCGGAAGTTTGTGAGGATGGATGTATAATGGACATTTGTTACTCTTTCACGCAAAAACCACAGAACGAATTTGGATGAAATTTGCACACAGGTAGTATTTATAACCTGGATTAACACATACGATACTTTTTATCCCAGTAGTACGATTCCGTGAGACGATTACCGAACCTCACGTGGGCGTGGGCTTATTTATATCATTAGAATAAAGACGATTAGCACATAACACACGGATTACATAAAACCTAACAAACAAATGTTTAAAAAAAGAATCTTAAGCAGTCATGGACGACTTTGTATCAATTTCACGGTCAACGCAAATCACAATTTCACGATATGAGATTTATCGAAATTACAAATTAATTGTCAATTCAAGTTGCAGGTACTCAATATCTGAATTCGTCGATCAGAATTATTTCAAGCAATAGTCATTCGTACTCGCAATGTAAATATGTTCTTTGTCTAATGTAAAATATTCGCTAGTTGCAGGCAATGGCTGTAAAGCTTAAAATATTCTTCAGTTTCTGTGAGATCATCGTCGTAAAAAATAATAAATAAAACTGCGGCTATCGGTTCAATATCGGTTTAGTATTTACGAAGGAATATAAAACGGACATGCACATAGGTCAAATACATAACTCTCCTTTTGGGTTTTGCGGCAATCGAGAAAAATAACAACTGACGTTGTAACAACGTAAGTATGCATGAGATGAGAATATGAATTAGATATTTCCTGGTGTTTATTTCAAAGACATGTATTACACTATCATATTCTGGCCTGGTCGGTCCATTAGGTACTTAGTAAGGACCAGCTGATGAAGGTCCAAGTGGATGAGTTACTGCATTCTAAATAATAAATACTCTGCGGTTGTCAGACTGTTGGGCCAGTATTAAATGGCCCAACAGTTTGACGACCCTTGGTAATCCAAGGGGTATCGTATTACCCACTAACTGAGTTGTGGAGGTTAGATAGGCAGTCGCTCCATGTTGTATTCAGCTGCATCCGGATAGACTGGAAGCCGACCCCAATGTACCTATATACTAGGAAAAGACTAAAAAGCAAATGATGATGGTTGCCAGACTTTTGGATACGTAGAACGATCCTTGACAATTTCGACTTGGTAGTTCAGGAGATCGATTTCCGACGTGTGAACGAATTTTTTTCGAAGGTATACTACAGAACTGTAGGAATTGGTTTAGCATTTGATTGCTGCCTTTTGCTGGCGACATAGGTTTTAATCATACCATTACAGGCCAAGTGACACGTTGTTGTAGAACGATGCTGAACCCGTACATTCATGATCCCGATGGTTTTTACTTGCATTGTTTATTTATTCAACACTAACACGAGTAATCGCAACATAAATTTTGTTTATTTCAACATGACAAATACATCCGTGAACAGGGTTTGGTTTTTATATTTTTTTAATTTTTTTTGGCAGAGCAACCTCATCGTCATTTTAAATTTTCTGCAAACTTTTCAGAAAAATGGATATTACTTGGAAACTACTTACTACTTGTTACTACTTATTACTTGGAAAGAAAACACTTAGACAAACAAAAAATATTCAGGGATGACGACAAATACGGCTGTAGAAAAGTTCGCAAAGAATATTAATTACTATAATCACGAGGGATTTTCATTGATTTTCATGGATCATGAAAGACAATATTAATTATTAAAGCAAAAGTCTAACCAAAAATGTCGTTTATTTTCTAACCACGAACGACATTTTTCGAGTCAGAAGCTCAATAGTCGGAAAAGCCACAAATGAATTAATTGAACAAAGAGATCTTTTTTGCTACGTTTCCTGCCGTTGTAGCATTGATCAAAGCCGCATTGAGATTTAATGATAATTACTTCACGTCAAATTACCTAACAACTGGAGTTTTATATAAATAGGCGTTAGGTTGCGATCCAAGGCATACACAGTTGAAGCTTTGAAGGATCAGTACAAAGCTGATAGTAAAACATGTCTAAGTTCACTTGTTTGGTTTTGTGTGTGGTGGCTGCGAGCCTTAGCAGGGTTTACGTAAGTAAATTATGTTTTCTGCCATACTTTTTTGGGCCAATAAAGAAATTGTTCACTTTTACTTAGTATATCCACGCATAACTTTATACAGAAAAGTCCGATTTCAATGATTGTTTTTTTGATGGAGAGTGTATTTATCTCAAAGTTGGTCTCATATAAATTTGTTGGAAGTTACAATCTAACTGCCCTTTTCAAAAATTGCTTTAATAAATTTTGTCTTTGTTATGTTTGTGTAGGCAAATGAAGAAGAAAGCAAAGCAGCTTTCCGTGAAGCCATCAAGCCCATCATAGAAGCGTGCTCAAAGGAGCATGGTGTCAGCAATGATGACATCGACGCTGCAAAGACCGCTGGCAGTGCTGATGCCATCAAGCCCTGCTTCCTCGGATGCGTCTACAAGAAAGCTGAAATTGTAAGTATTTTATTGAATAATGTTCCTGGATTAGATTCTTGCCTATGTTAAGAGTGCAAACTTTGCCATCATTTTAAGCTCGAGCCGATTTCTCTTAGCTACTCTTCAAAGAAGGTTGTATTTCAAACCCATAAATATGAAATGGCGTATGATGATAGTATATATAGTATGAACAATAAAAGTGAGATGTATTACATATTCTATACCTACCTATTTAAGATATGGTATTGATGATAAGGCCTACAAAGGACTGTTTATAGCCATACATATATACAGAGCAACACTGTAATATGTTCATGACAACACATCTATTCAATAATTATGCGGATCTAAGAAATATGAACGACATAATGACGATACTTAGGAGCAATTATCTGCATTGTGAGAAATCAATTGTTGTGTCAGAAGTATTTAATAGCTAAGGAATAATTTATCAAGCTAGGTCACATCTCATGTACCTGCCGCATCTAGTATGAGTGGAATGGAACCAATCAATTTCAATCTTTATTGTTTTATCATTACAGTTCAACGCCAAGGGAGAGTACGACGTTGATGCCGCTCTGGCCAAGCTGAAGAAGTTCGTGCCCGATGAAACTAAATTCGCTACATTCGCTGAAATTGGAAAGAAATGCGCGTCAGGTATAAACAAAAATATTTTGGGCTTTTTAACCGACTTCCAAAAAAGGAGTTTATTCGGTAGAGAAAGCTCACGCGTTGCTCATATATAGATTTTATTAACTTTACTTGGGTAGTACTCGTATATGAGTTACATATTTTTTATAATATGTATTTTTTCTTCTTCATTTACGTTGATAACATGATGATAATTACTAAAATAACTTTTCGTTACAAAGTTAAATTTATATATGGGAAGGATTTGTGTAGGATATCTCAACTAATAAGGGCAAAAATATTTTTGCAAAAAAAAATAACCGACTTCCTACATTGCAGTTATTTTTTTTTTGGAATTTTGTTATTTTTTTTCAAAAATGTTTTTTTTAATGAACTGTGGCATAATTATCTTGTTTTCTTGTCTCAGTTGTTTAATTATTAATAAATAATCGAACCACAACTTATAACTGTTTGACAAGCCTTTAAAAATAGTGTAGTTAGGTCTACAGACATGTGTATACTACATACTTTAATTATTTCCTCTGATGATTTCAGTGAATGAAAAGCCCGTGAGTGACGGAGCAGCTGGATGCGAGAGAGGCGCGATGTTGACAGCTTGCTTCTTGGAAAATAAGGGCGAGGTAATTTTTGTTTAAAACATAATCTGCCTAGCCTTTTCCCAACTATGTCGGGGTCGGCTTCCAGTCTAACCGGATGCAGCTGAATACCAGTATTTTCCATGGATCGACTGCCTATCTGACTTCCACAACCCAGTTAGTACTGGGGAATTCGGTACCCCTTGGTAAAACTGGTTGTCAGACTTTCGGGCCACTGACTACCTGAAACGACTGACAAAGATCTACTAATGACAGCCAGGACCAACGACTTAACGTGCTTTCCAAGACACGGAGGAAACTCGATATGAAATGGGTGGTCACTCATATACAGACCAACCTAGGCAAGCGCGGCTTAACCTTATCATTGATCCGAGTGGCTTTTATTATTTAGCCACGAGCTCCACTAATTTCTGTTTACAAATTCTGTTACATTCTGTTTACAAAAAAATAATTTCTGAGCTGTTTGTTACACAAGTGAGAACAATTCCTAGGTGTGATCGTTTTCGTTAGTGGGCTGATTGTGGCTCCTGGAGGAAACCTTCTTAAGATCAAAGTTGAAATGTGCCAACTGGCTAAGTTTAGATGTAAACAACTGAAGGTCTGGTGGCCTATCATGACCTCTTAATGCAGGAATGTTTTAGTTTTGGTTTTTTAGTGGGAAAGAGATGGCGCTAGACATCCTGTATAGCTCTGTCTCTTTCCCATACTGGAATAGAAATGAAAAAAATCCTGCATTAAGACGTCATGGCAGGCCACTGATCTGTGATCGTAGTTTGATTACTTTTTAGGCAAAATACTTAGGCCCATTTTTCTAATAGTATTTTTGGTACCAATAAACAGAACAATAAATGAGCTATCAATCTTGATTTTCTGTTTATTAAATTTGTAAAGATTCTCCATCATTAACTAGATCATTGAGATTATTAAAGTTATTTTTATTTTTTTCAGATCCTGATCTAATCCATATTGATGGGATAAGCGACATGCGGTGATATAAAATGATACAAGTTGTGTTTTGTTTAAAATTTTAATAAATCAGTTTTACTTTTATAAAACTTATTTCGTTTTATTTTTTGAACTTGGTATATGTATACATGTTACTGGTACTACACAGGGTGATTGGTAATTCGATACATTCCTGGAAAGAGGATATAGTCTTTGATTATATAATGTCTAGATGGAGCGTCAAGTGCGCGCAAACGTGTCAAAAAGTGTCAACCAACTATTGGTTCACAAGTGCTTGCCCGCCAATCAGTGCAGATCGTGTCATACACCTAAAACTTATCTTATTTAATAAGTCTATTTTTTATGTGATTTATGGGAGAATTGTAGTAGCTGGTATCATTATTTACGCACACAAAGACATAGACGCATAGTGTAAAACCCATGAGATAGTGGTTAATTTGTTCAATAAGTCCTCATAGCTCTTTTTACAAATCATAAAATAAAATACAGAAAGAATCAAAATATTTATTATATAAAGGTAACAAATTAAGATCCACAAGGTATCCAAAATACCCATTTGTGTCATAATGTAATGTCAAAAAAAATACAATAATTGACATCATAATTTTTATAATTATAAATTTAGCTACTGGACTATAATTTAACTACTTAGAGCTACTGGTCCATGAAGTCGCTGATGAAGAGATACCTACCATTATCCCTGAAGCGCAAACTCATCGATATGTGCATTCTGCCCATCCTAACCTACGGTGCTCAAACTAGGTCACTGACTGAGTCGCAAAAGTCCAAACTCAAGGTTTGCCAAAGGGCGATGGAGCGTAGCGTATTGGGTATTAAACTCAGCGACAGAATACGCAATACTACAGTACGCTCAAAAGCGGGTATCGCTGATGTGGGCCATACGACTGCTAGGTTGAAGTGGGATGGGCGGGCCATGTCTGTAGAATGCATCAGGACCGATGGGCCAAAGTCGTCACGCAATGGGTGCCAAAAGACGGGCGTCGTCGCCGAGGGAGGCCTAGAAAACGCTGGCGTGACGACTTGGAGACGTTTGCGAGAGATTGGCCGGAGAAAACCAAACGGAGAGAAGAGTGGAAGGCTATGGGGAGGCCTTTGCCCAGCAGTGGGACAATATAGGTTAAGGAAAAAAAAAAAAAACTTATTAGTTTTATTTAAGCAAGGCGTAGCATTATTTTTACGATTTATATGGAGTGTAAGGGACATGCTAGCGAAAACTGATATGGTATCAGTACCGAACCCATGGTATCAGTTTTCGTTATAAATCATAAATATTTTGATTCTTTCAGTATTCAAATTTATCACTATCTTGTAGGTTGGATATTTTGCTAATTGTAAATTTTGGTGATGGGACATTTTGGTAATTGGACATTTTGAAACTGTTGGATATTTTAGGAATTGGACATTCTGGACTTGAACATTGAAAACTCAGACTTGTGACCTAATAATAATTTGGGAACTAATAATTTTTACTGTATTTTAACAGTTACTGATTGGTTGCAGTAAATAAATCTAAAAGTCAATGTCTCTTAAACCAAATTGATTCAATTTAGACATTATAAAAGTAGACCTGCTAAATTGAATGTAACCATGTCTGGTACATCGATTGAAGAAGTAAAAGAAACAAATTTCTTAGGAGTATATAGATCAATATTTAAACTAGAAGGCACATATTGAAAAGATTAATAAAAAGATATCCAGTGCTTGCTACGCATTGTCAATTCTGGCAGAAACTACAAATTCAAATGCTGCTATTCGTGTGTTCAATCTCTAACCGCCTGCATTTTAAGCAGTCAAATGGAAATATGTATGAAACAAAATTAAAGAAAATGTTAGTTGATAATGTACTTTATAATCTGCATGAGTTTTTTGATAAAAAATATTTTTTTAGTCAAACTAAAGGGCACCCATGTGCTATGCTGCGACAGCTACTGGAACCCGCGCACTAGGCGGTTAAGGATGTCTGACTGCGGCAGCTCTGAGGACGCACATGATTGCACGGCACGCACAGTCAGAGCAAGTCAAAGCGAATGTATGTGAAGCAGACAGAATTATATTGTGCTCTGAAACTGTAAGTTTACTGTAAGAAAATGAGATCATCATCTTTTTGGTGTGGCCGTGTGCTGAATAATTCGGTATATAGAGGACCGAAGGCATAAGACCAGCCCATGAGGCGATATTTGGGGAAGGGATGTGGCCAGCAGTGGACGTCATTCGACTTAAATGATTATGAAAAATGTTGCTTTTTAATAGGTAAAGCTAGCTGCTACTAATAAAATTTATAATACTGAACGGTAACCTTATGAAAAGGAGTTCACGAACATCGTTTAAAATTCTCTTACTCTCAACGATGATTACAAGACGATTGCGTTACCTTTGAAGATGATTATATTTAGTAGTTCTTATCTGATACTTTGAATCAAGAACTTGAATCGTTTCAAAATACTTTTCACCTCTAAAACTACTTACAGTAAGAACCTACTCAAAAATAGTTAACTTTCATGTGAGCATTTTTAGTCAATCCTTATTTGTTTCGTTTAAAAATGTTATTTGATTGTTCCACCAAATCAAATCAAATCATTTATTATTTTGCAAATATGGGTAATAGGTACATATACATATGTGCTTTTATAATAAAGTTCTCCATATTTTACCGTCACATAGGCATGCAAATAGTAGGTTACAATTATAAATTCAAAAATTATTTTAAATCAAAAATTAGATTAAAAAAAATGACAAATATGCTTAAAAGTGGCATTCCTCATATACCACATACGACGCGCCTCCAAGTTATGCGGTCATCTGCAGTGTGGACCGCTAGATACATGCTTCTTTTAAAGCCTTTAAATAGCGTCTGAACACCTTGACGGGGCCCAGCAAAATAAAAAAGGGCAACTGCCCCTGAAGTAGCCGAGCAAACTTTGACGAAGTACTTTGTCTTGGCTGAGCCAGTAAGATATAATATTTCGTCGACCTATACCATCAATACCTGGACACCGTCGTACTGGAGAACCACAAAACCGAGTCAAAGCAACTCGACAAGATATGTTTTTTTATTATCAGCTTACTTATTAAATAGTCACTTACAGGAGGGCCTAGACGAAGTGACATTCTATAAGTGATAACGATACTGGAATAATCATAAACGTTTTGGATTGCCTTAAGCTACCGTAACGCGTATGTTAATTATTTTTAACAGACTTCAAAAAAAGGAGGAGGTTCTGAATTAGTTTTTATTTTCTTTTGTGTTTGTTACCTCATATCTTCGTCATTTAAAAACCGATTTGAAAAAATCTACTAAAGGATACACTTCCCGATTAGTTCCATAGAAATTTCATCAAAATCGGTTCAGTAGTTTGGTTTTTAAATCAAAATAGCTGGAAAAAATATGTCATCTAAGTAAAAGAAATTGCGAAATTGATACTTGACAAAGATGTGTGATGCGATAGACAAAAAGGGAAAAATTAAAACGTTTTTGCAAAAAAATAACCGACTTCCAAAAAAAAAAAAACAAAAAAGTGGAAACAATAACTTTACTTTTGGAAGTCGGTAGCAAAAAGTCAATGAAATAAACAATAGTCACCGATTTCCGAAAGTAAAATAATTTTCCACTTTTTTGTTTTATTTTGGAAGTCAGTTATTTTTTTAGCTGCATTTATGGGCCAAAACCATATGAATAGGGCGTGTATTTTATGACGAGAGTGTAGGCACTTTCGTCTAATTGCATAAATATCTAACAATTCTGCAAGTGTTTAAACTGGTTTCTTCTGCTTAACCTGGTATCAGAATTTTTATGCCGCCCAGGGACCTCTAACTCTGGCTCTATCTAGCTGCTTTCTATAGATTGATGTAAAGGGATTCTTCTAGATCTATTAATTTATTATCATTGATTTTATTATTATTGCCTAAGCTCTCAGACAAGTTTTGAAGCGTTCATGGACTGATTTTTATTTTTAAAAGAATTGTCCAAATCTACCTTCTACTAAATATTCTTGTCCGGAGCTATTAATCAATAGACCGAAGAGACGTCAGACTTTTTGCGAAGTTTTTGTTTCATTTAGCAAAGCATCGAGATTATTAATAAAAAATCTAACTGACCTATCGTAAAATTATCTGAGGCCAAAAGTTTTGTATAAATAAGCGTGTAGATTATCTTCAGAGCATAAACTGTTGAAGCTTGTAAGGATCAGGAGTGCTAAGCTGAAGAGTGCATCATGTCCAAGTTTACTTGTCTTGTGTTGTGTGTCGTGGCTGCGAGCTTGAGTAGCGTCCATGTAAGTCTAGATTCGTCATGGAAAGTATTTCTACCTATTTCCTCTCTTCCACAATGTGTTTCGCAATAGTATGAAACTGTTCAGGATTTTAATATTTTCTGCTTTCTTTTTAAACCGTATTTCGCAATCCTTAAAAATTTTACTATGAAAGTCTTGGGTATTAAGAATTTAAGTATTTTTCCTTTTATTTTGATTAAAAGGATACTGATCTTGATTCATACGCTATGTTATATTGTATTTCAGGCTGCCAAAGCCGAGAGTCTCCGCGATTCTCTGCGACCCGTCATAATGGCGTGCGGCCAGGAGCACGGCGTCACCGACGCTGACATCCAAGCTGCTAAGGACGCAGGCAGCGCCGCCAGCATCAAGCTTTGCTTTATTCGCTGCGTGCTCAATAAAGCCGGATTTGTAAGTTCTTGCCTTGTGGACATAGTTGCTCTGACTGATCCTATTGGAAAGGGGATTCAATACTACTGGAGCTGTAAAAAGTTAAAGTTAGTTAAGTTAGTAATGAAATTCCTTTTATTGCAGATCAACGAAAAGGGTGAATACGACCTGGATACCGGTCTACAGAATCTGAGGCAGTTCATGAAGGATGACGAACAGTACAAGAAACTAGCGGAGGTTGCTAAACAGTGCTCATCAGGTACCACTCCCAGCTAATCTTTCTTTATAAAGTCAGTCTGCAGACAATTTATACTTTCTTTTCATTATTTAAAGTTACAATAGACGTGTCTTAAAGGCTGGCTTTTTATGCTATTGAGCCTCGCTCTTGTAATTTCCCATAACACATTAAAAATGGATCTGTAAATTGCAAAACATAAAGTAGTACAGTTTTGAGGAATAAGGGAAGATCACACGAAATCATGGATGGATTTTTAGAAAGAACTGAATACTAAGGCGATGTAAGAGATATGAAAGAAATAAGTAATGCTGCATTATTTTCAAGTAGGTAAGTTGGAATAGGACAAGAGGATACTGACATTGTCTTTTGTTTTGAAAATCAATGTTGCCAATATTTGACCTTTAGGATCAGTCACGCTTATAAAAATATTTTGTGAGTAACGTTTTATTTTTGTTGTAATTATTAGTTAAGGACAAAGCCGTGAGTGACGGAACAGCCGGATGCGAAAGGGCCGGTCTGTTGGCGGAATGCTTCTTAGCACACAGGACTAGTGTAAGTTGCGTTCTTCGATCTTCGCAGACCAGAGACACTTATGCATGCCTGAGTTATTTTATTCCTTGTGGATCGTAAAATTAAACGATTTAAAAAATATATTTTGAAGGCACGTGGATAAGAGTTTCTATTATTCTGACGATTTATTTATATTTTGCCGAAATTGCCAAGAAACAACGTTTAGCAACGTTGTTAATTTGAAACACTTTTTTTCCAGATCATCATCTAAACGTGTTGAAGAACAGTTGACGTACATTGATACAAGATGAACACCAGCATTCTTTCGTTTTGTTTTTGACAGAAATAAATAAATCAGTTTTTCTAAAAACCTTCTTTGTTTAATTTTAATATGTTTAATATATATTATGTACGTAAATACAAATCATGTAATAAATACATTACGGCTGTATAGGAGAAATTCCTAGTGTGCGGCAATGTAAAAAACCTTGAAGTGTTAGGCAGAGCTGTGCGGGAGGCGAACATTTCGACAGTGATGTTGAAGTACCCATGTAATAGGTCTATAGTCATGATCCAGAAACATATCCAACCCAATAACACTGCCTAATCTAGGAATCGAACCCAAGATGTCATGTCCAGCAGCAGTGCTCCTCTTCCCACCACCAACGAGACCTGACCAACAAGGCAGGATACAATAAAAAAAGAAGTTTTTTTTTTTTTTTAATAATACTAGCCTATATTACACCTTCATTATTTTATAAATGGAATCAAAGAATCATACTTTGAACTCAATTTTCTTTTTTTATGCGTGGATTTCTTAGAAGTTCAGAATGGTCTATGTAATGTCTAAGACTTTGCACCTCATGTTTTTGTACTTTGTACTTCGTTAAATCGTAGTGGATGTAACTTCTGTTAATAGAATATAATGGGTAAAAATGTATGGAAGATGGTTCTGCCTAATAATAGACATGGTAATTTGTCGCAAATTCAACAAGACTTTTCCAAAATCTACCGACTCTAGGAAGGGACAGCCAAAATATTCTTTAGGACGATTTATTATTATTTATTCATAACCAAGTAACAAGACTCGTAATAATTATTAAGAACACAATTTCAATACCAATACAAACATAATTACGCATACAAACATAAACGACATTCAATTAAATTACACTTCTTCATTATTGCTCATACAAATAAAAAACAAAAATAAACACAATAATTATAATTTTCTAACCGGCATTGGAATAGCAACATGCCTGCCACAGTAATGTCGGACATACGGGCAGTCGAGCCTGTTGGCGATCATTGCCAGGATAGCATTGGGATTGACCCGCAACCGGCGCACCAGGGACGCACACCGCTTGCGCATAGAACCGAAGAAACAATCAGTGCGTGCCATCGCGCAACGGGGCAGCCCCAACACTACTGGACACGGAACGCACTGTATACCCTTTCCGTATAGTCAACCATAGGGCGTTAAGAAGCGTGGCCTTCTCACTCGTATAACAACGCGAAAACCAGGCCAGGCCGCGAGTTTACTTTCCTCGTATTTCGCCCAAAAGCCACAGAAGTCACCTTTCGATTTATGACGCTATAAGCAATAGGTAGAATAATGAGATCAAGTTCACTTTGTATTCTAGACATAAATTATTTTTTAAACTAAGATGATTCAAGACGTGTTAAAGGAAATTAAAGGTGAAAGAAAAAAAAAGTTAAAGGTTTCTGGCTACTGGGCCACAGTCCCAAGTCATATGTAAATAATACTGCCTTGGCACTGTGACCAACGTTAAAAAGGGTTCTCTGCTTTAGATTCAAGTGCTCAATTGAACTGATAGGTAGCCTAGCAACAAACCAAACGATAATAAGATAACGTTACTTGGAAGACGATCCTCAATTTTGATAATAACACATGGTATGGCATTATTCCTAAGACAAGTCATGATGTACTTGCAAATGTGTTCGTAGAATAAGCAAATCACAGGACAGCGCCACTAATAAAGTAATTGAACAAAACGTTGTTTTTTCTACGTTTCCTACTTTAGCTTACATTATTTACAGAGAGATAATGATAATTACTTCGCGCCAAATTACCCAAGAATAGGAGTTTTATACATATAAATAGGCGTCGGGTTACGATTCATAGCATACACAGTTGAAGCTTCGAAGGATCAGGAACAAAGCTGATAGTACAATATGTCTAAGTTCACTTGTTTGATTTTGTGTGTGGTGGCTGCGAGCATTAGGGTTCATGTGAGTACTTTTGGTGACTTAATTAGTTTTTGCTTGACAAAGTATTTAAATAAACGACGGAAAATGTTAAAAAGTCAGTAAAATCTCTAACCTACGCTTATTTTTTTCTATGAAAGGAAGAGAGAGAAAGTTTGCAGTTATGATAAATGTTAAATCGAAAAAAATATTTAAACGTTCATAAAACATGTCATCATCACAATTTTGATTTTTAAGGCTAGCGAAGAAGAAAAGGCAGCTTTCCGGGAAGCCGCTAAGCCCATCGTACTGGAATGCTCGGAGGAGCATGGAGTCAGTATTGATGAACTGAAATCTGCCAAGGCAGCCGGCAGCGCGGACGGTATTAACCCTTGTTTCTTGAGCTGCGTTTATAAGAAAACTGGAGTCGTAAGTATCTTTAATATTCCTCAGTTTCTTACAAATCAACAACACAGTCCACTATTAACTTTTTATTCACTCTGAAGAAAGAGAATAAATCAAAGTTTGGGTAGGTTTATTATCTGTTAAGCCTGGAGTTTAAGCAGAGGCAGTGTATCCATAGTACACCCACATTTCGAAAGATATATTTAAGTTCCATGTAAATGGAGACAAGCCTCTGATGTATCAGTTGGAGGAAACAACCCAACTGACTTCGTTTAACTCTTTCATTACAGTTCAACAGCAAAGGAGACTTCGATTTGGACAATGCTCTGATCAAGCTCAAGGAGTTTGTGAGCAATGACGAAGATTTCGCAAAGTTCGCTGAAATTGGAAAGAAATGCGTATCAGGTGGTTATAAACATATTTCTTTACTATTTAAACAGCTGTCCATATGATAATAATTTGTTAAATAATCCATATTATCAAATTAACGTATTATTCTCAGCTTATAACGATCCCACTTTCATTGTGAAAATTTTCATTTGCCACTGTTTTATGTAACTTTCAAAAAACTTTAGTTCATTTGGGTTTTAATTAAATTATTGTTTTGTATAATTTCAGTGAATGAAAAGCCGGTGAGCGACGGAGAAGCTGGGTGCGAGAGAGGTTCGCTGTTGACAGAATGCTTTTTGGAACACAGGGCCGAGGTACATTCATTATAAGACAACGCAATGATAATTCAACTATTGTGGGCTTTTTTAGCGGGCTGATTATGGCTCTTTGAGGAATCCTTGTAATGACTAACTGGCAAAATGCAAACTAACTTTACTTCAATTAAACATGGGTTTCCTTATCTTAACGTAGAAAATAAAATTGCATAAGGCCCAGATTCTACCAAAGCGGACACGAGCAGAGCGGATCGAAATCGCATTGGTTGAAATCTGCATGAAGTTTCTCGTCTCTCCTGTCTGATTGATGGCATCTTGCATATCTCTTCTCCGCTCCGCTCGCCTCCGCTTTGGTGGAGTTTGGGCCATAACATAGTATATTCATTTTGCTGTCACGGTGGACATGAAAATGTTACACATTGGCAGGATTAATTTTTAAATGTGTATTTTTTATATTCTAGATTCCCATCTAAATTTCGTGGAGAAATCTATCGAAATTTGCAGTGATACAAGAAGATAGAAGGTTTTGTTGTTTTTTCTAAAAGTATTAATAAATATTTTTGCCTTTGAAAACTTGTTTTGCTTTAATTTTGGATTTTTTTTTGCACTTCTTCAAAATTACCTCTATGTATGTTATCACTTGCTTCAGTGAAGGAAAACATCGTGAGGAAACCGGCATGCCTGAGAGATATTTCTCGACGGCATGTAATGCCAAGTCAGAGGTCCATGGGCAGCATAAAAACTCTGACACCAGGTTAGGCACTAACCATACGTTAAAAAAAAGACCTATATGTATCTAAGGTCAAAAAATAGTCATTGGCAACGCTTTACAAAACATAGTGTGTACCTAGGTACTCATTATTTATGAATAACTTTTATTATGTCACCAAATAAGAAAAAATATAAAACCAAAAATAAAATATAAATATTATTTATTGTTCAAAAGTATAAAAGTTTTACAAGAGAAATTTCTGGGCTCTGTTTTGTAAAATTGTGTTTAGGAGATATTGAAACAGAGACATAAATATACATATATAAGTGAAATAATAATCACGTTAGATTCTGGAAAAGGGGTGGTACATAATTGTTTGGGTTGGCATATTCGATTCTGTATTATTATTTCATATATTTATAGGCTCGTAACGATCGGCGCACTCCGTTTGGAATCTAGCCATTCTCAAGTTGAGTCGGCACAATTCGAGCTGTGCCGAACCGCGCCAAGTCGAACAAGTGAGAAGCATATCCGAAACGAGATGGTTTGTTTGTAACTAAATTGCTTCTTCTCGGTACTTTTTACTGTCAGCTAAAATGTAATACCTAACATTTATACATTTGTTATTATATTTAACTTATCATGAGCATTCAGACCAATGAGTTTTTACCAAACCTTTAAAATCTGACGTCATAATAATACATATTATATATTGTGTCTAATTGAGTATTATGCAAAATTGAGATAAGCACTATCTCAATTTCAGTTGCTTTTCAGCCATCATCATCATTTTCCTGCCCTTGTTCCATGTTACTTGGGGTCGACGCTAGACGCTTTTTTCTTCCACTCTCCAACTGTCAACAGTCACGCAATCATTTACTCCTTCTTCTTTCATATCTCTCTTTCTTTTCAAGAGCTGTGGATTTTGTGAATAAAAAAATAAATATCATTACTCACGCATTCCATACAGTGCTAGTATGATTAATGCAAGTTTAACACAGTCAGTGTCCAAGCAAACAACGTGGACAGAAAAACACATTGATCGCAGAAACAATGGCCGAAAAGTTCTGTGATGGCGACAACGTGCTAGAAGGCGCAGCGTAGTTGGGTGAACCTTGAAATGATGAAGGTCATAGGAGTCTACTGGTTGTAGGAGGCACAAAACCGGACATTGGGAGAGGTTTTTCTTCAGCAATGAATATCTTTAGGCTTGATGATGACAATGAAAATTATCCTTGAATATGTGTTTAAACAAAAATAAAACCAACTTCCAAAAAAACACAAAAAAATAACTTTACTTTCGGAAGTCGGGGACTATTGTTTGTTTCATTGAATTTTTTGCCACCGACTTCCGAAAGTAAAGTTATTTTCCACTTTTTTTGTGTTTTTTTGGAAGTCGGTTTTTTTTTGCAAAAAGTTTTTATTTTACCCTTTTTAGTTATCGTATCACACACAAATCCTTGTCAAGTATCAATTTCGCCATTTCTTTTACTTGGATGACATTTTTTCCAGCTATTTTGATTTCAAAACCAAACTGCTGAACCGATTTTGATGAAATTTCTATGGAACCAATCGGAAAGTAGATCCATTCAGATAAAAGAAGAATTTTTCAAATCGGTTCATAAATGACGGAGATATGAGGTAACAAACACAAAAAAAAAAAACATACAACCGAATTGAGAACCTCCTCCTTTTTTTGAAGTCGGTTAAAAATAACTCAGATTACTCGCCGAACGGTCACAAACTAGTACAATTTAGTATCCATTTTGAAAAACAACGTTCTAGTCGGAAGTACGAACGTAATACTAAATAGATATTTTTGTCAGGAGCTACTTATTAATAAACCGAACAGACATCAGTTTTTTAGCGTAGTTTTTGTTGCATTTAGCATCAAGATAATTAATGTTAAACTGGCTGGCCTAATGTCAGAATTTAAGGCCATACGTTTCATATATTTTACAGTTATTTACGGCAGTGGATGGAGCGAAATAACACGGCTTGGAGAAGGAATAAACGTTGTTTAATTTTATTATTAGGCACAGTACAAAAAAATGGACACACCGCCTTGACCGGCGTTGGAAGAAGGGAGGAGTTGCCATACTCGAAAGTTAATTATTAAAATATAAATGTTGCCACTTTATTACAATATTTAACACACCCCCTCAACATTATATTTTAATTCCCAGACAACCCTTTAATTTAACAATTCAAAACATTTATTCTTAACACCCCCTTAAGAAAAAATTCTGAGATGCTTCCCCTTAAACTTCTAAACAAATATGCAGAGCCCTTAAATCTAGAAATACCTAACAACCTTTACATACACAAGATACCTTAAACAATGTTATAAACTCAACACTATGTACGTGCCTACTTGCTTTAACAAACTTATGACAATATCATATCTCTAAGTTTAACAAAAAGTATTTTCCCCAAAGGTTTGGTAAACAAATCAGCTATATTGTTATTACTACAAACAAACTTTATTTTAACTGAACCTGTTGATACATTTTCCACAATATACTGATATTTTATATCTATATGTTTTAACCTTTTGTTACTGTCATTGTTTTTTGCTATATTAATCACACTTTGGTTGTCTTCAAGTATTTCAAAATCAACATTATTATATCCAAAATCTTTGAGTAACATTTTTAAAAAAGAACCTTCCATAATACTCATGCTAAGAGCTACATATTCAGCTTCACAAGACGATAATGATACACAAGACTGTTTCTTGCTGTACCAAGAAACTGGACAGTTAAAAATATAAAAAATTTGACCAGATGTTGACTTCCGGTCTGCAACATCACCGGCCCAGTCTGCATCACTATAGCCTTGCAGTTTACATACATTTCTACTTTCCTCATATTTATATATTAGAGACAAATCTATAGTACCCTTTATGTATCTTAATATCCTCTTTAAACATTTAAATAAAGCTACACTAGCACAGTGCACATATCTACTAAGAAATCCTACTGCTACACATAAATCTGGTCTAGTGCAAGTAGCATACAAAAGACTGCCAACTAAACTTCTACAGGCTTTTTTTATTTCAAAACTTTCACTTTTATCTTTCTGTAACAATTCAAAATTTAAATTCTGTTCTATTGGAGTAGATACAGTTTTACAATTTGACATCTGATATAAATCTAACAACTTTAACAAATATCTTTTCTGATTTATTATAGTTACACAATTAACAAGATCCTGTTTAATATTTATTCCTAGATAATTACTGGCTAGACCCAAATCTTTCATTTTAAAGTTTTTTACATATGGAACTTTTAAAGTCACTTACTTGGTTTTTATTACTACCAAAATACAACAGATCATCTACAAATAATAACACATAAATGTAGTCATTTCCTATTTGTTTGAAATATAAACATGGGTCATTCTTTGATCTTAGAAAATTTTCATTCAACATAAAATTATTAAACTTTTCATTCCAGTATTTAGGAGATTTTTTAAGACCATAGATTGACTTCTTTAGTTTACATACCTTATTACTAGGTAATCTCATATAAACTGTCTCATTGATGTCTCCATAAAGAAATGCTCCCGTGACATCCATTTGATACACTGGCTGCCTTTTCTGGGTAGCTACAGCCATCATAGCTTTGAAGGTTGTTAACTTGGCGACAGGTGAGTATGTTTGATTGTCGCAGTTCTTCTGTTCAAATCCTCTGGCTACTAAGCGAGCTTTATACAGAGATTTTCCTTCTGCCTCCTTGATTTTAAATACCCACTTGCTACTCACTATGTTTTCTCCATCAGGAACTTCTGTCACCTCCTCCCAGGTATTATTTTCCTCCAGTGTCTTCAACTCTTTATTTATGGCTTCCTCCCATTTAGTTTTATCTGGTCTTTTCATAGCTTCTTGGTAGGAAACAGGTTCATCACAGCAGTAGCTCAGGAACATGTTTTCGTCTTCTTGTACATAGTCTTTCAACCAGCTTGGCTTTTTCCTTACTCTTCTGGATCTTTCTGTTGCCTCTTCTGTCTGTCCTGAAGTTTCCTGTGAGTTTTCCTGTTCTTCTTCTATTTCTTCCTCTACCTCTTCTTCTAGTATTGATTCCTCATGAAAAGAATGAATGGAATCCTGTTCATTTTCACTTTCTATTGTTTCAGGGTTTTCAATATCCTCATACTGGCTTTCTTCTTCCTCTGAAACTTGTTCTGTCTCTTCTTGAGTGTCAGAAACTATGTGATACTCCTTTTCTTGTCTTCTGTCTCTATCTTTGTTTTCTATAGACTGTTTTATAAATACTATGTCTCTTTTGATGTCTACTTTGTCTTCCTCTGGAAAATATATTCTGTATCCTTTTGTATTTTCTCCATATCCTATGAAATAGCCTAATTCAGCCTTGCTATCAAACTTTAACCGTTTTTGATCAGGAATATGTACAGATACTTGACTACCGAAGACTTGAAGGCCGTTGACATCAAAATCTTTGTTCCACCAAAGTTGATATGGTGTTTTGTCTTTCACACGACTAGGACCTGTTCTGTTAATTATGTAGACAGCGGTGTTGAGAGCTTCAGCCCACATATTTTTGTTTAGGCCGCTCTCCAGAAGCATAGTTCGTGCCGACTCAACCACCGTCCTCATCTCACGCTCTACACAACCATTCTGTTGTGAAGTATATGTTACACTTCTTTGGTGTTGTATCCCATGTGATTTCAGCAAGTTTTCCATTTCTTTACCGATAAATTCCTTTGCATTATCACTTCTTATGTATTTCACTATGTGACCAGGATTAACTTTTATTTCTTTCAGATACTGTTTTAAATATTCTACAGACTGACCTTTATTCTTCAGAAAATACACCTTTCTAAATTTGGAATAATCATCCTTGATGAGCAGAAAGAACCTTGCCCCTCCTAGTGAAGTTTGTTCTACTGGACCTCCAATGTCAATATGGATAACCTCTCCTGGTTTCGTTGCCCTATGGGTACTGGATGGGAAGGGAAACTTATGTTGTTTTCCTTTCAAACATGGCAAACAGGTTTCTTCTTCACTATTTTCGAACTTAATGTCTTGCTTCATCAAGATGCTTTTCACTTGGTTTATGTCTTGGTGACCTAGTTTGGCATGCCATTCCCTCAGATTTGACATTACTTTTCCAACCATGGCATTATTCTCATACTGTCTGAATAACATTGTGTACATTTTACCATTTCTCTGGGCTACCGCACACACACTGTTGTTTTTGATAAACTGGCACTCGTTAGCAGTCGACTCCAGTTTGTAACCTTTATCCAGAGCAGCACTCATGGAAAATAAGTTTGCCTTGAGGCTTGGCACATGTAACACACTGCCTATTGATGTTTTAATCCAATTTACACCATCATATGCCTCTAGGTTAATGTCACCATAACCTAATGCTTTTATTATTGTCCCATCCCCAATAACAATGTCTTTAGGCACTAATAACTTTTTATAGTTTATGAAACTGTCCACTGTAAAGCACATATGCTCAGAAGCACCACTATCTAAGAACCACTCATTATATTTACTTTTTGACATAAGTCCACACACCACTGACATGACAAATGCGTTTTGTTTTTTATCTTCACTTTGTTGTTTATTGTCTTTGTTATACCAACACTTTTCTTTTGTATGTCCTCGTTTTTTACATTGCTTACAAAATAGGATGTTTTCAGTTTTATCACTTTTGTGCTTCTTTACTTTACAGTCCTTTTTATAATGCCCCACTTTACCGCAGTTAAAGCATTTTCTTGAGTTTGTGTTCGTTTTGAACGCTGTGGAACTACTGTTTTCACTGTTTTGGTACAGTTTGTTTCTTTGTTCTTCTATGATGAGCCTGGCTGTCAACTCCGAAAGATTTCGCTTTTCTAATGGCACAGAGTCCCATGCAGAGACGAAGTGTCTGAACTTTTCACCTAGCGAACTTATGATTTTTGTAACAATCATGTTTTCGGCAACTTCGCCCTTTGCTTGCCTTATTTGAGTCACAATGGCTTCTATTTTAGCTATGAACGTAGATACATCTTCCGAACTGTTAAGTTTCTCTTCGAAGAAGCGCTGCTGTAATATGTGGAGTGACATATCAGATTTTTGTTCATAAACTGTATTTAATTTGTCCCACATTTCTTTGGCTGTTTCGCAATTTTGAACATGCAGCATAGCCGTGTTACCCAGTCTTGCTACGATGATTCCTTGGGCTTTTGCATCTAACCTCTTCCATGTGGTTAATTTTTCATCTTCATTTTCAGGGCATTTTGATGAGCCATCCACCAAGTCAAAGACATTTACCGCCTTCAATATGACTTTTACTTGAAATTTCCATGTATGCCAATTACCGACATCTTCTAATAACATGCGATTATTTGAAGCTCCAAAAATATAGCCCTCGCCGTCCATCTTGTTCCGCCTTTGCCTCTGCTTGACCGCAGGACCACGCGCCGCTTTACCACAGCTTTTAAGTCAATATTCCTTTATTTCGCTCCGGATGCCTGGGCCCATAACCTTTTACAGTTATTATCGGCAGTGGATGGAGCGAAATAAAACGACTTGGAGAAGGAATAAACGTTGTTTAATTTTATTATTAGGCACAGTACAAAAAAATGGACACACCGCCTTGACCGGCGTTGGAAGAAGGGAGGAGTTGCCATACTCGAAAGTTAATTATTAAAATATAAATGTTGCCACTTTATTACAATATTTAACAATATAAATAAGAGTCGATCTTATCTTCAGAACATAAACAGTTTAAGCTTGTAAGGATCAGGAGTGCTAAGCTGAAGAGTGCATGATGTCCAAGTTTACTTGTCTTGTGTTGTGTGTCGTGGCTGCGAGCTTGAGCAACGTCCATGTTAGTTTAGATTTCTCATGAAATATACTTCTGCTTTCTTTTTTACAATATTTTGACTGTTAGTTGGTTTAGTGGTCTCAAACGCGACTGCTGAGAATAAAGTCCTGGGTTCGATTCCCGGGTCGGGTAAAGTGTTATTGGAGTTTTCCATCAGGAATTTCTCAGTAGCAGCCACTGTATCTAGATTTGTACCCGGTTGATGGCAATAGGCTCGCCCCATATTACATGAGACTGAAACATAACTGGCAAAATGTTGGTGTACTATTAGTACACCTTCCCTTGGGGGATTGCAGGCGTGATGTTATGGTATATATATGTTTCTCTGTTGTAAAAGGATGGTGAATATGAAATCGTTCAACATCCATTTTTTTTTAATTTGGTTGAAAAATTGCTAAAGTTGTCTCCGTGATTCTTCCTCTTCCTCTAATCCATCCAAAGGTTATCTTGCCGCCCATTGTGTCTTCATGTAAATTTAAATTTGTATAGTGTACATAATAAAGAATATTCTATCTATCTATTCTCTGCGGTATTGATTTTTAGGTCTTGTTTTTTTTGCTAATCTTTTCTTATGCTGTCTCATTATTATATTTCAGGTTACCAAAGCCAAGAGTCTCCGCGATTCTCTGCGACCCGTCATAATGGCGTGCGGCCAGGAGCACGGCGTCACCGACGCTGATATCCAAGCCGCCAAGGATGCCGGCAGCGCCGCCAGCATCAAGCCTTGTTTCATTGGCTGTGTATTCAAGAAAGCCGGATTCGTAAGTAATTGTCTTGTGGAGATAGTTTCTATTATTTGAGAATCCTCTCGAAATAGGGTCCAATACTAATATTACTGAATCTCTAATTGTTTTAAACCTTTAGTCTTAAAATTCTTTTTATTACAGATCAGTGACAAGGGTGATTACGATGTGGATACCGGTCTGAAGAATTTGAGACAGTTCGTGAAGGATGACGAGCAATACAACAAACTAGCGGAGGTTGCTAAACAGTGCTCATCAGGTGCATACACAATACACATCTCGTAATATCTCGTAGCAAACAAACTCAATCATTTTAAATGTAGAGGTCCTAACGAAACCACACGAAACTTGAGTCTAGTTTTACAGGGTATGGTGTTGAAAGTCGACATTTTTTGGACGAGGCAAGTTACAATAGACATGGCATAAGACGCTAAAAACCGTTGAAAGGATTATGCGATGATTTGACTAGAAAGAAATACTGAGTTGACTCTGATAGACTTTTGGGAGAAGTCATGCTGCGCCGTCTTCAAATAGATATTGAAATAAGGACAGGAGGATATTGATGACTCTCATGTGAAAATCGATATAACCAAAGATAGTGAACATTTCCATTTGAAATGTCCTACATAATTACAAAATTATTAATTTAGTTATCAAATGTTTCTTTTTTATTTTCAGTAAAGGACAAAGCTGTGAGCGATGGAACAACTGGATGCGAGCGGGGAGTTCTGTTGGCTGAGTGCTTTTTGAAACACCAGACTAGCGTAAGTTGCCACGAAATAATCATCTTCGTCACAATGACATCACACACTACTGGGAACTCTGTTTGTACCAATTCCACAAAATAATATTCATCTTTGATGTATCGTATCGTATTGTTTGAAGAGTATTTGAAATACTAAGGCTTGTTAAAAATGAAATGCAAGCCTGGGTTACCTCATCTCATATCTTTTGGGTAGTCATGGAGACCAATTTAATCATAATAAGCTTTAAAGAGTTTAACCTGTTAATTTTGGCTGAATTTTCTTCGTATTTTGATTAATCCCTATAGTCTTATAAAGATGTGGTCGTTTATCGTCGAAATACGAACTGGATGCAGCAAAATGTATCTACCTTATTTAACTGTATTTGTTTTTCAGATCATCATCTAATGGATTTGAAGAACAGTTGACGTGCAGTAATGCAAGATGAACACCAAAATTCCTTTGTTTTGTTGTTACAAAAATGAATAAACTAGTTGTACCATAAACACCTCTTTTGTTTTAATTATGCAAAATCAAAATTTCAATTAGAATGCATTCCATCTAACAATTTATGAATAAGTAATGAGGGCCCACGTTTTTGAGCTCAACAGATGGCGCCACTGTCGAGTAAGGTCCTGTCATTAATTCTATTTTATACTTTAAAACCAATAACTTCATAAAAAGTTCATTTAATTACGTTTAACAAGATAGCGTGCACTTAAGGTGAATATTTACAATATTGTCCCTAAAATTAGCAAGCATGAAACATTTAAAAATCATTCTTCCTTCAAGTACTAACAAATTAGAACTCCCAACTTGCTGCCTACAATCTTCAAGTCATAATAATCAGGAATGGCTCAATCTCGACCACACTCGTGAATATTAATAAAACTACGTGATAAAAAAGCGCGTAACGCGCTAACACTCTATGACATCTGACATTTCTGAAGACCTTACTCTACACGAACGCCTCTAGCGGCGAAATCATGCGCGATAGCCCCCATTATATAACACATTCCTCATTTGTTTTTAGAAGTTCAAGAAATTATTTGTTATGTTTTGCAGTTGGTGCCTAGGGCTTTCGTACTTTGCTCTTCGTCATGTCGTAGTGGGCGTATGCACACACATGAAACTTTATCATTAACCTAAGAAAGAAATTTGTCCCAAAATACACCAGCTAAATAATCGATAAAGACAAAATATTCTGCCACATTGTATTAGAATCGACCTATCATCACGGACAGGGATATTGCAGCAAATAAGCCTGCTATTGTGGTGATAGATCGCCGAGAGCGCCGTGCAATGATTGTTGACATCACTGTCCCTCATGACGAGAATCTCGTGAAAGCTGAGAATGATAAAAAACTAAAAAAACTTAGCACACGAGGTTGACGACATGTGGAACGTGGACTCTGCAGTCATTGTACCGATAGTCGATACGGACTAATAGCAAAGAGCCTAGACCAACATCTTAGAAGGCTCTTATTGCAAGGCTGGGTCAAGGGCTTGATTCAATAACCAGTACTCCTGGACATGGCACGCTTAGTGAGGAGGTTTCTCTCTGTGGAGTCCTGACCACCGGCAGCCTGGACCTCGTTCCTGATGTTGATGAGCTACTATTTTTGTATATTTTTAAATGTATTTTTTGTTTGGTTTTGTTTTTAAAAATGTAAAATAAAATGTCTAAAAAATAACTGAATACGTAAACAATACAATAAACGATATTTATTAGTTCAAGAATTTATTAGATAATTAATTTGTTTCTACAATAGTATTAAATTATTAAAAATATATACAGATAAAAGAAGAAAAGTATTAAAGGGCGTCAAAAATTCGTCCACATCGCTGTCAACAGGAATAGTGCCCAGCATGCTAGCAGCATTGCCACGTTGAATGGCAATGCTGATTCTTTGACCCAAAAATAGGCCAGCCCTCTGGTCACAAGAAGAGTCGACCAACCGCTTGACGATGTCCCGAAAGAGTAGGTGCGTACTCGGACCCCATGGCCCTAGTTTTTCAACCCTAAACGGCTCAAACACATGGCTACTAATGAGGTTATTGTATTTGCGCCGTTTGAGGTTTTCAGCACATGCAGCAGCTACCCCAGCACAGCTCGCCGTGCTAGGAAGATGGGATGGCGCATGGGTGTATACTTTATTAGATGATATGAATATGTCCGTTACTTGTAATACAAAACTCAATGTTGATGATGTAAAAAGGTATGGAAATAACCTAAAGGCAAGTCATGACACGACGTGTCCTTATAAAATATCCGTAGAATAACCAAATAAGCAAATCACAGGATATATCGGTAGTGCCACTAATGAACTGTTTGAGTAAGACAAAGAGTTTTTTTTCAACTATGTTTCCTGCTAGCATAGATTATTCACAGTGCCATAATGACAATTACTTCGCGCCAAATTACCTAAGAATAGGAGTTTTATATAAATAGGCATCGGGTTACGATTCAAAGCATACACAGTTGAAGCTTCGAAGGATCAGGAGTATAAAGTTGATAGTACAAAATGTCTAAGTTCACTTGTTTGGTCCTCTGTGTAGTGGCTGTAAGCATTAACAGGGCTTATGTAAGTATTATAATTTTGAGAATTTGATTATTTTTTTTATTGAAAATAGTGTCCTGGCCTATTCTAATGAACAGTATAATCTGTTTCTGAAATATTCTTAACAGTTATATCTAATGTGAAATTAACAAAATTATTAAAATATTACAAAAAAAAATCATCATCATTACAATTTTGATTTTAAGGCTAGTGAAGAAGAAAAGACAGCTTTCCAGGAAGCCGCTAAGCCCATTGTACTGGAATGCTCGAAGGAGCATGGAGTCAATATTGATGAACTGAAATCTATCAAGACAGCCGCCAGCGCGGACGTTATTAACCCTTGTTTCCTGGGCTGTGTCTACAAGAAAGCTGGAGTCGTATGTAACATCTAGAATAGTTCTCGGCTACTACCAATGACAGACAGGTCCGAACTTCTAGTTCCTTTGGAACCGATGCAAGTTTGTAGGCCGTATAGTTGTATAGGTCTATTTCATTGATAATGCCCCAATGACATAGGACCAACGCTTTTCTATAGGAACGCCTCAGTGACACTTCAGGAGTCTGCATTGTTCACAAACAAGAATCTTGAGCCTTTATTTGGTGTAATAGATTTGTTTTAGCTGGTTACCTGTCATAAGTTCGAAAAATACATACATCAAAAGTATCTAGGGATCAACATATATTTTTGCAATAACTTTTCTCCTGATTGATATTAATTAAAATTTTCTTTAAGGATTCATCAAATAAAGTGTTTTCGTTTGTCACAGTAACGATAAACCAAGTCACCTTTGCATTAATAAAGAAATTTGCCATTTTCCTAATAAAGGGATTTTTGACATTTGAACCACTAACATTAAAGTTCGAAAAAAAGACTGAAATAACAGTTTTCTTTAAAATTTTATTGGGTAACTTAAACAATTAATAATCCGTGTTTCTACCGCGAACACTAACAACACAAGAACATCGGTTTGGCATACTCAAAATGAGTTCATCCAAATCACGCTGTGGAATGGCCGCCCATGTTCGTTGCAACAACAAAAAAAGGTCTTCTTGCGACTGGATACCCTCCATATTCGGCAGAGCTCTTCTCTGTAGCATATCCCATGCATGCTCAATCGGGTTCAAGTCTGGCGACTGAGCAGGCCAGGGCAGGACATTGATGTTAGCTGCGGCGAGAGTCTGTCTTACAACTCTTGCGGTGTGCGGTCGTGCATTATCATGCATTAACTGAAATAAGGGACCGATTTGCACTTGTAGAGGAACGATGACGTCTGATACAATCGTCTCAGCATAAATTTGAGCGTTGAGGTTGCCTCTGATCCAAATCAACTCAGTTCTTCCGCCGATCCAAATACCCGCCCATACCATGATGGTTCCACCACTATAAGGATGGACTTCCTGGCAGGATTTTAATCGCTGTTGGCGTCCAGGGGTTCTCCAGTGTCGTATACGTCTTGTATCCGGTCTCATACCAAAACGAGACTCATCAGAAAAGCACACGAAACGCCATTGTTCTTCTGCCCAATTTCTGTGTTCAAGAGCCCATTGATATCGAATTCTACGATTGTGCATTGCTATAGGTGGTACCCGTAGCGGTCTTCGGGAATGAAGGTTCACTTCATGCAAGCGGTTTCTGACTGTTTGGTCGCTAATTAAGTTCCCTGAAGAGTGATGAAGCCTCACGGTTAACATCATGGCGGTTATTGTTGGAGCTCTTCGAGTTAAGATTTGAATGTATCGGTCTTGTCTCCGTGTGGTGCAGCGATACCGTCCTCCATGGCGCTCAGCCACGGTACCAGTGCTTCGGTAACGTGTCCAAAGTCGACTGATAACACTCTGACTTGTATTCAGAGCTTTAGCTCTGCAACGTACCGGCAACGTACTGTGGCTTTAGCCACAGTACGTTGCCGGGAACCAGCTTCTATCATTCCCACGGCTCTGAGCATTTCTTCCCTGCTTAAATGACGTCGCCGCTCCATAATAACGTTGGTTTTAATCAGTAGTAGGGAAACAGTAGCACTAATAATGTCTTCAATGCGTTGTATGTTTTTTAGGGAAAATATTGACAGCTTATTTTCATCTTTTACTCGAATTTGATTGAGAGTTCCTGATTCAAATTATGAAATGCACCAAAAAGGATCCATATAAATTTATAAAATCATAAATTTATTACAAAGCCACATCTCAATCTCAAGAAATCCGCATAAAAATGCTTGATCCCTAGACACTTTTGATGTGTGTATTTGAGCGAATTTAATTTCACCTAAAAGCTTTCAACGATTATCGTTTTAATTTTTTTTTCATCCCACCATCTCGGAAAGAGTATTTTTAATCTTCAATATCTGAGTGGAAAAGCCGTTTTTATTCTCTAGAGGATAAAGTAAATTGAATTTAGAACATCGTGTGCACTAAGTTTGTGAATTAAAAAAAACATTAAACCTATTTACTGCTACCTCTATGGTGCCGAATATATCATACAACTTTTTTTTAATTTGTTAAAAACTCAGACTCGGAACCTTCTTGGTGTTCTTTTTTCAATTTGCTTTGTACGCGGTTCTTTACGCGGCATTTTTTCACGTCATTGTTAAACCTTATATTAAAAACAAGAAACTTGAAAACAAATGAAAAAACTAAAATGAGTAATTCTAGCGACGAGTTAGTTTGCTTGACGCCAACAGAATTGACTGAAACTGTTAATAATGCGCAAATGAGCTTTCTCCCTCAACAATCACGCGAGAAGTATTTAAAACAGTACGATATGTTCAACACGTGGCGACTAGCAAAAGGAGCCAAAACTTTCTCAGAAAACGTTTTGCTGGCATATTTTATAGAATTATCCGAGAACAAGAAAGCAAGCACTCTATGGAGTACGTATTCGATGCTAAAAGCAACAATAAAGATGAAAAAAGACAAACATATCGATACCTATCCTAAATTAGTGGCATTTTTAAAAAGAGCCTCATCTGGTCATCAACCAAAAAAATCGAAGGTTTTCACAGTATCTGATATTGAAAAGTTTCTTAACGAAGCACCCGATTCCGTATATTTGGCGGCAAAAGTAAGTCAGTTGCACATTCAGTATCTACTTAAGTATATTAATCTCAATTAAATAGTATACTTAGTAGATGTTGATAGGCATAATTATGCGTTCATATCAATTTTATTCATTTATCTACTACAATACTCTTTACGTTACAGGTTGTTCTTATTATTGGAATAAACGGAGCATGTCGAACTAATGAACTAACACAACTTAATGTCAAAAACATTGAGAAACATTCAGATGACTTACTATTAATTAATTTACCTAATACAAAGACAAAAAGAGACCGCAACTTCGTCATTCGCAGGGAATACGTAACGATTGTTGAGAAATATCAAGCCTTACGCCCGCCTAACACTCCAATCAATCGATTTTTTCTACAGTATCGCAATGGAAAGTGTGTTAGACAGCCTATGGGTACTAATAAAATTGGCAGTATCCCACGAGAAATAGCAACATTTCTTGAACTTCCAGAACCCCTGTTGTACACGGGTCATTGTTTCCGACGAACTTCAGCCACACTTTTGGCTGATTCCGGAGCTGATCTCCTGTCCCTTAAGCGCCACGGAGGCTGGAAGTCCAATGCAGTTGTAGAGGGATACATAGAGGATTCCATCCAAAATAAGTCTAAAATATGTGAAGGCATCGTAGGAGCCATTACACTGAAAGAGCCTCAATCGGATCCTTGGACTGGCCCTTCTACATCAAAAATAAGCCGTTATGAAACACCTAACCATCTCCCTCTCTCTCCAACATTCACGCCAAGGGAATCCGATGAATCGGTACAACTATTAAGTATGACAGATAGTTTACCGAAAAACAGTACACAAGTGACTAACACCAATATTACAGTACCAAACAAAAATATTACACTCAATTTAAATAACTGTAGCAACGTTACTTTAAAATTTTCTTAATTATACCTTAGTATTATTTTGTTATAATTTAAAGATTATTCTGTAATACTTACCTGTCATAATGTAGTAATTAATACCTAAACTGAAATAAAAGTGTACCTATCTTGTGATTGTAAACGTTTTTTTTTTGCATTTAGTCATTTCCTCGCTGAGGTGGAATGAAAAGTTACGTGTTGCACTCGAGTGCAAAGATTTTTCACCTCGTGCTCTTTTGATTCCCTCGCTAACTAACTAATGAGTGCAACTTGGCACTCTTGTATAACAAATAACTATTACTTCATCGAAGTCACGTCTGTCACTGTATCAGTTGACCAGCTATTATCAATTCGATTTTGTTGCACAACATATTGACTTTTTTGACACTATTTTAATTTAATATTGAAAATAGTACCAAGTAACCGGGTATATATTTGTGAACAAATAATATTCCGTAAAATGTTGATTCAGTGTGGTGAAAATATGGCAAATAAAACATTTGGCAAATGAAAAAAGTTCAAAAGAGGCTTTGGCTAATAGCAAAAAATATTTTGTAAATGGACGAAATATAGTTCGTTAAAATAATACCATTGACACATGATACTTCGATGATCTAATAATATGTCAAATAATGCATAAAACAAAAGAGAAGTCGGTCAATAGTTTTCGGTAAAATGAAATTCGAACAAAAAAAAAATCGGTTCCCGTTTAATATCCTATCGTGGGGTACCTGGTATCTCCAATTTTGAAGATAAAGTATTGATGACTATAATATCGTATTAGTTCACTCATGAATCAATTTATTATTTAGGGCAAACTACCCTACTAAATACCTATTTTTCATTACAGTTCAACAGCAAGGGAGAATTCGATTTGGATAACGCTCTGATTAAGCTTAAGGAGTTTGTAAGCAATGACGAAGATTTCGTTAACCTCGCTGATATTGGAAAGAAATGCGCAACAGGTGATTATATTTTCAATCAGTTGTTCTTAGGCGCCTTTAATATAATTTACCATTGACTTGCATGTTAAAATAAATTATACATTGATTAATTATTTTATAAAATTAAATTAACATTATTTATTCGAATTGACTGTGTATTGTATAAATATAGACTTATTACTAAAATACTAATATTTGTACACCAATTTCATTGGCAGGATTAAGAGCTCGACTAAAATGTATCCATAAGACCTTTATTGTAATACCTGTGTTCACAAATAATGATTGATTGATTGATCATTTGTTCATTTGTTTTTTTTCGATTGGCAACACTGCCCGAGTGACATGTAAAATTTTTGATCCGTATTTTAAAATTAAATTTAATTAGTAAATAAGTTAGATTAAGGTGTAATTATTAGTGCAAACGTAATACTAATGCGTAAATACTCAGGAATATTGTTTTCTTGATCATTCATTAAGTTTTCGCCAATACAACGTTACCGGTAACCTAAAATCAACAGCTGACGTTCTAACTGCGGATTTTTACGGATAATTCAGGGGAAGTATTGTTTACTTTTATTAAATAACGGCACACAATCGTCACTTTAAACCTGTAGCACATCTTTGCCAATTTCTAGTATATCTTTTTGCCGATTTATTACCCTGTACTGGTTTTAGATTGCTTTGTTGACAACCGGTATAAAAAAAAAAAACAAACAGTGAGATTAATTCCATAAGTCTGTTGTTTATATCGGTCTTTTAAATATTATTTCATGAATATAACGTTTATGATCATTGCTGTGCATTTTTGTCTTACAGTAATATGTTAATAAATTAAGTTTTTATTCTTGTTTTCAAAGCTACCTACCCACTTATGGAAAAGTAATAGGTACCTTACGACAGTACATTTAGTTAAATTGAATATTCAATTAGATACATTGAATATATAGTTACATCTTTTAAAGCTAATATAGTAGCCTACCTCATTTCATTTCATAATTGAACACTTTCCCTATTTCTCCCCCTTTCATCGTTAACTTTTCTTAATTAGTTTATTCTATTAGTTCTCACCGTTTCTTTACTTCTAATTTTCAGTGACTTATCCTGAAACCATGCCTGTGATGACCCGTAAGGCTACCGCTCAGGATATGGAGCTAAAATTGAGAACGGCCCTCCAAGAGCTTAAAGAATCGAACCTCCAAGTCCAACAACTGTTACAGGAGAGAGAAGAGAGTGAGGTGGAAGTCGATAAGGTTAATGGCACAAACTCAAGCTTAAAGCGGGAGCTAGTAGTCCTACATCAGCAATACTTGGACGTTGTTGATGAACGGGATCAACTGAAGGTGGTCACGGATGGTTTCAATAATTGTAGTAACTTATATGAGGAGGCTTTAAATAAAATTAGGGACCTAGAAGATGAGTTAATTCATGCCAATAGTTGTATATTAAAGTTACAAAAAGAAAAACAACATACTCAGGTTAATGAAACTAACATCTTATATAATGAATTATTAAATAGTAATTGTATCTCCCCTTCCTTAATAACTATTGATCTGACTGAAGATTCCCTACTAAAACATAATTATACAGTTAGCAATAAGAAAATAAAAAAATATGCTAAACTGAATAGAATAATTAAAAAATGTAATCAATTTAGGAAACAACATAAACACTTTTCCAAATATATTCCACTGAGGAAACAGCGTGTTGATTTAGTTAATAAGTTAAATAATTATCAAATAAAATTAGAAGACAGTATTAAAATTTATGAAATTGATACTCAGCATTTGCAGGCTGAAATACAGGTACTTCAGGACTCACTTAGTTCCCTTTCCAGTAGGTATATGAGTTCTCAGAACCAAATTAGGGAACACATTCTTGCAGCAAATGAGTTGGTAATGTGTCAATGCAGCTGTCAGTCAGTTAACAACCATGATACTATCTTGCCTGAGGTAATGGAGGACCCATCCCAGGCTGAGAATTTATCTCAGGAATGTGTACTCAGCCAAGATTATTTACAAGTGGTACAGCCAGAGATATATGATAGTCATAATTGTTCTTGTTCAGTAATGTTCTCAGATAGTATAGGAAGAGGTGTAGGTAAATTAGTTAGTAATAACCTGAGTTTTCCCAATCAAAATCATTGTATGCCAGGGGCAACATACAAACAGATAATGGCATCAGTAATTAGAAATGTTTATAATAGTAATACCGACATAACTATATTTATAGGAAATAGTTTAAAAATTAAAAAAGAAGACATCACAGACAGTGTAACTGAGTTGTTAAAGTTGAATTGTCGTAAAATAATATTGTGTGCTTTCCCATATTTTGAAAAATTGTCAAATAGGAAAAACAATTATATTCACATGCTGAATAAGCATGTAGATTTCTTAGTAGGTCACTATAGTGACAAACTTGTGTATCTTGATGTCAACAGTTTTGTTGATAAACTTAGGTCGACACGGGGTAATGTGTATCTACCTATTAGTTGTAGACACAAAATAGCTCGGCTATTAGCATATAATATTCACTCAGACATAAGTAGTATGTCTATGTTTAGTTCCATTATTAACACTGCGACTATTAGTAATAATACTAATATTCATTTTTACAATTTTTTTACAAAGGAGGATCCATGTGTACAAGATTCTCCAGTAGGGTCCACTAGTAGTAGGGTCTCATTGTCTTGTGAGGGCATAGGAGTCTTGGAGCTCACTCCGGATGCTCATTTAAACTAGTTAGTAAGACAACAGAAGATACCAGTAACATAAATGTTACGCTAACTGACAACACACAGGTACCTTCTTGCTCTCAAATAGCTAAATGTAAAAAAGGGGCTAAGCAGAATTCTATGCAATTATTTCACCAAAATATTCAAGGCTTCTCTTCAAAGCAATTAGAAATTGAATTGTTTCTAGAAAAAACTAAGTTTGAAATTGTTTGTTTCACTGAACATTGGTTAAAAGACTTTGAAATGCTAATTAATTACGCAAATTACAGTGTGGGCAGTTGCTTTAACCGGAAATCTAAGATGCGTGGGGGTTCATTAATCTTAGTTAAAAATTGTATTAAATTTAAGTCTCGTAATGATATTGTTGATCTATCGGTTGAGCATAATATTGAACTGTCTTGTGTTGAGCTAGATAAGCATGTAATAGTGTGCGTTTACAGACCCCCAAATTATCAGAACTACTCTTTATTTGAGTCAGTAATGGAGGATGCTTTAGCAAAACTTGCAACTGGTAATAAATCACTAGTTATCTGTGGTGACTTTAATATTAATATTTTAGAGAAAAATTCAAATAGCAGTAGATTATTACATCTTTTTAAATCATTTAATTTGTTAAACGTGTTTTCGGAACCAACCCGAATTACTAAAAATACTGCTACATGTATTGATAATGTTTTTTGTTGTTGCGACTACTTAGATAAATCCATTGTAAATTACCTTCCTTCTGATCACAGCGGTCAAACCGTTGTTTTCGAGTCGTACACACCATTACAAAAAATCCAGATAAAATCTAGACAAATAACACCCAGCAATTTGAATAATTTTAATAATAACTTAATTAGTAATTTAGGCATTCCGGGATATATTTTAGAAAATGTAAATAAATTTTATGAGGAATTCTTTTCGGTAGTTTACACAGAGTTTAATAATACAATAAAAATTAAAACTAAATCTATTTGCCCAAAGTTTTTGTTCAGTGACTGGGCAACTAAGGGTATTAGGAAAAGTAGGGAGCGATTGTTTGAGCTGTACGGCCTTAAGCCTTATATCAACTCAGAAACTTTTAATAAATATGTAGCGACATACTCAAAAATTTTTAAAAACACTTGCAAGGTAGCTAAAGCCTTATTCATTAGCAACAAGATTAAATCCGCCGATAATAAAATAAAGACGGTTTGGAAAATTATCAATAGTGAAACTAATAGAAATAAAAAATATAATAATGATATCACACTAGAGACCTCACGTGGTCTTCTAAGCTCTAAAAACGAAGTTGCTCAAGAATTTGTAGATTTCTTTACCGGTATCCCACTTAAAACTACCGAAACCTTAAATTCCTCACCCTCGCTTTCTATTGATTTATTAAGAGCGAACGTTTCAGCCTGTCCGGTTGAGTTTCAATTCAAGCATATAAACCCCATAGCAGTCATTAAAGCCTTTAAGGAAATCAAAATCAAATTAACGGAAGATCTATGGGGAATGTCTATTAAAGTTTGTCAAGCTATTATTGAGACTATAGCACCGTACTTAGCCTTAATATTTAATTTGTGTGTAGACCAAGGAGTCTTCCCGGACCTTATGAAATACAGCAAGGTAATACCACTTTTCAAATCCGGGGACAGTAAAGATACGAATAATTATAGACCCGTATCCGTATTGCCGGTTTTCAGCAAGGTGTTTGAAAAGGTAATGCTTAATCAGATGCTTAACCACTTTAATACCAATAAGATCTTACATGAGAAACAGTATGGTTTCACCAAAGGACGTTGTACGACTGACGCCGGTGTCACATTATTAAAACACATATTCACTGCGTGGGAAGAGGCACAAGATGCCATAGGAATCTTCTGTGACCTCTCGAAAGCATTCGATTGCGTAAGCCACGAAACCCTACTCTTTAAACTTGAGCATTACGGTTTGGGGAAACTTGCACTCAGTTTAGTGAAATCGTATTTAAACGATAGACATCAGCAAGTACAAATAAATGGTGTCAATTCAATGGGTTTAAAAGTAAGGATGGGTGTACCACAAGGCTCTATATTGGGTCCTTTCCTCTTTCTAGTCTATATTAATGATCTACCCCATTTATTTAAAAACCAACCACAAATGGTGTTGTTTGCCGACGATACTTCTTTGATATTTAAAATAAACAGACGTGCCACAATTCTTGACGACGTAAATAGCGCCCTACTGCAAGTCCATAATTGGTTTACCGCGAATAATTTAGTATTAAATGGGAAAAAAACTAAGTGCATAAGATTTGCCCTACCAAATGTCAAAACTAGTGATTGTGACATAGTATTGAATCAAGAGAAACTAGAATTCGTCGATGAAACTGTTTTCTTAGGGATCACGCTCGACTCAAGGCTACAATGGGGTCCTCATTTAACATCTCTTGCAGGACGGCTGAGTTCAGCAGCATATGCTGTTAGGAAAATCCGTCAATTTACTGATGTAGATACCGCGAGGCTAGTCTATTTTAGTTATTTTCATAGTATTATGTCTTACGGTATTTTACTATGGGGACGGGCTGCAGACATCGAGTCTATATTTATTCTGCAGAAAAGAGCCATCAGAGCCATATATAATCTATGTAGGCGCGATTCTCTAAGAGAACTGTTTAAGGAAATTAACATCATGACAGTACCTTGCCAATACATCTATGAAAACATCATGTACGTTAGGAAAAATCTGCATTTATTTAGTAAAAGAGGCGACAGACACCACTATAATACTAGAACCAGGGACCATCTAGTTCAGCCAGGTTTCAGGCTAGCTAAAGTAGACTCATCTTTCATGGGGTACTGTTTAAAATGTTACAATAAAATTCCTCCCGGCATTCTACAACTGAATGAGACGAAATTTAAATCTTGTATAAAACGCACACTATGTAGGCAAGCATACTATAAGTTGGGAGATTACATTGATGATAAAAATGCTTGGCTCAATGCTGGTCCTGCTCCACAACCATAGGGGCAAACTAATTGATTACTTTGTGAAGTTATTGTGGAAGCTGCAGAAGATTGTAAACATATCTTTGCATTGTATAGATTCAGTCTCTTAGTATTATATAATTGCATAGCACATGTGTGAGTTCTATGTACGATAAAGCTACCATTTACATCTTTTACTGACTCGAATTTGCCCTGGCGGTTGAGAAATGTCATGCTCACTCAAATGTCTCGCTGATGGTGGCGCGTGTGTCGGGTCGTTTAGTTCCCTCCAAAATGGTTGAGTTGAATGATGGCTGATCCATGCGTCATGTTCGTGAACGGGCGCTGTCAGTTGTGACTGGTCATCTCGCAGCTGCCATGGATTATTGTATTTTTGAATTGTTAATTTTATCTTTTTTATTCTGGACGCTCTTACTCGCACGTCTTTCTACATCGTTCTCACATGTATGTTTAATCTCGACATGAATGATGTAACCGAGACTTTGTAACAACATAATGATTTAAAAGAGTGTCCATGGAGTTTCTTGCCCATTCTTCTCCATAGAGATCTACGCTTTCGAATGGGCAACTACAGTACTTTCACAAGTTATTATGCCCTGTGACTGGGACTGTAGCTTAGTTTATTTTTTTGTGTTTTGACATTCAAAAGTACCTGTAATGGTCTAATTGAAATAAATGCTTTGAGTTTGAGTTTGAGTTTGAGTTCAATAAAATGTATGTTGTCAGATTAGCATAAGGATAATCGGCTTATAACTTTCCACACTTCCCACCTCTGCTCTGAGTCAAAAACCTTCTTCCTGTGAGAGGGAATATATGCACCATGTAATGGCTCGCAGATTGTCCGAGTATTAGGCGGTTTACACACGACACCGCTAGTCCGCGCAGTGGGGCCGTGAAGTGGATCTCACGTCGCATTGGCTTATATTAATTCATTCATAAATTCGACGCGTGTCGTGGTAACTTTCAGAAAACGTCTTTTCAGTGGGGTTTCTAATTTAATCATGTCTTATATGATTTCAGTGAACGAAAAGTCGGTGAGCGACGGAGAAGCTGGATGCGAGAGGGGTTTGCTGTTGACAGCTTGCTTCTTAGAACACAAGGCTGAGGTACATTAATTATAAGACAATGCAATATTATTTCAACTGCTGTGGGTTTTGTTAGCGCCCTGATTATGGCTAGAATGTCACACATTGGCAGAATTATTACATTTCAAATGTATATTTTTGTTATATTTCAGATCCCCATCTAAACGTCCTGGAGAGATCTCTGGAGATATGGCGTTATACAAGAATATAGAAGTTTTTGTTGCTTCTGTTTTAAACATTAATAAATCATTTTTGTTTTGTAAACTTTTTTCGTTTTAATTGTAAACTAGCTGCTGCCCGCGACCTTAGTCCGCGTGAAATTTTACAAGAGCACTTAGACTGCCAAACTTACTGGCAAATGATGATTAAGCTGGACTAGGACTGGCCCAAACCAGTTGGTACCCATCCTTTGGGTTATCAGTATCTAGGGGCTCGCGAATGCTCCAAGTGATTGCCAACGGATGTGGCCTGTGTGGACCTGAGCCTACATAGACTAGCTATGTATAATTACAATACTGACTTCCGTCAGCTTATGTTTATCACATTGCAGCGGCTATTTTTATGCCCATTTATTTGCAAGTGTAGTCAAAAACCGATAGACTGTCAATCTTTTATTTTTTGTTGGCACCCGTTTCGACTGGAAGCCAGACAAACACAGTTTTTTCGACTAAACATGACTTTAATCCTCTTAGTACAGATAAAAACTAAAAAGTTTTTTTCAATGACTTAACAACCTGAACTTTTTGCTCATTGATGGTCACGCATCGCGCATGTACCAAGTGCGATGGCTATCTATTATTTCTATTACATACTTATTTGAGGTTTGCAATGTCAAATTCAAGCAGTTCTGTTGATAACTGTTGCACTTTTAATTATTAAAAGAAAGTTTCAGAATTCGAGCTCCTCATGAAAGCGCTCCTCTGGAGTGTTGATCAAAATACTAACCAATATATTCTGTACGAAGATAACTGTCTACCTGTCTTTAGAATGAAGTCCCAGTAACAAGATGGAATTGTTAAAAAATGAATCAATATTAAATAAAAACTTTACTTTAGCACTATTATATACATACATACGTACACTATTAGATACATTACATAACGTCTGTTACGTTATGTTAATTTTTTTAAGGATTGTTAATTAGTTTTTGAACGAAGAGTAAATTGATTTTTTCTAAGTTTTTGTGTTAGGAAGACCAAAATACTCGGGTCGAACACTTCAAGGACACGATTTTATGTATAAGTAGGCATCGAGCTGAAATTCACGGGCATAAACAGTTGAAGCTTGTAAGGATCAGGAGAACTAAGCTGAAGAGTGCATCATGTCCAAGTTTACTTGCCTTTTGTTGTGTGTCGTGGCTGCGACCTTGAGCAGCGTCCATGTAAGTAACCACTATTCTCACTTGGGTAGTTTTTGGAAGCCTACGTGATTTGGTGAATTATAAATTTGATTTGTTTAATAATACGACCCTAAGACGACCCACTGACCCGGATTAGTTATATTTGGCCTGAGATACAGTCATCGTCATTTGAATCTCCAAGGACAACAAGTGCTGTGATATTTTGATGTCGCGCTAGTGGTCTCTCACAGCCGAATTTAATGACGGCTTACTAAATTGGCTGTCACTCATCTCTCGTGGCAGTTGCAAAGTGTCCGTCTAAAGGGAACCAAAGCATGATATGGCTATTGAGACGTGTCTTGATATTGACACCATTCTACCAGGCTGATCTTAAAATGTTTTTTTACATAATTATTTCAGGTCGCTAGAGCTGAAAAACCCACTCTTCGTGATAATCTGAGACCCATTTTGGACGAGTGCGCTAAGGAATTTCCAGGAGTCTCCAATGAGGATATAGATAAGGCTGCGGAGTCAGGCGACTCGACGAACCTTCATCATTGCTTCAATTACTGTGTTTTCAAGAAAACTGGATTCGTAAGTAATCATTATTAAACCTGCTACAACAAAAGGAACAAAACGATCAAAGGAGATGGCTAAATGGAAGTATGGACGACTGCCCCAGCAATATATAAACATGGAACTTTGCAATATGTAATGCTGAATAGCTGAATATTAGTATTTCATGTGAAAAAAGTTTCAAGAACTTTTCATATCTATAAAATCCTGAAAACAAAATCGTGTAACTCCTACGTCAATAGGTATAAAAAACTGCAAACAAATGACATATTGCTATGAACTTTTACCTAGGCGTTTGGATATTTCTGCAATGATTTACGATATTTTTGACTAGCGATACATCTCGATTTCGCACGGTGGTACGTGAGTATACATCTACAAAGAGGTAATTACGGGCTTTCTACAATCCACGCAAAAATCACTCCCGCCCGCGTGTATACATAATAATGCATCTTACCTAGCGGAATTGTACATCTATCTCAAATACAAAAATCTATAGTTGTTTGGGTGTCTGTTAATATTAATCCCTATTTTCACATAGGTTCATCATTTCAACCACTTATTTATATATTATCTGTGAAAACTGTCTTTACTTCAACTCATATTCCTACACGAATGTATGCCTAAACCTTCCGGAAGAACCAATCAACCTACTAGTGCCAACCCCTTCAAAATCTGTTTGTTGATACATCCGTAGGCAGACTGACAAACGCGCCAGAGGGACTTAGTTTAGTAGGTAGGTATGCGGTGATTGATAAATCCTGCCTAAACTACGATATCCTAAATTGCGATAGTTTAGGCACTAAGTAACCAAGGACATAAAAGATATTGAAATAAAACAACAAAAATACAATTTATTTATTTATTCCTCATTCTCATTCCGCCGCAGTCTTTGCGTTGCCACACCGCAGTTTATGCATCGCATGATGAATGATTGCAAGTGCGTGTCGAGAAGCGAGAGGTCAGTAGGTAGGCGAGCACACACTAAATCCAATAAACAAGCCAGGGTCAATGAAAATCCAAAATAAAATAGCACAACGAACAAGAAAACGGCATATCGTTGAAACGGAGTCTGTTCTGTTGTCTGTCGTATGAAATCTGACCATAGATAATACACTAGCATCTGACGTTTGTTTTTTCTTAAAGAAGGGATTGAACTTCAAGTGTAACAGAATCAATAAAATAATCGAATAGGTTGAAAGAAAAAATGGAATTAGTTTTTATCGACCACTATTTAGTTTACCTATATTTTACGACACAAAATAGGTAGTAAGATTAAACGAAGAAGCACAGTCCGAAGCTTTCATTTATTTTTATTTGATTTTGAATAGAATAAAGTGGAATTGAGTAAAGTCGATTGTCACTTTAAAAACAACCCCATTTCCGCATCAAAACCCTGTGAAAACATAATAACAAGCAACTATACAGGACACCGATTTGGACGCCTTAGCGTCAGAAAAACCTGTTATCAAAAATCGATTTAAGTACCTACAGTTTCATTTGACATTCTGCAAAAGCGATAAGACCCCTCCCTAGCTTGCAGTTAGTGTTATTTCCCCTTGACCTTGTCATGTAAGTCAAAAATGCAAATAATATACTTTTTTATGTTTAACGTTCACGAAAGTTCTAGGAAATTATTAAACACTAAATAATTCATGAATAATTTTTTAAATATTACGTGTTAATGTGATATTCCTATACATGCTGGGGGCAGTCATCTCCTTTGCAGACATTATTACAACCACCGACCGGTAATGGGCGCGCATGGTGGATGTGTGTACAGTCTAGTCCCACTCACAAAGAGGAGTCTAGTGTCCCAGTAATGGAAAAATTAAATAAATAAAATTTTATTGACATAATAACAAAATCATGTGAAGCCTCTGAAACCGAAACTATAACCCCGTTATAAACTATAACACCGTTGTACATTTTTTTATGCCAAACACTAAACTAAAGCCAGATTACAGTTAGTTAATTCAGAAGAACAAAAATATGAAGTTTTAATTTTTTTTCGAACCACGACTTAATATAATATGTTGAATTATAGGTTCATAAAAAAAATGTTGCTACAAAATAGTTGGAATTTTTCGTTGTTTTGGTTACTACTGTCGTAATTTTTTTTTTGGAATCTTTAAAGGGTGGAAGGGAAGCCGACGCTAACATGGTCACCACGTACATCTTTCTGAACCCGGGGGGGGGGGGTTAATCTGAATACGGGGTTACCGTTTTTGCGTAGGTGTTCCTTCCAACTTGTATATCTTTCTAAATAAATGAATCGTTGTGGAATGTTTTGGCTAGTTTGAATTTTACAAAAATAATGTTGTCTTCCCCTTGTTCAGATCAACGACAAGGGCGACTACGATCTGAAAACAGGTCTGACCAACCTTAGGAAGGCTGTGAACGATGATGAGGAATACAACAAACTTGTAGAAATAGCTACGCAGTGCACAAGCGGTAAATATGTTTTTCTTTTTAGTTTACCATATTTTTAGTTCATTTATTATTATTCTCTATTAAATAATAATGTTTGTGTAAAATAATAAGTGTGTTTTATGTGGATCGAGAACAAAAATGTGGTAAGTTCTCTGTTTTGATACGTTATTTCTAATGTTATTGTACATCAAATTAATTGTGAAGATATATCCTTTACGACAGTTAATATCCTTACGACAATTCCAAAACGTTTTAATATTTTAATTAGTTGGAGAAGATAGTACGATCATCACGCGGTCTTGTTTGATATTGGTTTTTTTTATTTAGTAGATCCGAAATATTAGCTATTAGTTCCCTATTAGCATGTTATTAGCCATTTACAAACGAAATATGTTGAAATGTGTCAACAAATTATTAAAATGCAGTTCGTTATTCTTGATTTTAAAATGTAGCTCGTTACTCCTGTTTTTTCCTGAATTTTTTTTAAACATTACATCGAAATACTTCTATTAAGATATTGTTGTCATCGTAAAGGGTATATCATGTACTATTTCAGTATAAAATAAATTCCCAGTCACTATTAAACTTTTCTTGTAAAACTGGATATAAAATATTTATACAACATTTTTATGATATCCACTACTGGCTTATGTGTACTTTATGCTTTATTTTCATCCTTTTATAATAATTTGAGCAATTTAGTTTTAATTAAAGAACATTTTGGATTCTCGGTGCTTTCCGGGATTTTTTTTATTTTTTTTAATAGTAGTAATCGTTTTTCTCGCACGGTCGTAAAAAGAAAATGTCTTTTATTGATTGTACGCTTGATTACAGCTATAATCGCAATGTTAAAACGTATCATTGGTTAAAAATCTTGGGTTAAAAATCACCGAGTGACGTTTGAGACATGATATTTTTTGGGTAGTTTTTCTACCGCTGACGAATTGAAAAAAAATATATACACATAAAATTGCAATAATAAACCTACAATGGCGACCTTAAACCTGCATTGGGTTTTCTTACAGCAAACCTTACTTCGATTAAGAGATTTGCAAAAGAGGATTAACCTATGTATAATAACACACTGTACATTAGACAACTTAAATATTAATTAACTCGAGTTTCACGTAGTCGTTTTTTTTCTTAATTTGCGTATTTGGCCTGTTCATCTGAATAGGCTGTAAAAGTGATTGGCTGTCGGTTTCTGTTGTGGTCATGCCATGTGTGTTGAACTGTTTTTAATTATTTTTTTCGTTTTATTTCAGTAAAAGATACAGTGAGTGATGGAGAAACTGGATGCGAGAAGGGAACTATGTTGTCTCTTTGCTTCTTGAAAAACAAAGCCATAGTAAAGTATCCAAATAATCTATGTATATACATACCTAAACTTCCGCCTTTTACCCTCAGTATTCTATAGTATATCCTCAGTATTTTATATTCAGTACCCCCTACTGAATACTTTATTTAATTTTGTAACAGAAAATAATATATTTAATTAAGAAATTTATGAATCTAGAACATAATCTAAAACCCAATTTTTATGGTATGAGAAATATTTCATGTGAATTTTGTGTCTTTTCAGGTCCTCATATAATTTTCAGAAGAAACAAAGCAGCGGCAGCGAGACTAGAAGTACATCGGGACTTTGTTTTGTGTTTAGTTGTTATTAAAGAAATTACTACTAAAATGTTATTTACTTTTTGTAGTGTCGAGTTTATGGTACGATTTAGGTAAGCTAACGAGATATAAAAGTCGTTTCTGTAATTTGTACCTACGACAAGTGAAATTTATTTAAAAAAAATTGTTTCTAAAAAAAAAGGAGGTTGCAAGAAAATTCATTCGTTCATGCACTATCAGAAAAATATCAGTAAAACATCCTTAACGGCGTAAATTTCTTACAATCAGCAGTTTATGGTGGAGGGGTGGAAAATTTCCAAAAAAAACATTAAAACTCGATTTTCTAAAACAACCTCGTTTGGACCCCAAATTAAAATTGTTGTAAATTAGGTCTAGTATGAACCATTTCAAGGTATGCAATTACCAATCACCCAGCATAACAGAAAGACTTATTTGCAGACCTTTTAAGAGCTGTAAAACAGATACAAGAGGGAAATGAAACTAAAAAGATTTAGACTGCGTCTTTATACAATTAAAATGTATTCCGACTATTTATATTACCTCCAGTGAACTAGGGTGTGTATTCTATGAAGCAAGCAGCCAAAAGCGCGCCCCTCTCGCATTCATTTCCTCCGTCGCTCAGAGCTTTGTCTTTCACTGAAATTAATAAACGTAAAAAAAAAATCACAAATTCGAGTTTTTATGATCACATGACACACATCACACACATTACATTATTATCAGGTTTCTTAAAGCCTACTGATGTGATAAGTATCCAATATAACTAGAGTCAATAACATTATGCATAATGTAGTAAAACATAAGGTTTTTAATGAGATGTCTGTAATAGTGTACAACTAATCAATAAATTTAGTCTAAGAAGTAACCAAACTGAATCTTAATTAGTTTCAGTTTGCTGAAGTTTGAGCTGCCGAAGTTGAATAGTTTTGATTATGGGTTTGTATCTAAATTAATTCCAATACTTGTGTATATTTGTTCATGGGAAGATGTATAAATATTGTCAAGCTGGAAAATAAAGTTTGTTATACCAGACTCGCATCGTATTGCAGCTTCTCTGTCAATGTTATGTTCCTCACCCCACCCAAAACGTTTAAAGTTACTTAGGTAGGTGTTTAAATCGTATTCGCCTTTGTTATTGAGCTGTAATAAGACAAAGTACAAATTATGAAAATGTAATTAAAATCGTGCTTCGATTAAGGATTTAAATGTATATACATAATATGTATTATTCAGTCGGGAAATGTAAGGTACCTACATACTTTTGTGTGTTTTATCCTTTATTCATTTCTCTTAGAAATAAAATTTTTTTTTAAATATTCTTACTAACAAAATTATATTAAAAAAAAACATTTGCAAATATAAAAAAAATAGTAGCCCGGCACCGGGAACATGGTCCGAGCTACCGGTGGTCAGGGCTCTTGTGAGAGGAACCTTCTACCTATACGCGCCGTGTCCAAAAGTACTGCTTTCTGAATCAGGCCTTTGATCCAGCTGCCAAGGAGAGAGCCTCCTCAGATGTTGGTCGAGGCTCTTGGCTATTCCATTGGCCTACACGACTATCGCCACAATGACCGCTATAATCACGTCCCATATGTCGACAAACTCGCGAGGTTCTCGTTATGCGGGACCGTTATATCAACAACCATTGCGCGACGCTCCAATCGATCTATCACCACAATGTCAGGCTTATTGGCAACAATAGTCCTGTCAGTGACGATAGGTCGATACCAATGCAACGTGATATTACCATTATTGAGAACTGGGTCTGGAGCATATTTATAGCATGGCACTTCTGATTTCACAAGGTTGTACTTCAAAGCAAGTCGCTGGTGGATAATCCTAGCAACGAGGTTATGTCTTTGCAAGTACTCTCCGTTAGCAAGACGAGATGTGTTTTTTTTTATTATTATGAAAAAATAATGGAAATTGTGCTTTGATAAAGGATTTAAATGTGCATACATATGTATTATTCAGTTGAGAAATGTTAGGTTCCCCGAATGATGCTTTCAAGCAGAACGTGCCTCATGTTCACTCGAGCGCATTTTTTTCGGCTGTCGAGTGGAGCCACTGCTCTCTCTCCTCAGAAAATCTAAAATTCAAACTTAGCTCATGCTTGCATCTGGTCGACATTAGAAATGTTAAAATTGTTTACCAGACCAGTTTTTTCAAAGTAGCAGACCCAGAAACATGGATTAATTGTCGAGGCGTCGCCAGCCACTACAGCAGCTACCATTTCAACTTCTCCGACGCCATATTCTTTTATGCACTCGAACATCAGGAGCTTAAAATCCTCATGGGAAGTGGAATTCTCACTTTCAACTGCCTTTAAATAACAAAAAATGTGAATTAAAAAGATTGTAAGAAAAATTTTAACAAAACTTCATTACCACAAATTTTCAACAAAAACGTGCAGTAACGGGTTATTATAATATTAATTACTGAAATATAGTTACACTAAAATCTTTTCGCGCATAGCCATAATCGGAACAAGGGCCGTCATCTTACTATTTATTAATACAGAGCAACAAACAAACTTTTTAATATTAGCGCTCCCAGTCAACTACTCGTACATTTGGGCGTCAAAAGATCCATACAGCATTGTGTTTAACGATGACATAAGGAGATTACTAGAACAGATAAATCGGTGAGATATACTGACCCACAGTACTGACAATTAATAGTTATACTGAAAGGATGTTTTCTAACCTAACCTCCCACTTTTTAAACGAGCAGCAAGGATACTCACATGAGCGCTGCTTAAACTAACAGCCAGAGCCCACAAAACAAGATAAGACATTTTATTAGTTTTAGTTTCACACTCCCGTTCCTTCAACTCTTCATTTTGTATTCACACTGCGTACCTACTAACTTCACACCTTTTATATCCTAAACTGTATTATTATTTGGTCGTAATGTAATAATCTCAGTAATGCCACAGAATACATAATAGTGCAAGGTAATGCTCAATTTGTTGGCATTTTGCCTGTTTATACATATGTATTGTATGCATGCGTGTGTGTGTGTTGTTTTGTGTGTTTGGGATTAAGCAGCGCATTCAACCTAGGCAGCTCAAATTTGAGCAAACTAAAACTACTGAGGCTTCAGTTTTGTTACTTCTTAGACTAAATTTATTGATAAGTCATCATATTATTTTATTTATTTATTATTTATGCACAAGTAAAAAAAAACTGTATAAAAGCGGACTAAATACCGAAAAACTAAGAAAAGACGAAGCCCTGAGCGACGGAGGAAATGAATGCGAGATGGGTACGCTTTTGGCTGCATGCTTCATAAAATACACGCCCTAGTTCACCGGAGATCATGTATGTAAATAGTAGGACGTTTTTGCCATTTGGCTACAAAACCCTTAAAACAGCTCCATATAAAATAGCGCTATATTTTAAGAACTTTAAACTTCAATCACTCAAAAGATGGGTTGCTACTAACTTAGTCATCGGTTTTTGAGCCTGTTTGGCACCAATGCTGACTGTGCCAACTGCAAAATACGTAAAGGAAATATTTTGCACTAACTGTTATCTCTCTGATTGCGTCATATCAGTTTGAAGCAGCGAGTTAGATTAATTAAAGACACTTAAGCTCCAATCTGTTTTACATTGAGATTGGGGTCCTACAAGGGTTGGCCCTGGGACCAGTGCTACACTTGATGTTAACATCCAATCTCCTATTATTTATACCTATGCATATGATATTGACTGCCCTTGCTAATGATGCCCACACTAATAGAATATTTATTCAGAAACTGCAAATGAGGAACTTGATTAACTTCTAGGTTAAAGCATTCCTGGCTGCTTGTGTGAATTCAATTGAGGAGAAAGGGTTTTCTAATGAAAACCCATTATATCTGCAATGACCATTACTAGTGTAGTGTGTTAGTGTATCTTACATTAACACACTGTACATAATTAATATGCTGACCGAATCGACTCTGTTGTGATGATGCATTCTAGAAAATAAGTCCCTCTACATCCTACAGTAATGTATTTTCGATGTAATAGACGAAAATATATATTAATCCAGACACGGTCTTGTCGGATATGTGTGTGTGTGTGTGTGTGATGATGTGATCGTGTGGTATAGTAAATTATGTTGTATTAGTATAGGTACATATATATGTTGAGTATAGATAATTGGGTAAGTACGCGAAATGCTACAAAATGAGCACTGTGTGTCGCTAAGTGACACATTATGATAATTACAACTCAAAAATGTATATTTCAGTTTCTATAAAAGGCGTGTCATTTGTATTCCAGGCATTGATGCTTCAAATCTGAAAAGTTCAAAATGTCTAAGTATACCTGTTTTATGTTGTGGATCGTAAGCTTAGGCTGCGTTTGTGTAAGTTTCGTTTATTCTTATTTTTAGCAATATTATTTTCATAGCGAAATTATTTTTGCGTCAATCCGTTGTTGGTCTATTGGTTTACATTTATAATTCAAAAGTGTCCGGGGAGTTAATTACCTGTTCTTTTCCATAGAAGAACGGGTAATAAATTCCACGAACACTCTGACAGTCAGACTTTTCGCTAACTGAGCAACTCCTGGACAATTCAAAAGTGCCTGCACATGGCAGGCACTTTTGAATTATTAAGGAGTCAGAGATATATAATTTAAAAAAAATTGTTATTTTATTTTCGTTTTATTTATTGTTTTTCTATTATGTGTGAAGGCTGGTGAAGGTCTGAAATCTGTTACTGACTATAAAGTCTCGAGAGAAGGGTGCATAAAGGAGTCCGGGATCACAGCAGCTGATTTAATGGAATTCGAGAAGACAGGCGACTTGACGAAGATAAATCCTTGTTATTTTGGTTGCTACTTCAAGATAATTGGAATTGTATGTATTACTTGCGACTACTTAAGGCCTAGTATTTCTAATTATGTGTACCAGGCGGCCGTCCATTTTTGGAGTTTCGCTTTGAAACTGTTGGGTTGACCAACCAACCAATGCAATTAAACCTTCAATTTTGCAACTATTTTAACTGGTATTTTCGAAATCCGAATAAAGTAAGGGTAAACAGAGAAGGCATGAGCATTGATTAGTGGTGTCTGAAGAACAGGGTGTTAAGGTTCTTCATCCCCCATAGAACGGGTGTTGTCTCTGGTGGACTATTGCCCGACAATTGTTGTTGGGTTTTTCTTTATGCTCATAAGTCGCGGATAACTTTAATAGTGTTCTAAACAAATACGCCATTGAATCATTGTAAAAGAAATAGGTATACACGTCATACTCCACAAATTACATTTTGGTATTTTTTTTTCAGCTGACTGAGAAAGGTCAATACGATCCGAGCATCTACTTGAGGGATTTAAAAGAGATTTTAGAGGATAATTCTATGTACGCCAAATTGAAAGAAGCGGCAGAGAAATGAGAATCTGGTAAAAAAAACTTTTGTGATTTATTTAAACTGTATGTGATCAACTTTGTTCTTTCTTCTGCCTCCTCAAATGCCAGTTTAATTAGGCTAGCATTGCAGTTTAGGCTGACAAGTTAGGATTCGGTCAAAACCTCATTGAGGTTTGGAACGAATCCTAATTCACACGAGCTACTGCAGTTTAGGAGATTCTGGGTTCGATTTTCAGACGTTTCGTTTCGGGCAAATTGTAAAAAAAAATTGCATTCAGGATGTCTCAGTGACATTCCGGATTTGTGTCTGGTTGATGCTCGCCGGTGTGAGTCCTTCTGCTTGCTATAATAATTTACATTTTGATGTCATCACCAACGTTTTTTTATCATCATTTTTATTTTTGTGCGTACACACTGTTAATATCTTTGGTGATGAAGGAAAATTATAATTCTAACTGCCCATGGTTTCCCACTGCTGGGCAGGAGTGTCTCTTCATTCTTTCCTCTTACGCTTATAATCGAGTGCATTATGTTTATAATAATAATATATATATATAATTTCAGTAAAGGATGAAGCCGTAAGCGACGGTGAAGCTGGATGCGAGATGGGTGCGCTGGTGGCGGCTTGCTTATATAAAGAAGAAAAACGGTTATTGGGTAAGTATCTTTATTTGCAAATGTGGTATTTAAAGATGTTACAAATGTTGTAGTGCAGGACGTGCAAAAAGGCAGGTTAAAGTTATCTTTTTAGTTTTAGCTCTAGAGACTGCGATTTTAGGATTGACGTGCACCTTTGTCACACGAGGCTAAGTGGAAACTACCGAGTACCGAGGGGCAGATATCTTGGATATTTAACCCTTTAGCCTGCTTTGGGTCCACGTCCATACATATTTAAAAATGTTAGGGCACTGGTTCTTACTACAAAAAAACAGCATTAGTGTAGTGCATCAATACTTTTTTGACTTTTCCATCACCGTTATATCTGGAAGAAAGTTGTTTTGTCTGCGTATTTTTACATAATAGTAGGGTTTTTTAAAGAATACCACTCCACACTGACACGAAAAGTAAACATTAATGTGCGATCAATTTTACGGAAACTATTTCAAGTAATATCAATCTTATTTTTATTTATAGATCAATTTTAATTTTTCAGGCCCGCATGACGAATAGAACTGAAATCGATACGCAGAGATACAAGATACACAACTTCTTTTTTTCTTATAAACCATTTTGAAACATTTTGACAAACTTATTTTTATTTCATTTTGATTAACTTATAGTCAACTAAATAAATAAATCATATCTACTTTTTGAGTTTTATTTTCTCACGTTTTGTCAAAAATCCACGCTCGCCAGCAATTAAACTTACAACAAACTGTAAAAGAGCATCAAAAAACTCCTCCTCAACGCTGTCAGCTGGTAATGTGCCCCAACGAATAATGCGCAGTATTTTGGGAGTCAAACTAACAGACCGCATAAGGAACACGATTGCCGATGTTAGAGAACCTAAATTGAAATGTGACAGGGCAGGATAATGTCGAATGGAAGAAACGAGAATATACATAATATATGTATATCTATGGCGGAAAGCGTTTTTTTTAACCGATTTCAAAAAAAAAGAGGAGGTTCTCTATTCAGTTGTATTTTCTTTTTTTGTGTTTGTTACCTCATATCTTCGTCATTTATGATTTTATCATTTATGATTTATGAACCGATTTGAAAAATTCTTCTTTTATCTGAATGGATCTACTTTCCGATTGGTCCCATAGAAATTTCATCAAAATCTGTTTAGCAGTTTGGTTTTTAAATCAAAATAGCTGGAAAAAATATGTGATCCAAGTAAAAGAAATTGCGAAATTGATACTTGACAAGGATTTGTGTGTGATGCGATAACTAAAAAGGGTAAAAAAAACGGTTTTGCAAAAAAAAAATAACTGACTTCCAAAAAAACACAAAAATAGTGGAAAATAACATTAATTTCGGAAGTCGGTGCCAAAAAAGTCAATGAAACATAGTCACCGACTTTAGAAAGTAATGTTATTTTCCACTTTTTTTAGTGTTTTTTTAGGAAGTCGGTTATTTTTTGATGTAAATTACAGTACTACAAAAACAAAACTGAAATATTATGATTTAAAAAGGCAGTGGCTACCGAGATGGTGGATATTGGGTAGGTATCGATGAAGAAGACATGCTGCGCCGGCACATAAATCACACAAATTATAATTTTACTGTCATGTTGACGATGGCGCTGAACTACCAAACTACATAATATGTATATGCCCATGACTTCCTGGTGTAATTTGTTCGGTTTTTTGCTGACAATGAAGTCATTTGATATAACATCGCTGTAAGTATATTTATTTTCCGGTTGCAATTTTCGGTCAAAAATGAATTGAATAGAAGTTCCTAAAATTGTTTACAGAATTTAAAATTGATGTAAATGGCAATTTAAGCAAATTGAGCATTGTGTGTAGCGTAGTTGATATATTGAGAAAATTATTTCGCGTCAATTTATGTACTTTTATATAAAAAGACGTCAAGTTAACATTCTGGGCAAATACACAACTTCAGTGGATTAGGAGTTCCAAAGTAAAAAGCAACATGATTAAATTTACTTTTCTTATATTTTGTGTGGTGGTTGTGTGCTTAAGAAGCACTTATGTAAATATTATTTTCGCATGCAATCTCGCCCGTACTGGGAGACCGGGCGTGCTGAAGGGTTAGGCAGAGATATTTCTTTAGTACATCCGCATTTCACAAGTTATGTATTTTAGTAAGTCCATTGTTATTCTATTCGTTTTAATGATTTATTTTTGATCAGTCGCCTCGTTTCCTTTTCTCTGATATTTGTCTTTCTTATGTGTAGTAGTGTGTAGGAGCATTCTGTGCTTAGGTAGCTGAAGCACAGAATGCTCCTTCTTGAGGCGCCTTTGAAAGCTTAATAAAAGACTGTTACAAGGAATTTGGAACTATAAGTGCTGGAATGATCGCCGCTACAGCGGCAGGTGATTTGTCAGGTATATGTAGATCCTTTGTTCTGGGGCTGCTACTTCAAGAAACTTAACTTACTTCATTCTCTTCATCATTTTGCCTTAAATAACTTTCATAATTTTCATAACTGTCTCAATGCCTAAAACATACTTTTGAAATGCAAAGAAAGATGATAAGTGATACAGGCTGTTGCTTTCCAACCTCGTCAAATTCATTTATGCTAATGATTCTCGACCCGAATCAATAATAAAATGGGTAGGTTTTTTATATATTTTTTAATATCGGAAATCAGTAAGTGTACACCACCTGTATAAAAACGCGGCACGTCTAATACTAGCCCTATAACTGCGCTTTTTCACACAAACAAACGCAGAAGTTTATTCGATAAACGGGTGATTCTCCTCTTTTGAGAAGGGCTTCATTCGGAAATAGTGAAAAATGTAAACAACTAAAAAAAGCAGCGTTTATTATAATTGACCAGGTATCGTAATTTAAATTGAGCATGTACGTCTTATACAATGACAACCTCCTGAATTTTGACGACGATGCAAAACTACATCTTGTATGTTTATTAACAATAAACAATTTTTTGCAAATTTAGTAAAATAATTTTCTTTTCTTCAAAACAGCTCAATGACAACAGTCAATACGATCTGAACACTGGCCTGGCCACCTATAGAAAGTATATTAAAGATGATAATGAATACACCAGAATAGAAGATATAGCTAAACAATGCGAATCAGGTATAAAACATTTTTCTTTAGAATATTCATAACGTCCATGATGAAGATTTATTTTTTAAACAGGCCAGGCGTTTCGCAGTCCATCAATCAGACTCAGGTCAGGGTTTCAAAACTCGGAAACAAACTTCTGATATCGAAAATTCTCCGTACATATGCTGTGTTATTGATGTATTAAATAAATAATCCAATTGCTATTCACCTGTATTAAAGATATTTTTTTTTCCGTTTAATCTACAGTAAAAGACATAGCTGTAAAGGATGGGGAAGCTGGATGCGAGAGGGGCGCGCTAGCGGCCAAATGCTTCTTGGAAAAGATGCAGGCATATAAGCTGAAGTAAACTACATAGCAGAAAAAAACTTATGTAGGTTAAATCATCTCTTTTTTTCTCTGTAAGTTATCCTCCACTTTCCCCACCTATAAGTAAATTTGAATTACGAATAGTAAACATTTTCGGGAGATCGGCGTCATCCTTGCTATTTTGGTTTGTGAAACGTTTTATATTAAGAAAATCATTATTTTTTCAGGTTTACAGAACGATTGAAATGCAGCGCAGCGATAAGAGATAAGCAGAATTGTGGTTAATAAAAAAATAAATAGAGCAAATTCACAAATATTTGGATGTTTTATTTCCTTATGTATTGCCAGCTTCTAATGATAGTATTTCACAGGCTTTTGCGCAACCATGGAGTCCAACAGTAACTCTAAGTCCAACTTATCTATATCATAAATACTCTATTAAAATTGGCAGAAAATCAGCATTTTTAACATCAAAGACAATAAAGGGAGCCCCTGCACGCACTTCCCAATATAATAGAAGAAAAGAAAGGAACAAGAAATTCCCAAAAAAGCTCACTGTAAAAAGTCCCATTTATCTGTAGAGCTAGTACCTACAATCTATTGTTCTGTGGGTTATCTGTATTTGAATAGGCTTTCGATCATGTTTAGAATTTTTTTTTGCTGCTATAAGGGAAGGCAAATCATGTTCATTATTATTAGCAACTACACATTTGATAGAGTAATTTAGGTTGAACCAGCAATTTAATTATTTTTCTGCTTTTCTTTGAAACTGGAGTCCCACAAGGGTGGGTTTGGGGACCAGTTCTACGGAATACTTAAAAGTTCTAGGATTAGGGGACCTATGAATGCCATTTAATTTTTGTTTTGTATGTACCATATCAAGGTAACATCATAAAAAAAAATTACGATCAAGCTTATTGCTTAAGCTAATGAGTAATTGAATTTTGACTTAATTTGCTAGGTAGAGTAAAGCTAAGAATGTGTCCATTAACACTTTTCTTATTGTCTCTATTAAGGGGAAGACACTTTGTTCTTGTGTTCTTAATGGGTAGCTCTCCCTTCACTACATTAAACTGTCACTTCACTAAATTAACTCAAAAAGTTTTGTCCTTTTTAGTCTTCTCACCATGTCCGTGTTGTCGAGGAGCTGGATAGCCTCGATGTTCACATGATGATGAAGCCTTCGTTCGTGAGCTTCGGCGTTCCTTTTAATAATGTTTGTGACTAGGTCTACTTTGAGGTTCCGATGAAGGTCGTCATTCCGAATGTACCAGGGCGCGTTGACGATTCCTCTGAGTACTTTGTTTTGAAATCGTTGTATAATTTTGATGTTACTTTGTTTGGTACAGCCCCAAAGCTGAATACCATAAGTCCATACAGCATGAGGACTTGTTTATGCAAAAGTATTTTATTGTGTACTGACAGCGAAGAATGTTTTCCAATCAGCCAGTACATCTTCTTGTAGCGAAGCTCTAACTCTTCGCTTTTCTTTTTAACGTGTGCTTTCCAGCAAAGCTTTGCGTCTAATATCATGCCTAAGTATTTGGCTGTATTTTCGTATGGTATGACATGACTATTTATGTATACCGGATGATAATTTGGCTTTTTATTTGTGAAGTCTATGTGAACAGATTTCGATTCATTTAGTTTCTCTCGCCATTTCTTAGTCCAGTCGAAGATGGCATTGACGGCGGCTTGAACCTTTTCCACTGTTTCCTCTTGAGTGACACCTTTGGCCATTATAGCTGTGTCATTTGCAAATGTCGCAATGGTGTTGTTTTCTAACTCAGAAATATCGCAAGTGTACAATAAGTACAGGACGGAACTTAGGACACTTCCATGCGGTACTCCAGCTTTTATCGGCTTGAGTTCTGAATGTGCATCATCTTGCCTTACTCTAAACATACGCTGTGAAAGGTAAGACTCTAGGATATCAGCAAACTGTTTTGGGAGCATATTTCTTAGTTTGTTTATAAGCCCTTTGTGCCACACCTTATCGAATGCTTGTACTACGTCCAGGAAGACTGTTGACCAAACTTTGTTTTTTTCTAAAGCCTTTTCAATAATGTTGGTAATCCTATGTACTTGATCTATTGTCGAATGTTTTTCCCTAAATCCAAATTGGTAGTCAGGGATTAAGTTTCTTTCTTCTATGATGGGTTTTAACCGTTTCAAGAGTAGCTTTTCAAATTATTTTGACATGATTGGCAGCAGGGAGGTCGGTCTGTATGATGTTCTTTCGTGAGGTGGTTTACCAGGCTTTGGTATCATTATAACTTCGGCAACTTTCCACAGATCAGGTACATACTTAAGCCTGAACGTAGCATTGATAAGTGTGGTAAGTTTTACGATGGCTTTACGTGGGAGGTTTTGAAGAACTTCTCCAGTAATAAGATCATAGCCAGGTGATTTCTTTCGACTAAGGCGCTTGACTTCGTTGTATATTTCTCTAGGTGTTACGAATTTTATTTCTAGCTCATCATTATTTGGTGTTTCATCAAACAAGGCGCAGTCTTCATTTTCTTCATTAGGCTTAAAAATGAGCTCCAGATTTTGAGCAAACCGAATAGCTTTTTGCTCATTGCTTATTGCCCACCGCTTATTAGTATCTTTGATAGGTGGGATATGCATAATTGGCTTTTTTTAACTTTTTGTGATACCTTTAAATAATGCTAAAAGATGTATCTCAATAAGTGCTATTTTAGCAACAAAAAATAAAAATTTTATTTACTGACAAATATCTGCAAATATTTGGTGATTTCCAAAATCTCATGATTGGCAAGCGAAGTCTATCCGCCAGCCCGCAAGATGATGTTTAAAAAATAATTTTATCGATGACTTATACAGTACATGATTGTTTAGTCCATCATCCAGGTTTCGTATAATATGAGTGACAATTGAAATAAAAAAGCCATTATTACCAATTTGGTAAAGCATAGTTTGTGGTCGGCAACGATTCAGTCCCAAGTATTATGTGAATTGTGTTCATGTGGCATGGTTGTGAATCATTTGTAATGTGTGTGTCGGTATTTTGGTGGATAAATAAATAGGCAAAATGCTGAAAATGGATAAGTGAGACGGCTACATCCCGTTTCGTATGATTTATGTTTTTATGATTTAGTCAGAGTCAGTGATTCAGTCGAGAAAAGGCTAGGCAGATGATGATAGTTATAATAATTGTAGTACTGATGGAAATCCATCCGTTGCTAAATGGCAAAAACGGAACCTGCGATTCGTCCTATCCATCTGTCTATCTGTCCGTCCATATGTCACAGCAATTTTACTCCGAGACACCACACAGTTGAAATTCATAGAGCAGGTGTCTTCCATGAACCGCTACATAAAAGTAATGTTAAATTAGGATTAAACGAAAAGTTCCTAACCCCCGTTTAATTTTTAAAATAAGAGGAAGACAATTCAGAAAAAAATGTGGGTTTGTAGGACGTAAAAAATAAATTTCAACCAAAATCGGTTTGAATAAGATTTGATTATTAGTTTTTAAGATAGAAGACTTTTTCATCAAACTGCAGCAGTAACTTTGTTTATCATCAAAGTCTATATCTCAGTTCATATCAAATTCGAACTGTTTGAAGCAGGGTGTAACATTTTTGATCTCGCTTGGCTCGCTCTTGCAGCCTAGGTTATCTTCGGTCTTTATCTTTTTTGGATAAATCGACCTAGTGATTCTTATTTCGTACAGGTTTACAAAAGAAAAACTGACTTTAAGCTCGCTTCGCTCGCCCTTGCAGCCCTTCCTGTAAAATTGTCCGTTAATAATAATCGACTAAACAACATTTATTATCAAATAAAAGATCAAAAGAAAAATTAGCTTATTTGGAGTGGAGTGTTTAAAATTTCGAGCTCGCTTCCCTCGATATTGTTCTTTTAATTCTTAGACTTTTCTTTCAATGAAGTCGACAAAATGAGTAACTTCTGTTAAATATATATTTTTTTAATCTAACCAATCTGACGTGCTAACATTTCTGGGGTCGTTCTTGCATTTTAAATTATTTGAAGAATTGCAACTGCATCCGTAAATAGTAAACTTAACCCTTACTAGTCTACTTTTAACAGAGTCCAAAAAAAGGCAGAGGTTTTCTATTGGGGCAGTATCTTTTTATTTTGTCATGCATGTAATGTGATGCGATTAGCGTTATTCATAATTTAGCTATTTCAATACCTTTTATTATTAAAATCTTCTTCGACTATGTTGATGAAAAGATTATCTCTAAATAACTTTTAGTTAGTATTTAAAATTAATGTTTGAAAAGAATTTGCGAGGGAAACCATAACAATTTAATGTTGTGGAAATAACTTTTTTGGAAGTAGCTTGTTTTTTTTTTGCCAAAAAGTTTATTTTTATTCTGACCCCCCTGACTCAAAGACTGTTGTCCCCCTTGTTAAAGAAAGAAATTGCAAATATTTGGCACAATCATGCCAAAACTGCGCCAATTTATTTTGTGCAATAATTTATTTTGTTGTACAATTGAACTGGACGCTTTTCGAATTGCTTGCAAGCAAGCCTGGTTTTGTTTTGAGGGATTTGCAAAAATATCTTTCCTTCGTTTATTTTGCTTGGATGCATCATATGGTATGGTCTTGTGTTTTTTTTAAAACCGTTTGGGTAATATATAATTTCCTTATGAGAGAAGACCACTAATCTGATAGAGGGAGGCGGTTTTATACTAGTAGTTCAGTTTTCTTAACTTAATTTAAGTTAATTCAGTTAACATTTACTTCTATGCCTATTATATTTATATACTATTTCATATCCGACATGGGTAGACTGTTGAACCCAAAAATGTTCTGTGTATAATGAGATGTAATAATTTTACACAGTTATGCAATAAATACTTATATCTTTATCGTTACCTCACTTCCGTGTAGCGGTTCATAGAAGACAATTACTACTCACCAAATTTCAAATGTGTGTATAACGAATAACTTGATAATAGATGGTGTTGGTGATGTTCTGTAACTTTTGGCCACCCCCGTGGGCAAAAGGCGCGTGACGAGATGTACTTCTATAGGTATGTAAATAGTTTAAACTATGTACACAGTAGGTATAATTATTTTCCGAATACAAGGTTTTACAAAAATGTTGCCAGAATCCACAAAATGTGTGCAAATTGAGCATTTTGTTTAGAGGTTATTATTATAATAATGTCACGTCCAATTACTTCACTTTTAGGTATCTAAGTTGGTATATAAAATAAGTCAAGTTGGTATTAAGAGCACAAATAGTTGAAGCTTCAAAGGATTTCGAGTCTGAAACTAAAGAGTACAATATGTCTATTGTTACTTGTTTTGTTCTGTGTGCTGTAGCTTTGACCATAAGCAGCGTTTTAGTAAGTATCTAAGCTAAGTGTTTACGGTAGGTACCGAATTACTCTTTTTTTAATTAGTTTCTAAAATATGTTTTCTTGTGTTAAAAGGCAGATGGAGACGATTCTTGCCGTGAAGCTTTCAAGCCCTTCGAACAAGAGTGCTTAAAGGAACTAGGACTCTCAAATGATGATTTGGAGGCCTGTATGAAAGCACGGGATATTTCGTTGATAGATCCTTGTTTCTCTGGATGTTTGTTCAAGAAAATTGGTCTTGTAAGTATTTCCACCTATTTGCTGCCCATGTGCTCATTGAGAGATTATTATTATCTGATAGAATATCTTTAATTTCTTAAAATAATTGTGTTTTCTTTACAATACAGCTCAATGACAAAGGACAATACGATCTGGAAACAGGTCTGGCTGGCTTTAGAAAGATGACTACGAATGATATGATATACGCTAAATTGAAAAACTCAGCAGAAGAATGCAAGACAGGTATAAGAGTTATTGTTTGTTTAGGCTGGACTCAAAATATATTATTTTGAGTCTAGTCTCAGGTTTTCGACAAACTGTTCCTAAAACAGAATTTTATTAAAGTAACCAACTAAACAGACTACGGTTACTAATGCTTTGAATATCTAGAAGTCATTGCATGATTTTTTTGGTTATTGTCATTTCGGTCAACGATTCAACGACAGTTTATGTTTAGCAGCAGATAGACTTACAAACCTTTTTTAAACTGGGTGGAAGTGACGTACCATGACCTCTTATAGCAATGTTTTAATCTTAATTCAATGTGGGAAAGAGATGAAACTAGACGTTCTGTATAGCTCCATCTTTGTCCCATACCGAAGTGACATTAAAGTAATACTGCAAGGTAGTGGTACAGGCCTTGACCTATTGTTATTAAACTAAATTTCCCATACAAGTAAGTGTAATTGCAAGGTAGTGGTACAGGCCTTGACCTATTGTTATTAAACTAAATTTCCCATACAAGTAAGTGTAATTGTATCCTATGTATTAATCTTTTGTCAATCTGCAGTTCAAGATAAAGCTGTGAGCGACGGAGAAGCTGGATGTGAAAGAGGAGCACTGGTGGCTGCTTGCTTCCTCGAGAGAATACACTAAAAAGATGTAGGTTGAGCCAACTTTCTTTTATAATCAGTGGTTGGGCATCCAAAAAATATCCCTGTTTTATTGTCAGCACAAAATATTTATGTTTTGAACCATGGAAACTATTTCAACGTATCTTAATTTAATTTGTTCTTCTTCTTTCAGGTTGTCTTGTAATGAAGAGCCAAAAGTCTGGAATTTGTGCTATGAAAACTATTAAATAGATACATTAAATAAATATTAATCATTAAATTAATTGATATTTGCATACTTTTTTTTATTTCTTATCCCAAAGTGGTGTCATCCATCATAATTATCATCTGCCTAGCTTTTTCCCAACTATGTTGGGGTCGGGTTCCGGTTCGGTCTTACATCCGGTAAGACCGGAACCCGACCCCTGAAAGCTGAACACCAGTACTTTACATGAAGCGACTGCCTATCTGACCTAAACAATCCAGTTAGTACTGGGTAAAACTATATATAACCCTTGGTAAGACTGGCTGTCTGACTTTCAGGCCACTGATTACTTGTAATGGTCCCCTATCGATTTGCATGAAATTTCAAGACATTATATAACGTGGCATACTTTTGTTTATCCTAATGATATTTACGCCTAACATTATTTACGCATAAGAGCTTACGCATAATTTCTTTAAGCATAATTTGTCTAATCATAATAATGTTTAAGCATAATATTCTAAAGCATAAATTTATTCACACATAATAATATTAAAACATATTAATATATACGCATAAAAATTAACTCCTAAAATGTGATATTTTACGCTTTAATTTTTTTGCGATATTATAATAATTCTATTGGCATAAGGGTTACGTTAATATCTAAAACTAAAAGTTTATTGATGATTAAACGAACTTACCTGTAAGTGAAGTTCTATCCCAATTATATGAGTACGTTTCATTCGAAGATAAATAATAGACACATGTAGTACCTTCATTGTACTGGCAACTTCGCACATATTAAAATATTAGGGTAGATTGAAAAAACTTCTCTGCTCGCGCTGCGCCCAGCCCGCCACAACGGCGGCGATGCTCCTCATTCTTTAGAGTCCTATTACAAAATTTTTAGATTAAGGGCTCTGGGATGGGAGGGACCTTTATCTTCGAATGAAACGTACTCATATAATTGGGATAGAACTTCACTTTCAGGTAAGTTCGTTTAATCATCAATTATATTACGTACGTTTCATTCTTCAGATAAATAATAGACACATGTAGATGTTTAGAGATTAAAAATTTTGTAACTAGATAGTATTAAATGAATAAGATGAAAACTAGTGTTTTAATTCTAGAAATCATTTAATTACTCAACCAACTCAAACATTCTTAGATTTGCACAAAACGAAAAAAGGTTTTAATAATTTGTTATTTTATAAATTTATAACATTCATTTAGACACTTGTTAAGAAAAACAGGAACAATCAGATATTAAATGAATACTCTAATAGCAGATATAAATCTCGGTTGTTAAACAGGGAGAAAAACTGATCTTGCGAAAGAAGCATCATCGCTCACTGGACGATTATAGAATTTAGCAAGCGTCTGCGATGATTGTGACCAACCAACAGTCTTACTGATGACGTCAAGCGAGACGCCTTGAGTGCGCGCCGTGGATGTGGCAGCGTGTCGGGTGCTGTGCGCACCAAACGCCGACACATCCACGCCGCTCTCCGCGAGCACCTGCTTTATCCATCGGCTGATGGTTTGTGTGCAGGTGGCCTTATAAGGTCGCTTGTATGTCGTCAAAAGGTTTTCAACTGTATTTGGCCTTAAATCTACTGTAACCGACAAATAATCTTTCAAAGTGGTTGCTGGACAAATATTTATATTTTCTTTGAAGTAAGGCAAGAATAAAATTGGTTGTTCACGCCCGGCTGCAGATGTTTTAATGATATCGGAAATTATAATGTTGACTCCGTTAGGACAAATATGGATGTTTTTAATTTTGATAGATGTAATTGTTTGCGCTCTGTGAGCTGTGCATAAGGCTAATAAGATTACAAGCTTCTGGGAAATCTTTTTTAAAGGTAATTCTATATTAGGGCCCCATTGAGCGATGTGTTGTAAAACCGTTTGAGGGTCCCACGTAGATGCGTATTTTGGGATGTTTGGCCTTAATTTATAGGTTCCTTTTAATAACCGTTTAATCTGTTCATGAGATCCTAAATCATCACCAAATAGTAAACTTAAAGCCGAACGGTAACTATTAAGAGAGCCATAAGCTGCACCATTATCAAACTGTTCCGTTAAGAATAATAACACTGACGGTATACAAGGTTTGTATGGATCTATTTCATTGTTAAGGCAATACTGCCACCAATGTTTTGGCCACACTATATTGTTTTGATGTGTTCTTGGCTAAAGATGTCATCATTAGATCCAAAGAGGCCATAGGGGCACCTCGTTTCATGAACGCGTTCCTGAGAGCTTCGCTACACCTAGGGTTCCTAGAGGGAGACCGTATTATACTGTTATTTTCGGAATTTATAAATAAAATATCTGAAGTGAGCAATTTTTGTAATAGAGGGAATCAGGGTTGCGAAGGTCAATAGGGGAAGACAAGTATGCCTTCAGCCTTATCTATTATGATTTTTTCCGAACATTTTAATATTAGGAAAAAACATGTTATCCCATGAAGTTGTGAACGCATCTATAGCTACGGCATCTGGATTTGATTTCCATGATATATATTGATGACATTTTGCATTGGTGCGAGAAGCGAATAAATCGATACCTGGTTTGCCTAGTCTAGTCACAATTTTATCAAATAATTAATCCGACAATTTTAGTTCTATGTCTTTGTTAATCTTGCGAGATTCTTCATCAGCTTCTTTATTATCTTTACTTTTAATATAAGAAGCAGCTAAAAATAAATTTCGCTCTTCGCACCAACGTCAGATTTCTCGTGTCAAGTCGTTTAAATGGGGGTATTGGATACCGCCCATGCGATTAATGTAGCTTTATGCTGTGGTGTTATCGATGCGTGATAGAATTGTTACGTATGTCGCCTGCAAAACATTTGAGACCAAAAAACACTGCCAGCAGCTCTAAATTGTTGATGTGGAATTCTAACTCAGTTGACTTCAATTTACCGTTAACTCTTTCGTTATAGCAAAATGCGCCCCAGCCAGGCCTGGAGGCGTCTGTAAAAATTTCTAGTTGAAACATCAGGTCTTAACGAAGTAGATAGTAGTCGAAAAAATGTTCTGAGACCACCATTCCAGGTCCGGTAGTATTACAGACGAAGGACTTAATTTAGATTCGTATGTTTTATAAGTCTTTAATGCTAAATACTTTTGTCTCTCGAGACGTTTAGTATACACCCAACTGTATTTAACCGCTGGATAGGCGGATGTTAAGATCCCAATTAAACTGGCAAACTCTTTAATAGTGCAACGTGGTAAGGAAATATATATTTTAACCAATTTTGAAATATGTACTCGTTTATCATTCGGTAAGGATAAAGACATGTCACTAGAGTTATAACTAAAACCTAGGAATTTTGTATGTTGTGATGGTTGTAAAGAGCTTTTTTCGAAATTTATCACGAATCCTAAACATTGCAACAGTTTAATTGTCTCCTTGACGTTATTTAAACATTCAGTATATGTATGGCCAATACATAAGAAATCATCGAGATATATAACAGATGAATAGCCGCGATATCTGAGGTGAGCCACAACCTCTCTCATAATTTTTGTAAATGTTCTTGGTGCTGATGACAAGCCGTAAGGCATAGCTTTAGATTCATAAATAAAATTTTCACCGATTTCATTATGAAATTGAAATCCTAAATATTTTCTGTGTGATGGATTAATTGGTACCAATAAATATGCTTCCTTTAAATCGATCAAGGCCATAAAGCCCTTATGGGGAATTAATTTGCAAGCTGTTCTATAGTCTTCCATTTTAAAATGATTTTGCGTTAGGAACGTATGTTTTCCGCCATTTGATTTTGAAGTTAAAAATATTTTAGAAATAAATTGATCTGAATGTGGCTCACATTCATGTATCGCGCCTAATTGTAGCAAGTTGTCGATCGCTACAGAAACATCTCTCTGTTCTTCGTTCGTAAACGTGTTAGAGGGTACAACATGTTGGTAAACTTTTTTAGAAAAATGGTATCACGTAGCCATTTTTAATCCAATCTAGGATTGTACTATTATTAGTGATGTGCATCCAACAAGTGTAGAAACATTGTAAACGTCCTGCGTGTACCTGTATTGCTAGCGTCGAGTCTGGGCACGGTGCTTGCTCTGGCTGGGAGAAGCTCGAGGTCGCGTCGTCGTCGGCTGCCGCCGGTATCCTGCAGCTGCTCGTGGATATCCTCCTCCCCCCCCCCTGTTCGCCGAGACATAACGAGGGGAGCCCGTCCCGTTTCCCGAAAACAGAGTCCTCGCTGACGATAGTCCAGCTGTGGGTGCGGGAAAAGACGTCGCCCTTTGAGCAGATTTTTTAATCAGCGATCCTTGTCGCTCAATAAGCTTTAGAAGCTTTTATGGTTACTGAGAGCTTTTCTCCGAAAAGCGTCTCGTCTCTTTCGTGGTCTTTTATAAGTGGCGTAAAAGACTTGTCCAGACAAGGAATTATGAGTTTTGTCCTCAGCTGAGTTTCAGTATAATGTAGGTCGGTCAGGATCCTACAGCTATCAAAAAGAATCTTAATAGCCTGAATTTTTTCACCTCATAGAAGAAGCTGGGTAATAGCCTTATTAAGCGCGCTTATACCGAGGCCTAGTTGATCTTGTTTCAACTGTATATTTTTATCACAGCTAATAATAATTTCTGAGACCGCAGCCTTAATTTCCGGGTTCAAAGTAGGCGCCTGGAGTTTGCAGTTCTCCGGTATCTGATACTCTTTTAGTATTTTTTCTTTGAAATCCTTGGCAAGTCCTTTTTTAGTAAAGGTGCCCAACGTTGTGCTAAAGTGTGGTGTATGTTTTCGCCGTAAATCGGCTGCTCATCCATGGTATCGCATGGTAGTTCCGGATCGAGCTGCGGAGAATCATCCTGCGCTAGTTGTATCGGCGCCTCTGGAGTCATTTCAATGTTTTCTTGAACTTCATGAGATTCAACTGGAACGTTTAACTGCATCGCCGTGATATCATCTTGCATGGTTTCGTCGTTTGAAACGATCAACGTTTCAAATATGAACAAACTAGCCAACGGTTTGTTTATTTTTTTTTTTTTTTTTTTTTAACGGTTTTTAAACCCTCGTATTGACCCGCAGTCAACCTCCAGGCATATTTTACACATCATGCTATACCTTCGTGATACCCTCAATGTGATATCCTCCAGGCTAGCTTAGAGATGCTAATTTATTTATTTCGAACCACATTAAAAGAATATAAAATGTATCGTACGTATACGTATACACAGTTTGCGGTATTTGAGATTGTCACACGAATTTCGTACACGAAATCACTTAATAAGAAATAGGTACATCATAACTAACCTTCATTTTTCTCGGAATCCTATGAAGATGAATATAATAATCACACGGCTTCGTTTTTTTGTTTGCACTTTCTTTAAGTCTTTTAATTTTATTTTCATAATAACTAATCTGGTTGTCAGCGCTACGCTTAGACATAATGAAAAAGTAATTTGAAGATAACTTTCACGAAATATCACAGAATATATAAAAGTATTGAAGAGTGAGTGCTTGTTGCCGCGCACAATAAAAGAATGAGGAGCATCGCCGCCGTTGTGGCGGGCTGGGCGCAGCGCGAGCAGAGAAGTTTTTTCAATCTACCCTAATATTTTAATATGTGCGAAGTTGCCAGTACAATGAAGGTACTACATGTGTCTATTATTTATCTGAAGAATGAAACGTACGTAATATAATCATACCTAACGGCTGACTTACCTAATGATTCAAATATCAATATTTTGTAATAAGGCGTAGTCGACGTCTGTTTGCAGGGTTTAAAGTGACCTAACACGAAGGGGATGGCGGGGTCTTAATTCACTCGCTTCGCTTACTCACTAGACCCCGCCATCCCCTTCGACCTTAACCTGCCCGAGTCGGGGGTGCCAAAAGTCCCGAGCTCGTTTCGGTTACTCATGAATCCTGAGTTTATATTGTTTTAATAATTAAAATAACCATTGAGTGAGTTTAATTTTTAGGAAATTGCGTAATAATGCAATAAGTAAAACTTTTTTTATTTCAGAAATGACTCAGAAATGACTTGAATATAAATAATGAATTGTTTGTCAAATTAAAGTTTACCGTAAATATTTTTCTTTTGTGAATTATTTGCCAAGTTTGGCAAATAATTGTAGTAATCTGATGAAATTACCAACTATGGTTTTGCCAACCGTTGCTTATCAAAATATAGTTTAGGTGAAATGACAGGATACCAAAATAAATGTTTTACATGAAAATTAAAAATAAATACATGAAAACAGCTTAAAATTTGTTTCCGTTATTCCTATTAATTATATTATTATGCCTTAATACTATTATGCTAATAGTCATTAGGCCTAGTAACATTATGCGAATTAAAATTATGCCAAAACAAATTAGCCTATAAGATAATTATGCCAACATAAACTGTATGCCAAAAAATTTATATGCCAAAATAGTAAAGCCAAAGTATATTAGGAAAAAAAAGCACTATGCGAAAAGAAGGAATCCCCCTGTAATGACTGTCAAAGATGAATAATTGACAGTCGGGACCAACGGCTTAACGTGTTTTCCGAGGCACGGAGGAAACTCGGTATGTAATGGGGTGGTTACCCATCCACAATCAACTAACCTAGGCAAGGGCGGCTTAACCTTAAGATCGATCCGAGTGGCTGTTATTATTTAGCCTCGAGCATCCATCCATCTATTTTATCTCAATAAAAGGTGTAAACAGACACCTTAAGTAAGCGGAAAGGTACTTGTTTTCCCCGTCATTGAAATATTTATTTTGTTCTGGACCATACTTGGAACCTTCTAGTTACGGAGACATTGGAGATCAAAGTTCCAACTTTTTTTTTAAATACAAGTTTCTAAGGTTGTTACCTTGCTTAAAAACTTATTTTTAAATACCTCCACGACCCGTTTATTATTCAATGCATCAATTAGCACAATGTTTTGAGTGCGTTACATTGAGTTTTACCGTAAAACGTGATTTATCACTCCAAAAAGTCGTTTCCCAGTAAACATTTTTGCGTAGAGTTACTTAGTTTGATATACAGAATGCTTAATTGACGGCTTCGTGAAGGGACCGTTTACACCTTGTTTATAAAAATCACGTTTCACTATGTTGGTACACGCTAATCTCCGAAACCATCCAGCCGATATCAATGAAATTTTGTAAATGTTTATGGTTGGTTCCAGATTGAAAGATAGGATAATTTTGGACCCGATATATAATTTATTTCATACTGATATATATAATTCTGAACCGTTCTGTCGTATTTTATGTTATCACTAGTAAATTATAATCTAAAATAAACTAAACACCTACCTAAACTGGTTTTATCCGAGCAGTAATAAAATTCAGGTTATTTTACGAAAATGGTAAATAGAACTCGCAGTTCTATTCTATTGTCCAGCTAACTATTTTGTAGATATCTTCCAATTCATCAAAGTTTACTTAAAAGTTTTTGTGGATGCCTCATAAGCCTTTGACTGTGTGTGACATAAATGTTCAATGAGGCCAAATAAGTTCTGTTAATCTTTCATATTATATGCAACAGTTTCAGTTGAGCAGATACTCAAAGTCAAGTCAGCCCATGACTTTGAGGGAGGGTTCCCTAAGGGTCGATCCTAGGACTAGGATCAGTTCTGTGAGTGACATCATGTGATCATGAAATCATTTCGGAATACAATCACAAATCTATTTGTAACCGACTTCGAAAAGAGGAGATGGTTATGTATTCGACCAGCATATTCTTTTTTTTTCATGTATGTTCACCGATTTCTTCGTGATCTGATTCTCGCGCGGTGGTTTCATATAAATGTTGCTTCGGTAATTTATGACTTTATGAGTTATCATCTATAATATTTATTTATTTATTTAACACTTCAAGCACAATGTACAGAGGCGGACTTAATGCCATAGGTATTTTCTACCAGTCAACCTTTGGGTGATGCAGAGACAAACAACGGTAGGTGTTATCTGAAAATAAGCAAATTTTCATATTTTCTTCATATTATATTATATTTTATTCATATTTTCGTCTTCGTATATGTGGATGATGTGCTAATAATACCTAGGTAAAATGTAAAATTGATACTTGACAAGGATTTGTGTGAGAGATAACAACTAAAAAGGGTAAAATATAGGTAAATATTTTTGCAAAAAAATAACAGGATTGGAAGTCGTCCAAAAAAAACTAAACAGTGGAAAATAACTTTACTTTTGGAAGTCGGTGACTTTTGTTTGTTTCATTGACGTTTTTTTTTCCACCGACCTCCGAAAGTAAAGTTATTTTCCAGTTTTTAGTGTTTTTTTTTAAATCGGTTATTTTTTTACCCTTTTTAGTTGTTATCTCTCACAGAAATTCTTCACAAAAAAGTATTTTTTTTCCGGATACTGTTGTTGTTTTAATGTACGGCTCGCAAAGTTGTTAAGATAATTCACCGAATTTAAGTATGCGTAACCTGCTTTCAAATTAAGCATTGCGCGCAAATAGGTGTTTTTATAATAATTTCATCGTGTCCATTCACGATTACATTGGTAGATTGGTAGGATTGGTGGGGTGATTGATAGAATTTGAATAAAAAGGAGTGAAGTTGGATTTCAGGAGTCATTCAATTGAAGAAGAAGCCAACAATATGTTTCAGTTTACTTTTTATCTGTTTTGTGCTGTGGTTTATTTTTTAAATAACGTTTATGTGAGTAAGGTACTTATTTAGATAGATACTCATTTACTATCGTTTATTCTTATTTTTGCGTTTCTCTAGCAACATCAATTTTAAGACTTATTTATTAGTAGTCTATATTATATTTATTTTTGCATTTCGCATTTAATGACCGAAATAATTGACGATGTGAAAACGTTTTTGGTCTTTCGTATTATCTTTATTAATCTTAATGTTTAAAGGCCGGTGATGATGAGAAGTCTGCTTTTGCGAAGGATTTTGAGGCCTCGATAGAAGTGTGTTTAAAGGAGTACGGAGTTACACTAGATGCTGTATCAGCCTCTCAGAAGACAGGCGACGTTTCGAAATTTGATCCATGTTTCTGGGGCTGCTACTTCAAAAAAATTGGATATGTGAGTATTTTCTCTGCTGTTTGTTATAAATAGGGGTTAAAGTATGAAATTGCCGATTTATACTGCAAAATTATTAAAACTCGTCTTTTTCCAAGATGTCACATAATATATTTATTTAATCAAAATATTTACCCTCATTATCTATACATTGCTGCCATCTAATCGGAAGTTCATTTATACATTTGCGATAGAATTCTGGGGTTCTAGATTCGACAAACTATGTGAAAGCATTTTGTACTGCCTCTTGGAAAGAACATTTTTTACCACGTAGAAAATTGTAAATCACGAAAAAAATGGTAGTCAGTTGAAGCAAGGTCTGGCGAGTACGGAGAATGACGTATGGTTTCTAACTGCAGCTCCTGTAGAGTTACAACGGTGTCCCATGCAGTGTAAGGTCTTGCGTTATCATTGAGCAATAATGGTGAAAATCGATTTACGAGTCGGGGCTGTTTCACTGCCAGTTTCACTATCATTGTTCGAAGTTTGGAACAGTAAACATCTGCTGATATTGCTTGACCAGACCTGGGAAAGCTATAGTTAATAAATAATTGACCAGAAAACCGTTACCATTACCTTTTTATTGGTAAGTTTAGCTTTAGGACACTAAAACTGAACACTTGGAGATCAGAAAATAATCCTCGAGAACTTACTAATGGAATAAATTAAAAAACTTTGTTCGGAAAAAAATACAACGGACTTCCATAGAAATAACTGAAAACATGCAAAATAAGATTAGTTTTGGAAAATTGACTCTTGATTCACTTTATTTTTTGGGGCGTGGATTTATTTTTTTGGACAGATATATAAATAATATACGAATATTCTTTTTTTGAAGTCGCGTAAAAAACGTGTCTATGTGTCTCTCCTATCTTCTGTGAATGTTCATTATTTTCTACTTAAATAAGTATTTTATTTTCATTACAGCTCAACGACAAAGGTGAATACGATCCTACCATCTACTTCAACAAGATATCAAAAGTTATGAAGGATTTTGACAAAATAAAACCTAAAATAGAAAAGCATTTAAACCGATGCCAATCAGGTGTGTTTGAATTATTTAAATATGCATAATACGTAGATGGAGATGGCGGTATGAGTTGGACTCGTTTTTTACAGATTGGCCCACAATAAAGTGAAAACAGGGAAGAGAGATTTTTGTCCTGCGGTGGGATGACACAGGCTACTAATAAATTAATAATGGTAGAAGAACGGATGCTTGACTGACTTTGCCAGAGAGAAAATACAGGCTCAAACAAAGTTTTGCAATCTAATTTGTAACCTAATGTGTTCACATTAGGCTCAAATTAAACAAACCTTAAACAATCGGGATGACGATTCAAATCCAATCAATTATCTATTGCGTTAGTTTTGAAAAATTGCTAAAGTGATTGAGCAGGATTTGAAGTTTTATTCCTTTATTTTTTCCCTGGATCGAAGAATTTGGAAGTCATGGGGAGAGGCCTTTGCCCAGCAGTCGGATGATACAGGCTAACAGTAACAGTATTTTTTCTTAATTTCAGTAAACGATGTAGCCGTAAGCGACGGTGAAGCTGGTTGCGAGAGGGCCGCCCTATTGGCTGCCTGTCTCGTAAAACATGAAGATTAAGACATCTCTTAAACTCCGCTGAGATTTTGACTAAAGGGTGCGATCACAGCAAAAACTTATATAAAAATAAAAAAAATATATTTTTCCCTTGGGCATTAGAAGAAACTTCACATACAGAAGAAAGTGCGGTGAAAGTTTTAATAAATAAGGTCATAATAATTAATTGAAAATGCAGCGATATAAGCCTAACGCATTGGTATTGATGTTTTAAAATTGTAATTAAAATAGTTTACATATCTATTTTTGTTTTCTTCCGTTAACTTACTGTCTAACATATTTTCTAGTTTACAGGTTAAATGTAAATCACTTTGATTATATAATGTCTAGATGGAGCGTCAAGTGCGCGCAAACGTGTCAAAAAGTGTCAACCAAATATTGGTTCACAAGTGCTTGCCCGCCAATCAGTGCAGATCGTGTCATACACCTAAAACTTATCTTATTTAATAAGTCTATTTTTTAATGTGATTTATGAGAGAATTGTAGTAGCTGGTAACATTATTTACGCACACAAATACATAGACGCATAGTGAAAAACGACGCCTGCACGCACACATACTTGAAAATGTTGACTCGTTTTTTTTGATACGATTGTAGGGCGACGCTCTATCTAGACATTATATAATCAAAGGTAAATCATTATTGTCATGACTACCTACTTAATACCTTAAATGCAATACAGCAGCTAAAATATTCTGAGCAGCAATAGAAGTTAGATTTCATTATGAGTAATAAACATTCGTCACTGCATGCAAGAGCATTGTTAAATTTTTAGTGTTACAATTAAAGTGTCCAATTAAAACCCTTTTCCTCTCTCTTACTTCACCGTGCCCGACGGGGTCCACAATGATTAGGTCCAATACAAACAAACTTAGTTCGAATTCATCATCTGCTTAGCCTTTTCCCAACTATGTTGGGGTCGGCTTCCAGTCTAACCAGATGCAGCTGAATACCAGTATTTTATATGGAGCGACTGCCTATCTGACCTCCACAACCCAGTTCGTACTGGATAATACGATACCCCTTGGTAAGATGGGTTGTCAGAATTTCGGGCTACTGACTACCTGTAACGACTGTCAAAGATCTACAAATGACAGCCGGGACCAACGTCTTAACGTGCTTTCCGAGGCACGGAGGAAACTCGGTATGTAATGGGTGGTCGCCCATCCACGGACCAACCCAGGCAAGCGGTTTATAACCTGACGATCGACCCGAGCGGCTGTTATTATTTAGCTACGAGGTCCTCTCATTAAGTTCAAATTGTGGAATGTAATAAATGTATTGAGTGTAAAGTAGGCAAATTCTGCAAGTTCTTTTAAATTCTAGAGCTAATCTTGTAAATACCTAGCAAAACTTCATTAAAGTTAAGTTTTCCAATAAGCCAGGTTAGGGAAATGTTTCAGGCTCACAGTTTTCTCCGGCATAGCATTATACTCATCAGACCAAATAAATATTTACAGTTGAGAAGACACTCACCATTAAGTTATTGAGGCAGGAGTCCCATAAGAGTCGCTCTTAGGACCTTTTTATATTTACTTTTGGTAAACCAATTCAATGCTATCAAAAGGGGAGAAGTTCCCCAAAAAAATGTTGTTTGTTATTCAATCAGTTTAGTGACATTACAATATAATTACTGTTATAAATGTAGCAGCCAAATCAATTAATAACGAATTCGACGCATTTCAACTACAAAAAACCGGCCAAGCACGAGTTGTACTCATACACACAGGGTTCCGTAGCACCAATCAATTTAATAACAATATTGTAAACGCGTATTCAATTGGAACTTTACACTCAACAGCAAAATTTAATTTGTTTTTCATAGTATGTTAATGAAAAACAAAGTTACTGTTGCAGTTTGATGAAAAAGTCCCAAGTTTCGTTGAAAGTTTTTTTACGTTCTACAAACCTACTTTTTTTTTAGAATATTCCTCCTCGTTAGAAATTAGAACACATTTTTTTACGACTTTGGAAGCAATTATCTCATCAACTATTAACAGACTCAAGAAAAAAGGTATTTCAGCAACCTCGATATCATTTTTAAGAACTATCGAGAGACACCCCAAACAGTTATAATACGTAGATTTTTTTTCAACCCTCAGTTAAATGTATGGAGGGCCACCCCAATTTTATTTTATTTTATTATTTCAAAAAAAGAATTGTAGCGGTTCATGAAAAGCACCTTACCTACTCTCCAAATTTCAATTGTGCGGTGCCAATCGTTTCGGAGTAAAAATGCTGTGACATACGGACGGACAGACAAAGAGACAGACAGATACTAAAAACTAAAACTATTTGTCTGTGCCCTGTCGGGCGAATCTATAAGGGTTCTGTTTTTGCCATTTGGAAAGGAACCCTAAAAAATTTACCTCAAACTGAAATGGTGGGTAAAACAGTTGTAGTTCATTTTGCCTACTCTATATTTATTGATAATGAAGCCATTCCAGAATAGATTTCCTTCGGATGCTGTTTTTTAGGCCTTCGACTCCTGGTTGAAAACCTCAACAAAGTCGACTCAATTATCAGTAATGCTTGCAAATTGAGCATTACATAGTGACACATTATTATAATAAATAGTTTGCGTCCAATTGGTACAGTTTATAAGAGGTGTTAAGTTTTAATTCGGGCCATACATAACTGCAGTATTGAAGGACCTGGAGTGCAGAACTGTAATATGGCCAAGTATACTTGCCTTGTTCTGTGTGCTGTGGCTGCAAGCTTAGGCAGCGTTTGTGTGAGTACCTACCCCACCCATAGGTTTATTTGAAACTAGACATGGCCCGTGGTTCATCTGCCGTGGCAGTATCGATGTTAAATAGCCTAGAACCTTCCGACTGATAGTTGCAGAGTTGAGCGCGTTCAAACAAACTTTTTACATGTATTACGTTATTAGTATATAGATTTTGCTCTTCCCGTGTGTGGGTACCTTCTGAAGAAACCCTTTAAAGGAAGGGACCACTTATTAACTTGTTTTATTTCTTGTTAAAAGGCAGTCGATGATGCTGAAGGTGAAGACTTTCTGGCCTTGGTCGAGGAGTATGCTACCTTGTATGGACATACTAGCGAAGAATTGGACCAGGCCTTCATGAAAGGGGACGTGTCGAATATAAAGCCTTGTTTCTGGGGCGGTGCCTTCATAGAAGCTGGATTTGTAAGTATAAGCACTTACTTACTTAGGGTTTATTTTGTCTGTTCGGTCAAAAAAAATATAGCGGCATCGTTTAGTCCATCCAAAGGTTGTCTAAACGATGCCGCTATATAGACGCCGATAAGACCGCCTTCTATAACTATTACTTTAATTTGGTTCACCCTTGTTTGGTCGAACAACGTTTGATACAATAATACTAAATCGAACAACGTTTAAGAAAATCATCACTTAGTATAATATCGTTTGACAGAATTTTCAGTTCGTCGAATATTTATTTGCTATAACAACATTTGTGCTAATGATCAAAAGGTATAATGTTCATTTGATGTAATGTTCAGGTGGTATAACATGTATTTTATCGAATATTCAATTGGTGTAATAGGGTGCGTCTCATAACGTATAAACTCATTTGGTCTAACGTTTAATATATGTCGGAGAAAGCGATAGCTTTTAAACATCAAGTTGCTGATTTGACCATTGTAGTAGGGGTAAACGCCGTGACGTCAGATGTTGTTTTAATGGCGGCACGTGGACAGAGTCGTTTTGTAGAGTGGGGATTGTGCCGAGATCACTTTTGCTCGGAACTCCAACCAAGTCACTCCTTCAGAACGAAACTGTCGGTTTGCCCATTTTGTGGAGATTATTTTGTTAGTGTTATTTAATGTGAATTTGTGTTAAATAATAAACTGTGATTTTTGTGTACCGAAACCGAAACTATTATTTTAACATTTCATCATGAACCCGGTACCACCGAACCTTAATGACAACGGCGCTATCGCTCAGCCATCGCTTACGCCGTCATCAGAATTGGGATCTGGACTCGATTCCCACTGGCGTGCTATGTTCGAGATGCAGCAGAAGAACATGATGCAGCTGATCGAAGCCATCAGGACACCAACAGTGGCACCTCAGATCATGCTGCCAGAAATTAATCCGGAGCTACCAGATACCGATCCACGTGCTTGGTGCGATACTATCGATATTTGCCTCGACGAACGTCCACTGGAGGGTGCATCGCTTATTATAGCTCTGAGCAAAGCCCTGAAAGGTAATGCGTCATCGTGGTTGTCGCAGATTTCGCATGCAGGCATGACGTGGCAGCATTTCCGCGACTTATTCCTTGCGCGTTACGCATCCACTGAAACTCTTGCTGCATCGCTTGTTAACATCCACAACTGCCGGCCGAAGGAGGGCGAATGTCTCGCAGCGTACGCCAGCCGCCTAATGACTACCCTGTTGGCTCGATGGAAGAATCGAAGCCATGAAGAAATAGCCACGTCGTATGTGCTCGCTCATGTCTCTCAGTTCGACTCTCTGCTTAATCGCTTGGCGTTTACTAGCGAAATAACGTCACGCAACAAGTTACTGCAGGAGATTAAGGCGAGTGCAAGTCTGAAGCAGAAGTTCGATCGCAGTACCGGAGATGGCGCCACTGATGCAAAGCGTTTAAAGCCACAAACTTCCACTATGTTCACGTGCCATAAGTGCGGAAAACCGGGACACAAAGCGGTGAACTGTCGTTCGAAGTTTACGCAGTCTGCTGGAGCTAACGCCCAGAAAACTACACCGGCGGCGACTTCATCGGGTTCCAGCAAAAGAATAACGTGTTTCCGTTGTGGAGAAGCCGGACACATCTCTACGAACTGCCAACGCGGCAGTGCGGGTGGCGCGTCATCGTCGGCGGGCAGCGCTGCCAACGCAACGGCGGACCGACGCGTCGATAGCTGCGAAATAGCAGGTGTTTGCGGGCAATTGGAACAATCCGGTGAGTCGTTTTCATTTTGTTTTGATTCCGGCGCCGAGTGTTCTCTCGTTAAACAAAGTGTAGCTTATAAATTCTCGGGCAAACGTTCACTTTCAACCGTGCAAGTAATTGGTATCGGTAACAATTCGAATGTTTTTAGCACTGAACAAATTCTTAGCGATGTTGTGGTCGACAATAACGAACTGTCAATTTTATTTTACGTACTACCCGACGATTGCATGAAATACGATGTTATGATCGGACACGATATTTTGACACTTGGCTATACGGTACATTTAACTGAATCTACCCTACGTATTTCGAAAGTCACAAATGTAGGTTGTTGCGATTTACCTCCCGTAATTGATCTTTACAATGTTGATTCTGATATTTCAAACGAAAACAAGGACCGGTTGACGTCCCTTTTCAATAAGTATTCGAATGCTTTTATCAATGGTTTACCGTTAACTCGAGTGACTACGGGTGAATTAAACATTCGATTAGTGGATCCAGCACGTACGGTACAACGTCGCCCAAATAGGCTTAGTCTCCATGAGCAGCCAGCACCATTAAAGCTTTGAAGTCCAGCGTTGCTTTATTTGGCTCTCCTAGTCGTATAATCGCCGACCAAGGTCGTTCCTTTGCCAACAAAGTGTTGAAGAAGTTTTGCGATTCACAAAACATTTCCTTGCATTTAATTGCTACGCGATCTAGTCGCGCGAATGGTCAAGTCGAAAGGGAGATGGGTTTGTTAAAGGGTATGCTAACCGCGGTAGAGACGTCGGAAAGGTCGTGGCAGGATGCTTTGGACGATGTACAGTTGGCTATCAACTGCACAATGAACCGTGTTACGAAATCAAGCCCCTTAGAGCTTTTGATAGGAAAAGTTGCTAGGCCTCTGACGCTAATCGCTTATAATGACGATGATGAAACCGGAATTGACCTAACAGAAGCGAGAGAACACGCGGTGGACGGTATTGAGAAGAGTGCGGCTTATGAAAAGCCCGTTTTGACAAAAATAAGGCCAAAGTAGTTAATTTCAGTGTTGGTGATTTGGTATTAATCAAAAATGAAAAAAAAAAAGAAACCAAACTAAACCCAAATTTAAAGGTCCTTTCAAAATTTTAGAGTTCCTTGAAATCGATCGCTATGTTTTAAAATCACTGACAGGAAATAGAACCTACAAGTACGCTCACGATCGTATACGAAAGATGCCTCTAAGTAGTGTTCCTAATGAGTTAAACGTAGAGGACGGTGATGAAAGTACCTCCACCGAGTAGTAGACACATACCATGGCTATTTGGTCGCACCGTACGCACTAGTCTGTAGTCGTAACTGCAGCTCACTTGTGAGCTGTTCAGGGGCGATGGGCAGCTGGTGGTACGGCGGGGACCTGGGTCTCAATGGAGACTTTTGTTGTTTTGGTCTTGTACTGACCTGGGAGTCGCAGACTCTATGTGATGTGTGTGGTCGTATCACATGAGGTGATGACGATATGGGTGGCATAAGTGTCACTAGCTGCTGCGGCAGCTAGGCCATGAGCGTTGTATGTGATCGAAGTTGATTTAGTTGCTGAGTAAATATGATTGAGACTTAGAGGAACCTTTTGTTTGACAACTGTTATTTTCAAGTTATGCTTTTCCATAAAGATGTGGTCAGGTTGACCGAGCCTGTACTGTTGCTCCAGATTTGACTGTTTGGTTACAGGTACTCACGAGGACGTGTAACTTGTCAGGCTGGCCGTGTCGGAGAAAGCGATAGCTTTTAAACATCAAGTTGCTGATTTGACCATTGTAGTAGGGGTAAACGCCGTGACGTCAGATGTTGTTTTAATGGCGGCACGTGGACAGAGTCGTTTTGTAGAGTGGGGATTGTGCCGAGATCACTTTTGCTCGGAACTCCAACCAAGTCACTCCTTCAGAACGAAACTGTCGGTTTGCCCATTTTGTGGAGATTATTTGTTAGTGTTATTTAATGTGAATTTGTGTTAAATAATAAACTGTGATTTTTGTGTACCGAAACCGAAACTATTATTTTAACATTTCATCATGAACCCGGTACCACCGAACCTTAATGACAACGGCGCTATCGCTCAGCCATCGCTTACGCCGTCATATATATAAAAAACGACATTATGGTTAACACCCCGACTCAGAGTACCCCGACTCAGATAGGTTAGGTTAGGTTATTTTTTTTTTAAACCACCCAGGAATAGGAGCCCCGCGAAGCGGGGCTCCGTCGACCTGTTTTAGCACAGGTGGTAATCAGTTACTAGTTATGTTTAATATCTACATAAGTTACTATTACCTATAACTACGATAGAACTTACAAAGAATAAAACAAAGAAAAAATACTTTTAAATAGTTATTAAACAACAACAATTTAACTATTTCGCACGGCGTGGCGTTAATAATAAATAATTATTAATGCATTTAGTAGATGAAGGAACAATGTTAGTTTATAGACAATGAAAGGAAACGAATTATTAATGAACTGAATATTCTATACGACCTTTCGACTAAATCATTATTAGTCTAGTGAAACATTAGTTTAAATAAAATTAGTGCATTTGAAAATTCGGTGAAATGAAATTAGTTCAAATGAAATTAGTTCAAATAAATAATTATGCTAAATAAAAATTTACCAATGAATTATTCGGTCAAATGAATAATTCTACGAAATGACTTTATTGCAACTAAAATTCGCCGAAGTGATTTTCGACGAAACATTGTTCGACCAAACAAGGGTGAACCACTTTAATTTATATAATAGAATTTTAAATATTGTAAAATAGCTGTGTATCGATGTAGGTGTACAATTAAGTATATCTTATGAAATTATTCACATGAAGTGCGATGATATTGATGAATGGCAACGAAATATAAACCATATTCAAAATAGAACAATCTGCAATCTTGCCTTAAAGAACAGCAGCTAACAGCTTCCTTATTCTACTGCTCAGATAATTCAAGTGTGTCAACTAGTTTATTATTTTATCCAAATAGACAGCCAAATATTTTAAAGAACCTGTTTGTTCATTATGTGTGCTAGAATAGGAATGTAGCCGGAAGTTAGTGTGCAAAGTTTATTGCTTTTGTCTTGTCATTGATAAGCTTCAGCAGATTATGTTGATGTCAGTTTGACCTGTAGCCCGTTTCCACGTCATATTGTACTTTATCGCATGTTTTTCTATGGAAGACTATTGCGGTATCGTTAGCATATGTGAATATTTTAGCTTATAGAAGTGGAATAGAACATAGTTCGTTTATATCAATTATATTACAAACGCAGTGGAACCTAAAATGCTTCCCTGTGGCACGCCAAGATTAACAGTAGCCGGTTAACTGCAATGATGCACGGTGAGAACCACTCTTTCCTTTCTATTACAGAGGTAAAAACTGAACCATTCCAGTGCAACACCACGGATTCCCAGATACGACAATTTCCTTATTAGTATTTTTATAGATTTCGTATCAAATGCTTTTGCTAGGTCCAGGAAGATGCCAGTACATACTTGAGCTTGGTCTAGATTATGAATGATATAAAATAAACTAAGTTTGTGACTGCATCTTCCGTCGACCTACCCATCAGGAAACCATATTGACTGTCGGACAGCAATTTTTTGTTTTCCACGCATGCTAATATCCTTTTGTAACAACATTCTGAACTATTTTAGACAATCCTGTAAATAGAGATATCGGGCGATAATTTACTGGTTTTTGTTAATCCCCAGCTTTGTATCATCATCATCTGCCTAGCCTTTTAACAACTATGTTGGGATCGGCTTCAGTCGAACCGGATGCAGCAGTAATTTACACGGAGCGACTGCCTATCTGACCTCCACAACCCAGTTAGTAAAAGAAAATCCATTTTCGTGGGATATGTACTTGCTTCTAGTGTGATTCCTACGAATTAATTGCTGATGATGTCATTTCAGAATAAATACCCTACATAATATAGATACATAGCTTGGTAACTATTAGGTCACATTATTTTCCGGGTGTTGATTCGGAAAATTATCATTTTTAGGTTAACAATGAAACTACAAAATGTAAAATATGTATTGTAAAATGATATATAATTATAATATTTACTACAGCAGACAGTACAATACATCGCGATCAATTATAACAGTTCAGAATGTTTATATAACGAGGTGTGAGGTTAGTATTCATTGTATTTACAGTTGACGCTTCAAAGCATCAAGAGTGCAAAACTGAAAAGTACAATATGTCTAGATTTACCTATCTTGCCTTGTGTATTGTGACTGTTTTAAGCAAAGTTTATGTGAGTACACTTTTATTCTCTTTTTTGTCGGTCTATCGATGATCGCTGTTTTTCCAGTACTCTAGGTTGTATGTCGCATCGTCAAATATATCGATAGTTTGAAAGATATTGCCCGCGCTTTGATGAATTCATTGACTTTTTTTTCTGCCACACACTTTATAATCTGCTTTAATTTCATGTTCAAAGGCAAATGAGGATGGACCTCGTAGCATGGAGATGGTCACTGATATTATAATCAAGTGCGCGGAGAAGTATGGAGCCACGATTATTGATATACAAGCAGTTACGAAATCAACAGACGTGACGCTTATTAATTCCTGTATTTGGGGTTGTACCCTCAAAAAAGCTGGCTTTGTAAGTATTATTTACTGCTTTACCTTTCGTGTTAGCGTAGGTATAAGACCGCTCATGGTGGCGGAATGGTGGGGGAGGCTAGAGCTCCCTAGTACCTCGACATCATCGAGGCCATGCAGCCGGTACTCGACGACGGGCTCGGGAGGAAGCATGGGTCCCTGACGGTTCGGGCGACGCAGGTGCTCTAGGGGCACAACTGCTTCGGGAAACATCTGTTTTGCATAAGCAGGGAGCCGGACACTCGGTGTTATCACTGCGTCTACTGTTTGGAGGACATGGCGCGGCATTCGCTGTGCTCTCGTAACAGAGGTGGGAGGAGACCTGTCGAAGCCGACCGTTGTTCCCTGACTGTCTTTGCATTGTATAAATTCAATCTTTTTAGTATTATATAGCAGCATAGCCTATATTGTGTGAGTACTATGTACTAGAAAGCTATCAGTCACAGGAAACCTACTTTTTTTACTTTTTCTCGACTTGAATGTGCCCTGGCGGTTAAGAGTATGTCATGCTCACTCAAATGTCTCGCTGATGGTGGCGTGTGTGTCGGGTCATTTAGTTCCCTTCAAAATGGTTGAGTTGAATGATGGCTGATCCATGCGTCATGTTCGTGAACGGGCGCTGTCAGTTGTGACTGGTCATCTCTTGGTTGCCACGGTTTATTTGAACTAATTATTTTGTTTTTTAATTGCCTTTTTTTTGTACTGTGGACACTTTTAACGTGCACGTCTTGCTACATCGTTCTCACATAATGTACCATCTCTACAAGAATGATGTATCCAAGATTTTTTGTAAAAACATTATGATTTAAAAGAGTGTCCATGGAGTTTCTTGCCCATTCTTCTCCATAGAGATCTACGCTTTGGAATGGGCAACTACAGTACTTTCACAGTTATTATGTCTTGTGACTGGGACTGTAGCTTCATTTTTTATTGCTGTCTTTGTTTCGACAATTCAAAAGTGCCTGTAATTGGCCTACTTGAAATAAATGCTTTGATTTGATTTGATTTGATTTGATTTGATGGTTGGCAGCGCTGAGTCTTGAGTTGCGGTGATGACCTTCTGCAAAACAGTCATGCCACAGAAGGATGCTGCTGAAAGGCTAACGGGGGGAGTTTTACACCTCACTCCCCCCGGGGACGAGGCCCGCGGTCAGACGAAATCAAGCAGGCTACTAGTCGGTAGTAGCACGAGTCTGACAGTCCTCTCCGATTTAATTTCATGTAATTCTAAATGATGAGGTTTGTGTGGATTGGATTATTTTTGCTTAAATCGTTCTAATTGTGTTTCAAGGCTCCGCGCGCCGTGAAAATTCTTCAATAATAGCCAAAGGTTGTGATTGTTGTGTTTGGCCGGCTAATCATGAGTTTATCTTTACTTTCGACCAAATTGGCTTTTGGTTGCTTTTGATTAGTGTGTGTATTTCTTAACTATTTGTGCAGAATAAACTATTTGTCTGTCTACAAAATGTGTTGGATAATGATACAATTATGTTGTAATTTTAATATTTATTCTGCATAACAGCTCGATGACAAAGGACATTACGTGCAATATCCCGGCCTGACCTATGTTAGAAATATTGTCAAGTCTGATGAAGCATACAACAGTCTAGAAAACATAGCAAAAGAGTGCGAGTCAGGTATAAACTTTATTAATTTGGAATATTTCAACTGCTATGTTAAGATATTGTATTATTGATTATATTGTGTGATATATGGCCAGGGAGACGTTTGTCAATCACGCCCGCTCAGCAGTATGTCTCTTACATTCCCTTTACGAATTAATCACTTAACCATTTTTTTTTTCTGAAAACATGCAACGAATCACAACAACTTTTTTTGTGTTAAAAAGTCATCATTAACTCTTTCTCCTCTGACTAAACTCATACGATATTTTCCTACTGCCTTTGACAAGGGTTCTAAGTAATTGCGAAGTTCGTCACGCTCCCGTCTAGAAGTTACCACAACAGCTTACCTTAAATTGAAGTGCAGGTTAAAGGTTTACTGATCAGAGACTTTGTCATTCTTTTAGTAGTTACTCGAGTGTTGATCTCCTCGTTTTATCAGACAGGTATTCTGTTTCATGTGCTAGAACCATATCAATTGACGGTGAAGTGCCAATACCTCCTAACTGTAATTTTTAGTGAAATTCACTTTTTTATCGTTTTGAATTTAAAGGTGTTATTCGCATGTTTTAGTGAAATCTACTAATTATATTGGTGTTTTGTTAAATTCATAATCTTCTAAATATCACAACATTATCACATAAAAAGGATAACTACAAAGTTAATTCCTCCTATCTAACCGAATACCTACTACACTATCATAAATTATACGAATCCAGCTTAATATAATATATACATCCCACACAATATTTTTTCTAAATAAATAAATAAAATAACAAATTCGTTTTTTCAATTTGTGTAAAATTTTGACTTTGTCTGTTAGGTTTTATTGGCACTTCGCTGTCGATATACCTTTTTTTCTCTTAATTTCAGTGAAAGACAATACCGTAAGCGATGGGGAAGCCGGGTGCGAGATGGGCGCGCTGGTAGTAACTTGCTTCATGGCTCAGTTTGAAAAAATTAACAAAAGAAGGTAATTCACAATATTCATAAACTCACGCCATTACTTGCACACTTGGACGGTTGCTGTTGTGGCTCAGCAACACCATACTATCTTAATAACTAACGGTGCCTAGGTATAGATTTGCTCGATTTTTACCTTTGACGTAACAAAATCACTACAATCAAGCAAATCTTTTTCTCCTTAATGTTGTCCACAAAGATACCATCTATTGTATCTTATATTTTCTTTTGCAGATCTTTTTCCTAAAGTACTTCAACAACAACTTCTGATATGCAGCGATACGAAACAAAAAACTGGACATAGTTTTATTCTTTTAAAATAAATTAACAAAATTATTATCATTTTATTATGAAATAAACTTTTTGAAGACTGTGTGAGTTTTATTATGGTTTCGTGTTCCCCACACATTCCCAATACTAATTGTAGTTTGTAAATAAATAGACATTTCCTTAGTTCCAAATGCGTTTTCATAGCACTGTAACACACACGCACCATTAATTTATTGAATGTTATGTGCATTAGAGAAATTAAATTATCACCCCAATCGTACCAAGAGGAGGCTCTTACCCTTCTGCGGCACATCAATGGGCTGATATGATTATTATTGTCTTTATTTATTTTTTATTCTTATTTTTTAACATTTTTAAATATTCGCATATAAAATAATAAAAAAAAAACATTTAAAAATATATAAAATAGTAGCCCACCGGTATCGGGAACAGGGTCCAAGCTACCGGCGGCGGTCAGGGCTCCAGAGAGAGGAACCTCCTAACAATACGAGCCGTATCCAGGAGTACCGCTTTCTGAATCAAGCCCTTGATCCAGCTGCATAACGAGAGCCTCCTCACGTATTGGTCGAGGCTCTTGGCAATTAAGCCATTGGCTGAAACGACTATCGGCACAATGATCGCCGAGTCCACTTCCCACATGTCGACAACCTCGCGAGCCAAGTCAAGATACTTGATTTGCTTATCTTTCTCGGCTTTCACGAAGTTCCCGTCATGCGGGACCGTTATGTCAACAATCATTGCGCGCCGCTCTGATCGATCCACCACCACTATAGGCTGATATGATTATTATTAAAAAGCTACATCTAAAGTCGTATCGGAGCTCGCTTGCAATCTTATAGAAAATCATCGTAAAATAATTTATTAATGTTATTTACTGTAATATACAGGGCGGTCCAAGAATAGTCGTCCAAAAGAAAATTTTAAATACCGAAGGCTTTCCAAAACCTGTTTGTATTTAATTAATAAACCCAATGTCGTACAAGCCCAAAAAAAGGGGCTATCTTGTTTAGGTAAGAAGTTCCTAATATGGCCATCTTTCTGGTCTATCATCAGGCTGTCGGTTGTCCATATATAGGCTTTTGGTAGGTAATTTTTCAATAAATTCAACAAGGCCAGCTTCATATTACTACATATAATATTGTAAAGTCACCAAAGTTACCTGTTAGTTATTGTCACCTTAAGTATTTAGTTGTGTATGTGTGTGTATGCTTTGACATAGAATCATAAAAAAATTGATTCAAAATGTAAAAACATTTTTATAAATAAAATTAGGTAAAGGCAATTAAAGAATAAAGTAAATAAAGAATCAGCATTACCATTCAACGTGGCAATGCTGCCAGTTTTCTGGGCGCTATTCCTGTTGACAGCGATGTAGACGATTTTTTTGACGCCTTTTAATGCCTTTTTTCTTTTGTCTATGTACATATTTGCATAATTATTTTAAGTTTCTATTTCCAAATGTACAATTTTTATACAAAACTATTGCTTGGTGTTTAATCAACTTACCCATCTCAGCAAGGCTGGTACATCCATACTTAATTATTACTTTCTGGACGTCATTGTTAGTTAACTAGTAAACATTAATTAAATCTGAACATCTAAAAGCAATTTTATTTAAGTAAGATTAATAAGTAAATTATAATAATTAAAATAACTTAAATAAACCATAAAAGGGCATCAAAAAACTCCTCCTCAACGCTGTCAGCCGGTAATGTGCCCAAGAGACTGGCGGCGTTGCCACGTTGTATTGCAACACTTAGCCTCTGGCCAAGGTAAAAGCCAGCCCTTGGGTCACGAGAAGCGTCAACTAAGCGTGTGGAAATTTCCTTAAAAAGGCTGTGAGTACTCGAACCCCACGGCCCTAGAGTTTCAACCCCAAACGGCTCGTAAATATAGTTTCCGCAAAGGTTTACTATATTTACGCCGCTTGTGGTTCTCCGCAGCCGCAGCGGCAACGCCAACACAGCACGATGAGCTAGGAAGTTCGATTTCGCAAGAGTATCGACACACACTAAAGGCTACCCATCTTCCATGGAAACAAAGACATGCCGTCGTCGCATGCCAAGCCATTGGGCACTTCGGCTGCATGACAGGCCGTGGCCGTAGTACATTATATACAAACTACAAATAGAACTAAAGTAAAATAAAAAATTAAGACTAAAAGTAAGTAACATAATATAATACAGCGACCACAATAGGACACTAAGGCTTCAAAGTACCTCCTTAAATATTTAAATTGATTAATGATACTCTATACTATAAGTAAAATTCGCACGTGTAAGTTTCCGATGAAGTCATTTGTATGAATATAGGACTGGTATGTGTTTATTTTTTTTCTGCTTTGATTTTTTCAAAAAGAAAATAGTGACACATTTTATGAAGACAAAATAACCAAATCGTTAAAACATTGAGATTGAGTATAAACGTCGATTGTGTAATGTATAATAACATCAAATTGAATTACTATTGTTTAGAATATTTATATAACAAAGGCGTATATTATAAGTAGGTATTCCTGACAGACACAGAACGAACTGTGCGTGATTAGGAGTGCCAAACTGGATAGAACAGTATGATTGAGTGTTGGTCGTGTTTTGTTTTGAGTGCTGTGGTTGTGAGCATTACCAGCGTTTATGTAAGTATCATTTGATCACTAAACTAGTTTTCCAAAATGTGTGTAATTTTACTACTATTATTAATGCGAAAGTTTGGATGGATGGAAGTTTGCTACTCAATCACGACAGAGTAATTGAACGGATCTGGATGAAATTTGACACAGAGATAGGTTATACTCTGGAATAGCACATAGGCTACTTTTTATTCCGGAAGTATCCGTTAATACCGCGGGCCAATCCCGAAGTCCACGCGGGCGAACCCGCGAGCAATAACTAGTATTACATTAATAGTAACTCCACACCCATAGTTATTCTTTTATTTCAATTTTGTGATTTGTTTATTTACGGTTATAAATTGACTAACCTAAAGTTTCCATGACACCCCTGCAGAACGTATTGTTTTTACATCTAAGTAACTGGCACCGGCTAGCGGTAAATAAACTGTAAAGGGGCACAGAGTGAACATTGCGTTTGCTTTGAAGCTGCCAGTCGCTTAATTTGATACATTTAAACTTCATGTACAGCAGAGGTAGTGTCGGACTTAATGCCGCATGACATTGCCTGCCAGTCATAGTTTCGGTTAAATAGGATAATATTGTGATAACGTACAAAAATAAAATATCATTTTGCCCGTCATCCTTTTGTATCTTTAATAAATTCTGCGTTTTTTTTTATATTTATAGGCGGGTACGGTATTGGGGCCTAGTAACATACAGGAATTTAATGATATGATATTCGAGTGTGCAAAGGAGCATAAGGTCACAGACAATGACTTACACACAGCTATGGCAGCAGAAGACGTGGCCGGTGTCAATCCCTGTTTCTGGACCTGTTGCCTCAAAAAATCTGGATTTGTAAGTATTTTTAACCGACTTCAAAAAAGGAAGAGTTTCTCAATTCGGTTGTATTTTTTTTGTGTTTGTTACCTCATACCTTCGTAATTTTTAAACCGATTTGAAAAAAAAATATTTTATCCGAAAGGATTTACTTTCCTTGTCCCATAGAAATTTCATCAAAATCGGTTCAGTAGTTTGGTTTGAAAATTAAAATAACTGGAAAAAATATGTCATCCAAGTAAAAGTAATTGCGAAATTGATACTTGACAAGGGTTTGTGTGTGATGACGATAACTAAAAAGGGCAAAAAAATAACCGATTTCCAAAATAAACACAAAAAAAAACTTTATTAACTAGACAGTACCCAGTTCTTTACTATGGCAAGTAAGAATAACCTCTCCATAGGATTCGTTAGAATTTGATTTCTAAAACTTTTTTTTCTGGAGAAAGACGATCAGATTCAGGAGACACGTAAATAATTTACTGCAAGCCTATTAAGATGCCGATAGTGAAATATATGTACTTTCTTAATTACAGCTCGATGACAATGGCCACTACAATCTGGAGGCGGGCCTAACCTACGCTAGAATCTTTCTGAAGAGAGATGACACATATACCATTCTAGAAAATGTAGCAACACAGTGCGAGACGGGTATAAATCAAAATCAAGAATCATTTATTCTAATTAGGCTGATAATCAGCATATTTGAAACGACCTCCAGCTATTCCTACTGTTTAAGCTGGGAACAAGAATACGTATTTAATTTTCGACGGCTACCATTTGCTTTGTCATTTGCGACTTAGGCAAACCTTGTGGCAAAACACCATCATTGCTCTTTCATCTCTTTGGCGAAGACTCAACTGTCAGACAGTCATTAGCTAACACAAGACAAAACAAAAGGCAAAGGGATACTATGCGGCTACATTACATCAATGTGACATATCTATATCTATACTAATATTATAAAAAGGTTAAATTTGTTTGTAAGTTTGCATGTAAGGTAATCTTCGGAATCTTTTTTTTTTTTCACTAACAGGAAGCTTTATTAATCGTGGGTGTTATAGACTGTAAATTGAATTTATTTATACCACGTTTATAAGTCGAGCTATCACAATATTTGCAGACGAAGTCGTGGGCAAAGTACTAGTACTAGATAGATAGACAAAAGCCCGAACGACTGGCATGTGGTGAGGATCTAGAAAACACGTATCAGTTGACCTGTGCTGTGTTAAATACTTAGATAGGTTCACAGTAATTTATTTGTTTATGAACCAGGCACGTACCGATTTTGTGGTTGTGTTTGCATGCAACTGAAATATTAATTTCCTTAATTTCAGTACCCGAAGGAAGGAAGAAATGCGACAGGGGCGCCATGATAGCCACTTGTTTTTTTGAACAGTTAGATCGAATACGGTATGTAAAACAGTAGGACTTAAAATCATTTTAAATTCTGTAAAGAATAATTTGCAATCGAAATTTTTTTTTCAGGTTCTTCTCCAAACGATAAATACGTTGATAAATTGTTAAACTTTAAATTAAGGCTAAGGAGCAGCCATTCTCTTGGAAATGAGCACATTACCAGTTGATAGCGATGTGGAGGCATATTTTAGTTTGTTGTTAGGTTGGTTGCTTCGGGATATTTTGTTACTTTCCTTTATTATTGTTTTATTTTATTTAATGTGTATTGTTATTAATTTAAGTGTAATTACGTACGTGTGTAACGTATCGTGCTCTGCAGTGGATCAGGTTGAAAATAAATAATAATGTCAGATAAATAATAAGTGTCGTTATTTCATTGAGTAGTAATTAAGTGTTAATATTTATATAATAGTTGGTACTAGTTATAGTTATACTACAAATGCATAGTTATAGCAACGATACGAAATAAATATCTTGACTGTGTTTTTTTGTTTTAAAAGTTTCCAAATTCACTTTTAACATTTGAATTTAACATTTACGAAGGACTTGTTAATCGTCGATAGGGGTGTAATGGAGGGGGGGGGGGTAGACGATGAGACTTTGTTTGCAAGTGCATCATTTTTGACGATGGGATGAATATCATCGAGCTCACGGCTGGTATTATTATCAGCCTATTACTGTTCAACCGTTGGGCAATGTCCCACTGCTGGGCAAAGGCCTCTTCTCATACAGAGAAAGCGGGTTGGCGATTTCAGACTTATATTATTTATAAGTCCAGGTTTCCCCACGATGTTTTCCTTTACTGATGTCAGTGATGTCGAAGATAAACTTAGAGAGTACAAGTGTGTTCATAACGATCTCAAATAAATCCCCCAAAAATGTATACTTGCGTCGTTCACGTTTGTGACTGCTAATACTATTATGATCGAAGCCGAACCTATTCGATACGAACGGAAAATTTTCGATGATGTTATTTGAAAATACAAAGGTAGGTCACATAATTTTCCGGATGCTGGTTTTTCACTTTTTAGGTTTAAATTCGATACAAATATCAAAAAAAACCTGGAAGCATTTATAGTGAATGGGTAAAATGGTATGTAATTTGAAGTTCCGCGTCGCAAAGCGAGATATTATAATAATTATACTATGTAAATTTGCAGTAGTTTAGAATATTTATATAAACAAGGCGTGAAATCAGTTTTCAGTGCATTTTACTGTTGGAATGCAAAAGGAACAGGGGGTACAAAATTGAAAAGTTCTTTAAGTTTAAACATGTTTAAGTTTACTTGTATTATTTTTTGTTCCGTGGTGGTAAATTTAAACAGCGTTTATGTAAGCATAGTTTGTTTTCGTTTTGAGGATTCCCTTTCGTCACTTTGTATTCAGTCAATCTACATAATTTCTTAATATCTCTTCGCCAAATGTTCTTTTTTCGATATTTTTTTAAGCTGACCACGACACTTTTTGTATTCTCGATCATAAATTCCGTCTTTATTTCATGTTTAAAGGCAGAAGAACCTCTTGAGGTACAAATGATTTTATCGGAGTGCGAAAAGGAGTACGGAGTCACAGAGGCTAACCTGATGGCCGTTGTGGAAGTAAAAGACATTACAATTATAGAGCCCTGTTTTTGGGCCTGTGTCCTTAAAAAAACTGGATTTGTAAGTATTTTTTCTCTTTTTTTTGCGATGCTATAGAAAGTAGGATAAATGGTCGACCTGTAAAAAATAAGAATAGTGCTTCTTGTTTTTTACGGGCCCACCGTTTGTACGGCGTGCCGAATATCTACGTCCAGCCCAGTCCCATTTAACCTTTGTGTAGTGTTTCGGTAGACTACGCTCACCTAGTAAATCTTGAGTTTGGACTTATGGAACTTATAAAAGACCAAGGGTGTGCACCAATAGACTTGTGTCATTCTTAAGTGACATCTGCCTTTAAATAGTTCTACTGACCAGCTGCTCTTTCAGGCATTATTTTACCAGAGACTTAGGGAAAAAAGAAGATTATGTCATCAGCGAAAAGTAGACCACCGTCTTAAAACTTCTCTACAGTACTGATCAACAGTTTAGGAGACAGTGGATCGCCTTGTTTGACTACCTCAAGAAATTCGAACTTTTATGGCTGCTGTACCTACTTTGTGTGTAACTGTAAATGTTTAGCAATAGTTGATATAGGTCGTAGTTTTTAAGGTCATCGAAAATCGAGGTATACGTGATGCTGTCAAAGGCCTTAGAGTAGTCAAAAAATACAAGATACAGACTTTGTACGTATCTTAATTTTATGAACATTATTATTTTATTATTTCCCTGTAAATTACTTTTAAATAACCACATGAAAGCTCTATTTTCTGTAAATTTATTTGATTTCATTTTACCAGCTCAATGACAAAGGTGAATATGATCTAGACACCAGCCTAATTTTCGTTAAAACAATAATTGACAAATTATTGTTTTAACGAAAATTAGGCTGATGTTCTGGTTCTTTTAAGTAATTTTATAGTGTATTTTTGTTGGCTTTAGGTCACTTAAATAATTTTCTTTCGAACAGGTTAGTGACAAAGGTGACTATGATCTAAACGCCGGCCTGACATTCATTGACAAAAATTCGCATAACGACAAAGAAAATGCCAAGATAAAAGAAATTGCAATACAATGCGAGTCAGGTATACAATTTATTTCTTTGAACTGTTTATGATATAGTCATTCTTTATTTTATTAGCATATAATATTATTTTAACTTGAAAAGTTCATGATCGATCTCAAGTGTAGTTTTAATTTAGGTGTTGCTTTTTTAATAAAAATTTCAGTTAAAGATAAAGCCGTGTCCGACGGGGAAGCAGGTTGTGAAAGAAGCGCGCTGATGGCTGCTTGTTTCTTGGAACAATTGGAAGCCCGCAGAAAACAGGTCTATAAAGGCTCATTTCTCATATTTTCTTTCTTTCTGTCCCTACTTTTTAAACAATTTTAAACTATTCACTTCTCGAAAATATTTCAGGAAAATCAATTCTTTTTCTTTTCAGGTACATTCCTGAATCCATAGCACACTGCGTTACGGTAGAAACTTCAGGACTTGCAAAAATAATTTACACATAACATCATTAAGAATTAAAGAATTTACTTTTAATTGATCTGTTTTTTTTCTGCTGATAATAATGATTTGTTATGTATCCAAAAAAAGCCGATTGAAATGTTAATTACCAATAAAAAGGGACACGTAGCAAATTTCGGCGGTCCTTAATGTATGTTATGTACCACTGTTAGTGAAAAACTGACTTTTTGACTAACGTTTTGTCTCAACTCTTCCTATTGGAACTAAACTTGCTACAACCATCGAAGCAAATATGGTCAAACGTTAAGACTGCGCCGAGCGAACAAGGCGCGCGGAAATTAGATATTTACTCCAGCGCGCTAGTCGTGTGAGTCGTCACTCGTCACGCATACAATGACAAGTTCGGTCGAGGCCCGCTTGCAGTTGCACGACAATAGTTGGTAACCTAGGAGTTTTTAAATTTGAGTTGTGTTGAGTGACTTGAAAATACGAATATTGATTATTTAGATGGTTTTATGTAAGTACCTACATAAATCCCAAAATTAAATCTAATAATCTGTATTATTTGTATAAAAATTAACGTTTGTAGTTTGTAGAAGATAATGTACGTATATCTATAGTACAATATAGGAAAATACCTACATTATCCGTCTCTTGCAGTTACCTACTACTTATCGGATTGCTATGAAATTTTGGCGTTGTGGATTGCACGCCCGGGAATTTTACTGGGTAAGTAGGTAGGCTAGATGTGTAGGTAGGCAGGGTAGAAGATGGGTATTGTAATAATAAAACTAGTCTGTAATAAAAAATCACAGACACAAACACAAAAAGCATTGGGAAATGTTGTATATTTACTATATAGAGTGTAACGGAAAGGTGTGGACAATATATTATAAAAATTGCTACTGCCCATGTAAATGCAACATACAACTTTTTCCAGGGAAGTCAAATTAAATTTTAAATACAAAGTTGTCGTCAGCTGAGCTGTGTGGGGATACAATAAAAAAAAAAAAACAGGAAAAGTTTATTATCATTAATTTAAAATACGTGATTGATATTTCCAACCACTAGGACAATTATTATACGTATAAAACATGCATATTTGCAGTTTGGACTGAAGACTGAACACATCCATTAGTAGCAAAATTCCTAAATTTAACATAGGATATTTGGTACATTATGGATGTTTTCATGCGATGTATTGCGCTTTTCTTTTACGTTTCGTTGTTTCTTTGGATTCCAGTTTACATTTTGAATCTTTTTGTTTATGCTTTTGATTGATCGCGTCAAGAATATATTTAGGTTCCCTGATTTCCATTGTCCCATTTAACCGTAGTACTAATTCCACGGGGGTCCCAGTTAGTACCTACTTATGTTAGGCTCAAAGGCCGAAAACGCTCATTGAGCGAAAAAACCGTCCACATCGCGAAATGGCAAATTCAAAACAACCAATAAGCAAAATTCGCGTCGTGGCTGTTTTAAAAACGACCACACTGTTTTAATTTTCGACCACATTCTAGCAATGAGGAAATGCCAGAACGCGTTCTGAGCCTTGTATAAGTAACTTGCTAATGTTTTGGGTAAGGTGATGCCCAAATGAAAATTTAAGAGGCCGTTTTCGTGGTTTTCGTGGATTTGGACTTTGTTTGGGAATTGGGCTTGCCAATAATAAATTATTATTTAATTTAGTAGTGAAAACGGACATTAAGCATTAAGTTAGGTGAGACAACAATAATGTGCGATACCTCTGGCGTAGACGTAGTGAGTTACGGTGTTCCTTGACATGTGGAACGTAAACGTAAGGACTTACGTAACATTTCTTAATGAAAAATTGACAATTCTGGGCTGATATTTTGATTAAACTTACTGGAACTAAACTCACTACCTAACATGCAAATTAACTGTTGAAGCAAATGCCGTTAAATATTAAGCGTATGTAAGGGACAGATGATTTAAGGTCTGCCCGAAACCTTCAAGGACTTCTCAGTCATTGACTTGGTCAGCTGAAGTCCGTTGAAAATAAAATTTTACAGGACAGGCAAAAAGAATCGAAGTCAGGGGTACATCAGGGTAGCATTCTAGCTACACTACTGTTCAAAATATTATTATATTATGAATCAACCTAACTTCTGCCAGGCTTCTTAATATGATCAGATTGAGACTAATCTTTCAAAAACGCTTTCTGATCTCAGACATTGATGATGCTGAAAACGTTCCAAAGTGTCAAAAATATAATCGTGCTTCTATAACTACTACTAATACACACAAGCAATTTGCAATTATGTAATTTCGCAACTGACACATAATTTTCCGGAAGGTTCAAATTCGAAATGAGTTTACAAAAAAAAATCTGAAAGTTAACAGTGCAATCTAATTGAGCGTCACATAATTTGATATTATTATATTGCGTCCGTTTACTACAGTTTAGAATATTTATATAACAAGTCGTTTAGTAAGGTTTCAGTGCGTTTACAAATTCGAGTGCCCAAAAAAGATCACGAGTAAAAAATTTTAAAATACAACATGTCTAAGTTTACGTGTCTTGTTTTATGTGTCGTGGCTGTGAACTTAAACAGGGTTTTTGTTAGTAATTCTTTGTTTTAATTCTTAAGGTTTCTTTTTTGACATCACTAAGTTGTCAGTGTATCCATTCTTATGTGTATTTCCGTCAGTAATTTCTGTTGATTTTCATCATCATCTGCCTAGCCTTTTCCTAACTATGTTGGGGTCAGCTTCCAGTCTAACCCAATGCAGCTAAATATCCGTATTTGACATGAAGCGACATCCTATCTGATCTCCAGAACCCAGTTAGTACTGGGTAGTACGATACCTTTTGGTAAGACTGGTTGCCAGACTTTCAGACCACTGAATAACGACTGTCATAGGTCTACAAATGACAGCTGGAACCACTCACTACATGCTTTCCGAGGCACGGTGGAAACTCGGTATGATTGTAATGAGTCTCCCAACCACGGATCAACCAAGGCAAGCGCAGCTTAAGGTGAAGATCGACCTGAGCGGCTGTTATTATCTATCCACGAGCTCCTTAGCTTTTAAGTCTGACAAAATTAAATTTTTTCGTCTTTATTTTATGTTTAAAGGCAGCTTCCAGTCCTGATATCAATACAACGTTATTCAACTGTGCAGTGGATAACGATGTCGCATATGATAAACTGCAAGTTGTTATAAAAACAAAAGATGTGACGATTATTAACCCCTGTTATTTTGGATGCGTTTATAGAAATACTGGATTTGTAAGTATATGTATGATAAAATTTATATGATGTTGAATAGTTATTATTATTGTAAATTAATTAAAAAAGGGGGTCCAATACATAAAAGCACTTACGATTTAACAGTTACCAGTGTTGCTAACTCATAGCAGCTTTGATATGCTGATCGTTAGTGATAAGTAATTAAAAAATCCGTAATTGGGGTAGCATGAAAAGTCAGCTTTAAGTCATTTGAATGTGTTTTGTCGGTTGTGTAGGTGTAATATTCCTGAATCAAGCTCTAATAAATGATTAAGTTAATCCTATTTTTTTTTTTAATAAAATAATTTTTTTTCTTTATTGCAGCTCAATGATAAAGGTGAATATGACATAAACACTGGCCTGACATTTATTGAAAACATGCCCGGGTCCAAACCCCAAGATTATGCCAAAATAAAAGAAATAACAAGACAATGCGAGTCAGGTACACAATTTATTTCTTTAGAATATCTAAACCTACATAATGTTAGTCATTCTGTAATTTTATGAGCTCCTAACATTTACAGTTGACAAGTTTTTCTCACATATTCGATCAGTATAATTTTAATTCCTTCTTTTCCTAATTTTAGTTAATGATAAAACCGTAAGTGACGGCGAAGCGGGATGTGAAAGAGGTGCGCTGTTGGCAGCTTGCTTCATGGAACAGATGGAAGCTCATAGAGAAAAGGTCTATAAAGGCTCATTTCACCCATTTTTTAACCGACTTCAAAAAAAGGAGGAGGTTCTCAATTCGGTTGCCTTTTTTGTGTTTTTTACCTCATATCTTCGTCATTTATGAACCGATTTGAAAAAATCTTCTTTTATCTGAATGAATCTGCTTCCCGATTGGTCCCATAGAAATTTCATCAAAATCGTTTCAGCAGTTTGGTTTTTAAATCAAAATAGCTGGAAAAAATATGTCATCCAAGTAAAAAAATTACGAAATTGATACATGACAAGGATTTGTGTGTGATACGATAACTAAAAAGGGTAAAATAAAAACGTTTTTGGAAAATAACATTACTTTCGGAAGTCGGTGCCAAAAAAGTCAATGAAACAAACCATAGTCACGCGGTAAAAACGTTTTTATTTTTTCTTTCATTTTGTAGAGGAAGGTCGCGCGGGTTCCGAATTTTATTAAGTTTGCTTCTTTTTCTATATTGAAGATCATTCTAGTTGCAATGTAAAAGCCATACTTGACGGGATTTGTGTGCGATACCATAGGGGTCAAATAAAAAACCATTTTTGTAAAAAAAAACTGTCTTGCAAAAAAAAAACACTAAAAAGTGGGATATAAGTTTACTTTTTGGGGAAGTCGGTTTTTATGAAGCATGTTTCAAAACAATGTTATTTTTTCAGGTAGTTCCCTAAACTCGGAGAGCGAATTGAAGGCAGCGTTACCAAAGAACCTTCAGTATTTGGACTTATTGTAAAATAAATTAAACATTAAATCATTTCGAACTAAAGAATGCACTTTCATTGTTATGTAAATAAATTGTATATAAATGAGATAACTATACATATAATAAAATGGTAAAAATCCAAATCGATGTTCCGAAATGGCGCAAAAACTACTGCGTAGATTCTGTTCAAATTTTGCACAAATAGTCCGTATAGGCTTCTTCGAATGTTAGGCTGTATATTATCACGCTTCTTGCTTAAGAGCGTTCACGCCGTCCATGCGCTGTTTGACTCCAAAACAGTACTTTTCAAACCCTTTAATACCATCAACCCTTTATTTTACAAAAATGATAATTACTAATAACTTTAGGAAATTTCGTTGTCTCAATAGTTGGAGAGAAAAATATTTCAATTAATAGAGTATTGGTAAATTCTATCAAGATAACACAACAGAGGTTTTCTTAATTTCCCTTTCAGCGTCAGTTTCGACGCTCTAATTATAGGAAACCACTGGCAAACCTACTTAGATTTTTTTTTACCTATTGCTAAGATCCTAAGGAATATAGTTGGAGAAGAAAATTTTTTGATTTAGGTTTCTTTATATAAGAAATTAAAGTTCAAACAATGTGAAATATTAAGGAATTAAAATGATTTTTTCACCGATATATCTTACTTGATTTAATATAATAATAGCATAATATAATAGAAGAACATATGCTTTAAAACATCCAATTTAAAATTTCAAATAATTTACAGTGATTATTTTTCTATAAATATTTGAAAACTACTATAAATCACTGCGCGCGAGCAATTTCAAATCAGTCCGCCGCGAGGCTTTCTAGAGAGAGGACATGTCGCTCGGCGCTCTGCCTGACCCGAGTTGACCTTAGTCGTACTTGGAAGGATAGCGCACGTTTATAGTGTGATTAAAAAATCTTGGTACTTTGATGATTAAATTTTTTTATTATTATTTTTGGTGACTGACAATATTTTTAGTGACAACCAATATCTACCCTATTTTTTTACCTACGAATTTTATTTATTAAAACTTTTACTTATTTTTTTGTAAATAAGAACATAAATTGTTTTTAAAGTTAACGCCAACCTATTGTATTTCCCTCATAAGAGGTGTCACTAAGAGGAACATCGCGTCAGGTTAAAATATAATATAAAATAAACGTAAGTAAATCCGTATAAAGTGATTTATTTGAATAGAATAAGAAATATTTATTAATCAGTCACAAATCAATAATAATTAACGAAGTTCGGTTTCGAAGTTACAGGCGTGATGTTATATTTTATATAAATGTAATTAGGGATCGATTCGGAATTCAAGTTATAAGAAGATAAGTGGCATACTCAAAAGAACTCCGAAAATATTTACTGCTACTAATGGAAGTGTTTCTATGCCCGACGCACTCACAGACTGTTTTGATGTGGTTTTTCGTAAAAAACCTGCCTCGCTACTCCACAGGCCGCGTGGCAGTCCCAACACTATCCTACAATCGATAGCACGCCCGGGCAGACAGCCCACTAGTGTGGGCGCCAAAAAATGGCACCCGATCTGTTCTAGTTATTAAATACTTACAGGCTTTTTTTTTCCGGATGGGAAATCATCAAATGACTTCTCCCGCTCTGGGCTGAGCGGGAGGGAGTGTCAGACTTTTACTGACTAAAACCCACCCATGTTCCTTCATCGCCCTTTGTGTTCCGGGGCCGCGGTATCTCTTTCGAACAACCCGCAGCACCCGGCAGGCCCTTGCGGTTACATTGTTACTAACACAGTGGACTTCATTGTAGTCTAATAAAATATAATAATAAGTCTCCTAACTCAATTTTAATTTACATTAAAGGCTAACTAGAACTTTAACATTCGTGTTACAAAATCATCTGTTAAACTAATAATAGGTATTTTATTAGCGTGTTCTACTGGTACCTAATACTAGTTCATAGGAATATTTTTAAACCATCAAAGAAATCCTAGCATCGAAGTTAAAAAACATATTTTTTCAAACAAACTGAATAGCATTAAACTGTCAAAAAAATAGAACACCACTTATAATTATTGGTTTACTCGTACTAATCTTAGGTATAATTTGCACTAATTCATATCTAGAAATAACATTTAAAGAACGAATTTGCCACAGGTTTTTGAAATATCGAGTTGGCGTGTTTAGTGTTTATACCGATGTGAGGGTCTTTAATCTGTCGGTGCTAGCCTAATAATCTACATCATGTTGAAAATGCTGAAAACGAAAAATGATGTCCTGTACCTAAACTACTGGATATATTCGATTGATTTTTTGTATGCAGACTGGAAAGGTCATGTGGTATACGCAGTTTAATCTATTGTCGTATTGTCGGCGCCACCCTGTATATTGTTTCGGCCCAGAATTGAGCCACGACACGATTTTAAGTATCCCATCGTTTAATGAATCTCCACCCGAGAAAGTTTTCCTCGCTGCGGGCAACCTTGGCTAACATTTTAAAGTTGAGGCTGCGAATGGCCAAACGTGGGGAAGGATGCTGCCAGATACCATGCTGGCTTAGTGACGATCCATGCAAAATGGCTGGTCGCAGCAAGATGAGAGTACACTGTGATTGGAGATAATTTGTCTAGGGACTTAAAAATGATGATGATTAACTCTTCAAAGTGCTTTGCAATACAGCTGAACTAAATTCTTGAACAAGTACATGTCTAAGTTATAATCGATAAATTATTAATTTGTTTAATTCAGAAGTTGCCACCCTATCGTTGAGCTTTAATTGTCCTATGATTAAATTGTGGATTTTATAGTTCTCTACGCCACGCCGGTTTCCTCTCGCTATTTTGCAATGGTGATAGAATAATGTACACAATGTAGGTTACTTGTCTAGTTTCGATTCTACAAGAACAACTCGTAAATCGCGGCAGTCTCCACTGGTTCATCACTGCTCTCTTTCAGCCATCGCAGCATTTTACCAGAGTGACTTTGCCAGGTCTACGTTCAGGACAGCACTGACAGAAATTCTGTACCTAAGGTACATTGTCGATAGTGCACGGTACCGATGACTATGCTATTTTGCTTTAGGTACAATCAACTTGCCTAAACTAATTGTATCTGTTGGCACTACCTGCACGTTTTACCTTCTACCCTCATTACGAGGTGGTAATAGATAAATTATACTTAGTAGGTAATTCCCCGCTATAATGATTCGTTCGAACTATTTCCTGACAATTTGAGCCAATTCAGAATAACGTAAATAGGCCTATTTATTCTCCGGATGTCCAAATTCATAATAATGTCTAATTTTGGGTGCGAATTTGAGGAGGATCCTTGAATTAGCTTTTGATAACTATTTTGAATTAGAAGAATAAACGGTCGAAGGACTGTGTGAAGGATGATATGGCAAGAAAGGGGGTGTCTGATGAGATGACTAGTAATAGAAAAGTATGGGAGAAGAAGACATGCTGCGACGACCCCAAATATATTGAGATAAGAGCAAGAGAATCAGGATGATATTTTGAACGGGTTTTTTATAGCATGGCAACAAACATTCCTCAATGAAGCCCATCTGGTGTTGAGTGGTCACCGCTCAATATGGCCATTTTCAACACCAGAGAATGAATCCTTTTTAATTTTTCTTTATTGGCTAACCACCAATTAATTGTTTACACTGTAAATAATTAAAGTAAAAAAAAAGTAATATCTACCATAATCTAAAGTTAGAGTAACAATTTCTTACAGGTTAGCACCGTATACCCCATAAACATATTACGTGTGCCACAAGCACTAAACTATTTTAATATCTAATTACTTCTAATTAACTAAAACTTGCAAATTTAAATTAACAGTACTTGATGGAATATAAAACTAACATAAACAGCAAAAGTAAAATGAATAGAACAAAACAAACAGAGACACAACAAAAAATAAAACCGACTTCAAAGACACAAAAAAGTGAAAAATAACTTTAGCTTCAGAAGTCGGTGACTTTTGTTTTATTGATAGGGTTTTTGCCACCGACTTCTGAAGCTAAAGTAATTTTTCAGTTTTTTGTGTTTCTGAAGTCGGTTTTATTTTTTGCAAAAAAGTTTTTTATTTTTCCATTTTTAGTTGTAATATCCTGTACAAATATTTGCCATGCATTTATTTTACATTGATGACAATACATGTCATGATAGGTAATAGGCAAGGCTTCTCCCCATTACAACGGAACTTAGCATCATACCTATCGAAATTTGGGGGTACTGTACACATCTGCGTACCCCCTCAGAGCATACAGGCGCGATGTTATGTTATGAACTGGTGTAAACAATAGACAGACATGAGATTTCAGCAATCCCAGTCCATTTGCTATCATTTATTGAGGAGTTCCGTTGCCTATTTCCGAAGTTCTTCATCAGATCTTCACCAAATTGAAAAGGAACCACTCTGAGAAAGTACTCTTCCAAAAACTACTCAAATCGCTTCAAGTGTGCCTATAAAATTTGAAGAGTTCTCTCTATTTCTCCAGGATCCCATCATCAGATCCTGACTTGGGACCACCTGGGAAGTATACCCTTTCAAACAAAAAAAAAAATAGATATCGGTCCAGCCATCTTCGAGTAATCGGGGAACATACATAAAAAAAATAAAAAAAAGGTTCCGACGAATTGAGAACCTACTCCTTTTTGAAGTCGGTTAACAAAATAGAAAACAAAATATAATTAAACATTACTAGTAGTTGTTCTATGAAACTTGGCATATGACAAGTGATCGCTGGGGCTATATAACAATTTGCAAGACGAGGAACTACAGAGTTTGCACCAAGTATTGTTCTGCGGAGTGGAGGGTGTAAAGGAGTAATAGGAGCACGAGGAAGTCTAGCAGGAGCCTGGAACTGAAACTTGGATAGTAATAGGGGACAATCAATTTTGCATCGGAGTAGCTTATATAAGAATATGGAATCATGATTATTCTACGCTTCTCCAGTGAGATCATGTTAAAATAAGATAGTCGGGCTTCATATGATCCTTTTTGCATTTCCGCTGGTATAGGCCAAATGCCAGAGAAATCTGTTTTGTTTTCGCTCCAGTCGAAGGATGTGCATGGAGTAATAAGGTCTCCAAATTGTACTGCAGTATTCTAAGATACTACGAACCATACAGTTGTACAGCAATATCTTTGTAAGATTGCGCTTAAAACCAGCAACATTCCTTACCACAAATCCCAGCAGTCTAGAAGCCTTTTTGATGACGCCCTCAAAATGAGGTAGAAATGTCAAAGCTTTGTCAAAAACCACTCCTAAGTCCCTTATATGATCCACCTCTTGAAAAACGTTAGGGTCCACATTTATTTTTGCGGGTGTATTTCACGTGGTAGCACTTTTAAGCTTATATCATTATCGTTACACCATTGAACTAACGAGTCTACGTCCCTCTGAAGGAAAGTTTTATCGTTTTCAGATTCGATTATCCTGGAGAATTTAAGGTCGTCTGCATGCATATAACATTCTGAAAATCTTAGGCTGTGCGGAATATCGTTAACGAAAACATTAAATAGAACCGGTCCAACATGTGAGCCCTGCGGAACCCCTGACGATGTTTTGTAGGTTCCAGATTGGAAATCATTAACTGCTACAAAGAATAAAGTACGATTTTCGAGAGGAGACTTTAGCCAGTTATAGAGTGTACCGATGATTCCAGACGCACATAACTTTTTCTACTATTCATTTGGCATATTATATATTTAAGAACTCACTCCAAAAAGTACTACAGCGCCAACATCAGAATTTTAAATTTTATTAAAGTTATCCGCGACTTAAGAGTAGCCCACCAGATTAAATACGCGTCTGTTCGTAGGGTACTTCCTTTTCTATGGGCGATGAAGAACTTTACACCCTGTTCTTCATTAACAGAGGTAGGAGTAACCCATGACTGTACAACTACCAAAGAGAAGATTTCCGATGCATTGCCAGATTTGCAGACAAAATTACTGTAATTCTAACTGCACCCAGACCGCAACACTGTAATGCTAAATTGGAAAGACCAAATGCCTGCTGAATGTCCATCTAATAACATAATATAACGTTTTTTTGGGAACTGTTTTTTTTTGAGAAATGCTTTACTGATAAAGCAACGAAGCATAGGTAAAGCATTCACCAGTTCCCTAAAAAATCATTGGAAAAGGCAAAATATAATCTAATTTTCCATCTAGGATAGAATATATCCTATATTTCCGATCAGTAAAGCATTCACCAGTTCCCAAAAAAAAACTTTGGAATAGGTAAAATATAGACTAATTTTCGGACCAGCAACTAATTAAGAGATCAAACGGAAAAGATATTTTTTTTTGCTGCATTTAAATAGCAATAAACGTCACGTAGTTGGCACCAATCTGTAATATTATGATAATTACCTCTGAAATTGCTTGTATTTAGATTTGATATAAAAATAGGCGTCTATTTGATATTCAGGGCAAAAACAGTTGGAGCTTCAAATGATCAGCAGTGAACAACTAATAAAAATACAAAATGTCAAAATTTACTTGTCTTGTTCTGTGTGCTGTGGCTGTGAGCTTAAACAGTGTTTATGTGAGCATGCTTTATTTTTTTTGTGGTACGGTCGGCCAAGAAAGTGGTGTACCAGTTTTGATTTAGTTTCCCGGTCATCGAAAATTACAACAAGGTTCGTTATAAAAAGATATTACTGAAAGAGACAACATTATCATGACGTAAACCTATGTATTTAGTATTCATACGTCATATGTCACATATAAGTACATGACATTTTAACCTTTAGTATAAATGAAAAGGACATTAGTTTCTACAAAGCAATTGAAATGTTTCCAAACAAAAGTAATAAAAACTATTTAGACAACCGAATTCCATTTGAAAAAGAAAACTGACAATTGACATTTTGTCAAATATATGCAAAAAATCGATATATTTTCCGTGTTATTTTTCAATCAACTGCATATAAAATCATCTCAATGCCTGCCAACTTGACCATTGCCGAAAGAGCACAAATAATTGCCCAATTTAATGAGGGAAGCAGTATCAGTGCGATATCCCGGAATTTGAATATATCGAGGCGTTCTGTCCGCTTTTGGATTCGTCGTGAAGGAGAGGAGGGAAGTTTGTTGGATCACAGAAGAAGTGGTCGCCGGCCAGAACTCTCCAATAACGATAGAGAATTCATGAGACGGGAATATGAAATCAATGGTTTTAAGCCCACAAAACATTTTGCGGAGATGTTCGATGTGAGTGCCCAAACAATAAGGAATCATCTACATTACATGGGGTTGCACCACAGGCATTACGCCAAGAAAATATATTGGACGGATGCTCACAGACTTGCTCGTCTGAACTTCGCCAGAGAGCACTTAGAGTTTGATTGGTCTAATACAGTGTTTTGTGATGAAAAAACGTTTAAATCCAGTCAGCATGGACGTCTTCACCTTTGGCGATATAATTCAACACGGTATAAAGATGATCATGTAATCCCAAATAGAGAATCAGGTCGAATTTCCGTAAATATTTGGGGCTGGATGAGTACGGATGGTGTAGGAGAATTGTGTTCTCTACCTCCTCGAGCGACGGCTGTAAATTATATCGACGTGCTTCAGAATGCAATGCTACCGACAGTCCGTAATGTTTACCCGGAGAACGAAGTGCCACAATTTGATTTTGTTCAAGATAATTGTTCAATTCATAATGCGAGGATCGTAAGAGCCTGGTTTCGTTCACACACTGACGTAAGGGTAATTCAGTGGCCCTCAAGATCGCCGGACCTCAACCCGATAGAAAATCTTTGGGGCCTTATGGTCCAACGATGGTCGCATCAAAATGAAAGAACCAAACAAGCTCTTATTAGTCACTGTAATTATATCTGGGAGGAAATGCGGGGAACCGATATTTGCTCACGGCTTGTTGGTTCAATGAGGTCTCGTCTTTTAGAGGTTATAGAGGCCAACGGCGGTTACACCCGTTTCTAATTTTTAAAAATTTTCAATATCTTCTAAATATTACTATATATGCTATGTTTTTGTTTGTTATAAGTATTTTAAAATTGATTGTAGAAATTTAATAAAAGGATAAATCTATTTTTAGCTTGTTTTTTATTGATATTGTAATTACAAGTTTACAGAAATTGTAGGTTTGTGGACTCGCCTTGTGCCTTTACAATTTTATGTAACTTGTTGATTACAATTCTGAATTTGTAGATACAATTTTGTCATCAAAATCTACAGCCCCCCGCCGTTGATTTTACGACGTCATTGGTTCCATCAAGTTCAAACTAAGAACAGCTGTCACGTTACAAACAGTAATAGTCGTTATCAATAATCAGATAAAGACAGCAATAGAAGTTGTCAGATCGATCTGCAAGCGAAAGTAATCTTTATCACCTATGAATCTGCAAGCGATATTCAACCTTAGGGTGGTACACCACTTTCTTGGCCGACTGTACACTGAAACAAAAGTTAGAGACAAAACTTAGTCGGTGCAATGTTCCAGAAAATATCAAAACTGTTTCCGCGTTTTCTATACTTAGTTTTACTTCACTGCATATTTAATATCTTGTCTTGTATCTGGTGTCCCATCGTACTACGAGAGTAAAGGAACAGAGAGTGCACCTGTGCCAGCTCACACCCTTGTACATTATCATATCTCCTACACCGATAGCTAATGTCCGCTGAGATTGGCCGCTGTGACCGAAAACGGTCAGGAAGTCTTTTATTAATATCTCGTCTTTATTTCATGTTGCAGGCAGATTCTGAAGAAGTGAAAGCAGCTTTCCATGCGGCGATTAGACCATACGTAGTCGAGTGCTCAAAGGAATATGGAATCAGTGAAGCAGATCTCATGAAAGCCAAGGAGACACACAATCCGTACAGTCTTGGTCCTTGTTTCGCGGGCTGCGTATTCAAGAAGTTTGGAGTTGTAAGGATATTATATCTTTAAACACCATTAGTGTGAACGTTTGTGCAGCTATTTATACATAATCACATATATATAAACAAATTTATAGATATAGATGACGTTTTGCACTTTGTACAGAATTTGTGCGGTGTGACCTGGACGATTCTGTCGTTGGCTCTCTTGAGCCTCCCCTTAAGTCCTAGAGGGTGCAGGTTGTGGTGCACGACTTGCAGGAGAGAAGATGCAAGGACTAGTCCTGATGGAATACATTTCTTCTTTTTTTGTTTCCTTGCGATGCAACTGCAACTTTATGGAATACTGTGTTTTGTATCTACTTGATTGAATGGCAGCGTTTTACCTACTGACCTCATTATCCTTCGTCGTCCTTTGGTAAACCTTAAATTTCTGACTACATTTTATTTATTACAGATTAACGATAAAGGCGAATACGATTCGGAGTCCAATCTTGTTAAAATTAAGAGTTTTGCGAAGAATGAAGATGACTTGGCAGCATTATCAGAAATTGGGAAAAAATGCGAATCAAGTGAGTTCTATTTTATGTTAGTCAAAACAAAAATCATAACATTTATTTCAAGTAGGCCAATTACAGGCACTTTCAAATCAAAAGTCTAGGTTCCGGGAGGTACACCTGGTACCTATGTCTAATTCTTTAACATTTTGGTCAGATAACTTGGGTTCGATATAATAAAAAGGCAGGGCCAACATAAACGAAGACTAGTGACTATTAATATTTATGAATTTACCTGCTTTCTTATTTTCAGTTAATACCGAAGCTGTGAATGACGGAGAAGCTGGTTGTGAGAGGGCTGTTCTGTTGCTGAAATGTTATTCGGCACACAAATCTGAGGTAACAATGACATCATAATTTCTACCTACGGATAACACGTTATAAATAATTGGATGATAAGGTCACCATTACGGCATCAAGAGGGTTGGATTTTCACACCTATCACAGTAGGTTCCCCCAATATAACATCACGCCTTTTAAGTATGTGTAAGACCAAGGCCTACCTAATAGATCGTCCACATTTCACCAATTTTGTTTAAGGCTTTTAAAAGAAAAGTTGAGCCATTGGCCATCATAAGTCGTCTGTTATTGAACTCCTCCGTAGAGAAATGTTCGTTGACAGCAAGCAAGTAGCAATTTTTTTTTTTTGAAAATGGTTTCTTTTTTCAGATTCATATGTAAGCGGTTTCAAAATACAGATCTCGTGCAATGGCTGTGATATCCTCATGGCAAGATTCTATCAGTTTCTATTCTTTTGTTTTGTCTTCTTTATCTATATTGTATGCATATAATAAAATTGTAACAGCCCGATGTCTGTACATTGAAGATATTGAAAAAAATATATACTGGGTTTTTATTAGAGCAACAGAAGCCAAAACAACAATTTTTATAATTTTTGTCTGTCTGTTGTCTGTATGTACGCGCATCACGCAAAAACTACTGCATGGATTTGAACGCAGTTTTCACCTGTCTACTAGTAGATGCCTAAGTTAAAATATAGGCTACATTTTTTAACAGAAAATGATATTTTTTTCTAGACTCTATGTACCACGCATACGAAGTCGCGGGCAAAAGCTACTTTGTAATAAATTTCTATTTCAGTAAGCCTTCTTTTGTTTTTTCTTTTACGTACCTACAATAGATAACTCCGTGGAATGCAGGATTTGCACTATAACGGTTTTTTTTTTTAAAAGATCGCTTAGTCTTCGGAAGTTAAATCTACTACTATCCGGGTACTAAGTTTTACGATACAATGATCAGTTTGAAAAGGCTGTTTAAAGTTTATATTAAGAAGGAGTGCAGAAAGCTAATATTTTTATAAAATAATGCATTAGAAATACATTAAATTAATTTAAAAAAAAAACATTACACACACTACCATGCGTGTGACACTCAAATATAATATACAAACATGTCAACTCGGCTTGTATGAATTAAAGGTGGTATTTATTCTAACAGTTCCGTCTGTTCACACAAGTTCTGGGGCTCTGGGCCAGACCTAAAAATATAATTATGGTCGAATGTCGACCACTAGTTTATATAAAAACTTTTTTCAAAAAATAACCAATTTCTTTGCAAAAAAGTTTTTATTTTACCCTTTTTATATCGTATCACACAGAACCTTGTCAAGTATCGATCAAGCCTTGTCAAGTGTCTTTTTTCGCAATTTCTTTTACTTGGATGACATATGTTTTCCAGCTACTTTGATTTAAAACCAAACTACTGAACCGATTTTGATGAAATTTCTATGGGACCAATCGCAAAGTATATCCTTTACCATATAAGAAGAATTTTTCAAATCGGTTCATAAATGACGAAGATATGATGTAACAAACACAAAAAAAATACAACCGAATTGAGAACATACTCCTTTTTTTGAAGTCATTTAATAAGGACGTAGAAGCACTTGGCATCAGATACGCCATCTAAACACTAAATCTGAAAGAAATGCTCGCGCCACCAATGTATGTTGTAACAGACTTACATGACAGTTACTCCCAGACTAAGATCTGAGCCATCGGGTGGATGAGAACTGTTGAGCAAAGATAACGAATACTTAACATGTTCTCAAAATAAATGAATAAATTAACAACTACCTAAATACTATTCTTCGCTAAGAATGTTTCACAAGTACGAATGACAGCGGATTGTCACCTGAATCGAAAAAGCGTCGGTCTAACGAACGCAGTAGCCACTTCGTAAATTCTGAGTTTCGTCGAGAGTGTAGAGCCATCACACTTTTATTTCGACGGTCGGAATGAGTTTGGCTACATGATTTTAACCAGGCGCTTTTTACTGTATAATTTCACAATTCTATAAATTCTCCTTCTGGTTTCTACTCTTTTAGGAATTTAACGTGATACCAACAATGATTAAAATTAAAATAGATTTCGTTGGTAAGCCGAAACGCAGAAGCAGTGCACCTATCTATATACGGTGCGTGGAATGTTATTTTGTAAAAACCTTAATTGACTAACAGAACAATCCAAGTACATTCAACGAGTCGATATTGAACAACACTTGTTAAGTTATGCGTCATCCTCTTAGGTGAAGATGGCAGAACGAGCTTGACTTCTACCGAAGGAACTGGCGCACGTTAGAAGAAACAGAATTTTGGGAAAAGGGAGAGAGTGACCTTATTAGATTAGACTGGATGATCGTTGTCTGTTCTCTACAAAAGTAAATATTGTGGAAAACCATGTCTAACACTCGAAATTATTAAAATTTTCTATTACTTCACGAAAGTCTGAATTTCACTTGAATGAAGCATGAAATTGGCACAACTCATTCCTTACTGCCAATTTTCGTTATAAAGCGAAGTCTAGCGAAAATGAGCACAAATAACATTTTTTTTTTATATTTTGGGTTTAATAGTTGATGAGTCTTTGCTGTGGGTGAATCCCGTCAGACGCACGGCTTGTAGTTATAACCTATTTAATTAAAAAAATAATAATTTAGAACACTGCTAAAGACACTTTTGTTCCTAGAAAGTTCTTAAAGGATGTCCGTATGGTCTTAAGGTCCCGTCTCGACTGGCAATGGACGTTGAAAACAAAGCTTGAAGATTAACATAAAAACTGTCAGCAATTTTCATCAATTTCGAGGACGAACGAGAGCTAATTTGATGTAAAGTGACAAATGCAATTTAGGCACTGAAACGTAGGTACTTATGATGTTGCAATATACATTACGAAGAACAATTTTATTGCAATGAGAGTGATCATTCTTATTTTGGTATAGCTTTACTCAATGGTGCCTTACCTTTGATTAATTTTGGCTACAGGTAGTACAGGTAGTCAGTGGCCCGAAAGTCTGACAACCAGTCTTACCAAGGGCTATCGTAAAATTACCCAGATAGGCAGTCGCTCCATGTAAAATACTGGTATTCAGCTGCATCCGTTTAGACTGAAAGCCTACCCCAACGTAGCTGGGAAAAGGCTAGGCAGATGATGATGAGTCCTCCTGACAGTTTTCGGTCACGGCGTCCAATCTCACCGGAGAATAGATAGCAAACTCCGGACGGCTACTGAGAAATTCCTAATGAAAAAAACCCAAGAAAACGTGGCTCGACCCGAAAAACGAGCCCATGGGGGCCTCAGCAGTCGCGTTTGCGACCGCGATATCAACGAAGGGATTCACTACTACGTACTGCTACTGTTGCAGTCAATGTTTTTGTCGATACGACATCAATCTATGTCAGGGGGTCTACTCTCTAAGTCCGTCAACGAAGATACGGGCCCGTACGAAAGTAGATCGAAACTTCGATACTAACCCTACGCCCAATTATTTTCGGATTCAAGGAGTTTTGAAAAAACATCGGGAGTAGGGACAACTGTCCAATTGTGTTGTCATTCGTTTTTAGTTCGGGTCCCTCACTAATCCTATGTCCGTAAGTAATACGGAGTAGGAAACGCCCGAATCTTCGGCCGAAACTACGGGTTTCGTGCTTAGAGAGTAGACCTCCAGGAAACAAGACATTATAGGGTAGAAAGGTTATCAGGACACTTGCACGAAAGACATTTGCGCGAATCCACTTGCGCGAAAAGAATTTTTTATGCGCATGGACTTTAGCGGGAATGGACTTCTGTGTCATCTTGGATTTTCATTTTGGGAAATACTGAATGACACCGATTAAAATCTCTACAAAGTATAAAACAAAGTCGGTTCCCGCCGTCTGTCTGAAGTTGCGCAAATGTCATTCGCACACATGTCCAAGATCCGTTAGAAAGGGGTTGAAAACTGGGATGACAGCTAATGGTACATACAATTGGAAGAAAAAGACATGCTGCACAGACTATACAGAGAAAGGGATAAAGACTAGAAGGATGATGAGGACATAGGTCGAACATCTGAAATTTAAAAAAACAGTCTATTTTTCGATACATCCATTGATTTTAGATACTTACATAAAATACCCCGATTTTAAATGTAAGACGATTCAGTAACAATAAAATGACGTTCGTCATCCTGAATTAATTAATGTGACCTTGCTTTTTGTAAGATGTCTCAGTGCGAATTCGTTGTTTCTGGCAATTGTTGAAACAATAGGAAATTCCTCCACTTAGGGAAGTAGGTAGATAATGTCCGAAAAGCCAGCCAGCTTTTTTGTTGTATTTCGTAACATTGAGTGAGCCTTGGTGAGATATTATGATAATTGCCTCACATCACGATGACTTTAACGACAGAATTTGGATATAAAAAGGCAACTGGCTTAGACAAAGGCATATCATTTCGGGCATTCAAAGGATCAGTAGTGCAAAGCCAAGAAACGAACAAGAAACTTGCAAACATGTCGAAGTTCACCTGCATCATCTTGTGTGTTGTGGCTGCGAGCCTGACCAAGGTTACTGTAAGTAGCTCCTGCATTTTGACCCATGAATTTCCATGCTCTAAGGAAATCTCTTTTCTAGCTTCAGACAACAGGCGTTTCTCATGCTTTTATGCGGGCGTTTTAATGTTTTCAATTGCATTGTAGTCTATACAGGTCATTTAAGTGTATTACGCACTTCGTCTAAGGATATCAATTGAACCACCACAAAATGGCCCAGGCCGTTCAGGTCCATTGTGAGTTGACCTTATGAATTTATTTTATCTGAGAATTCAAGTTGATCCCCACAAAACTAGCATTGCAATGTTCACCTTTCATCATCACATTTTCATGTTCCATTTTTATCTTAGCAAGCTGTTACCGAAGAAGAGAAGGTTGCCTTCCGTGAGGTGATGGCGCCCCTCATCGCTGAGTGCTCAGAAGAGCATGGAGTAAGCGATGCTGAAATCAAGGCCGCTAAGGAATCTAAAAGTGCTGATGGCATCAAGCCCTGCTTCTTGGGCTGTATCATGAAGAAAACTGAAGCGGTATGTGTTTTAATAGTGCATTTTTTAGATACTGTGGAAAATTAACTGATGCAAAACTTTTGTTCTGATTTTGTCTCTTCTGAGAGGGAAGGTAGTTTTATGGAATAAAATCGACACCTGCAAGATACTCTTGCTGTACAAAAAATGCAGATTTTTTTGCACTCTACCCTGCGGCTAAATTCCTTTACGTAAAGATTTTTATTGTGTCAAAACATTGTAAGTGAGAGTCAAATTTAGTTAATAAAAGGGTTTATTAAATATAAAGTTGCTAAATATTAGTTACGATGTTATTCCTTGCAGGTGTCAAAATATTGAATCTATATTCATATCGTTAAAGTCTAGGTAAACCATGGTCACAGGGAACCGAGAAACTTGGCATAGTGGTAAGGAGGCCTATACCTAGCGTCTCGTGGTTCTGGGGTATATATATCATGTAGATAAAACCACCACAACCACCACACCAGCACCTACTGTGTATTGTCTCTGCTTCACCCTAAGGTAGACTGGTAGAAAATGCCCAAGGCATTAAGTCCGCCTTTGTACAGTTTTCATTCGTGCATAAAGTTTTAATAAATAAAAGTTCCATAGTATTCTCCGACATGAAATTAATTATATATTCATTATAGTTAATACTTTTTTAAATCAAACAGTTGGATGCCAAAGGCCTGTTTGACGCAGAAACGGCACTGGCTAAGGTCAGGCCATTAGTGAAGAGCGATGAGGACTACGCCAAATTCGAAGAGATTGCAAAATCCTGCATGTCTGGTTTGTATACTTTTGATAATTAGTCATTTTATTTCGAGACTTGGGTTTATTAACAGAATGACATACTCTAATCATTTGTTTCTCAGTAGACCAGGAGTCAGGATATAGTTAAAGCCCGGTAGATGAAATAAGCTTTACATTGGTCCTCCATTTAAAAGGCAAAATGGGGGTGCAGTGTGCTTACAATAAATTCAAAAGTCACTTATTCAAACTACGCTGAAAGTCAGCACATCTTGAACATCAAACGAAAGATACATAAGACAGTGCCCCAAAACGAGAGAGGAATCTTTTCGATGTGGCAAAGGGAAAGGACCCTACGCCACTTCGTAGACTTCTCTTGTCTACTTCGGGGAATATTGATTAATTTAAAGAGATGATGATGATCGTAAATAACCAGAACAACAACAAAGTGCAATCTTTTATTTCATTTCTATTTTGCTATTTTATCTTTTTGCAGTGAACGACCAAGCTGTCAGCGACGGTGAAGCCGGCTGCGAGAGGGCGAAGCTCATCCTAGCCTGCTTCTTGGAACACAAGGCTGACGTAAGCTTATTTACTTTTATATTAGATTAGCTGTTGCCCCCAACTTCGTTCGTACAAACTTTCAACCCCTATTTTAACCCCTTGGGGTTGATTTTCAAAAAATCCCTTCTTAATGCACACTTACGGCATTTAAGGAACATATTTTGTGCAAAATTTCATGCCAGCGGTTTCAGCTGTGCCTTGATCGATCCGATCATCTTTTATATATTATTAAATTTGTTATTATTTTAATTTTTTATATTTTATTTATTTCATATTAAAAGAAAGCAAGCCAGAGGGTCTAGACAAGTAACAAAAGCTTTCAAAACCTTTCGTCTTTCAACGCGTTAAGGGATTGACATAGTCATTTCGGTAGCTAATGTCAAAAGGCGAAGTCTTGTCAAAGTAACAAGTGATCAATAGGATTGTTAACATGAAACTGGCGAGTGAGGAAAACATACATTTTTTTACTTTTTCATCAACGATATTGCTGATAAAATGCAAATATGTTGGTTCTAAGGTATATTTTACCAATAACTACTTAAGACTAGACGACACATTTCAAGACTTTCTTTAAATCACTTGAAGTCGTATGAGAATAAAAAATATACTAAAGTTTTCTTTTTATCTTTTGCAGATTCCTTTCTAAACAGCGGGCACACAATAACAACAATATGGAGATTTGACTTAACGCAAAACCAAATGAGGAACTTGATTTCTGTAATAATTTATTATGTTTATTTCATTAGTTAGTTAATATATAAATAAAGCAATTTTTCGTTGAAAGTTATCTTTTCATTATTATTTTGGCAAATACGCCATAATACATATTACCTTAGTGTACCAGATAACGAATTCAGATTTGGACGAAAAAATTAAAAGATTAACTGAACATACAGAGATATGAAAACCAAAACGGTATTTTAATAACGATTTAATGCAATCCAATTAATTAAATGAATACAACAAATGCAACACATTGATCTTAAAACAATAAATCCATTCCTAGTTCATATATTTTTTGCATGGAAGTTATCTTGGCGACGCGACGCAGACGTTGCGATGTGCGCTTAAATTTCAATACCAAACTGTAATAAAAAGAACACGTTCTTAATTATTATAACTGAGCAAGTGTTAGCGTCGTCTTTAAAACGCTTTGGACAATTACCTACAAAAGTACTAAACTGCCTCTAGTGAGTGATCTAGTGAACGCAAGCCCTACTGCAGAGCTTGGCTCTTGAACTTCTTAGGTCGGGCAAAGTGTTATTGGGTTTTTCGTTGATGGTAAAAAGCTCGCCCTCACACAACTGGCGAAATATCGTGTTACTTTTGGGACACTGCTGTTTATCCTTTCGGATAAAACATACGTGATGATACTAAACTGCAACAAGTCAACTGCCTTTACATGACGTAACTTAATATTATCAACTTTCAAAAGTTAGTTATTGGATAGCTTAACATGTCGACAAGTCGTGATGGCCCATAGGTTAAGACCTCGCCTCTCATGCATGAGGTTGTGGGTTCAAATCCGGGCAAGTACCAATGTGACTTTTTCAATTCATATATACTTGTCTAAGTTTATCTTGGACATCACAGACATCGGCGAAGGAAACATCGTGAGGAAACCTGAACTTATAATTAATATAAGTCTGAAATCGCCAACCCGTCTTGAGCAAGCGTGGTGATCAAATGCTCTTTCCTACCTTGTGTGAGAAGAGGCCTTTGCCCAGCAGTGGGATAGTTACAGGCTGTTATTATTAACATAGTTTGTTTTTCAAGTGCAACAACAATCTTGATCGTAGCAGGTTACATTCAGTAGTTCCTGCCTACCCTCATGGGAAACTGGCGTGAGTGTATGTATGTACATGTAAAAACCAATTACCTGAGAAGCATTATCTGCCATGCACTTGTAAGCCAGCATAGCTCGTTCGCAGCCAGCAGCACCATCGCTAACTGCTTCACCGTTAACTGGAATTATATATTGCGTTTGTTTTAATACACAGTGGTAAAGAATCTAAAAACTGATTAATCGTTCCGACAACAACATAGAAATTAACTGACGCAGTATCAAATCTCATGTTCACTTTTTCAGTATCAGCAGTTTTATTTTAACTTGAATATAGGAATCATCGATCCCATTACATACCGAGTTTCCTCCGTGCCTCGGAAAGCACGTTATGCCGTTGGTCCCGGCTGTCATTTGTAGGTCTTTGACAGTCGTTACAGGTAGTCAGTGGCCCGAAAGTCTGACACACAGTCTTACCATTTACCATACCCCTGTATAGCAGATAAGCAGTCGCTCCATGTAATATACTGGTATTCAGCTGCATCCGGTTAGACTGGAAGCCGACCTCAATATAGTTGGGAACAGGCTAGGCAGATAATGATAGGAATCATGGAAAAGATGACGAAGGAACGTCCTATTTGCTAACAGCACCCCTATTAGCAAATAGGACGTTCTTCGTCATCTTGTCGACCCCTTTCCTTCGATCTTTTTTTCTTCGCTCACATGCCGATGGCCCACTGCTAGGTATCTCTATTTAATTGCATGCCATTGAACTCGATACTCGGTTACTCTCATCCAGTTGGCTACCACATACCTAGCCAGCGAAGACCGTCGCTCCACCCAGCCTTAAGGCGTCCTATCTTGCGTTTGCAAAATAAATAATTATTCAAACCTAGATAGATGAACAACCTTGCTCCGTCTTGAGTTTGAATCAGTTAAAGACGAAGAAAGAAAAAATAAAAATCTTACTGTGTGAGCAGGAGTGAAGATAATCTTCAATGAGTTTCAATTCCTCGGGATCTTGGAATATTTGCTTGGCCAATTCAAGAAGTGTCTCCTTTTGTAACATGCCATTGTCGTCTATCTGAAAAATGCCAAATTCAGGAATTATAACATCATACCCTAAACCCTTTGGTCTAGTTTTCGCAATCGCGACTGCTGAGCATCCTGGGTTCGATATCCGGGTCGGGCTAATTGTTATTGGGTTTTTCGATGAGAAATTTCTCAGTAGCAACCACGGAGTCTGGATTTGTGCCCGGTTGATGGTAATAGGCTCGCATCCTATAACATGGGACTTACACATAACTGGCGAAATGTGGGTGTACTATTAGGTACACCTCTGTTTAACCCTTCGGGGAAAACGGGCGTGATGTTATGTTATTCCAATAAAAGCAAAGTTTCTTGGAGAACCAGAAAGTTCGTTCCAAAATATTTTTATAACATTTATATGTAGGTTTACTTTATGGTTGAAATGATAAAAAGAAGTGCCTTTATGTCGTAGCAGTAAAGGCCATGTTCATAGTAGGTCCAGGTGTAACGGGTACAGGTGTAACCACTGGTGTCTGACTATACGTTTCATTATATCCCAATAGCTTATCAGTTTAATTGACAACCATGTCAAATTTTAAAATGAGTAATTAAAGGCAACAGAGATACTTACAATGCCAATTTGCTTCATCATGCACGCCAAGAAGCAAGGAGCGTTGGGCCCGGTAGGAACCTTCCTAGCTCTGAGGTTGGTAATGTCATCAGCCGTGATCATGGTACTGTCCTTGTTACACGTCTTGCCAATCGTCTCGAAATGAGCGTGGATTTGAGCCCTCTGCTCATCGGTCATAGCCTGGAAAAGATGGAAAGGATAATAAATGAATAATGTAAGTAAGCAAGAAATAGGTTATGGTAATAAATATTCAGGCATTCAGTATTAGCACGAAACTGGTGCCCTGAGACAGTGAGGCGGGTTTGCGGCAGGCCACTGTAAAGGTCGCTCAGAAAAAGATCTTATTTCTTTACCGTTTGGTTAGAGCCTAACAGAAAAAGATAAAGGCATGGAAAAATGCGATTCTGCGCTGCTAGATGGACGCAACCCTTACAGCACACTCCGCTAAAAGGCAATGACATAAGACAGTGTCCCAATGAAATGAGTTTCATGTTAATAAAAATGCACTTTTACTTACAAAAGTTAAATATGGTGTTAGTGCGCAGAAATACAAACAACACAGAAATACTGATGTTTTGAACATTTTGATGTTTTTAAAGATTTGTCACTGTTGTAGATGGTGATGTCAAATTGAAAGCCAGAGACTTATGGTTAGTTTTTGGGCATTTCCGAATTTATATAGTACCGAAGCTGTAATGATATATCGCTAACTCTGTAATTACTTTTCATAACATCGAATTAAGTTCGTCACATTAGTAGTGCTAATAAATAGGTTGCACTGCCATGATGACATAGCGATATGGGTTCGCTGAATTTTTGCCAAAATGTTAAAGTCATCGTTTGTCCAGAATCCAAGGGTCACACTGTTGACTTTGTTATCTTCGATGGTTGTGTTAGGATTAATTTTGTATTGATCAAATCCAATTGAAGGAAGTAATAGTTGTAGTTCAACAAACAAGCAAAATGTTAACCTTATAGTTGCGTGTGGCTTAAATTAGTATGTAGCAACATTCGAAGCTTCTATGAAATACTTCCATCATCTTCCTGTTTTTGAACTATTTACTGTGTATTTGTTCTGATTCTGCAACTAAGCGTCTTTAAAATAAAATTCGTCAGTATCTTCAACGGGTTTGTCCTACTTATACTGATCTATGTACTGTTCTATAGCATCTGATTCTTCTCCTTTTTCTGTCCTTGGCCCCTGGTGGTTGTTTTTCTCTTTTATTCTTCTCTGTCATCCGTTTACTTTCAATGAGTCAACTACGCGTGAGTTATTAACTTCTTTCAGTCTTTATATCAATTATGTATTCTGTAATATATAGTATCAGCATCTGCCTAACCTCTTTCCAACTACGTTGAAGTCGGCTTCCAGTCTAACCGGATGCAGCTGTATACCAGTATTTTACATGGAGCGACTGCCTATCTGTCCTCCACAACCCAGTTAGTACTGGGTAATACGATACCCCTTAGTAAGACTGGTTGACAGACTTTCGGGCCACTGACTACCTGTACTTCCTGTAGCGACTGTCAAAGATTTATAAATGACAGCCGGGACCAACGGCTTAATGTGCTTTTCGAGGCACGGAGGAAACTCGGTATTTAATGGGTAGTCACCCATCCACGAATCAACATAGGTAAGCACGGCTTAACCTAACGATCGACCCGAGCGGCTGTTATTTTCAAGCCTCGAGCTCCTCCCGTATTCTGTAATTGTATGTTCGTTAAATTGATTTTGTCTTAATCGCATTTGAATTTTCTCCATTAGTATTTGTAGAAAAACTAACCGTATTTGTAGTGATTGAGTTTTTGTTGATTTATTTAGTGCAGCAATTACCTATTGTGGATGGAAAATGGATGATGATGATGTCATTTTAACTGGTAATTTTAATGGGATGGGTTTTTCGTATCTCCGCAGTTAATTATTACATGGTACGTTGTTATAATAAGTCTCTCGTTTCGTTGTCACAGGATGAAAGAGATTATTTGTCAATAACTCAAATGTACCGACAACAAAAGCATTGTGTAACAATATAATTATTGCAATCGTAGGGATTTAAATATAACATATTAACACACTGCAATATGGACCTATTCACTTCGGAATAAGGGTGCAATTTGTGTTTTTGTTTATTATAGTTAATATATAAAAAATGGATTACAAACTGCACATGCTCTTGTCGTAACCCAATGATTATTCAGCATTGCTGTTAACGTATATATAAAAGGATAATTTGCATCAATTCACACATTTGCTTGTCAAATGCGAGACATTTAGTTCGTAGCCATGTTTAATTTATATTTTTATGTATTTATTTGTGGTGTGTTGTTCTCAATAAATGTTAAGGTATGTGTAAATCAATACATTGTGAACTTTGTTTTAGGCTTTGGAATAAATTATCTACTTAATTGTGAAAGTTTAGTGGTCCCAAGAGCGACTTCTGAGCATGGGGTCCTTGGTTCAATTTCCGGGTCGGCTAATATGTCATTGAGTTTTTTCCATCTGGAATTTCTAAGTAGCAGTCACGGGGCCTGGATTTGTGTCCGGTTGATGGCAATAGGCTCGCTCCCTATAACATGGGAGCTAAACATAACTGGTGAAAGGTGGGTGTACTATCAGGTACAACTCTTCCCAACCCTTCAGGGATGCTGGACGACGCCTGTAAGTAAAGGTGTGATGTTGTGTAGGTATCGTGAAGGCATCCATTCATTTTTGCGGTGATTGTGTTTCATAACACTAGAAGTAAATAAGGGCATATAAAACTTATTTTCAATACACTTCCTCGAACACTGGCTCTTATCGTACTACGATTAGGTTCAAGTTGCTATGGATTTCACCCTCGTGGTTTTCTTCTTATATTCCCGCACTATAGTGCGGAAATAGAAAATCTACAGCCAGGTGGTGAGGCGGCTCGTCCCACAGTAATATTTATTTTTCATGTTTTTTTCTATTCCATTGAATCAATTTGGACTTTGACCTAATTTGGAATAAAAACTAAAACCAAAAAAATAAAAGTGTATTGAAAAACGTTGTTTGATACACGTGGGCATTTGTTACTGCAGTTCTCGGCTCCATAACACCCTCGCCTACGGCTCGTGTGTGTATTTCGCCTCGGCCGCAATAACAAACTTTCCCCACTTATATCAAAATGTTCTATTTTATGTAGAACTTTAGCTTTGTCCATAAATATTAGATGCGATTTTGTCTTTCATTGTCTGCAAGTAGGCTCTCATGCTATTTTAAGTTATTTCATAACGACTTCCCCGAAAAACACGTTAACGCTCATTCACAAGGCTTCCGTCATTGACGATTCGTCATAAAACACGATACGTCATGACTGGTGGACGTTTACATTGCATGCGGAATCGTGTTTTATCACGATTCGGCAAAAAAAAGGAATTGATATTCGCATTCGTTTCGTGTTTTTTCGGGGGCGAGCGCATCAGCAAATCCGTCACAAAAACACGATTCGTGATTTTTAAAAGACGATATAATATGATTTAAGACGCGTCCGTCATTTTTCACGATTGCACGATGCGTGCGAACATAAGCCGCCGTCAAAAAAATTACGAATCGTGAAAAAAGACACCAAAAAAAAAACGAATCGTCCTCGTGTGAATGAGACGTTAGACCACCTAAATAAATAACACGTGTAGATAATATATTTTACAATTACAGGCATCATCTTTAGACGAGTTGAAGATGAAATACGTGGAGATGATAATAGAATGTTCGGACACCTACCCGGTAACGGGCGCTGATACGTTACAGCTCAGGAGCAAGATAATGCCTGACAACGAGTCCATCAGATGCCTCTTTGCTTGCGTTTATAAGAAGGCTGGAATGGTAAGAATTCAACACCACACCACACCATAGACTACCTGCAGTATTGTCTCTCCTTTTCCCTTAAATCCATCCAAAGATTGAGGCTTCCGGCGACTGGGACCGCAATTAACTAGGACCGCGGTCCCAGTCGCCGGATCCATAAAAATTAAATATTTTTCTTCCGGCGACTGGGACCAATCATAAATGATAACTGAAATCAAAAAATGTACAGTCAAACGAAAAATTTTTAGATGTAATAATTGAAGAAAAATCCTTTTTGATTTAAAAACATCATTTATTGATATAAAAAAACAGCCTTTGACTACAGTTCTGTTATTTAAAACTTTCGTAATAAAAACATACTTGTCTCTAGAATATCGTTTTTAGCGGCAAAACCCCTCATTGAGCCACCCTAGGTATTATTTCTTTTATAATAGCTGTAATTTGTATGGTGTACACTAAAGAATATTCTATGTAGGTACTTATATATCTCAGTCTGGTCTTGCTACAGTATTTAGTTACCCTATGCTTACACAAGCGTATATAACTAGTCTACGTGATGATTGTGTCTCCGTTAATCGTTTGCACCTAAGGAAAGTTGGAAAGACTAATAATTGTTCAAGGGTGGAAGGGTCGCCGTCGTTAAAACGGTTCCCACGTATTTATTAAGTACTTACATCATTCTGAATCCGGCACATAGAATTTTTTTGTCGGTTATTAATACAAAGCCAACAGTTTCCTACAAAACTGCAATACACGGTCAAAATCTCGCCCGAACCATGTAATATTTATACAGAGTAATTTATTTTGTAAAATAATTATTAAATCCGACCAAGTAACTAATTTGAAAAGTAAACTGCAAAATAACGATTAACATTTCATGCACCAATATTATTTAGTGGGACGAATGGCACTAAACTAAGAAAATATTCCGATTCGTCCCTCTAAAATCTTGAGTGGCACGATCAGGAACAAATTTAATTTAATTTTTGTAAATTCCCATTTGTCCCACTAGGTGGACGAAGTCGGAGGGACGAACGGGAATACACGAAAAAGTATGGAATAGATGATATTATTTTTTTAAATTACCTGACTGGTTCAAAATGATACAGTACTTAATACGTGGTTTGTCTTAAACATAACGTTTGTTTGCGACAATAATGACATAACTCGAAAAATAAGAAATACAGGACAGCTTTTTTGTAAGTTCTAAAAATATTTTCAGTATATTGCCAATATTTTTTTGCATAGGGAAACATTTTATCAAACGATTAAAGGTTCATTTTACGTATTTCGTTACTTAATTTAATACTTGCTTTCCTTGGTTTTATATTCAACTACAAACAACATCGAAAAATCTAAATTTTTGAGTTATGTCATCCTTGTCGCAAACGAGCGATAAAGGTATTAGAAACTTGATTAAGGGTGTTACCGTGGAGTGAAGATTGTTTTAAGTAAGACCTATTGACTGGCATGTCATGATATTTATTAAAATACACCAAGCAAATTAGCAATGTCATCTACAACGATAAAATAGCGCAGATGGTAGCAGGTGCAAGGTTTCGTGCCGAATTGTAATTTGTGTGCACGTGTTTTTACAAAGATTTTCCCTGTGTCAGAATAGCGTGACTCCATGATGAAATCATTCTTATAGAAGTGCTTTGTCATCTTATTCTGTTTTATATAAGACCGGGCTCCCCTTAATATCTTCCACTTTTCTCCATATCGTTCAATTTATTTCCAGTTTTAAAAAGTCTCTGACTTTGTTCCCAAAATCTCTCTTGCAGCCTGTCACGACCCACTTTATAATGGCACCAGTTCTGTTATTTGCATGCTACTTTTTATTCGACTTGCGGCTTGGCTTGTCAAGTTATTTTAGCTATTTGAGTCAGAAACTGCTTAACGCACTTTTGGTGATCGAGTCTATTGTTTCTGGCGTTCAGGAGTTAGTGGTTGATAAAGTAGATTGGCTGGCTTGTTCAAAAAATTACGGAAGGAATATTGTTTCGAAAAAGATATAAAATTGGGGGTTAAACGTACTGTTCATCAGTACCTAATCGCAAAAGCAGATAGTGGTTAACCCCATAATGATTGGCTATGTTACGAAGGACACATTTTGCTATTTTTTCGTCGTGGTTTCACAATTTAAGCTGAACAGTCCAAAGGTTCTTTTTTGTAAGTAACTAGGTACATATTAGTCATGTATAAAGTCCAAACTGCCTGGCTCTAATGCCTGCTTTCTGGTTACAAAGGCCACACCTCTTTTCCGGTGAGCTAAGTTTGAAATTTAGTAAAATAATAGCAACAACCTTGTATCTTAATTCATATGCTTATCACGGTGTAATTACCTATAAATAGTTTACCATACAAGTAGTTTTTTTTTTATAGTTAGTTTATATTTTTGGAATAGTCTTGTAATAAATCTATTTCTGAATATCCGGAAATCCATACTCTTATTTACGGGTCAAACGAAATAAGCAAGCGAAACTTTACAGACGCCATGGCTATCGACTGCTTAATAAATATAATATCGATACTCATTTTCGAACTAAATATGAACCTAAAATGAATTTTAAAATAATCTATGACCTTTGAGTGAGTTTCGGCTGTTTTTTCTCAGAGTAGTCAAGTACAAAACCCCAACTAAATCTAGTTTAAAAAATAATATTTTGAGCTGTAAAACTGTTTTTAACCGACTTCAAAAAAAGGAGGAGGTTCTCACTTGGTTGTATTTTTTTTTTGTGTTTGTTACCTCATATCTTCGTCATTTATGAACCGATTTGAAAAAATCTTCTTTTATCTGAATGGATGTACTTCCCGATTAGTCCCATAGAAATTTCATCAAAATCGGTTCAGCAGTTTGGTTTTGAAATAAAAATAGCTGGAAAAAATATGTCATCCAAGTAAAAGAAATTGCGAAATTGATACGTGACATGGATTTGTGTGTGATATGATAACTAAAAAGGGTAAAATAAAAACTTTTTTGCAAAAAACCGACTTCCAAAAAAAACACAAAAAAACTTTTTTGCAAAAAAAACCGACTTCCAAAAAAAAACACTAAAAAAGTGGAAAATAACTTAACTTTCGGAAGTCGGTGACTATTGTTTGTTTCATTGACTTTTTTGCCACCGACTTCCGAAAGTAAAGTTATTTTCCACTTTTTTAGTGTTTTTTTTTGGAAGTCGGTTTTTTTTTGCAAAAAAGTTTTTATTTTACCCTTTTTCGTTATCGTATCACACACAAACCCTTGTCAAGTATCAATTTCGCAATTTCTTTTACTTGGATGACATTTTTTCCAGCTATTTTGATTTCAAAACCAAACTGCTGAACCGATTTTTATGAAATTTCTATGGGACCAATCGGGAAGTAGATCCATTCAGATAAAAGAAAAAAAATCAAATCGGTTCATAAATGACGGAGATATGAGGTAAGAAACACAAAAAAAAACATACAACCGAATTGAGAACCTTCTCCTTTTTTTGAAGTCGGTTAAAAAGTGGAAAATAACTTAACTTTCGGAAGTCGGTGGCAAAAAACTCAATGACACAAACAATAGTCACCGACTTCCGAAAGTAAAGTTATTTTACACTTTTTTAGTGTTTTTTTTTGGAAGTCGGTTTTTTTTTCAATTTTTTTTTGTAAAAATCTCTTTACAAAATCATTTATCAAGTTTGACCTGCTACTTTAATTTGATCTTGTATAAATGTTATATCCTATCATCAATATCAACTCAAATGTGACTGGCAAGGTCATGTCTGCCATATGCCGGACAAACTGTGGCCCCAAATAGCAGGAAACTGGTGCTCTGACACAGATGGCAGAACGAACTGGACAGGCTCCGTCAGAACTGGAAGGAGAACACGCGATTTCGCGAGACATGGAAGAACTGGAGGCAGGCCTTTGCCCATGAGCGGGACAGAGGAAAAAAAAACAACATTTGTTTCGGCCCACTGATACCGTTTAAGCCGCATAGCCACAAGCTCCCGTATACATTTTTCTCTGCTTTATGCACTTCCAATCAGTTCCATATTCAATGATTTCGGATGTGCAGTTTCAGTTTGGTTCCCAGCAGCGAACAGTGTTGTGTAAAATTACGCAAGGTCGGTTGATAAGTATACCAATTACACGGTCCGCAGTCAGTGTACAATGCCTTCTCGTCGCAACGATTACTGCTAATGCTCCTTACCCACCGGAAACTTGTTTTCCTCTGATGAGTCTGGTGATGCTTACCTTCGGAATGATGTGCGTGGGACTACATAATTTTATTGCAGATCTATTTTTTTTTGCGCCAGCTATTATGATGCAGCGGTATAGTTCAAATATTTTACTTAAGTTCATAAATCCCGCAGTACAGATAAGCTTGTAAAATAATAACTTATTTAGGAAATAGTTTTTACACCACCTGTGATGTGAAAACATATCAATTTTAATGAATGCAACTCGGCGCCTATAATGAAATAATCAATGACGTATAAAATATGATTAAAAAACTGTCTTATAATTGTTATGCGAAAAAAAACATTGGATACAAAAACAAAATACCAGAAGCGGTCAGAATAATAGAACCCATAATCTTGACAAACACAACGCTATTTATTACAAAATCCACTAATAATTAATTTCAGATGAACGACCAAGGAGAACTATCAGTTGAAGGTGTAAATGAAATGACTCGAAAGTATTTATCTGATGACCCAGTCAAGATAAAGAAGAGTGAAGAATTCACGGAAGCATGCAAAGGAGGTAATTATTAAAAAAGCTGTAGATGCAAATTCTTTAATAAGTAACGTTGAAGTATTTTAATTCATAAGGACGGAGAATACTACTTTAGTGATATACAGCAATGTGACTGCTGAACGTTTGATCCATGGGTTCAATCCCAAGGTGTTATTGGAACCCCTGGGGTTTAAACACGGGCCTCGGAAAGTACGTTAAGATGTTGATTGTGCCCCTGATCTTTCTCCGATCGTGTTGGTTTGCCATCTCATCGGAATTTGAGATTGAGGGGAGCAATAGGATCTGAACGATGGCTGCGATATTGGCCGCCATGACCGTAAACGGTCAGGTGGAAATAGTAGTGAAATTTGATTATTTGCTACAGGAAAGTAATAATACAAGGTGTAAACGGACCCTTCACGAAGCCGTCAATCAAGCATTCTGTACATCAAACTAAGTTACTATACGCAAAAATTAGTGCTGGAAAACGTCATTTTTTTGGGGTAATAATCGGACTCAATATAACGCACTCAAAACATTGTGCTCATGGATGCATTAAATAGTACAGGGGTCATGTAGATATTTAAAGTAAAGTATTAACGTTAAAAATTTGTATTAAAAAAAAAACTACCAACTAAAAAGTTGTAATTTTTACCTTTAATATCTCCGTAACGAGCGGGTTCCCAGGATTGGTTCAGAATAAAAAAAAAGCATCGCAATGACGGGGAGAGCAAGAACCTTTCGCCTTCGTGGGTCTTTTTACACCCATTATAATTAAGAACGTATTAGCAAAATAATGCTTTCTTATCAGAGCATTTAGCCTAGATTTTCAATGTCACAACAATTAACAAGCATTGATGGTAACAACCCATTATGATCATCCATCCGTTTTCTAAGTCGCCATTTTATTGCCGATATGATTTCATCCGCTTTAATTAGAAAGTAAGTAGTACTGTCAGCAGCGAAGGTATTAAAAAATTATAAATTATACTAGTTAGTAGCATTTCATGTAAAAGTTAAAAGTATAAAACTTTTTTGCAAAAAAAAACCGACTTCCAAAAAAAACACTAAAAAAAGTGGAAAATAACATTACTTTCGGAAGTCGGTGACTATGGTTTGTTTCATTGACTTTTTTGGCACCGACTTCCGAAAGTAATGTTATTTTCCACTTTTTTTAGTGTTTTTTTTGGAAGTCGGTTTTTTTTTGCAAAAAAGTTTTTATTTTACCCTTTTTTAGTTATAGTATCACACACAAATCCTTGTCAAGTATCAATTTCGCAATTTCCTTTACTTGGATGAAATTTTTTCCAGCTATTTTGATTTCAAAACCAAACTGCTGAACCGATTTTGATGAAATTTCTATGGGACCAATTGGGAAGTAGATCCATTCAGATAAAAGAAGAATTTTTCAAATCGGTTCATAAATGACGAAGATATGAGGTAACAAACACAAAAATTTCCAGCTATTTTCATTTCAAAACCAAACTGCTGAACCGATTTTGATGAAATTTCTATGGGACCAATCGGGAAGTAGATCCATTCAGATAAAACAAGAATTTTTCAAATCGGTTCATAAATGACGGAGATATGAGGTAACAAACACAAAAAAAAAAAAAAAAAAAAAAAACATACAACCGAATTGAGAACCTCCTCCTTTTTTAGAAGTCGGTTAAAAATTACGGATATTTAAGTATATTATAATGAAAATACACAGTGTATAGGACACCCTATAAAATTGTATTGCATTGCAGTTTGTCTGTGTAAGTATTGCAATTTGTGAGTAGAATCATTTACTGTATCTATCCTAAAAGTTTTTGTCACGATTTCCCTTACACCGTGTAGGTTTACCTTAGGTAACCATATATTTATTTATGTGTTTTTTGCAGTGAACGATGTTCCTGTCAGCGATGGGGCAAGGGGCTGCGATAGAGCTGCTCTGATTTTCAAGTGTACTGTGGAAAAATCTCCTGATGTATGTCATTTTTCTATTTGTATCAACATATCCTACATTTCTTTAATAATTTTACATTAGAACCCAATAGAGCCTTAATGTAACGTAGAAAAAGATCACTGTGCTTTGTCACATGTTTGATTTTGATAGTTTTGCAAAATCCTGGGGATCCTCTTTTCTTCAAAGGAAGATTCCATTACACCTTCTTAAAGAATCGATGGCAAAAAAATCAAACATGTTTGGCTCAGCATAAAAAGCAGTTAAAAGGTCGTCAAGTGTACAGGAGACAAGATAAAGGGTTGATTGAAAAGTTCTAGTGTCAAATGAGTTTTTATTCTTTGTTTCAGTTTGACCTTCTCTGAGCCAACACACAACTGTGACATCAAGAACAATGAGCTTCGCTTTAAATGTTGTATTCTGTATCAAGTTCAGCAGATGCAATACTTAGCTTGATAGATGTTATCATCTTATATTCGGTAGAAATAATAGATATTAGCCTTAAATCAAAATACATATATTTAAGTATTTTAACCTTGTTTATTTTTTAGTTACTAATTTTACTTTAAATAAAAGTATTTAAGATTCTATCAAATGGTTAAAAAAGCATCGAATTTAATGTCACCACAAACGGATTGGATGGAAAAAATAAATGAAAAGATCTTATCTGCCGTAAAGCAGAGTTACAATTTTGATGAACAATAAAATGTAATATTCCATCTATCTGGTCACTAGCCAAAAAAATCTCCAAAATATAATTAAAGCTATTATTTCTCAGAATAATAACTAAACTTTAGTGTTATCAGGAATACGTAATTTCATTTAATACGCGTGTGTTTTAGAACTGTGGTATTTATACGTTGCAACATATCTGTTTCGATTAGTATTGGACGAGGCGCGAGATCGATATGGGGAATTTATTTATTGTGTTTTTAGCATTATGCAGTTGTGTTTATGTAAGTATTAATACTTTCTTCTTTCGTAATTATCTTAGTCCTTTATTCATTTATTCTACTCCTTTTTTTAATTTTTAAATAAACATTTAAAATTAATGGTCGGTCGGTGTCGGGGGCAGGGTTCAAGCTACCTGTGGCTAGGGCTCCAGCGATAGCGACCTCCTCACAATGCGAGCCGTAACGAGGAGTGCTACCTTCTAAATCAAGCCCTTGATCCAACCTCCAAACGAGAGCCACGAGAGATGTTCGCCGATGCTCTTGGCCATCAGGCCATTGGCCGTCTCGGCAATCGGCACAATGATAGTCGAGTTCACATTCTTATTTTATTTAGAAACCCTTACCAATAAATTAATATGACTACCATGACAATCCACCTGATACCAAACCGTGCTATTCTAAAGAATAATGATTTTGTTTTACTGAAATGGTTCTTTTCCTATTTTTCACTTTTAGGCAGAAAACAAAAGTAGCACAGAAGGAACACACGTACGTTACGAAGCTATTGCTGCCATACTTTTCATAGATAGCTTAATTTCATTATGATAAAAAAATGAATATTTTTTATACCTACCTGTTGCTAGTTCCTAGCTAGTTTTAATGAATCCTTATTTTTTAATTTTTACTTTGCGATACACGGCATCCTTATAATGAGGAGCACGTGGCTAAATGGTCAGGTTAAGCTGCGCTTGCCTGGGTTGGTCCGTGGATGGGTGACCACCCATAACATAGCGAGTTTCCTCCGTGCCTCGGAAAGCACGTTAAGCCGTTGGTCCCGGCTGTCATTTGTAGATCTTTGACAGTCGTTATAGGTACTTAGTCAGTGGCCCGAAAGTTTGACAACCAGTCTTATCAAGGGGTATCGTATTACCCAGTACGAACTGGGTTGTGAAGGTCAGATAGGCAGTCGCTCCATGTAAAATACTGGTATTCAGCTGCATCCGGTTATAGCCAACCCCAACATAGTTGGGAAAAGGCTAGGCAGATGATGAATACACGTCATCCTTATATTATTACGTGAATTTTTAATAGACACCACTCACGTGTAGTCCTTTTAGCAAAGAGATTTTAAAGACTTAAATATTTGAATATCTTTGCCTTTCAGCTTTATTTCTATAGTAGATTCATATTATATTGTGCAATTTAAATAAGTTATTGGGTAAATTCAATTAAGATTTCCAGTAACACGGTAAGAATGCGAAGATAATTTACGTAAATAAAAATAACATATTTCAATAAAAGTTAAAAAAAAACTACCAAAATGCTTCTAACAAAATGTTTTACCATGTTTTAAAGGCCCTCACAGAGCAGGAACTGAAGATGGAGTTCACGAAGCTGATAATGAAATGTAACAAGGACTCGGAAGTGGATATGGTGGAACTGGTGCAGCTGCAGAGCTACGTGGTCCCCACCAAGACTGCCACCAAATGTGTAATGGCTTGCGCTTATAAAGCCGCTGAAGTTGTAAGTTATTTTGGGTAAACTATTGCTGAGATATATGAAGTGAACTAAGAAACAAAATTAGCTTGTATCAAGACTCGTTCCATACGAAAATTAGGTACACTAATATGAAAGACTATTAAGAGCTTATTTAATATGTGACTATGACCAATCATATGGGGTGGAATCACCGACGCGAAAACGGAAACCACATACATGACATCATTCTGAACCCCCCACATAGAAAATTTTCGTCGGTAATTAAAAAAAAACAGCTGTTCCATACATTTTGACAGTGTAGATATTGGACTTTTGTAGGAAACAGCTGTTTTTTTTAATAACCGACGAGAAATATGTGGTTTCCGTTTTCGCGTCGTCGTCCCTTCCACCCCGTATACTAACTTTATAGAAATAAGTTTCACGTATGAAATGCCTGAGTTAAGAATAAGAATAAATTTACTAACCATTGTTACAAACATTTTCTTAATCTAACTTAGCATTATGAAAATCGGCAACATGTCAGAGTATACTTTATAAATCTCACCTTAGAAATACTTTTCAATTGCCTATGGAGATTCTGGTAATTTAAAACCTATTTCGTACACAGATTTTGTGACAGGTTAGATGAAACTACCTCTAGTAGTAGACGCGTATTATCAAAATTTTAGTTCATTCCATCAATGCATTTAATCGACCAAGTTTTATGCGATTGAAAAACAGGTTTTGTGATAAGCCAATCGTGATACAAACAATAAAATTACATACATTGCTTACATTCGATAGATTGGTGTGCAAAATTATGAATCGAATTATTATATGCTAGTGTCTGGTAATGATTCAACTCATTATACATGGATACTGGTATTGATGCTATCTGAGGACAGATTAATGGCTTTGATGTGGTTTGATTTGATACGATATTTCCATTGGTGAAGAATGGAACCTCTAATGCTTTTGTCAGTAGGTACATAATGCCATATCGTACATGTGAATAATTATGTCAACGTTATAGCTACTTATATAGTCAATACAAAATAGTGTATCTATTGAAAACCACCACGTAAACTATACGTTTTCCAGATGAATGCTCAAGGACTGTATGATATCGAGCATGCCTACAAAGTAGCTGAAATGATGAAGAACGGAGATGAAAAACGACTAGTCAATGCCAAGAAAATGGCAGATATCTGTGTCAAAGGTAAATTTTAAAATATACTATGATAGGACAGCTGTACAAAATTTTCACGCTGTCATATTCAATGGTAATAAACGGTCATATAAAATACTGTGGAACAAATGTGTTCCTGCAGTCGTTATTAAATGTATCTTCATTAATCTCTTTTGTTTTCAGTTAACGATGCCAAGGTGGCTGATGGAGAAAAAGGTTGTGATAGAGCAGCTTTGATATTCAAATGTACAGTAGAAAATGCTCCAAAGGTTAGTAATACTAATACAATTTTGCAGGATATTTTTCTATTAGGCACAGGGTGATGTGATGTTTGTGATGTAAGCTAAACGTAGTCTACTAATCGTAATGCCAACCCTTATGCCTTCCTCCGCTAAAGGGCAATGAGCGGAAAATAGCTGAATGAAAAGGAGTAAATAGTTCTCACCTTCCACTAAGAACGAGTTCATTGAAAACTGGGTTTTGCCTTCCATTGCCCACGAGTTGTGAGGAGTGAGCTAGGCGGGTGGGAGGAGTCGGATGAGCGAGTTGTTTGCCTTCCATTGAGTTAATTAAGCCAGCGAGTTGAGCGAGGAGGTGCAGAAAAAATATCTCAGTGCCAGGCGCCGCGGAGGAATGGGAGTGGCACGAGGAGGCGAAACGCCGGATCGTTTCTCCGCTGCCGCGAGAAATCACGGCACAGCGGACAGAGCTCCGGCGGGATCTCATGGCGACATGGAGAGTGCAACCCTGCGCTGGGCACGCCACAATTGCGGCGATAAGTCCCCTCTTTGAGGAGTGGCTGGAGAGGCGCCACGGCGTCCTCATCTTCCGCCTGACGCAGGTCCTCACCGGACACGATTGTTTCGGGAGGTTCCTGTTTCGGATAAAGTCACCATTGCGTGGATCACCCGGAGGACACGGTGGAGCATACGTTGGAGGTTTGCCCAGCTTGGGCGGAGCACCGCCGTGTCCTCGCGCAGGCGATCGGCGGTGGCGATCTCTCGCGTCCGGCCCTGGTCCAGGCCATGGTACGGAGCGAGAGGGTATGGGAAGCCGTCACCTCTTTCTGCGAAGCAGTAATGCTCGCGAAGGAGGAGGCGGAACGCGTGAGGGAGAGGCAATCTCTGCGCCCTCTTGCCCCTAGCCGCCGCAGGAGACGCCCCGGGCGTCGGGAATCCCAAGCAGATTCCCGGCCACCGTAGGCGCGGGCTTGCGGACGGCGAGCAATGGGTAGCTCGCCGTCCGGTAAGGACCAGGCCCGGGTCGGTGGCGCGTTGTATTCCACGGGCGCCTCAAAGAGATGTCAGCACAAACTGACGGGGTCCATTAGGACAGATGCTTGCCAGGGTTGCGGATTTGTTCGAAAGAGTTACCGTGGCCCTTGGCACCTTGGCACAGGCAAGTGAAGGAACACGGGTGGGTTTTAGTCAGTAAGAGTCTGACACACCCTCCCGCTCCACCCAGAGCGGGAGAGGTCATTTGATGATTTCCAACCCAAAAAAAAACAAAGGCGCCGCAGAGGAAGCAAGTCACGCGGTAAATTTTGCGAGAATGATGTCCGGTGATTCTAGCGAAGGGGACTACGTAAATACTATTAATAAATGTTTGCTCTTCTACCGTTATGAAAAGAAAAAGAAGCGTAACAAACAAACAAACTTTTTATCCCCATGACGATAATCTTTGGGATTGTCCCACAACAACGGGTACTGTCGCACTGCTTCAATGAACAGCTCCATGTCGACACGTTTCGCAAGCGCAGGCGTCCTGATCTGACATACAAAGGATGAAAGCGGGCGAGGGAAGGGGCAGGAACGGCGGAGGTGTAGGCAGAGACCGTTCAAAACTAGTGCGCGACACAATGACACAGCGAACCCATTCTAACTCGCTCAGTCCGTTTCCCTTACTCGTTCTTGGTGGAAGCACTTCTATGAAATTTTGCGTTGCGAGTCGAGCGGAGTCCTTACGGAGTCCGTTAGAAATCCGCTCACCTCTGTGACCACTTTAGTAAAGTCTTTGTACTCTTTTGCTCCGCTCCGTCCGCTCATTCACAGTGAAAGCACTTCTATGAAGATTGCCATTAAACTTTTGTAAACTCGAACTCTTTACAAGAAAGCAGATGGGGTTTTTAATATAGTCCACGTAACATGATTGTGGAGGATTGTATAGATAGATAATAGGCACGTACTTTATATTGCACGCCATAACAAATTACAATTAACATAATTTTTATAATTGTTTGTTACAGTTTGGGTTTAAGCTGTAAATAGAAGATTAATGTGATGCTCCACAGTATTATTAAGGTTATTATATAAAGTTTGCTATTTTTCAACATTAAATAATAAGAACCAGTCAGTTATTTTATTTTGTCTATCTGAATCAAATGCCTGTAGCAAATGTGCTATGACTTTACTGACACAGATTGTTTACCTTATTCTTCTTCTCCAATAGCCTTTTTATTCTGTCGTGTCAATGGTTTATTAATTTAAATATTTCTAGAATTGAACTTGGCTACCACTCAATCACTAAATGGCACTTTTGGTGTACAATTAAATCTCCCCCAAATACTGTCTTGGTATGAACGTAGTTAAGTAAATTTTCAGCTAGGTATGCCATTTAAATTAAAACTTTTCAGTTATTTCACAAAGCCATATTAAAGCGACACCTAGTGAATACATGTCGAACTAGCAGCAGCGTACTTGAGCGTACACTGATTTAACTCGAACGTCGTCTGTGTGTGAGTCACTGAGCAGTGGTAGTTTCGTTTAGTTTCGTAGCAAATCGATAGAGGGCGCTGGATTAAAGCCTTTAAGACTTAAGTTTTATGACTAGGTACCTATTTAAATTCATCTTGATAATTTTCTCATTATGTATTTTGTTAATTGTAAGATTAACATCAATCATTTCATAGTGGATGCCAATTCTTATGATTAAATCACAAGCCGCTTCTGGTTTCAAGCGAGTATCTACTAGTATTTAAGTTAAGTAATACCTACTATAAAAATCTTAGTATTTAAACTGTCCATCTTTGTTCTAAGAGATCATTATTTTTCAAATAATATCCTTAACCAATAGGGACTCCGAAGTAACCGTAACGTGTCACGCCATGACTCACACATGGGCATTTTTAAAGCGAGTTTTTCAACACCCCTTGCGCTCGAGCATACTCTGTCATACCATGCGTGTGCGCACACATAGAAAGGTCAGCAGGCAACTTCATTCAAAACTGTCTCGGTAGTTCGAACTTCACTCGTTTCGTAAGCCAAAGACCGTATGATCGGTTCTTTGATGACGTTAGACCAAACAATTGTCGGTTTATTGTTTGTTTTGTCAATATTTCAGTGAGTGTATTGTTTGTGGACTGAGCTACATGCTATGCAAGTGATTTGTAATGATCTGTGTCTGTGCCAATATCTTTCGGTGTTATTAAGTGTGTTTTATTACTAACCGATAAGTTGTTTCGAGCCAGTTTTTCTGCTATTCTTGTTGTTTGTGTTATGTCTTTAAGTTAATTTGTGTAGTGTTCTTAGAAAAGGACTTATTCTTATTTTTGGGACATTTGTTTGGTGAGTACTGAGCTGTTATCTTTTCATTTACAAAATTACAACGTGTGCTACACTGCAGTCATGGTTAATTACTTACTTGATAAGGGAAAAATGTTATAAGAATAAAGTGTTGTACAAAACGTTTATTGTCTAATTACTTAGCTATATTTTAATTACTCAGTTACCCTAGGATATCGTAATTTTATTGGTATCGGGATGAATCCATCGTCGTCGTTATTGCTGTTGTTAGTTACTGGAGATGTCGTTACTTGATCAATATTTCTTCTAACTGAAGACCGTATTTTTCTTACTCCTACATTACTCGGAACATCCTTAAGGTTATCTGTTTTAACTACTTTTCTTTTAGTAGTCTCAGTAACGGATGCGATTTTCATGATTCGATTCTGTTTCATTATTTTTCTCATATTCTCTTTAACGTGAACTTTGTTGCTCTTATTACTTTGATCCTTAATTTTCTCTTCATACTTTGAGAACGTATCGGATGGGAAGTCAGGTCCAGTGACTTCTTCAGTATCTCGTCTTCGGCGTTTACCAGACACCACTCCGAGTTGAAGGAGGATTGGGTTGCTGACCAGCGCTGCTGCTGCACCCAGCAAGGCTATTCCAGCTATAGGCCATAACACAGTTTTTGCTGCTAGAGCCTGTAACATAAATAGAGATGGTAATTATTTCAGTATAATCATATCCAGTTAAAAGTATTAGTAGTCATGGGGCTATTAATACTTTTTGGGAAATTAATGGCAATTTAATAATATGTCGCGACATTATTACTAAGTACCTGAAAACTCAGACTTTGCCTATAACCTATTACGATTTGCCTATTACCCCTTACCCTCGTAGAGTATTTCGTAGAAACCTCTTAGATATCGGTCCGAACATCTACGAACTACCCAAGACCCTTCCATGAAATTCTCGCAAAATTACACGGATGTCAACAGATATTAAAAATCCAGTTAGCAATTAAGTAAGAGATGATAAACTATAACAACCATTATAAAACTAGGCTTACAAGAATCTAATGAAGGAGCGTGGGAACATCAAAAATATGGGAAACAGGGAATAATTTACTTAGGGCAACTAACAAACACGTATAAAACACTAAAGTACAACATAGCTTTCCGACACTCATTAAAAATATGTTTTAAATGAAATGTCTGTGCTTAGATCCTGCATATCTTCAAAGTTTCATGTTAGGTACCGCACGGCACGGTATGTGGTAACCTAGGCATGAACTACGTCTATACACAGAACTTTGCGTGGGATGGAATGTGAACTAAGGACCTTACGATGATAGAAACATAATTACTTATTATACTTAACATACAGTATGTGCTAAAATTATTACCCTAAATGCAATAATAATTAGGAACTTGAAACATTGTTATTTTGATCTAACTTAACTGAGGCTCCAGCCGGAATTTCAGTGCCAGAGAAACTATATTTCACGAATCTTGATGATGATCATGAGCAGTGAGCCTGCAAATATTAGATATTGATCTGGTAACTTACGAGAGACCAAATCACGACTGGATTAGGGTTCTAAAAGACAACCAACAAAGTTACCACAGGTATACTTATTAAATTGAAGACCTGTTGTATGATAGATTAGCAAACCTGAAAGGTGTGTTTTATCAATATGCAAAGTTTATCATTAGAAATGGCAATTCTGATCGAAATGTTATTCGAACTTGACTTGTACGTATTTTATACCATATTGCCAGCTTGGTTGCCACCCAAAAAGCAAGCGGCCTACCTTTTGGTAACTAATTGGCTACCCCAGAGCGTTACTAGGCTGAAATATATCATTTATAATTCACTTGCACTCATATCTATAAACTGGAATACAGGGGTGCTGTTTGGCGGCAGGAGTATATATGGCGGCAGCATTTCCCCGGACGATTTACTTTTCCAATAAAAAGTTAAAACCACTCCACGCGCATATAACTTACATGCTTATAATGTTTATCATAGTGACCATGGCCTGAATGATGATACTTATGTCCAGAGTAATGATGTCCGTGATCATGGGAAGGTGGATGTTCTCCATGTTCATGGTAATCATGATAATCATGATGATTATGATGATCACCAAGAGGGTAAGAATGATGGTGATCATGTTCGAACGTAGGAGGTCCATGGGCTTCTGAATGATGGTCGTACAGATGATAATCGTGTCCTTGAGAGTAATGAGGACCTTCCTCGTATTCGTTTATTGCGTAGCCTGGAACAACAAAAGAAAGTTTATATAATTTCTGGGACTTGTGATGCGGCTCCTGAAGAGCCGTTGGTCTATGGAAAATAATCAACAATGTCTATTACATAAGAAACACCAGTTTCGAATGTAATATACATTGTTGATTATTTTGATTAAATTGAAAGGGAGAAGTGACTATTGGGACCACCCAATAGTCATTTCTCCCTTTCAATTTCCAAATCTAATAACAAACTTCTGGAGCTTTTTGAAAAGAAGGGGAAGACGAATGTCGTTTAGCAGGTGGCTTACCATGAAGACTAAATGCAATATTGTTTTAAACTTATTCCCTAGTGGAAAAAAGAAGGATCTATACAAGACGTCTCTGGAAAGAGACATAAACGATATTTACTCGAACGTCGTTCTTAAACTGGGCACCAAAATTTAGTATTTCAAAATTCAACAAGAAACTAACCGCAACACATCATAGATCATAAATGCCTGATGTTTTCGTTGACCAAAAGGGCTTTGAAGAAAGCGAAGCGGTTACGTAAGAGAAGAACGTCATTGTGTAAGACAACGTTAGGCTATCATAACACATCATGATGCAGTTTGGCGCACAATAGTGAGCAGTATAATCGCTAAGATAATTTAGTTATGAAATGCAGTGACATAATACCAGAACAGGAAAGGAATAACTCAGAAGGAGTAGTAACGAAGTGAGATAATTCTGTTAGAGGTAGACCAACAGGATCAAATTTTTAAAATAGAAGAAGAAAAGTCTTAGCATGCCTTATCAGTTCTTTACGCCCTCACTGATCTCTGACTCACCTTTGATCGTTTTGAGAGCAGTCAACACAAAATAAAGTGCTTGTCTGGGACCTGCCTTTGGACTCACGATCTTCGAAAAGGGTCGTTACCACTAAACCACCCCTATTTTTCGTGAATTTAGTGCAAATTATAAGAGACTTAAAAATAGTGCTAGTAAACTACAACTATAAATCATTAAGGGTAGTGATGATGGAAGATACCTGGTTGATCATGATACAGCAAGCCCCGGCCATTACTGGAGCTGGATAATGCGCTGTCGGGTATTTCCTGCAAATTACCGAAATGATTCATTCATTTTCTGAAGAAATGTTTGTTTATCTTCTTTTTTCTTATTAGCACCTATATGACAAGGTGGTGAGTGTACGGAGACATTCGAGATAGAACAGTTAACTACCAAGTAAATACCAATGTAAGGCTATGTTATTAATATGAATGTGTTTCCAAAAAAGAATAGATGCCAAAAAATCAACATTTTTGTTTGCTTACCAAATTCAAACATTTTTATAGACTGATCCGAAGATGTTAAAAATAAGATTAGGTGTTTTGGTTGGCATCTGGACAAGGCTCATAAACTCATAACGCTAAAACGGCATAATAACCTCGAAACATAACATAGCGTACAACTTTTTTCAGAAAAATTCAAAAGTGTGTGTTAACAATAATTAACTGTCATAGCGTACACTGAATCTTCCCAAAGTACTTATTTTTCTAACAAGTGTCCTTCCAGACTTACTTCTTTGGGTTCTGATGGAATAGCCTTTCCAATTGAAACATTTTAATGGATGTCTTCGAAGATGTTTCTTTCTGATAAATTAATTAAATACAATTAGCCCTTGGCTGCGGTCCGATGGTTCGATACGATCGTCTGAGCACTGCCGCTCTGCCCCTTTTCACATGGCACTCAATGTTTCTACTTCAATTGATGGCTTTACACGGCATTACTTTCCTTTTAAAATGTCTACAGACTTGTCCTCTTTGAGGTGAAACATTTAACTTGGTGTATTTATTTTGAATGCTTGCTATGAGTCAGTATTTAGGAATTTATATCTACTATTTAAGTTTGCATAGGTTAAATCCTTGTTTGGAATTCTAATCAGACTCTTCAATGCCTGTTATGTTCCATGAAGGCTTACATCTCTTTAACCAATTTATTTGAAATATAGTCATGCTCTTGTTTCACAGATATTTGAATACAATCCTCATTCCAACAATCTTTGCATACGAAAGTGTGTGACTCACGTATTTTTTTCTCATTTCGTATCGAGGTTTTGTTCCGAAGCATTATTCATTACTACGGAGAACTGATCTGATATCTGACTAACTGTTTCGTTGAGGTCGAGGCCGTCACGGGAAAAGATTCTCAGTTATGCATCTTAAAATCCCTCTTTCAATGGCAAATTGTTCTTTTAACTACTTCTTATCTATCTACTTATATGTAGCGTGTAGACCTTTAATTAATTATATAGGTATCTGCTACTTTTATTCACTCGTAATGAAGTATACTTTTTTAAATGTATTTATCCATGCACTGGATTGCCAAACAGCGGAACAAAAAATCATGTCTTCATCTCTTGCTGATGTTAAGTAAAGAAGAATTGTGCGCATCCTGCGTTTAAACTGTCGTGCGGAGTCACAGAATGAAGAAAAACTATTCGAATGAGAGCTGAGACGTCATATTATTATGAAAACTATGATTTAAAAAAAAACACGAATATTGTGTACCTATATTGTAGACCACACCAAAGGCTTCTAGTGAATGTTTTCTGTTAATCATTGTCTGCACATTGTAAAAACACAACATGCTGCACGGTCTAATTGTATGTTCAGCGGTTGCGACAGCTCGTGTACCTACTTAAAACTGGGACAGGACGATAAGCAGCTGATACGCTCCTTGTTTTGCGTACTCGTCGATCAATGGAAACTTAACAAATAAAAATAGTGTTAATTTATTTAAAACTACCGATGTAACTTTATATTGTATCAACTGCCGGTTGAGTCACGTTTCCGTTCGAGCAAGTTTATCAAGAATGTGGGCCATGTCAGTGATATTCCCACAAGCAGCCTCGGCTTGTCGTATTTCTGCATTTCAAATATGCTAAATGCTGTCAGTTATGCGGCGAAGTAATTGCGCCCGGTTTAAGTACTCTCATTGTAAATACAAGTTAGCCCTTCGAATGCATAACGAAGACCAACTACTGCATACTTATCAGTCTACGGGTGTTGGCGATAAGAAATTATGAATCCTTCAAATTCCTACCTTGAACTTAATTGGGTTACTCGCCGGTGTAAATGTTGCATATTTTTCTAAATCCTCTTTCTGTAACGTTTTCACGTTTGTTATGTTCTGTAATAAAAAATTTAAATGTGTTATGATATTTTGGTCACTCCTGTTTTTTTCTTCGAAATGTTTTCTTTACCACTTACATTGATTTCAACAGCTGAATAATCTCTCAAGTGCGAATTAAAATTCGTGTTAGAAATTGCATCACACCTTCCGACATCGTAATTCGCAGTCAAAATAATGACGAACAAAACTTGATAGTTGTTAGTAAAGAACCACATATCGCCGCACAAAACACAAACACAGACACTGAAAACCAACAAGAAGCTTATGGAAACAGAAGTAACTATGGCGCTGGACCGGCTAATACGGTATACTTTATAAAAAATGGTTGCAAAGAAGAGGGGGATGGTTTGGATGACAATTTGAGGAGCCCGAACAATGGGCCAGTCCAAGATATGGTCACACCCTGTTGACTCGATTGCGAAGTCGTTTCTCCGGCTTTGTTCATAATAAATTATAATGACGGTCATGTTTGTTGAATTGTTTCATGGCGGATGAGCATTACCACGGATGATTTTCAAATTCCAGAGGTGGATGTGCGTTTTGCTCAAGCTGTAATAGGAGTTGATGGCGATGAGAAACAAGATCAATTTTCTTAACGCAGTGATTAGTAATTGGTGGGAGAACTGTGGTGTTGATGTGAGAAGCATAACAATGACGTTGGAATGTTAAAAAAAATCTTCTAGTTGTGAGATTAGTTAACAATGAACGGTAATAAAGTAGCATTTGCTTTGACAGGAGTAAACTCTAGAATAATTCCAAAAAGTCACTGCCAAACACCTTCTCCATTACAAATGCATATTCCTGAACATCTGCTTTTTAAGCGAGACGTGCACCTTATCTAAGGTCTTGAACAAACAGGATATTCTGAAACATTTCCCGTCACCATGAATTATTCGCTAGAAATTCCTCTCGGCGACAAGTAAGCAACGCAGCAGCAAAAACATATGTTCGATAGCACGAACGTTTAGAAAGCAATGCGTTTCCGTGATGCATTATGCATTTTCTGTATACGTTATCGTAAATTATCACCGTCATATCTCATAATTAATCTTGTGTCATGGTATTAAGGTTTACTTTGGCTTGAAGATTAGGTGGAATTAATTTTGCAGTTGTTAGCGTTTGCAGTGTTGTCTCATTGCGAACAATGGTATAGCACTTGCGTAAGGTGTAAGTACCTACTAATGCACTTAAGTATAACAAATAGTGTTTAAGTAAAATACTCTGAAGAAATATAAATTATGTCATTTTAATGAAACATCTTTCCGTATTGTTTTCTGAATCAGTGTTATTTCCGGGCCGTTTGTCATTCAGATTGAAATACTAACTATTTTACAATCTTAATGATTTAAGAACAATTTTATTATTTTTTTACATTTTTAACCGACTTCAAAAAAAGGAGGAGGTTCTCAATTCGGTTGTATTTTGTTTGTGTTTGTCATATCTTCGTCATTTATGAACCGATTTGTTTTTTTTTTTACTTTTATCTGAAAGGATATACTTCCCGATTGGTCCCATAGAAACTTCATCAAAATCGGTTTAGTAGTTTGGTTTTTAAATCAAAATAGCTAGAAAAAATATGTCATCCAAGTAAAAGAAATTTCGAAATTGATACTTGACAAGGTTTTGTGTGTAATACGAAAACTAAAAAGGGTAAAATACAAACTTTCTCCGAAAGTAAAGTTATTTTCCACCTTTTTTTAGTGTTTTTTTGGAAGTCGGTTATTTTTTTGGAAAAAAGTTTTTTTAACTTTGTTTTCTCACCATATACTTATCTAATCTACTAGAAGCGCTCCAAACTAAAAATAATAAATACTACCACATCAATTCGTTTAGTCCAAACAATATACTGATTACACATTATATATAATTACCAGTTAGTGATGTCCCTCATTGAATCAACTTAAAAAAGCTTAGACGCCATCTTGAACAACACAATTCATATTTCATGCAATAAGCAAGCCTCCTTGCAAGTATAGTTCTCCGAGATTTCCAAATGGGTTCCGTGTTTCGAATATAACTAAGAAGAACACAACATTACGGATAGAAGGCCCGTTTTTATTAGTTTTAAATTATTTATTTCGCGGCAACAGATTTACGATTGGCACCGCGATATATCAGGCGCCCGCCAATAAAATTCACTCTTACCATGAATTACAAGGAACTGGAAATGTCATTGAATGCTTTTAAATGTTATTTTTATTTACAAATCATATAGTATGTCGATGAGATGTACGGCGTAACATTAATATATTTGAAACAGTACAAATACAGTAATTAATTTATATTTTGTATGACTCAAATTTAATATAAATTACCACAAAAAGCTGTTATTTTGGTAATTTTTAAAACGTTCCGGGATTTATAATAAACAATAAGAAAATAATATTGATTTACTTAATTTGCTTTAAATATAGGTACATAGGTACCTCATTGCACACATAAATTGACTAATTAATTCATAAATATATGTCGTATTGAATTGACCAAATCGACAACAGTTTAGTGAATTCAGTCCAATCCTACAAGCACCTTAACAGTCTTTCTTATGATAAACATAACTTTGACAGCCGATGTTGAGGAAAAAAATCAAAGCAAAGGATAGGTATGAACCTTTTTCCTTAAAATCGGGATTTCGTGGTAATGTCGTTTCCAGTTTCCACAAACCCGTGTCTTCTCTTACATTTTCCAGATATCACACGGCAGGTAGCTCAAACCCCCTTTTATTTTACGATGTTAAATTCTTCACGAGATACATAGGTGAAAGAGAAGTATCCAATGTTATTTCAACGGTTGTAAAAAAAGATAAAAATTGGAAAGAGGGTAGCGGGTAAATGGCCTGGCCACGATTAATGGTCATGTAATTATTTTCAGTGCATCCAACGAAATTGCACAATGGGTTGTTATCGGAAATTGGAACCTTGTGAACCGAGATTGCGACTTTTTCATGGTGTAGAACAAATCACTGTAGATAGTCGGTGGTCTTCTATTTATGGGTTTTCTCTTTAGATCTATCAATGTACTAGTTCTATTAGTTTACACGCATAATGAGGACACGCGTATTTATTTCTCACGCTATCTTGTATTACAAAAGGCCTGTTTTTCACACGATTGAATTGAACACGAAACTTTATCGTCTACAATGAACGGCTAATTTCGTATTAAATTTTTGCATCCATTAAACATTGGAAAAACAGAAGTATCTCTCAAAATAGCCGACTTCCAAAAAAGACACAAAAAAGTGGAAAATAACTTTACTTTCGGAGGTCGGTGACTTTGTTTGTTTCATTGACTTTTTGCCACCGACTTCCGAAAGTAAAGTTATTTTCCACTTTTTAACCGACTTCAAAAAAAGGAGGATTTTCTCAATTGGTTGTATTTTTTTGTGTTCGTTACCTCATATCTTCGTCATTTATGAACCGATTTGAAATTTTATCGATTCAGATAAAAGAAAATTTTCTTTTATCTGAATCGATATACTTTCCGATTGGTCCCACAGAAATTTAATCAAAATCAGTTTAGTAGTTTGGTCTTTAAATCAGAATAGCTGGAATAAATATGTCACCCAAGTGAAAGAAATTGTGAAATTGATACTTGACAAGAATTTGTGTGTGATACAATAACTGAAAAGGGTAAAATAAAAACTTTTTTGTAAAAAAATAACCGCCTTCCAAAAAAAACACTAAAAAAGTATAGCACTAAAGAGGAAATTCACTTTACTTTCGGAAGTCGGTGGCAAAAAAGTCAATGAAACAACAATAGTCACCGACTTCCGAAAGTAAAGTTATTAAAGATAGTATCAATTTCGCAATTTCTTTCACTTGGATGACATATTTTTTTCCATTTATTTTGATTTAAAAACCAAACTACTGAACCGATTTTAATGAAATTTCTATGGGGCCAATCGGATAGTATATCCTTCCAGGTAAAATAAGAATTTTTCAAATCGGTTCATGAATGACGAAGATATGAGGTAACAAACACAATACAAAAAATACAACCGAATTGAGAACCTCTTCCTTTCTTTGAAGTCGGTTAAAAATACCAAGCAAATAGGAAAGCATTTTCAAGCTTTTTCGTCTGCGATATCGTATTGAAGAATCATGTTCGCTCGAATCTAATTTCAGAGCTTAGAAAAGCATCGATCAATGTCTGCCGCTTTCAAAGAGCATATCGGAGGCAAAGCAGAAGGTGTCACAGAGAATGGATCGACACTTAAACGAGTATCAATAGAGCTGCGATTTACGTGATTTGTTATTTTCTCAGTTTTTTTTTTACTCTTGAGCCTTTTCTGCAAAGGTGATAAGGTAAATGATTCTAATTCGGATTTTTTAAATTGGATTGTTAGTTTTCTACTGTATAGTTAAACATAAGCGTTCAACTCTTTTGAATATATATTTTTGAAACATAACATAACATCACGCCTGTAATCCGGCGAACGGCTAGGCAGAGGTGTACCTAATAGTACACCAAAATTTCTTGTTTTACGTCCCATGTAATTGGGGGTGAAAATATATTCAATTGGGCACAAATCCAGATTCCGTGGCTGCTACTGAGAAATTTCTGATGGAACCCAATAATACTTTGTCCGACCCGAGAATAGAAACCAGGACCTCATGCTCAGCAGACGTGCTTGCAACCACTTGACCAACAAGCAGTTCTCGTTTTTGCAATTTTTAAGCTCAAAACTAATTCGTTTTCAATTATATTAAGTAATATCGCTGTCTCAAACATGTATCACACATCTAGTGATCTTTAAAAGTATCAAAGAATATTTTCAGACAGAATACAAAAGTGCAGAGGCATAATACTTCAAGCCTTTTCATACAAAAGTGCGGAGGCATTTGCGAGCGCATTCGCCGATGAGACAGTTCCATTTGGCAATATGAGAGTGACGGCTTATGAAAAATGCGGCAATACCAGTTGAAGCCGACATTAAACCATCTGAATATGCGAAGGGTAGTAAATGTCACGTGTGATGGGGACTTAAACTAGAAGAGGGTGACTTTTAGGTGATATTACGTGAAATATTTCTGGTGAAACTACTAAGGTAAAGGGGGAGAGAAAGTCATTATTAGTATTGATTCTTGTGACAGTGATTGTACTTCCCATACAACTGTTGTTTCTGAGAGATTTGCCAAGTTTTCCACCGTGTTTGTACTGAACACAATGGTGGAATAGGACGCAAACAAGATGGAATATTTGTAAACTTTTGTAAGGTTTGTTTGTAAAGCATTACTCGTTGCGTTGTTTGTACCATTTTTGTCTCATGAGATCCTACTTTTCGAGTTTGAAATAACTATGTAACAGCTGCAGATCTCAGAAGTGAGCACTTAATATTTATAAAGGGGCCTGCATCTGCTTGCAAAAGGTAGATATTGGTGGTTTAATTCTGAAACACAGTTATTCAATGGCAAAAACTATCTTCAAATAGTGACAAGCAATTCAATGTCTTTTAAGGTAATTCGAAATGGACAAATAATTAATACTAGAAAAGTTTATTGAGTGTTTTAACGAGTTTCAATGAGTGAAACGGGAATAAGGAAAAAAACATGTATGCTTTTATAAACTTTTGGTGCTCAGCAATTTATGATGTGGTACATAACTAGTAAAGTTTGTTTCCTCAACGCTTTAAGGCCTAACATTCCTGTCTGAAGTCCTGTTACGCAGTAGTTTAGGCCCAGTTTTGGGAGTGCCCAAAACTGCAAGTAAACAAACAAGCCACCAAGCTGATACAAAACAAACTTGAATAATAGATGAATGGTGTACCAGAAGCAACTCGTAAAAAAACACTTTTCCGCCAAAGAAACGGGGGGCCGAGAAAAATTACACTCGTTTCGGTACAAGGAATTGGCGTTAATAAAAAACGCACCGTAATTCAGAAGTACTGGTGACAAACGAGGAGACTAGAGCCGAACTAATGAGCCACGGTTGGAGCACCTGACGACGGTAAAATGCCTATCCGAGGGACTTTACTACCTATTTGTTTGTACCTTTTTGGAGGGAGTTGGTAATTTTTGCGTCTTTTTTTGTTTATTTCGACGCTATTATAGAAACAAGTGGGCCAAATTGTAGTGTGTCGTAAATGGTACATTTTATAAGCCTGTTACTAAGAGTAGGTCATGCTCGACACCTGTAATGTTTCACCTGTGCGTCCACCTTACGCTTATGCATAGTTATTCTTGGGTGCAGAAGATCCAAAATAACCGCTTGTTGTTTTCTACAGAATTTATTGTCCTAATTCAATGAGCCTTCAGTTGACATGGAGACTATTTTTCATTTCATTGTTACATTGTCTTTTAAATATTCAGTGCATACATTTCACTTTATTTGCGAGGAAGCCAATATTCAACCTCTACATGCCATGACGTAGTGTGTGTTAAATCTGATATATAGTACCACGACCAGCACGTGTATCGAAATAACACAAATCCCAAAATTGGGGAGGTGGACCAAATAAATCGGAAACCAAAATGACGCCCTAACAATCCCATAATCCCGTACCTCGGACTATACACGGTCGGATTTGAATTCGGGACGGTAAGATGTTGCATATGGATGTTGTAGTTGGGCTAATAATATTTTCTGGTCATAATGCTAGCTTGAATCTAATGTTTTAACTTTTTAAGGAACAATTATTAAAAAATTAAATATCGTTTTTGATAAGTTTAAGTACTATAAAAACTTTAAAAAATTCAAAAGTGCAATACTAAAGCATTAGAAAAGATAGCGTAAGTGATTCATTTTCATGAGTTATTATTATTAATATATATTCGCTGTAAGTACGTCCCTCTTGTAGACAATGAGACGTTTACGTATTTTAAGATTGATAAAGTTTGAAAACAATATGTACTATAGTATGAACTGATCATGATTTGAGCTGAAATCAAGCTGCTGTTGATTTTTTTCAGTCCATCACGCTAGTACGACATATTAGCTACCCCAAAATACAGGTTGTTTAAATTTTAAAGCGTCCGGATCAGGGATCAAAGCGTCATTATAAGTATCCGATTCGGCACGAACCGTGTTGTACTGAGCTATGAGCAAATACCGCACTCGTCATTTTGTAAAGGGCCCACCCTGTTAATCCTTGTTCGTGATTTGTTTCACATTATTCGAGGATTGTGGTGATACAGTAGTGGTATAAAAAAAAACTGTCGTAGTTGTGTTATTGCTTTTCCTCTATATTTTTAAATGAGCAGTTTAGTTTGTCTTTTAGTTTGTTGCATTTTTATTCCTCCCTATCTAACCTATCCTCGTTTTCAGGTAAGTCTATGTTACCAATATCTATACTGCTCAGGGATTATACATCATTATCATTCTTCTGCCTTAATCTGAATTTATTTGGGGTCGCTGCAGCATGCCTTCTTCTTCCATACTTCTCTATCACTCGTCATCTCAGACCTCCTTTCTAGCCATATCATCCTTCATACAGTCCATCAATCGATTCTTTGGTCTTCCTCTACTCTTCTGATCAGGGATTATTTTCAGGCATAATAAAAAGTTTGCAGTCATTCTTATTCCTTCCAATTTACTTCGTCAAACTCTTAGATTTATGACGATTATATCACAGCCTATTAAAGTAAGACCAATACAAATTTCGAGGAAACGACAACCACCCATGTTGCCACCTATCATAAACACTCATCGCACGAAAGCTTTCATCCCCTTATGCAAATTGGCAACATTTATGGTGTGACTGCGTAACTCACGCACGACCGACGACGGCTGCGTATAGCTAGTATAACAGGCCGAACCTACCCTTTTTGTGAGATGACACCCATTTTTGGTAACCAGGAAATTGCGAACGACGCCTAACTAGAAAGCCTTGTGTAATTTGTTTGAGGTTTTAGATAAATTGAGGTGTCATAAATTGTGTTTACATGTTTGGTAATATAAAATATTGCTGGCTGGTTTTGGTAAGGATATTTATTATACCGCTTGTATTTATTTATTCTTCTTATGCACTGGATATATCGGAATCTAATTATCGATAAGCACGAACTTTGCAACAATAACTGTTTTATCGGACTAGCTAAACATTAGTTCCTTTTTTGTCGTCAAAGATTATGTAAATTAAAATTACAGTAATAAAATTAAGTAAATAGTGAGACAATGAGTTCTACCTCAAAAGTAATCTTAACACAGTCAGATTTCCATTGCTCCAAGAATAATAATGATAACAATGATATTGTTTGTATACTGTTATGAGTTTACAACACACATGTGTATGAAATACAATCATACTGTTTAGAACCATGCATGTACAGAATACGCTCACCAAGATCTGAGTTCAAAAAAATGTATTTTAATTACACATTTCTAACTAGATGGCGTTGACGTCGAATTAGAAGTCGGTGTTAAGATTCTCCGCCGTTTGGTTGGGGTCCTGCCAATAGAGTCAATAAAAACTTTTTAGATCAGTACATAGTACTCGGTTGTTTTAATTTACACTCAACCTTACTTAGATACTCAATAAGATCAAAATTAATAGTACTGGGAACCTCCGCCGCGTCCGGCACTCAACATTGGTCCTACGAGCCGGTTAAATAACCGTTTTTTGAGTTCGCGCGCGGCCCGTTCCGCTTGCCCGTGTACTCGCAGTGGATCGCTGCGGCAAGAGTACTCGGTCCTCCGCATCGGCAGCGACAGCTCTGTCTAGTGTTGTGGACGAGCTCGGCAGCAGCGGCAGGGAAGTGGTGACCAGAGGGCGCCACTTGCAGCCAGATCAAACGGGTGGTGATCGAATACGTCACCCCCGCAGTTCAACGTGTCGTCACAAGAAGGACGACACACCCCCCAGTTCAACGTGACATCGGAAGACTGACGTCACATCCAAAAGTTCAACGTGTCGCCACCAGGGCGCGCCAGAACCATCGTGTGTGTGAGTGAAGTGCAAATTGTGAGTACATTTTTATTTCATAAACAAAGGAAGTTAAGCAAGCAATTTTGAACTTTATTTCTTCCAAGAATTTAACTTAGACATTTATTGAAGAATTTTGGACTTGTAGAATTTTAAGACTTAGAATATTTCCGCTTATGTTTTAATATTTTGTGTTGTGTGCATTTTAGTTAAGGACTTAGAATAGTTTCTTAAAAAACGACGGAACGGGGAACTTATGCCCGATTTCCGACGGATTTTAATTATATTTAAAACACTTGCAAAATTTTGCGAAACTCTTTAGGACATAGAATAGTTTCGTCAATACTGGACTTGTATTATATTTCAAATCAGGTTTGACAACAAACATTGTTTTGAAACACTTGTTAGTTTGTTAACATTTAAAGTGGTTTTATTTAAATTGTTTTCCCGTTAATAACTGTATCAAAGATGGAGGGATTAATTAACGTACTAAAAGGCTTCCAAAATGTTATTATTAAAGGATTAGCAAATTTCAAAAAAAGTCCTAAAGAAAGATTAACGATAGAATACATTGAAACTAGACAAGAATTGTTAGAAAAGGATTGGGATTCGTTTAAAGAAACCAATACTAAAATTTATCAAAACTCTAAATTAGATGATAATGTAGAGCAAAAGGTTGTTAACATGTATGATACAACCGAAGACACTTATATAATGTATAAAAGTTTGTTAAAAGCAACACTTAATAGCATTAGGCCAAGGGAACCAGTACAACCCAGTAATGGTTCTTCTAACAGTTCTTTTAAATCAGCATGTTCATTAGTAAAATTACCAAAGATCACCATTCCAATATTCTCTGGAAAATATGGAGAATGGACAACGTTTCGTGATCTATTTATATCATTAGTCCATAAAAATGAATCTTTAGATAACGTACAAAAGCTACACTATTTAAAAAGTCATCTTTCGGGTGAAGCTGATCAATTAATACGGAATACACCAATAACGGATGCAAATTATCGTGAATGCTGGGATTTATTAGACAAGAGGTATAGCAACAAAAGATATCTCGCCAATTGCATATTAAAAAGGTTATTTGGTATAAAACGTATGCAAACTGAGTCAGCGACTTCACTAAAAGAACTTTTAGATACCACCAGTGATTGTTTAAATGCGTTGTCAAATTTAGGCATAAATGTGAGTACATGGGATGTTATCATTCTACACATCATGACGTTTAAATTAGATGTTGAAACTCGTAAACAATGGGAAATAAGCGTCAGCGGTAGCATTTCCAATGATTTTCCTACCATTGAGCAATTCAAATTGTTTTTGGAACAACGTTTCCGAGCATTTGAGTGCATAGAACCAAATAAGGGATCAGGTCACCAGATCAACAAAAACAGTTCAAACCATACGCCTAAGACAATGCTTGCCACAAACTCATCATCACACATGAAATGCGAATTCTGTTCAGAAGGCCACAAACTTTGTTTTTGTAAACCGTTTGCAAAACAGTCGCTTGATGGTAGACGTGAATTTGTACGTAAAAACAGAATATGCTTTAACTGCTTAGGTAGCAACCACACAGTTACAAGCTGTAAAAAGGACACTAGTTGTAAAGTTTGCCAAAAGCGACACCATTCACTGTTACATATTAACCAAGACAAAGACCCTGAAGCAATGCCAGCTGCTGATAGTGCTAGTCCTTCGACTAGTGCTAATCAGATAGTGGCTTGCTTGTCAACAGGGAAGGTACCCAAACCCAAACAAGTTTTATTAGCCACTGCACTAATAAAAGCTGAGTCAAAGACGGGTGGATACCAAACAGTACGAGCCTTACTCGATCAAGGTTCGCAGGCTTGTTTCATTACAGAAGCAGCAGTTCAACTTCTCAACCTGAAAAAGATTCCAAGTCAAGGGTTTGTTTTAGGGTTAGGAGGCAATAGATCAACCATGACAAAGTACATGGTACAAATAACGATCAAATCTCGCGTCGATTTTAGTTTTAAGTTTACGCTTAATGCTTATGTTTTAAGCAAGATCACCTCTTATTTACCAGAACGAAGCTTAAACACGGATACTTTCGGCTGGTTACAGGTCAACAATCTGTGTTTAGCAGATCCAGAATTCAACACACCCAACAAAATCGATATTCTGTTGGGTGCTGATGTTTATAGCTGTATTATTAAGGAAGGTTTAGTTAAGAGTCCTTCTGGTAGTCTTATAGCACAGAGTACTAGATTAGGTTGGGTCCTGTCAGGTGCAGCGGGTCCTGAAAGTAAAAGTACACATGAAATTAACGTAATGCATTGCAAAATACACGTAGATGATATTTTAAAGACATTTTGGGAAATTGAAGAGAATATTAGTACTAAAAAGATATTGACACCAGAGGAAAAGAAATGCGAAGAGCTTTATAGTGAGACTACTAAGAGAGATAGCGATGGTAGATATATAGTCAGATTACCTTTCCGAGACGAAGATCCTCCTTGCAAGTCTGGAAATTCACGTGGCATAGCTAAATCGAGATATCACGCATTAGAGAGAAGATTAGCAAAGAACAAAGAGTTAAAAGAAAAATACACAGAAGTAATAAATGAATATTTACAGTTAGGTCATATGAGGCACGTGAAGAAAGATGATAGCAAAAGGGAAGAAGCAGTGTATCTACCACATCACGCAGTCATTAGGGAAGACAAGACCACGACTAAAGTTCGCGTTGTTTTCAACGCCTCTGAAAAGAACAACAAAGGAGTATCATTAAATGACACGCTCATGGTTGGTCCAAAACTGCAAGCTGATTTACGTCACACGGTTTTAAAATGGAGAGTATATGCTATAGGACTTGTAGCGGATATAATTAAAATGTATCGCCAAGTCAAGGTAGCAGAAGAAGATGCAATGTTCCAAAGAATACTGTGGCGTGACAGTCCGGACAAAGATATACAAGATTACGAGCTTGTGACTGTGACTTTTGGAACAGCTTCTGCACCGTACCAAGCAGTCAAAACTTTACGTCAGATCGCTGTAGATGAAGGTGAAAACTACCCACTAGCTGCAGATAAGGTTTTAAATTGTTTCTACATGGACGACTTAATGACAGGATGCAACAGTGTAGAAGAAGGCATTGAAATATATAAGGAAATGATAGCATTATTAGGAAAAGGCGGATTTATATTACAAAAATGGAATAGTAATAGTCATGAAATACTTAAGAGAATAGAAACAATTGAAAATAGTTTAGATAAAGAACAACCAGATGAAACAAGAACAAACAGAAATAAGGACAAAACAATAGAACAAATAGAAATACAGAACAATGAATTAGAGAAAATAGAACACAAAGAAGCGAAAGGGTTAGAAATCAAATTAGATAGTACAATAAAAATTTTGGGACTTACCTGGAACCGCAACGAAGATACCTTCCAGTACTCGGTGAATCTTCCTCCGCCGACGACTGCACCTGTAACTAAAAGGACAATTATTTCGGACATAGCCCGACTTTTCGACCCACTAGGTTGGTTAGCTCCTAGTGTGGTTTTAGCAAAAACATTCATCCAAAAATTATGGCTTGCAGGTGTTAGTTGGGATGAAGAACTGAACACTGAATTAATAAAAGAATGGAGTACTTACCGTGAAGAGTTGCCACTACTTAGCAAAGTTCGGATACCTCGTTGGCTTGGAACTAAGTTGCACGACGATCTTGAGCTGCATGACTTTAGTGACGCCTCCAAAACCGCGTACTCAGCCGTGATTTACTTGCGGATAATAGATGTTGTAGGCAATGTTCATGTTTCGTTGTTGGTTGCAAAAACCAGAGTAGCCCCCGTCAAGCAAATTAGTATACCACGTTTAGAGTTGTGTGGAGCAGTTCTACTGTCAAATCTTCTAATAGAAACAGCAGATGTCCTGAATATTTCTAGGGATAAAATCAAGGCCTGGACAGATTCCACTGTCGTGTTGGCTTGGCTTAACAGCCATCCAAGCAGATGGAAGACGTTTGTGGCGAATCGCACCTCGGAAATATTGACCACGATGAAGGCATCTCAATGGTTTCATGTGAAAACCAAGGACAACCCAGCAGACTGCGCCTCACGAGGTATCTTACCTAGTGCATTGATAGACAATCGTTTATGGTTTTACGGACCATTATTTCTAACTGAGAGAACAATAGTTTATAAGAGGCCAAGTGATTTGAATATCGACTTAGAGCAAACAACAAAAACAAACATTGCTGTAGTGCCAGAGCTTTCAATGTTCGAGCGGTATTCGTCATTACAAAAGTTAGTTAGGGTAATCGCATATTGCAGACGTTTTTTAAGGAATAACACTTTTAAACATAGTTATTTACATAAGTTAGAGCTAGAAGCAGCGCTAGAATGTTGTATAAGACAAACACAAAAAGATATATTTACAGCAGAATATTTACAATTACAGGACAAAGGTTATTTACAATTAAAATCTAGTAAGCTAAACTCACTCTGTCCATATCTGGACAACAGAGGCCTTATCAGAGTTCGAGGTAGACTTGAGAAAGCTCCATTGAATGAAGACACAAAGCATCCGATAGTGTTACCAAACTCTTGTCATCTGACAAACCTTATAGTGGCAGATGCCCACTTAAAGACTCTGCACGGAGGTCCGCAACTAATGTCAAATTATTTGAGAACAGCTTACTGGGTTATAGGAGTCAAGAACCTAGTCAAACACTGTGTACACAAATGTGTAACATGCGCTAAACATCGCGCTAGCGTCAAGAACCAAATGATGGGTTCGCTTCCAACAGTTAGATGTTCTCCAGCGCGACCGTTTCTACACAGCGGTGTTGATTATGCTGGCCCTATTAATATTAGGACAACGAAAGGTCGTGGGCATCGTTCGTACAAGGGCTACATATGTTTGTTTGTGTGTATGTCCACCCGTGCTATACATATAGAAGTCGTCAGTGACATGAGTACACAAGCTTTTTTAGCCGCCTTCAGACGTTTTGTGTCTAGGCGAGGTCATTGCGCCAAAATATGGAGCGACAATGGCACTACATTTGTAGGTGCCCCCCGAGAATTGCAACATTTGACAACCATTCAGGCAGCAATAGCAGAACAACTTGAGGCCAACGGTACTGAGTGGCACTTCATTCCCCCACATAGCCCTAATTTCGGTGGACTTTGGGAAGCAGGTGTGAAATCCACAAAGTTTCACCTCAAACGGGTCATTGGTGATGCTACTTTGACGTATGAGGAAATGAGCACACTCCTCAATCAAGTAGAAGCTTGTTTAAATTCACGTCCAATGAGCGTCATTAACGTTACTGATCCTGGTGAACTGATACCTTTAACTCCTGGACACTTCCTAATTGGAGAGCCAATAGTAAGTGTACCAGATAATAAACATGAGAATATAAATGTTAGTTATTTGTCACGGTGGCAATTTATTCAAAGGATGCTGCAATCATTTTGGAAACGCTGGTCCCAGGAATATTTGTCCAATCTTATGAATCGGTACAAATGGTCTTATAAAATTCCTGAGCCAAATGTTGAAGACATTGTTTTGGTTAAGGAAAACGATTTGCCGCCAAGTCGTTGGATGTTAGGTCGCGTAGTAGAGAAACATCCCGGTGCTGATAACATCACCCGTGTAGTCACATTACGCACTAAATCCTCTACAATTAAGAGGCCAACATCTAAACTTTGTATTTTACCAGTTGCAGCAGATCACTGAATTTATGTTTTTTTTTTATGTCACATTGTTATTTTAGAAGCTTAGCCAAATAAGTAGTTTAAGGATTTCAAAATGTTAGACATTAAGAATTATTGTAGTACAAATTTAGTTCAAGAAGGACATTCCTTCAGTAATGTCCTTGGTGGGCGGTATGTTTAGAACCATGCATGTACAGAATACGCTCACCAAGATCTGAGTTCAAAAAAATGTATTTTAATTACACATTTCTAACTAGATGGCGTTGACGTCGAATTAGAAGTCGGTGTTAAGATTCTCCGCCGTTTGGTTGGGGTCCTGCCAATAGAGTCAATAAAAACTTTTTAGATCAGTACATAGTACTCGGTTGTTTTAATTTACACTCAACCTTACTTAGATACTCAATAAGATCAAAATTAATAGTACTGGGAACCTCCGCCGCGTCCGGCACTCAACACATACCGTGCCCAAAATAGCGTAATAACGTCGTATCAATACAAATAAACCCGTAATAGCCCGTAGGCATCATTTCGTAAACATGATTTGGTCTAAAAGTCGGTTCCCTAGCAACGGCCCGCTTTGCCCACATTCGAGTAATTTGGACGCAAATGGCTGCGTGCGAGTTTATGTGGTGTGCTCACACTGGGATCATTATGTGTGGTTACGAAGGAAAATGCGGGCACGTAATAGTCCAATGTGCAGTCATTGGAATTATAGCTGTACAAGAATGTTTTGACGCGTGGCCGCAATCGGAATTAAATCCGTCACCTTGTTTTTTCAAAAAAAAATTACCAAGGGCGTCAACGTCGTTCAAGTTGGGCTTATAGTTCTTTATAGCGCTGTTTACAACTTTAAAATGAACTCATGCATCTGTGGCATTACCCACATCAGCAGTTGTCCGGTAAATACTAATTTTCAATAGTTATTCCACAAATGAATCGCTATTGGGTTTTAATCCGCTAACATTTTTTTCTAATACAGACCACAATTACTTAAATTAAACGTCTATTCTAATAATCCAATTGAAAAAAAAAAATATTTTCCTCGTTTTATAGAACCAAATTAAATATTTTACTGCCGCTCATAGAATAAATTTTATTCTATAAAACCCTATAGCGATTTTTTCGTGGAATAACTATTGAAAATTTGCAACTATAAGATAAGAACAATTTAAGGATAGTATGAGTTTCAAAAACCTATGTTTGTAATAACATAAAATCGCAATAAATAAATACAGTAGGAGTACACTTTTATCTGTTGTGTTTACGCAAATTGACAAACTCCGTAAATCATAATAATTTTGTTTTTAAAACTCATTAAGTAACTATACAAAAAGGTGGTCCTCTAACTTCTTTCTATTAGAAAATTGGTCACCAGAACTTGAGTGAGCGTTGACCTTTCTTCTTTAGGGGGGGACACTTGGTCCGAGGGTGCAAACAAATAAAACGAAATGTTTGACGGGGTTCGAACAACTCGAGAATTTTCCCTTGATCTTCGAATTACTTCATTCTTTGGAATACTCTTCAATTATCGACTCCTGGCATTCGGATTATTTTTACCAATTAAAAAGTTAGGCGGATTAAAAGTTTTAAGGAATTGCTCATTGATGAGATTTCGTATTATGTTCCGTTCTGGTGTTTTATTAGAATTAAATTATCGTAATTTTGACGGTTGAAAAAAGAAGCTTTTTAACTTTAGATATTCTAGTAATGTCTATTGCTCGTAGTGTTTTTTTTAAAACATAGTCCAGATTATCAAGTGCGTTAGTTACTGGTATTAATGATGTAGGTGTGTAAAGAGCTAACCATTTCCTAAGAGACCATAGCTACCGTCCTTTCTCAGTTATTTCACCTTTGACATCAGCAACCCAATATAAACCTTATCATAATGAAATTAAAGATCACTGTGATTTTGACAGACTTGTAAAATCAGAAGTTAATAGTTATTTTAATGGACTCTACGCTCCTTAGGATAGAGTCCATTCCGAATCATAAAATGACAACACAGAAAGCCAGGTACGATCTAACATTGATTCATCTATTGACAAAGACTAAGCAAGCTGATCGTACTCGTAAAAGGATATGTAGTGCACTATACGTATAACCTCATGAACGAGGCCATATGTTTACTAATAAAGAATATAATATCATCTCGAGCGTGCTCCCACGTGTGATCAAAGGATTTTCATATGTTTCATTCATCTAAAACTGTACAAGAATCATCTGGCGCGTGGCCAAAACTGGAACTAAAGCGCCATTTTTTTTTTCACTTTTTTTGCCTTTTCCTGATTATGTTAAAGTTAGCCACTGGATGAAGCTAAATGCCAATATTTATAAAGAGCGACGATTTATGATTGAATATTAAAATAAAATAAAAATTACACTAAAATTAGGAAAGTATTAGAGTACCATAATTTGTTATAAATATGTGTGTGTTATGTTTGTCCTATTCGGTAAAAAAATGTTTTTTGACCTTGTGAAAATTGTAGTTATTCATAGTAATTCGTCTTTTGTTTCTTATAATTATTCAGGCCGTTTATATAATATTTTAATGACAGTGTGTGATTGATTCTCTTGTGATAATTATGTTATTTACACAATGAGACATTGTAGCGGAATATACACTGTAATAACTTCCATGAGTGAAATTCACACGGCCCCATAGAATGCACGTGAGTGCCTACTTTCTACCCTTCCATTCAAAATAACCTATTGAAAAAAAAAAAAATTGAAATAGTACTAATTTAACCATAATATGTCTATTTTCTCGCCACAAACGTTACAGTGAACTACTGCACAACTCATTAACCACCGGGTAATACCCCTTGGTTGACAGACTTCGGGCTTCTAACCACACGTGAAGACTGTCAATGATCTACAAACTACAGCCGGGAGCAACAGCTTAAGGTGCTTTTAACCGACTTCAAAAAAAGGAGGAGGTTCTCAATTCGGTTGTGTTTTTTTTTTTGTTATTTTTTTTTTGTTTTGTGTTTGTTACCTCATATCTCCGTCATTTATGAACCGATCTGAATTTTTTTTCTTTTATCTGAATGGATCTACTTCCCGATTGGTCCCATAGAAATTTCATCAAAATCGGTTCAGCAGTTTGGTTTTGAAATCAAAATAGCTGGAAAAAATGTCGCCAAGTAAAAGAAATTGCGAAAGTGATACTTGACAATGATTTGTGTGTGGTAAAATAAAAACTACTTTTTTGCAAAAAAAACCGACTTCCAAAAAAAACACAAAAAAAAAACATACAACCGAATTGAGAACCTCCTCCTTTTTTTGAAGTCGGTTAAAAAGTGGAAAATAACATTACTTTCGGAAGTCGGTGCCAAAAAAGTCAATGAAACAAACCATAGTCACCGACTTCCGAAAGTAATGTTATTTTCCACTTATTTGTGTTTTTTTTTGGAAGTCGGTTGTTTTTTTTTGCAAAAAAGTTTTATTATAAGCGAAGGAACTAGCTTTAACAGCACGCTTGGCGCAGTGGTTGAGCGATTGACAGTTTCCCTGCGTGTCGCAGGTTCGATGTATGACCTACAGACAGTTGTTCCTGGTCTGGCTGTTTGTGTATGTGAGTTTGAATGTTTGTAAACGCACCCACAATACAGAAGAAATTCCTACGAAAAGTTTAAAAATTCAAAGAATTCTGTTGTTTAAATAAATACTTCCTTTATCAATTTTACAAATGTTTACCACCTATTCTGTCATCGTCTTTCAAACGCCAAAAGATCTTTGTAGCAGTGTACTTAATATTTATTCAGTCGTCATACTCCATACGTGATAGGTTTTGATGTGATGTTAAGGCAAGAGCATATCGTATATAACGTATTTGCATACTAAGCATTTCCTATTTTGTTCGTTATGTTTTGTCAGTATTGTTATTTGGACGTGGAATATAGGAATTCGTATTTGTGTAGTTTTTTCCTGTTCGTATCAATATGGATAGGTAGGATGACATGACATGTCATTGGTGAAACAAACTGAGCCAACCAACTTATAACTGGGTTTTATAAAAAAAAAAGTTGTCTACTGCTGTGCATGAGGTCTATTATTACCAGGTCATGCAAAGTGTTACTGGGTTTTTAACATAACATAAATTAACATCATGCCTGTTATCCTCGAAGGATTAGGCAGAGGTGTCCCTAATAGTACACCCACTGGGTTTTTAAATTAGCAATTTTTCTGTAGCTCTCTAGATTCTAGATGTCTGCCCAGTGTAACAGTGTTTGTCCACATTGGTATGCCTCTGCCTCACCGTTTGAAGATACTCTCAAAAAGTAACTCAATCTTGTGACTCCATGTGAAATCGAAGCCAACTTTATATTCGGTGTTAGGTTGTTTTCTTCATCTCAAATATCTCATGAAATCAAATGCAAGTCATATGATCTGGTTGCAGATAACAAGTTTGATTTCTTAGAAATAGCAAGCGGAATTTAATGGTGAATTGCAGAATGCCAAAGAGAAAATTTTGGATCGAATCTGCGATTATTTTAAAACTCTTCTATCACTTTTAGTTTTACTATTTTAGAATAGAAGTTCTTCTGGCCAAATAACAGCAAGTGAATAGATCAATTTTTAGGAGCTTTTAATTAGTCCAAGAGATTTACGAGTAGAATTTAGAATAACATCTTTACCAAAGTAAATCGCGAAGTTTTGTACCAACAAAATCAAAAGTATCAGTGTCGTGCACCGTTGCACAACTAAAATGAAGATCAAGCTAAATATGTGCGATAGTTCAAACTACTAGTAAACTTAATAATTAAGCCAAAGACAAAAGCGAAGAAGGAGTCGTATATTTTACATGAGATTTAAATAAAACAGGATCCACGAACAGACGCACACACACTACGTACAAATCCGATTCCTCCTACACGTCTTCAATTACACATTCCGGATGCTAGAACGATTTAAATTCGTCGGCCGACATGGCTAGCCGAATGTAAAGTTTACCCAAAGCAGTTCACATGTCGTATTTGGAGAATACCGAGATTGGACTAAAATGTTTGGCTTTAATTAGTACTGAAGGAAGGATATTTAGGTAGGCTTGTTATAATTAATTGTTTAACCGTTCTGGGAATATAAATAGTAGAGGAATTGTGTAGTAGTGATAGAAAAGTCAGTATAACAAATGATAAAGATAGCGCGTTTGATTAAGTTTGCTATATTAGTTCAAGTTATTAACAAAAGAGTTCGTCATCGTATATTCTTGTTTTAGAAACTAGCATCGGAGTTTCTATAGACCCATAACTCAACGACCGATGTTGGGTCCGCTCCAAAACTAAATCATAGAAATTTAACATTTAACGTTTGTTAAGGTAGAGTACGTATTTCAGTGAGAACTGTGTACAGCTAATACTAAAATAGCTTTACTCGTCGTATTTTGGGCACATTATAGAATGGGGTAAGATTATCCCATATTTAAATAAGTACCCTTCTAAGTTAAGCTTGTTTACTTTGCTTGTGAAGAATGCGGTACAGATGTGGTCGAAACTAATAATCCGACCGTCGATCATTTGGAAGTGTTAACGCGTGGTGATTAAATGCAAGAAGGTGAAAGTGGAGTAGTAAATGAAAGAACTAAATTAGCGTTTACTCTGTATTTATAATGGGTGTAAAAATAAACTTAACGAAGCCGAAAAGTATTTGTTCTGCCCGCCAATGCGATATAAGCAATATTTTTTGCGTAAAGTTACTTAGTTTGATGTGCAGAATGCTTGGTTGCCGGCTTCGTGAAGGGTACGTCGTTTACCACTTGTATTTTTCAGATAAACTAAGAATGAAGTTTTGAAACTCATTAACATTTTTGTCTCATTGTCAATCTCAAATCAATTGAGAAGACTGCTTGCTTTAAGATTATTTAAATCCCGCGACCATAACATAACTATTCAGACTCGACGTAAATATTATAATTATTAATGAATAGGACAATTCGGTCAATAGTATGCATGAACGCCTTCAAAATGATACCAACAAAGATAGAATGGTGTTTGTTATTCAAGAACAATAGATATAACCGATAGTATTTGGTACTGTAACAGTCCTTCAATGAATGACTCACTAGAGACCGGTTTACTTAACCCACCAGTAAGCACAGTTGAGTAACTATGTACAATATGTACATAGACACAATAGTATAGACCTACATGCAGAAGTGTTTGAGCCAGAGTAAATAACAATTGTTCGATGACTAAATTAGGTACGTCTATACCACCATAAACCTCGACATTCTCGTTTGAGAAATCTTCTTCAAGCTCCATAATTTTAATTTTAATCAGATTTTTGATTAAACAGTGACTTGAATTTATTCATTCTTAATTTGATTGTCGTTTAATTTCAATTTTATTTTAATTTGTTTATATTTGATTTTACTTCACTTAATTTGATTTTATTTTGGATTTTGAATTTAATTGTAATTTGATATTTGATTATTTTCTATTTATAATTTATTTTTCATGTAATTATTTGTGACATTTTTTTATTTTTTTGTTATGGAAGAGCGGAGTCTCCTAACACAGGCATTCTATGCTTAAAAGGAGGCTCCAATCACTAATACTCGTAGTATCAATCGACTTGTAAATGAAAATAAATTATTTTGAAATTATTTTGATTTTTGATAACCTAGCACAGTCTGCAAAGCAATTAACCAAATTGTAAAGAACGAACACCCTTCAATCGATTTGTTTGCAAGCAGCTTAGCGATGCATTCAGATAGTGGCTGCGCGTGCATTTCTGCTTATGCAGGTACTTAATTTAGTATTATGTAATGAATGTGTATGCGTAATGAATAGGTAATTAAATTCGTAACTTTTACAACAATAGATACATCTCTTTTGCTAACTGTGTAATTGGCCTGTCGTGGATTACCTCACTATTACTTTTGTATAAGCTACCCAAACGCAATAAAATAAAAATACTGTTTTTTTACAGTCATATCTGGTTAAAGGATGCTGTGGTCCATCCGTAAGTTAGGTTAACGTGATTGACGATCGATCTCATTCGGCTGCCTCGGGTGATGAATCTGATTGAACTAGAAAACTGCATGATTATGTCGACCGCGATCGAAGGGTACATACTCTTGAGTAGGGCCGACTGCTGAGTTATGTTTTGCTCGGATTTCCTTCCGAAGCACATGTGGCTTTATGAAATTGACATGGGTACCTTTACGTGACCTGAACTTTACAACCCGATTACTTATGTAAAACATCGTTGTCATAGGTTCGAATACAGTATTATTTTAGTCAAATGTATCACTTGTAGGGCTTCTCACCGCCCCTAAAATGATTGTTATGTAAACGCACTTGTACACAGTCACCTCAATAAAGTATTATCAGAACATCATTTCTATGATTTCCCGTATCACATGGGACTTGAAACATAACCAGCAAAATTTGGGTTATAGCAAGATACATCTCTACTGTCTGTAATCCCTGAACGGTTAGGCAAAGGTGTACCTAAAAGTACACCCACATTTTGCCAGTTATGTTTTTTTAAATCTCATGTAATAGGGGGTGACCCTATTGCCGTCAACTGGTCACAAATCCAGTCTTCTTGGCTGCTACTGAGAAATTCCTGATGGAAAAACCCAATAACACTTTGCCCGACCTGGGAATCAAATCTGGGACCCCGTGCTCAGCAGTCGCGCTTGCGACTACTAAAAAAACGAGGCAGTTAATACGAATGTTATGAAAATGAGTTCTAACAGTAAAACTAACTATAAATTATTCTAACTATAAATTATTACTTCACTGCATCACTAGAGCCAGAAAGGTAATAAAGAAACATGTTATTAGTTTTTGCTATACGGAGAAGATGTTAAAAGGAAATCGGGTTGTTAACTGGTTAGCAATTAGACGACCATTCAAGCGCTAATTTCCTTTGACGTGAACACGCTATGGTTTCAGAATAGTTAATATCGCTGTTACTAAGGAATTATTTGTAAAGTCATGGCAGTTTCTACCTTATGTATCTTATATCGCTGGCTTATGTTTTGTTACGGTATGTTTCTCGAGCATAAAATGAACACACAAAAGAAGAAAAGTATTAAAAAAGGTCGTCAAAAAATTCGTCCACGTCGCTGTCAATAGGAATAGTGCCCAGAAGGCTGGCAGCATTGCCACGCTGAATGGCAAAAAGCTAAATCTAACAATCTTGTTTTTATTGTCTCTATTAGTCTGCAAATTAGTTTTTCCTATACGCGGTGTAGATCGTGACACAAACTGTAACTACTACACACTACTATTTACTTTTTAACCGACTTCAAAAAAAGGAGGAGGTTCTCAATTCGGTTGTATGTTTTTTTTTTGTGTTTGTTACCTCATATCTTCGTCATTTATGAACCGATTTGAAAAATTCTTCTTCTATCTGAATGGATCTACTTCCCGATTGGTCCCATAGAAATTTCATCGAAATCGGTTTAGCAGTTTGGTTTTGAAATCAAAATAGCAGGAAAAAATATGTCATCCAAATAAAAGAAATTGCGAAATTGATACTTGACAAGGATTTGTGTGTGATGCGATAACTAAAAAGGGTAAAATAAAAACTTTTTTGCAAAAAAAAACCGACTTCTTTTTCCACTTTTTTAGTGTTTTTTTTTGAAGTCGTAGTTCTTTTTTTTTGTTTAAACGGCGAAAAATTGCAATGGACCTAAATTCTAGGTAAAAAAAATTGTGTCACCAGGTCCCTCATTATACAATACGCACATGATGATGAAAAATCAGAGGAGCGTGTCTTGGGTTCGAACTCGAGACCTATGACTTGGCTTGCCTTGGCAGTCCTAAGGTTCCACCGCTAGGCGATCACTGCTTACCACCAGCATGCTTGAGAGATATTTCTCGATGGCATGTAAAGCCAAGTCAGAGGCCCATTGGGCGGCATTAAAACTCTGACACCAGGTTAGGCATTAACCACACGATGTAGAATGAAGTATTACAGGTTAGGCACTAACCACACGATAAAGAATGAAGTATTACTAAATTTACTTTTATTTTATTAATTTTAAGAAAACTTACAGCTAATACATTCGAGTAGTCAAAAGTAATATGTACAAGAAGGCCAATTACAAGTTTCCACATATATGTATAAACTTATGTATAAAATTGTCCATGTGTTATGTAAGTTTCTTGATTCCAATTTCCTAATGCTGAGCGGATGGACTCTCAAATTCAGCAAATGTCCATGTTCCCTTTATTATGTTTTTATAACCTCCGAGCTCCGTTGGGATTCCGCCCCTCCTAACTCAGAACATCTAACGACGGTCTACCACTTTTCCGACACCTACTTACTTAATATCCCGTGATAGAAAATACATGGTGGACCCTGGACACCGACGCGACAACAGTTACCACGTACTCAGTACATTATTCTGAAACACCAATATATAAATTATTTATCGGTTATAAAAAAAAAACAGCAGTTCCCTACACAAGTGCAATATCTTCACGGTCAAAATGTTTGGAACGGCTTTTTTTTTAATACCACGCTGTGTAGTCTCTACAATACGATGGAAATGACATTGGTTAAGAACATCTAAAATAACAATTCCATTGTCTGAACTAACGAGGTTGTCGTACTTTTCAGAGTGGAAAATGTCGAACGTTTGCCAACGGTACATCAGGCGTCACTGCGAAGAGAAGGTTGGAGGGTCCTACATGAAGGTACGTGGTCAGAAATATCTGTAACTGTAAATCATAGCTCTATGTCCTACTTATGCGTCATTGGGTTGTTAAATTCGGTGCATAAAATCACGCCTGTAATCCCCGAAGGGATAGGCAGAGGTTTACCTAACAGTACACCCTCAATTCACCAGTTATGTTTAAGTCCCATGTAATAGGGGGCGAGCCATTAGCCGAGCACAAATCCAGACTCCGTGGCTGCTACTGAGGAATTCCTGAAGGAAAGACCCAATAGCACTTTGCCCGACCCGGGAGTCGAACCCAGGACCTCATGCTTAGCAGTAGCACTTGCGACTACTACACCAACTAGCTAGGCAATCCGAAGCTATACTTCAGTATAGCTTCGTTGAAAGCGAACCTGTTAAAGTGAACGAAAATGAAGAGACCGAGAGATTATGGAAATTGGAGATTTTACTTGCACTGAAAAACCTTTTACGCTTTCTTTGGATACTAAGTTGAAGAGTAGCAGAATGAATTGTGGGTGCACCAATACAAAAACATTTTTCTCAGTCAGACTAACGATTCGATTTACAGAAACTAGATACGGCAGCGTATCACAAGTTTCTGAAAAAGAATGTCTTCAAAATGAAAGTCTTATCTATTTTACTATACAATAGGCAGTACCTCTTATAATAATATATAAGAAATATGAAAACAACCTAATAGTAAATCGAATGTCAATTACTCAGCTACTCGACCATGATAATTAGTACTTGCTTTAAACTCCATAACGCTGTAGGAGTATAGGCAGGATTGACATAAATATTCATGTAAACTATAAATATAAACTGACTAATACGGTCTTATACTAGACATCGACACCTGTAAAGAATAACATCGTAATTCAATTTTAGGCAATTTTGAGTTAAAATCATATTCTTGCTGTACAAAAAATACAGATTTTTTATGCACTCACCCCTGCGGCTAAATTCTTTTACGTAAAGATTTTATAGTGCAAAACATTGTAAGTGAGAGTCAACTGTAGTTAATAAAAGGGTTTTTTAAATCTTTAACGCGCTCTCCTCTAAAGTTGCTAAATATTAGTTACGATGTTATTCCTTGCAGGTGTCGACATGTAGTTATTTGAAAACTCTTAACCAGACAGATTCGACTCACTTTGATTAAAGTATTTTTGTTTTTCCTGGTGATTGATTGATTTCTAGTGCAGAAATTGTTAATAATATTTATTTTTAATTACTCCATAATGAGTTTGGTGTGACGCAAACTTACTGAAACTTGATAGCTACAATTGTCTACCTGCCTATCAAATATTTTCGTTAAAATTCGACTGTGACAGGCAACGTAGAGATTCAACAAATATTTCTTGGCACGGAACACTTAAAATCTAACGTGTGTAAGATATTATCTTTACTCTCAACTATGCCTGGTGTAACCGACACATCGGATTTCGATACCCGTTGCGTGTTTCTAGGCCATAACGCGAGTCCACTCAACTTGCTGATGATAAAGTGCCAGTTACTTGCTCGGGTTTCCTTTTTATATATCTTCGGACATTGATGTATAGGCCCACGTGTTATATAAAACTTGTGTGAGTTGGGATTTGCTCGTATTACATGCTTGACTCGCTTAGTATTTGAGAGAAACACAGGTAAGGTGGGTGGACCATGGAAGGCCATGCTCCTTCGAAGGCCAATTATTAAAATTTCGTAGTTATTGCCATGTGATGACAAATTCCTTCTATCTACATAAACATCCATCGAACTAGAAATCACAGACGCGGCGGTGAATCGCTCGCGCCACTATTTTGGCAGTACGGTCCCTTGCTTCATTGATATCGGAAATCGGCGACGTTAAAATAAGGTGGGTGTACCATAGAAGGCCACTCTAACAAATAGTTATTATTCGTTTATTTACTGGATAAATGAAACTAACAAATATTTAAGTAATACTTTGTTTTATTACGTAATATATAAACCACTTCTTTTTATTGTAGATTTAATGGCTATTTATTAACTTTTAGTGTTAAATGACTGATTTATTATAATGGGCTTCTAAGGAGCCTTGTTCCTAGCAAGGCCATTTTTAAGAGTTCAATGAAACTTAAGTTTAATCAATATTGATCAAATCTGAAATTTAAAAAAGTGGTTTATATTTTACGGAATAAAACAAAGTATTACTTAAATATTCGTTCGTTTCATTTATCCAGTATATGAACGAATAATAACTGTTTATTTATTAGAGTGGCCTTCAATGGTACACCCACCTTAGTATGAGTTAATTTAGAGTGTTTTTCTTTACTTGTCCAATTGACGGCCTCGTTGCGTTGGTCCAGTAGTCGCATGCGCGACTGCTGAGCATGAGGTCCTGGGTTCGATTCCCAGGTCGGGCAAAGTGTTATTGGGTTATTCCATCAGGATTTTTTCAGTAGTAGCTAAGGAGGATGGATTTGTACCCGGTTGATGGCAATAGGCTCGCTCCCTATTACATGGGACTTTAACATAACTGGCGAAATGTGGTTGTAGATAGACCTTTGCTGTCCTTATTCCCCTTCTGGGATAACAGGTGTGAGGTTATGTTATGTTTGTCCTATTTTGTAAAAAAAAAAATTTTGAATTTGTGAAAATTGTGGTTATTCATAGTAATTCGTCTTTTGTTTCTATTCAGGCCGTTTATATGTATAATATTTTAATGACAGTGTGTGATTGTTTCTCTTGTGCTGTGTTATTTACACAATGAGACGTTGTAGTGGAAAATACACTGTAAAAACATTCCCGAGTGAAATTCTCACGTCCCGATAGAATGCACGTGAGTGCCTGCTAGAAACCCTTTCATTCAAAATAACCTATTGAAAACAAAAAATTGAAATAGAACTAATTTAACCATAATTTGTTTATTTTCTCATCACAAACGTTACAGTGAACAGGAATCATTCAATCTAATTTACAAGGTGAACATTTGTGAGAGACTGGTGCCCGAAATAGGCATACAAAACATTTGCAACATTTTCCACATAAACAACCATACATTTTATTTAAACAATAATGAGAAAATACTTGAAAAATATACTTTATCGCTTGCAGATTCATTATTTCACATTCAATACGTCAAACTCAAGTAATAAAACTCCTCGACTATCAATAGGGAAACCCCCTTGATTCATCGAAATTTACGCTTACTTTATATTTATCACACTGTCATTAAAGCTTATTTTCCTTTACACAATTCTGGCTTAACATGTCCATATTGTAGACATGCAGTGACCACAAGCAAAATCAATTTGCAGGATGGCATTTAATTTTTGCCCCCAAGCCTGCGTCATGGATATGCATTTGACATTTTCCATTTCCCGATTTAAACTTCACAGTGACCACGTATCCCTTGATGGGGTAGGCAGAAATGTCTATATTCCTGTCATAAGCTTGTTGTGGATTATCTCGTGCTGTGATGTTTTTTTGCGTGAATTAGAAAATGCTTTCTGTGTAGGTGCAGACAGATGGTAAAAGGCTGTAGTATATTGCTGGCTGTAGTGTAGGTATTTTCATAATTATGCCAGATACACTTTCATTGATAAAGATCCGTGTTATTAGCAAGCTTTGGCATTCGTGCTTGTAATTTACAAGTCACATAATAAGATTAGCCAAGTATCACCATGAATAAGTTTTGTGGAGAATTCGTATCAAGTAAAACGCCTTTTTTTGGCCAGAATTAGTGTCCATCTCGTTTTAAGTATAAACCTGCCAATGTCTTCTGACTGCGAAGGTTTACATACATCTCTGCAGTACTACTTCTACCACCTACCCCTGTCATTGGGATTTCTCATTAACTCATTTCAAGTGCGCTTTTGTTAATGTTATCAATTTTTTATTATTATATTACATAGGTCTAATCGCGGTATAATTGGTACAATCATACTTTTAGTACGTAACAGGGAAACTACAATGGATTCACGTCAAAATAAAATAATGATAAGGCTAAAAAAACACCTTAAACAACATGAGATACCCGTGCAAAGAATCGCGATGCGCGATGTTGAAAAATTTGTGATGCGCCTACTGCTCTTTTCATAGCAATAATTCTCTTAAGCACGAACGCCCATGCGCTTTGTGTTTTATAGTTTGGTCGCCCCGCCTTCTCAGTTTAGCTAACTAAGTTACGATTTCTGTTGATGACGGTGAGTTTATGCAAATGTTCTAAAGTTCTAATGTAAACTTTCCCTGAATAGTGAAGTTTTAGAGACGATTCTGTCTGCTTTTGTGACGTTTGTGGAGTTAACTGTTCTGGTACAGTTCATAACAATGTAAAATACAAATAGATCTCATCGTCTTTAATATTTTTATTTGATTAAGCCTATTCTGGAGCTAGATCTGGGAGTAATTTTCGTTTTAATTTTTTTTTTGGGTCTCTAAACTGCAATTATAATCTACTGGTTATTGGCATAACATACTCACAATCACTACCCTATTCATTTTGACAATTTACAAATAGGGTACTTACTGATATCTCATTAGGTCCTCTATCTCCAAATATGTACATACCCACAATCAAATAAAGCCTTCACACTAACTCCTTATAGGCACATTATAACACCCACTGACTGTTACTCCTGAAACACACTTTAAATCACCTCACTGAAAACGCTCCACGATCATTTCATAGTTGCCGCTGCAAAACATCATGGCGTCCAAACAAAAGGCTACCGATGCCTCCCGATTAAAGTTGTCGGTTTGCGGGGTGGTGTTCAATTTCCGATATCGGCACAAAGCGACGCCGCTCGTCCGCTGTTTCCTTTGCGGTATGCGTTATCTAGCATAGGCCTGGCATGGCATGGCATAGGCGTAGTGAAACTGCGTAAGTCTATTTAGTATTGCTGTAGGTGGCTGTATGGTAATTTTGAAGTCTATTGAATTGAATGTGTTGCTGACAAGGTAGTTAGCTCGTGTTTTGTAATACAATCATAGACTGTAAAGGTGAGATTATAATATCTTTAACATACTATTTCATACATTGTATTCCAAAAGAGTATTGTATTCCTGTTTGTTTTTTGCCAGTTGAAAAATAATTATGTCAAATAAATTATGGTTCTAAGATTATTATTCCACTAATTTAATATTTGTTGGAAAGTGAACTTAGATACTATCAAATTATAGGTAAAAACCGTAATATCGCGACGACAAAAAGTAAAAGCAACAAAATAAAACAGCTTTAATTACAAGTTTCGCCGTAGCAATTGCAAGGCAAGCAAAACAATAGGTCCTCAAGAACAATCGAAGCTATAGGGGGAAAATAACAAATGCCAGAACAAATCAGACGCGAGTATACCTTTGCTTAATAAGAAGAAAAAAAGCCTTGTTTCCGGACTGAAAATTCCCCAACGACGACGGGATCAATGACCAACTTTCTTCATCGGAAAACAATACAACGTGATACTGATATAGAGGCGACGAATGTACGTGATTTATGTCGAAGCCCAGGAATTATGGGAAATGAATTCTTTAGTTTTGTACCTAAGTTTTTTTTTGTACGATCGCGTTTTTCAGTTTTGTCGTTAAAAGTTATGAAAAGTTCACTTTCAACTCACGCCAGTAGAGTGTCACTAACACTTAACGGCAAGAAATTGTAGTATGGTATGTCTAGGGATAATGTTTTCTTTAAAGTGTTTATAATTTTTCATGTTTCCTATCACAAAATAAATACAAGTTTCCTTCAAACTTATCTATCTCTTTCTCGGCAAACATTTGATTACAAGTCCATCTCACACAGTATTTTTTTTTCTTTACTTATATTTTTTGTTTTGCTTCAGCAACAGCAGGTAATTGACTTTTGACAACTTTTTAATAAGTTTTTCGATGTTGTTAGCTTGTCCCTTGGGCACTTTTTCTTTTACATTTGTTTAAATAAAAAACATACTTCTTTATATTTGACCTGAGAGGAATCGTAATTGACACTCCAGATCTGACGGAATTAGGTAAATAAAATGATCTCAGAAAGTCGATTCGAAAAAAAAAAAAAAAATTAATTCGAAAGAAGAAAAAATAAATTATACTATTGGATAACTAATCAAGTTCTTCTTACTTTGACATATGTATATTATTATGTTACTGGGGAGTTTGTTCCACCACTTCTTTTTCCCAGCTTAAACACTAGGAAGTGGTGAAGATTGGGCCTTTTGGTGGATTGTCTTATCATTGTGATGAAGTATTAGCTGAGCATTATTTAAATAAAAAGAAAACTGATTTTGTTTTTGTATGTCTGTATGTAAGTAATATTCATCTACAAAAGTTTTAAAGGAATTTGAAAAGAGACAAAAAGAAGAAAGTCGGATATAAATAAAATCGAAGAGATATCGCTATTTTTCACGTGTGTGAGCATCAAGAATTAATTGCTTCTTAAATTTCTCTTATAATATATGTTTATTCTATCGTATATATTGTTTCTTGGTGCTTTTTCATTTTACAGCACTGGTGTCCATACAAGGTGTCCAATAAACATTAAGTATAGGAGTATACATTATTTATGACAACTGGAAGAGAGAGAACGTGACACTATTCGTTATTGTCACTTCGAGCTTTTTATCTTTCTTTTTCACTGTATTCTTGTTTAAATGTATGAAATCAATTGGTCTGCGAAGTTTCTTGACATTTCAATAATGTTTTGGTGTTGTTAGAGCTTTTGATTTAAGTTTTCAGTCGTTTATTAATGACATACATACTTAACCAGTGATTTTATTTGTAAAATGGCATATACGAGTATAATGATTTAATTTCTGTAAAAAAATATGAGGATTTAGTAAATAGCGAAAAAGCCTAATTAAAATTACTAACTTAATGAAATAAGCTGATGTTGCTTAGGGCATCGAAACCCGGTTTCGGTCCCATAGTAAAACCGGGAAAAAAATCGGCTGTACCGGGTAACCCGGTTCCGCATGCCTTAAATAGACTTCATACATTAGGGCATGGTCTAAAAATCGCATGCTGCCCTGTATTTCCTGTTTTTCGTAGTATTTAATATTACAGTAATTCAGCACCCCTTTTTGCTGCTATTGTCTGAAGACACATAAAGTAACTCGTTAAGAAATTACAAGAGTGTTGTATAAAAAGTGTCATTTAACAGCAGCAGTAAGGATGTGCCATTATTCATAAACTCGGCATCGGGGTGTTGAGCCGACACCCTGGGGACGCGCGTTTTAATGTCCGCATTTGCATTTTGTCGTATATGTATGGTTTTTAGATACAAAAAATGTACCTCGAAGTTTTCTATAAGTGTTGTTATCCAAAGTGGCAGAAAATATAGAGTATAAATGTTGTTCTGGTGACACAATACTTACACCAGTATCTATAAACAAGTCAAAGTCTATACTTGAGTAAATGTCATTTTTTAAGATACGATTTTTATTATGTAGTTTAGTAATTGCTTTAAGTTAGAACTGTAAAAAATTTGAATTATTAGCTTTGCTTTCTTTACCGGTTCTTACTTCGTTTAAAGTCTTGTATATTGCATAAAAAAAATGTGCGCAAGTAATTACTTAAGCTCAAGTAATTACTTTAACTTGACTATAGATACGGGTGTTAGTGTTTTGATTATAGCACTCCTAGTAGTAAAAATAATAAGTGGGTACCTTGTACTTTCCATAAAAGACTTGATAGTTATAAAATTGCAATTTTTAAATAATAACAATAAAAAGCTTTATTGTTCAAGAGAGCATTACACAAGCTAAATATCACTAGCCTCCACACTAAGATTCCCTGTGTCATGGAAACTAGTCTCCTTCGTCTTACAAGATAAATAGATAACATCGTACAGGTATTATATTTCTGAAAATTTTCAAACAAGAAAGTATTAGCACAACGGCTAGCTTTTACGTCTTTTTTGTACATAAAATACTAGCGGATACCCGGCGTGTGCTACTACGGTATATTGTCTAATGCATTGTTTTAATTGTATTAAATCATCTTCGTATTATTGCTTTTATAATGAAACCAGTTTGGAGCACCGGTTGGATGGTTTCAAAGTCTTAGAAACAATTTTTGTGTTTTAAATATAGTATATACATAGATAGGATTGCAACACGAGTAACTATTTTGTATACTTCTTCACGTAACCATCTCCATTCTTCACATATACTACAACATGAAATATCATCAGTGCCATAACATTAAACGATGGAAAGAAATAAAGAAGTTATAATAAGTCTAGCGGCACCCCTCTCACCCCTCGCATACCGGGACACTTCCAAACAATTAGAGAGGCTCGTTAGCTTTACGAGATATTTAGCGGGTCCTTCCTACTTCACTGCGTTTTATTAGTGCAAACTTCGTAAGCGTAATACAGTTTGTTTTTCGCTGACAAGGATTTGGGGTGGGTATACGTAAACAGTCACTAAGGGAAACCAGAGGATAGGTGCTTGTGGTCTGCAGTAAAACAAATGGCGATCGGCTATCATAAACATCAATCGGATTTCCAAAACGTAGCGATATTTAACGTTTTTCTTTTGATTTTTCACTGTAGCTGAAACTTTGTGAGATCTCTCATTGAAAATTGATTTTTTCATGAAACTTACAGTAAAATGGATATTATGTTTTATTTTTATTATTTTAAGTTCGGTTTATTCATATTAGTTCATATCGTTATTTGCATTCCATAATGTGTGAAGATCTTACAATAGGCTTTAAGCTAAGGTACAATTACGGACCCTGTAGGGCACTTACATGTAGAATGGGAATTTATTAGTTTCACTGAGTGAACTTAATAGCCTAGTTTATTACAATAAATGAATGGATTTCAGGTCAATCCGACGACCTAGTTTTCTTTCAGACTCAAAAGAATCAGCGACTACATGGTACGCTTTATACAAATGAAGCGTCAATAAAGCAAGTCATAAAATTGATTAAGAAAACGTTAGCAAGACATGAGTTTGCAACTTGGTAGTCTATTTACAAATTATTTAAAAGACTAGATCTGTGCTATAGTAGTGAATACCTATGCAGAAGAAGAAAAGAGATTTTCAAAGTTTAGTTTTCTTTCAAAGCCACGAAATCTCTTTACCTGTCCAATTTTACAACGAAGCCGATTTTCTGGAAACATTATATTTGACCGTGTACATTCAGCTCATTCGTCTGATGTATATGGGCTTTTTATTGCTTAATAATAACTCACATTCAGCAACACTATTTACGATCATAAAAAGTACCTAATCAATAATACATTACCGTTCTAATGATCCATATAATGCACCGCTTGACCTGGTTACCAAAATTCCCTTTTGGGACTACAAGATGACAAACCCAGAATTGTAATTTCAACCTTATGCTGATGAAATACGGTTCAGGGAAGTTTTAGGTTATCGTTGTAATGTTTGTGTTTCTTTTTATTGCTTAGCAACGGCCTGTACTTCTATGAAACCGGTAGGTCGATGACCTCTGTGGTACTTGATAGACAGGAAAATTATTAGAAAGTCAAGTTTTCCTGCAGTGTTGTGTTTTTTGTAGGGCATTTTGCATGCGATTGTATTTTGTTTTTTAATGAGCACTAGACTGAAGTGGAGTTACTTATGCTTTTGCCAGTTACAGGGTGAATAAAAAAAAATACTAACTCCACATCTCACAGAATGTAAAGGCGTATTTGATTTTTTTATTTATTGTACAATTATTTTCTTTAAATAGAAGCTGCGTGCTTTAGATGGTTGAATGTTCAAATCAAATCAAAATATTCATTTGCTAGAATATGGTACATAGGGTGTTACAGTAATTTGTTTCAGCATATCCTGTCATAACATGCTGTGCAAATGTGTTCACAATCAGCGATGTGAATTAATCTAACTTACAAATGACAGATTCTATTGATTTGTCTTTTAAATAGTTCTTAATGGTATACAACATTGTCAGTGGGAAATGATTGTAAATAATAATTGACATGCAGTATACATTTTTTTTTTAGTTTTTCAGTATACATTTTTCTTAAATAATTTTATGTTTGTGCAGCTTGCTCAGTCCCCGTCAATTAGGTAATTTGTTTATTTCAAAAGACAAAAATGATAAACAATCAAAGAACCCTGGGTGATACAGCCAGATGGAACTTAAATTCTGTGTTTCAAAATTGAAACAAAAATCCTTACATTTTCCACCAACGAATTAATAATTATCATACCTACGTATATTATTAATAATATTCATATGCAAATATTCATTATACGCTTCACGCCGCATCCCTCGGGACATCGGTGTTGCCAGGCGAGATAATTACGACAATTAACGCTTATTACGCCGACGATTTTATTGCCAGAGGGAATTTTAAAGAACTATTTATAATTGGATTGGATTTCAATTTTTTTTCCTGTTTTGATTTATTTTCTTGTAACTTTATTGGAATAATATTTTTTTTTTGCTGAAAAATGAGTTGTAGCTAAAATATTATTTACTTTTTACGAAAATACGGACCCTGTATAGGAACATTACGCGTAAGTTTAAATTACGGTGCTGGATTTTGAAAATGCATTAAGTAAAAGGGCTAGGTATTAATTAAGTGATAAAATATTTTATGGGAGTTCGTTATTTTTGCTGTAGAGAACACTCATCAAGCATACGATTTGTATTGACATAAATCTTAGGTGAAAGCGCCAAGGTAGCCCGCGAAATTCAAATTTTCTTACGTTTTTTTGTACTTTGCAGGTCAGCGTCGGATTGTATGTTGATTACAATATGATTCGCGGCCGTATCTAATAAAGTTTTACTGAATTATAATCATTAAAGTCATCCACAACCCTCTAAGGGTCATTTTACCACATTGAATGACTTTTTCATGAAATAGTCATTCAACGGGGTAAAATGAACATACAGGGTTGTTTTGATGATTTTAATGATTATAATTCTGTTGATACATACGTATTACGGCCGCGAATAATATTTTGTTCAATGTACAGCCTGACACTGACCGCCAAATTTGCAAAAAACGTAAGAAAATTTGAATTTCGCGGGCTACCCTAGCACTTCTACCTTAAGTTAGGAAAAAACAAACGAGACCATCCCATGAAACATTAAATCTTTATATAGTTAAATTAAAAAAATAAAAACATGACATAAACACGACCAAGCCTCGTAAGCAAAATTCTCCACTATTTACGTTTGCCAATTTCATGCTCTACTGAGGTAGGTGCGCGAACTAAAAGCGGCTTACTTTTATGTCAGAGTACCGTCTTCGTCAAAGCACACGCACTTGAGGGCACGCGGCATGACATACGGATGTGACGGTGTTTAAACTAAAGACACAGAAGGACACTGAGTTGTGTTGTGAACGATGATTTGACACTGTGAGTTTGGTTGGTAGTGCTTGTGTTAAGGTTCTGGAATACAGTTTTTGGGATGAAGGGGCAATGAATGTTGCAGGATGGTAATCACAGGAATTGCTTGTTAAACCTGCATTTAAAAAGAAGAAGTAATGAACTGGTAAGGTTCTTGTATGCAAAAAAGTATCGCAAGATTTTTGACTTTTGGTATCAAATAAAATGCCAAAGTTGATAGCAATGGCAATAAAAATAAGTTCAAAGTGAATCTTAGAAATTAACTTATTACATTTATCGAGACAATAATTATAATCTCATTAAAAATAATCATCAATGTCACTATTAAAAGCCCTGAAGCCCCTGAACACCTATACAATATTGTCTGGGTTTATCTGTTTACATGGATTCCCGCTCACATTACACTGTAATACAGTATATTTAAAAACGATAGAAAAATAGTACATGGTAGGCACCTAGTAAAATAAAACGCGTCCGTCAGCATAACACGTGGGGTGCTACGCGCGAATGGCCGCGGTGCCGCCAAGAGATTTTTATTTGACAAACTTTTTTCACAGCCACCCCGTGTGCGAACTAAGCAAATAGGTACCTAACTTTGCTACACACAGCGGTTTTGTTTAGCAGGCATAGAGTATATTTTTAATGTTAGTGGAAACAATACAACCATCGTTTGATGTTCTATCCTTCATGGTTTGATGTGGTTGCTGCTATGAATCGTCCGGTTAACCGCAAATAACAACAATTTGAACATAACCTCGGCTAGCATAGGAGGACATTTCATTAGAATAGATAGAGTACCAGCTTGTGAGCACTGGTAAACGTGTTGCGCCGACCCCAAGTAGAAGGGGTTAAGGGCAGGAAGATGATGTCTAGCTTATGAGTACTGGTTTTTTACCAATGAAATGTGGCCTATATAAGTTCCTCAAAAATTACTTATTTACTGCTTTCTATATCTTACTTACTATTTAATATTTGTATTTAATTAAACAAGTCAAATTATAAACTAACTTCCTTGGTACCAAGTGCCCAAGGTTTTGCTTTTGTGTCCCAATTTCGATTGGATGAGAAATTCTTTGTTTTTAAATTCTTCACGAACCTTGGAAACTCCCATGGTTTAGTGCTATTAGAGTTGGAATGTGTGCGTTTGAATCTTAGGGTTCTCAAGGCCGTTACCCAAGTGGAACATACACAGGAAGCGACGTGTGAACCGTGAAATGTAATTCATAAAAACCAGAAAGAAATTGTTACCTTGTTGAACAAGACAGTGTAAGTGGCTGGGAAACGTGTAGTTTATTGTTATTATTTGAATTACGTCCTTCGGAAGGTTGTTAAAATGTTTGGGTTTCGGAACATTCGGAATTTGTAAAATCTGTCAATTGCAAAGTTTCCAGACACTTTACTATTTCAGTAAGTATTCCTTTAACTTCTGTACTTTAAAAAAAAAATGTCCATTAATCTCGAAAAGCCTGGACATAAATAGATACAAAATGTCGGATATGTCGACGCAAATCCCATATGACAGATAATAAACCTAGTTTTTAACGACTTCAAGGAGTAAATAAAGAAAAAGTATTTCTTTGATTAGTCCACATGAAGCACATATACATTTTACTATTTTCACGACATGAAAATACACTGTCTTCAATCATTTTAAATATCGCTGGAATAAATAAATAAATATCGCTGGACATAAGACATTACACACAGCGCCATCTAGTGCCACACTAAGCAACGAGGCTTGTGTCGTGGACACCAGATAGTTGATATACTACATAGATATTTTTTGTTTGTAAATACATACTTATTATACATGTAAACATCCATGACTCGGAAACAAATGTCCATACTCATCACACAAACACTTGCTCCTACCGGGATTCGAACCCGGAACCCTATGAACGTAAGGCAGCCTCACTACCGCTGCGCCATTCGGTTCGTCAAAATTATATCGTAAATATTTTAAAATACGCCTTCAAGCTTACCATTTCTCGCGTCCGTATGCCACATATTAGAGCAAATATCTAAACCTAGAGGCCGTGGCGAACGAGGTTTAACTCATTTCCCGTACGTTTCCAATATGTGGGGCCGCATAGAAAATCGAACAAATCGATACGACTGAATAATGGGGATTATGTGGCGTTACTGCAGAAATTTCAATTTCAAAGCTGAATTACATAGTAGTATTTTACTTGCTTTCAGCCATTTGGTTTCCATGGGAATGGCGAGTAGGTAGTTACGTTTTGTATGTTTAGGGTTTTTGTTGGGATTCAGAGGCAAACTATCCCTTGCATGAAATATTAATAGAATTTATTATATTTTAAGGTTTGATCCATGTTTTGGAACACATATAACGAAGAGATACTTTGAAGTTGCAGTAAATATATTTCTTTATTTTACAGTTGCTGAACTATCTCTCTACTGATCTGGAGGAGATGCTAACTGACCTGTACGAGGAAAAATTGATATCCAGGTATGTCAAAATTGTGCCAACTTACATACTTACATACTTGTCAAATAATAAATAAAAAAAAATCCTTAGTTAAGGTCATGGGCAACCAGATCCCGGACACTGTACAGCGAAATACGTTTGTTTACCTTTAAAATGATTTTTTTTCCCAAGTACCTATTAAAAGTATTCTTCATTAATTTATTACGAGATGGAAAAAGCTGAGGAAAATATTACCCAAGAATTTTTCAATCATAAACTAACCTGTTTTCATAAAATGAGTAACACGAGAAAGTACATACCAAATGTATCATTTACAGTTTTACAAAGACATTAAACAATATTTCACCAATTAATCAGTCATACTTGTAATCACACTTCAAAATCCAATTAATAAATCTAACGCTGAGAGTAAACTCGACGAATGAAGAAAATTAAACATTTTTCTTTTTAACAACATATTGCCACACGATTTTGAACTCTGTATCAATGGGATAAGATTATAAAAAGGTTTTCTGGGTCGTAATAAGTATGTTGAAATCGTATTACGGGTACAGTGGCGCGTTTCGGCGGCGGATAAATCGAATTACATGCGGTCCTGACTTCGACTCTTGACTGGAGCTGAGCGGTGCCTTTGATACTGAAACCCTTTTCAAATCTTTATGAATACGTCAACATTTGTATTATACCGACGTATTTTGGGGCAAAATGCTGTTATACCTTTTTGATTAAGCAACAATGAAGGATAACTAAATTAACTTAATATTTTGACTTTGCGTTTTTAAAAGCAAGATGACGAAAATATGTCTAATCAATTATTTTAAATTTTTCCTCTTGTTAAGTCTCTTTTAGCTACTATTAAATAAACATAGTTGAAAATCAACCCCTTTCCTTTTTTGAAAAATATTAAAAGAAGAAACATACGTCCAAAAAAAGTTCGCTTTATTTTTAATAACCCTGCAAAACGGCCAGCTTACGCCAGACCGGATCAAACAGAGACCGCGTTGTTCCAAAATTAAATTAACCGTATGCATTCATTCCACGCACAGCTCAATCTAAAGCCCGGAACCCACTTTTTACTTTTGTTTCAAACCAGCCAATCCGTTGCGGTTTATTGTATAGGACAATGGTAAATCGATTACGAGCCTACAACGTTACTAAAACTATCCATTTTAAGCTATAAAAGCGAAAAAATGTAAAAGATCTCTGTTGGAAAACTTGGTTAGAATGTGGATATAAGAAAATCACTGCAACTTACCGTCATTATAGTTTGAGCCTGTTTAACAAGTAAATATACCATTCTACAAGACCATCTTCTCAAAACCTGAAAATTACTGTCTGGTACTGGTGGTGGTGGATTTATGACCACTACAATATGATAATGTATCATAGAGAAAAATATAAGAGACTAGCCAATGTCACGTGATTCAGGAAATCAGACCAAGCTTTCACAAGTTTAGACACACCTATATCTAAATACATGAGTGAAACCAAAAAACATATCAATCCTTCTTTTGGAAAATTTCGTATAATAAATAAAAATAATAAATTTGATGATGACGCAATTTTAGGTTTTTTAACACATAAAAATTTATCCCCTTTCATTCATCATTTAATTCCAATCAGTTTAACATTCAACACATAAGTACAATCCCCTTTACCAAATGTCATCAGAACCGAACCAACATTGTTTTAAAAGCGAGACCGAAAATATATTACTGTTATCAGTTTTAAAGCCAATAGCGTGTCCGTGGCAAATAAATCAAATGGGTAACAAGATGAGGACGGTATCGAAAGCCCAACAAATCATCGCTGGTGTTGACGTTAACTGAGGCTTTCCCAGCAATGCGAAAAATACTAACAAGCGGTTTTGGTTTGGTCGAAAATGTTATGGTCAGGGGTGAGTAGAATACCTACACTACTACTATAGTTCTAACGCTGTGTCTATTATTGTAACTATTACGTTCAAGGTAGAATGGATCATGCAATGTTTTACCTGATTTTTGGCCTTTTAAAGGTAGAATTCGATCGAATTCACAAAAACTTTTTACTCACGCAATTTGAAACGTACAACTTGTTACCTACAGTATTTACAACGAAGTTTTATCATTTTAAACGACACTTTTTACACGCAACATTCACTGCTCAAGAATTTCAGTACCTGCAAGGTACAGTCCCGAAAATACCACATATTTCACGCAAAACATACCGTTCACACCTCAAGGGATACGCATAAAATCCGCCCACTACGCAGATTTACCATATAAAACTCCACGATAGTCGTCCCAGCATCATCTCATTATGCAACCGGTGTAAGATTATCATAAACGTATAATACACACCGTGTTGTGTAGGTAAAGCGAATCGCTTAGTGCTCCCTTGCATTTTATGCCAGAATACATTTCACTCCATACGGAATTCAACAAGCTGTGTAAAAGATTTATAAAAATAAAAAAGCTTGATGTAAAACGGCCCCTTATTCCGAGATTAATATCCCTAAGTGGGTAAGATAATTTATAATTCATTAAACTTGTAACGTTTGTTTAGGGCAATGCAAATAGCGTGGGTATTAACATATTTGTTCCATTTCAAAACCTTCAATAACGAATTCATTTGAACACGCAAAAGTATTTTGTATGTAGAGTCTGATAGATGAAAATATGAACCGTCAAAAACAACAAAACGTGCTCAAACCAGAAGCCCGAAGTTCCGAACAAAGCATTATGAATAATGAAACACCCTCTGTATAAAGGTTTGGCGTAGGCACTACCTATGGGTATAACCACAAAACTGGAAATTTTGCGGTGGGGTGTCTCTGGGAGAAAAAACGGGAGTGCAAAGTGTTTTTTACGGCTTTAATACGAGTTTATTAAAATATTTAAAGCGGAACTTTAGCGAGAATTTCCCCGAAGACATCTCAAAAAGGTCCCCTGTCGTACCGATATGAAACTTTCAGGCTACGTGTTGGAATGATAAATTAAAACGAGGCGAAAGAGCGTCGACATGTGTTAGTGTAATGAGATTTTTTCGCTAAGTCTCATAAATTATAGGAAAGTGAGAGCTTTTGACATTGGAGAAAAATGCTCACTTTAATGTACTCTTTTTTGACATACATTGGCGAATGGTTGTTACTACTTTAACGTTTTGGGAAATCCACGTTTTGTATAAGTGCCAAACTCAATTATTCCTTGATGAATAGATTAAGAAACATAACCTAAAAGTTGGCTCAAAAAATAGTCTCCATGACGTTCAGGTTTAATCGTACTTAAAATAATCATTCAATGATACTGCTCGCATCGCACTACTCAATAAAAGTGTAAGTTTTCAATAAATATTAAATAAGTATAAATCACACCATAACCACTTTCACAAAGTGATTTCACAGATCGGGCTATTTGCATTCATTTTAATCAACGTGAAATTAAAATTCAGAAATGCTTTCCTAAAAATTGGTACCTATTGAAAAGCACCCCTTTTACAAAGAACAATGGAACTCGATTGGCGTTCGCGTGAAATTGTCTAGGACCCCTAAATGGACTATTAGGCACAGACCTCGTCTGATTTTGGTTCGCTTGCAGAGTGGAGCCGTGATTTAATGTGAGGGCGACTGCACGAAGGGATAGAATACTTGCTTTTGTGAGTATTATGGGTGCCTTTTCTAAGTATATTCAAAATAATAATAAACTTCAATCTACCGAGAACATACAGAATAAATAGAACTATATTTATTTCTGTCTTTTTAACACTTATCAGCTTATCATGACTGCCGGCCGTCATGTAAATCTAGAATACAGAAAACATAAGCGCATTTACTATTGGCGCCCACGTGGGACTGATGAGTAATCCCAATTGGGCGCCATTAAAAAAAAAAAGTTTTTTGACGATCAAAAATACTCTTATACTCATATGGCACCTACGGAAAAAATATAATGTTAAGAATGAATTATTATTATTTGATATTACTCATTACGCAACACTAACACGCACATTATGCAAGTTATTCATATTTTTTACTAAAATCACGATAATAAATAAAAACTTTTTCGTCTGAAAACTCCAGATAATAAGCAATCACAATTGTCAGTAATATCTTATTGTAAGTTGAAGAGCAATCTGAGTTTCTCATATTTTTCCTTTGTGCTGGCTAGACATTGTAGCGGAGGCCTTTTGTGGTTTTGAACTCGCCTGCACAGCATAGTACTGCGCTTTTAGTTCTTAAAACCACCCCCTCGTATACTTCTGTATAGTGATGTGGTTTGTCGATGTAGATCTTCAGCTTTTAACAAAATAAAACGCTTACTAAAGTTATTTTTGTACTGAATTAAATTGTACTGTGGTCTGTGTTACAGTACAGTATAGTGTGACCATCGTTCCTTCTATGCAATTTTATGATGAACTTCAAGTAGGTCTGATTAGATAATTACATGTTTATATGCGTTGTTGTTGTATACGTTCGCAAAAATCATAAGATTTTACCTTGATATTAGTGAGTAGCGGGCTTGAAATATGTTGTAATACATTTGTCAAACTTTAAAACTTCTTTCAGACAAGTAAGTTCTTTATAACAAGACAGTATTGATTTCGAGAGTACAGACAATTTCAAAGCTATCTAAAATCAGAAAAAGTCAACATAACTGTATCCAATATCGATATCGATAGAATGTTACTCGCAAGCCCAACTCTCGTCAAAATGGCTGTACTTTTGAGTGATTGCGAGCGAACTCCACAAACAATGCCCACACCGAGTCAATCTCGCAGTGAATGCACTATAGTTATACAGGCTAAGGATGGCGAAGTATCACAATATTCAGAGATAGCTGATGACAAAACTAAGCATCAGGGCCCGATCTAGCTGTAAGACCGCTCCGGGAAAAAATAATATTTGCCGCCTTTTACAAGGCACGGCTTATAAGTATTAAGCGTGTTACTCCAGAGATGATGCATCAAGACTCAATAAAAATTGGACATTCGATTGGTTTCGAATTGATAACCAATTTTTATGAACGATCTTTTTTTAAATAGAAGTATTACATATACATATAGCATGGCATCGCGCCTGTTATCGCCAAAGGGTTTGCCACATTTGTATTAGTCACATTTCGTCATTTGTTTCAGTTACATGTAATAGGGGGCGAGCCTATTTAATTGTCATCAACTGCACACATATCTAGACTGCTACTGACAAATCCCTAATGGAAACAGCCTGAGAATCAAACCCAGGACGTCATGGTTGACCATATCGCTTGCGATAGCCAACGAGGCCGTATGTATTAATATTGTTGAAATTGTGGATTTATAAAGAAAAGCCTATGAATGAAAAGAACACAAGATACCTTAACGAGCTCGAAAACTTTGGCTGTCCACCTAGGGTGGGTTTTGTTTTTGAGCATTCATACAGAAAAAGATACGTGATACCTAGGTGCTTTGTCGAATAATGCAGAAAAGTTTCAAGCCGCCGCAGATATCATAGATTTTAAGACTCCTTTTTTGCTTCCGCCCTGAATTTTGCCGCCCTTCCTTTTTGCCGCTCTGGGCATATTTGCCCCCCCCCTAGATCGGGACCTGCGAAACATTTACTAACAATGGACAAGGGAAATTACAGAAACATTTTACTATTTAGAGGACAGAGAAAACAATGGAGGTTCGTAGAATAATAATTGAAATAGGCTTTTGCAATGACATTGTTGAAAGTTATTCGTAGCAGTGAATTAAAGGTACAAAGATTTCTTTGTCTTTGCTTGAAAACTATGCTAGAGATGATGCATTGAATATAATCAGTATTATAACAAAGAACCAATGCATGGCAAAATAAGATCTCATTATACGTACGCTTGTATGTTGCATAGAGTCTCTACAAACTGGTATAATAAGCATTATTAAATTATTGTGTTATATTATTGTTCTTAATTGATCCCCCTTCCCATTTTGTCCGTAAGGTAGACTGGTAGAGAATTCCCAAGGCATTAAGTCCGCCTTTGTACAGTGTTTTTTTTGTACTTGTGTATAAAGTTTTAATAAATTAATAGTAAATGTTTAAAATGGTTCAAGTAATACTAACTTTACGTTTAATGATTGATTGAGCCAGAGTTAAAGATAAATAAATAAGTAAATAGACTAAATAGGACATTCATACTTTGTTATATACAAACCATTGTCTCTCGCCTAATGTAACAACAATTGCGTTCTGTTATACCAGTTAGTTTGATGTGATTTGATGTGTCATGCCAGCCCTATTCTATAACACATATGTATTAATGTATGTATAGTCGAAACCGCTATCAGTGTTGTACGGAAGTCCGTGAATCAATAGTTACCGTTTCTGCTTACATCGTACACGTAACTGTTGTCAATGGTAAACCGTTTTGTTCGTTGTTTATTTTATGTGCAGCCAGTGTTTAATGCACGCTATTTATTGGAGAGGAATAAGGGAGCGGTGCTGGAAGCTGAAATTGTTCATATTTGTTTAAATATTGGTGATTTTACGTATAGCTTGTATGACGCTTTGTGTGTTTGGCATTTTTTAAATTTTTTATTTGAGAGCTTTGCTGAGGTGACGATTTCATTATGAATGTTATGAAATTATTTTTTTACACCACCTGCTCAAATCGTAAATGTCAAATTATATGTCATGCAAACCTAAAGTAAAGCAAGTAAGCAAGTCATTAATGCCCTAGGGCAGTGATATTGTACTGAATTGAATTACTGCCCGCTGGGCAATAGTGTGATTTGAATTTGGAACCCTAAATAACAAATTGCATGAAAACTTCTACCAAAGAGTTTTCGCTGCGCAAGTTTTAGTTGCCGTCGATGAACAAAATAATTAAATTACGCAACTTATTAGTAATATTGTGTGAATTAATAAGAAACAATAATGTAAATAAATTAAACAAAAATAGTTACAACATTAAAAACAATTGTTTTTTGCAAATGGTCAAGTCCAAAATGATTAAATAATTGATTCGCCCATTTTTTTTATCAGTATTGGTAATGGCGGCAAATCATCACAACAGCTGATCGAAGGCTGTGGTGCGCATCCCAGGGTTGCTAGATCAAGTTTTTGAATTTTCCACATATTCAATCTATGTGAACTTTTTTACCCGTTTTATTTTTCAAACAGGAAATGAAACAGAGAGATATAAAACTATTTTCATTCACAAAAAGTAGGGTAGACCGGGGACAATTAAAACAGGTCATGATTGCAACAACTTCAATTTCTCGGAAACCATGATACCTATGCGTGTGACGCGTCGTTCGTTGCATCGTCGGATATGTTCGGTTTTGTGTTTAGTACAGCTCGAGCGAGCGAGCGACGCACTTGTGCACAGGACGCCTCGACGAATTTCGCGCCAAAAAGTAAGTATTCACGATTTTCATTTTTTTGTTATTTACCTATTTAAATCTTGTTGTTTGTCAGTTTTTCTTATTTTGGAATATTGTTTATCTATTTAAGTTTGTTTTTATTACTGTTGATTAATGATTAAGTCAATAAATAACAAAATATTGAGTGTTGAAGTAGAAGATGTGACAAGGGTACGTTTGAAACGACCTGTCTGTGGACGTTTGAAACGTTTCAAACGTCCCCGCATATTCCGCGTTTTTACCCGACTGCACAGAAGAAGGTTGTGTTTTCTAGAATATCAATAATTAATAGAATATAAAAACGCATCGATTTTTAAAAATAAAGGTATTACGATGAAAAATAAAACTACTTTTAACTCACAATCACTTACTCCGACGACCCCAAAAATTGAGTTAAGTTTAATTTTTTTTTTCTAGACATGCCCAGAAAACGAAAACACGTTACAGACAGAAGTTCCAAGAACGTATTTGCATATCAACAAGCATATGAGGAATTGGTATCGGGTAAATCGTTGAGGAAGGCTGCAGAAATGTTCAGTTTAGATCACGTCTCATTATCACGATATAAAAAAAGAGAGAAAGCGCGCCTGAAAATACTCCTGTCGATGATATAACAATGGGTTAGGTACAATTCAGCAAAAAAAATATTATTCAAATTACTCGGCTCCAAGTGGTAAAGAAAATTGACCGACCTACTATTAAATCTAATAGTAGGCGTGTAATTTTTCTTGAATTTAAAAAATCTTTGCGAAATTTCAATATTGAGTAACCCAATTTTGAAGTATCGCAAAAATTGTTTTCTTTTTTGTTTTTTACTTTGTAAAACAAAGATACTAGCCGTAAATTGGCATTAGTTCCTTCCCTGAAAACTATGAGACTGATTCTCCCCACTAACTATATTATTTTATACAAGAGGATAGGTTTTTTTATTATTTTATATTTTATTTTTAGAAGAGTTTATTTCTTTTACTTTGTATCTAGTCCTTAAATGGAGGATGTTTGACTAGTTTTAGGGTATAAATTCCCAATATTTTAGGTGTTAAGTGCCAAATACTAAGTTGATTGATCTTCTCTTAAATTAAGATTCTTAGGAAGAGTCAAACCTATACGGGTCAATAAACGATTGTTATGATTGAAACATTTTTATGATTGAAACATTGTCATGATTGAAACATTGTTATGATTGAAACGAGCTGTTTTGTATGAGACTGGATAACCTTTTTTTCTCCCCCATGTAAGTGCAATTACAGCAAAATAGGGTAATAAGTCTTTGAATAATGTGAAATAGTACTCAATAAAACAAATTAGAGCACGAAAATGATTAAAATAAGAGTTATTTTGCGTTGTTTATATTGAAGATGTTTTTGCGTTTTTAATTTTCGAAATATTAATGTTACGGTGACGGAGTTGACACGATCTCAATAAATAATTTAGTGGTAAGTTACATTGTTAAGATTGATTAAAAACCTTCAGTATTTCCTAAAATATTTCAGTGTTTCAATTATTCCCACATACCGTTTCAACCGTCCTTGGGGTGGGGTCAATAGAACCACTGTGCCCGGTCTTCGTTAATATGTGATTGTAGGTTAACTATTCGAAATAGAGATATAAATTATGTTTAATTTAGGAACTAGATAACGACTCTTTCAACTATATAAATACGAGGGATGTAGGTACTTTAGATACTTCACTGCCCACGGTTTAAGTAAAATTGTTTCAATTGTCCCCGGGCTACCCTACTACACTTAGTATCGAATTTGGCATCTGTGAATGTATTGCCTGATTCCGTTCACGCACGACACCCTGCTGAAATTAGTAATTCGGCTGTAAAATGCCTCATGAATTCTTAAATTAATTTTCCTAAATTTTCCCCTAGAACGATTTGTGTCCCTAAAAAGGGAAATATATCCTTAATCTCCCAACACTGGCGCACCCCCGCGGTAGAATATTTCTAAACGCAACATTGGCGAAATGCACAAACCGTGCGAAGCCACAGAAAAAAAAAAACGCCATATTTCGAAGCCCTAGAATCCGTCGTTGCGTTTGAGATTCAAAATAGTGCCCGTGACGTAAGACACTGCTTTGCGAAGCCAAAGAAAAAAAAAAGACATTGCTTTATCCCCTAATAATAATCTACTATTATTCTGGCGAAATGTGAGGGTACTGTTAGGCACACCTCTGCCTAACTGTTCGGGGATTACAGGCGTGTTGTATTGTTGCTATTGATATTATTTTAAAACTTCGTTATCGTTTGTGCAATATTTTCAAAATCACAGGTAATATATTACCTATGATGTATGTTAACATTTTCTTTTAGGGGATTAAATATACAACAGCAAATACAATTTCTTTAACCCCGCGACTAGGGGAGAGCAAAAATTATTTCCAAATTAACCGTGGCCAACCGCCGGGTGCGCTAAATTAAATCGAACGACAGCCCTCGGATGGACAACCATCGGGCCGTTTACCCTACGTAATGGCGTCATCAAAATCTACGGCAAAAATGTGTTGCAAATGGCGCTCGCAATGAGGTCATCAACCGTTATTTATGTATTTTATTACATATTTAAAAAAATATTAAACTTACGGGCCCGCGGGTTTAAATTCGATAAATCGCAAATATTTTATTCTAAATGCACTTCTAAGTTATTTTCACACCGTAGATATAGTAATACACAATCGTAAGCTCGAGGAAAACCTGGGCTTGATAAACTGAAATGTTGCTTAATAACTAAGAAATAAGTTTGTTTTAAAGTGAAGAATACTTAGAATATTTTCTATTTGTGTTTAACATGGTACATTAAGAATAGAATATACTTTATTGTACACCAAAATTGATACAGAACGGTTTTACAAAAATTATTAATTTTATGGTGGTGGTGGTTGGTTTTATGGTTTATTGGTTTTATGGTATTGTATGGTTTGATTTTGTGGTGGTTTTATGGGTATTAAGGTCTTATAAATAGGGTTATTATGATCTTACATGTTCCGCTGTATCCGCTGTATGTTCTAATATTAATATACCAGCGTATACAAATATTAGAACACGTTAAACGTAATATTTACGTACTTACTAAACATAAATTGAACTTACACTATCACTTACGGGATATCTTCCGCGATTGTTGTTTATATTGAGCTGCCATTCCGTAAGTGATAGTGTAAGTTCAGTTATAAACCGTGAAAGCTTAAAACAGTGTTTAAACATAAATTTCTTAAAATTAAAGTGAAGAAAGCAAATTGTAACATTTTTTTTTTAATTTATGTAACTTGACTACTTAGCGGTTTTAGGCAGGTTGAATACAAGAAAGCTCTTATTTTATGTCCTGTTTCTCATTAGATCAAGATTGTATGGCACTCATACATACAAAAGTTGGCACTATACATAGCATTAAAATTAAGTCTTAAACACGTGTACTTGACAGGCGGCCAGCCATTGTCTACAAACACCAGGCTTACCTGTTTAATTCAGATGTTAATGACTTCCGCAGGCTGAGAACCAGCTGTCGATAATTTTATAAAAAAGCGGTATCAGCTGATAAGTTAGTTCTTAATTGGACATTAATAAGAGTTAAATTAACAAACGATGAATTTTGTATTGCTTAAAAAACTGGATCATTCTAGAAGTTATAACGAAAGGATTTGGGGTGTAATTCTAATTCAATAAAGGTGTCAATCATTATAAAAGCAGTTATGAGTCAATGAGAAAGTGTCTTGTGTCACATCAACAAAATTCCACCATAAATGACATAACACTTGATCTTCCCATCTTTTAACGGCATATCAATTGAAATGACCAAATTCCAACCACTTCATTAATTTAATCATTCAATATTCTATTCTTAGAAACCCACTCGATACTTACTCGCTTGCCCGACCTTGATTCTCCAATATCTAAACAAATAACGCCAAGCCATCACCCTATATAAATATTACCCTGGTCTCATACCCAACTAAGTGTTGCCAGTTATTACAAGCGCCAAAGAAACAATAACTATAACAATAATATTCGTCTAGCTTCACCCTGTTTGTTGACTGAAGCCAATTCATGAAAACCAAGCCTACTTTGCTGATAGCGAACCAATATTTACGCCACATTAGACTTTAATGTTAAGTTTTAAGAGTGTCGGGTACTGAAGGAAGGTGAAAGTCATGTTTGTAAGAGTTTATTAGTCGGTCTTCAGGCTGAGGTTTTGGAATGCTTAAGTAGATAAAGCCTTTGTGAGACGTGATGAAGTTTATAGGAAATAATGTAACTCATAAAATGATAAAAGCTCCCTTCTTTCGTGCTATCTGATAATAAGGATAAAAATAATAATATAGAACCCACGATACAGGAGAAATCAAAGTCAAAAAACGTAAAAAGTCCAAGTGTAAAATACGCAGGTACCCAGGTACCTAGTTCCTTAAATGGGAATAAAACTGTCAAGTGACCATTTTCAAGCTTTTTAAGTCTTTTTTTCAAAGGTAAAAAATCTAGATCATAAAAAAATAAAATAAAAAAAATAATATAGAACTTTTCTACTTGTTTCATAATACATCCATTACTTAGGTGGAAATTTATAGCCATATATTATACTAGAAACGCTAACAAAACCAATACACAATAAATCTTAAAATCGTAAAGTTATCTCACGTGATCATAATAAGTAGGTACCTAAATATTTATATTCCGATGCACCAGTTTCTGTGTACATTTGGACCAAGCGGAATAAGATAGGATAAAGAAACAAAGACAGATATTTATAAAAACACTCGGCATATTAAAACAAGCGACAATGTTTACACGAGCCAGTAACTTCGCGATTTATTCCTCCCACATGTAATAAATAACGAGATGTTTTCCCATAATAATCTCCACTTTATCAGTAAAAACAATGCACCAGAAATATACTCGAAGATATTTTTACGACTTAGAGCAAATCCCTGTGGAATCCTTTGCTTCATCGTGCGTGAAGTATGGTAGATAAGGCGGTATAAAGGTGTACGCACAACGTGCAACGCTAGGAACGGTATCATAAATCGTTGCACAATGTTTAACATCATTTTGTGCGTTTCGCAACATTATTCATGAAAGAACATGGCGCCCAAAACGAATACTTACGTAAAACTTTATAAATTGAATAGGAATGGAAAAAATTCCAAAATACGGCGACATTTGACGGCACAGTTGGCGCAGTGGCTAGGCTGAGTGATTGACTGCTGCGCTGTGTGTCGTGGGTTTGATTCCTGCACGGAACTAATATTTGTATGGCCTACACATAGTGTTTACAGAAATTGGCTGTTTGTATATGTGAGTTTAAATATATAAATAAATATCGCTGGACATTACACACAGCGCCATCTAGTGCCACACTAAGCAACGAGGCTTGTGTCGTGGACACCAGATAGTTGATATACTACATAGATACTTTTTTGTTTGTAAATACATACTTATTATACATATAAACATCCATGACTCGGAAACAAAATTGTCTATGCTCATCACACAAACACTTGCTCCTACCGGGATTCGAACCCGGAACCCTATGAACGTAAGGCAGCCTCACTACCGCTGCGCCATTCGGGTCGTCAAATGTTTGTTAAACGCGCCCACGATACAGGAGAAATTCCAAGTATAAAATACGCAGGTACCCAGGTACCTAGTGCCTTATACGGGAATAAAACTTTCAAATGACCATTTTCGAGCTTTCTTAGTCTTTTTTTGAAGGTAAAAAATCTAGATCATAAAAATGTAGATAAACTGGCTAAATGAAGAAGTGAGAATGCACCTTAAGATTGTTCATATATAAGACAGTGCAGGCAAAAACAGTTCCCTCCATTGCGAACTAACAGATGTGTTTGAATAATTACTTTTGCATTAAGCCTTGAGTTCTTGTACGGAGGGAGGAATAGATCGAGAAAAAATCTGGAGGAAATCGAAATAAGACGGGTAGCGTCATGTATTTAATGTCTGTTCCCTACATCATTAATTTGAAATTGTAATTTCTCCCTTTTATGTATACCCGGCGGGTTTTGCTTTACTCTGCCTATGTGGGTTTCAACAGCAACAGCGCCCAGTTACATCCTTATTTTCTACTCCATAAGAATGATAATCATATCATAATATATTTCTTAGGATCCATGTTACTGCCGTCAGCTGGTCAATAGAACGCGCCTTATTCAATTAACAGCAAAGTGAAAAAGTAACCTTATAACCCAGCTTCATCTCGTTATAATGCCAAATCATGATGTAATTAATGTTCATCTTCATGGTACACATTAACTCCATCTTATGTGCAAAGGCGAGCTTAACCCAGCATTGGATTGTCTGACTTGCCATAGTGACATTTGAAAAAGAGTACAGATATAAAAACAAGCGCACAAAAGTACGTTTAAAAGCATAATCAAAACAATCATACTTAAAACTTCCCAAAAAGGCCACCCCTAATGAAATACCCGTTCAGCCGTTCACGCGTCCCGAACTAGGGTTTAGCGATTAATTTAATATGATCTAACAGAGATTAATTTCAGTTGCTGAACGCCTCCGGCCCGCGGGCTGCGGTCAGAGACACGACACATGCATCACGCTCTAAACACAATTAACGAGGCTGCTGGGGTTACCATTCATCTACGTTACATGAGTATTTGTCTTCATAACGATCGCGAGGAAGTTTGTCTTAGTGCGTCGACTGGTATGAGTGGCATACCTACTTATTTAAGGATTGTATTTGGATGTGATAATTATGTTATGTAATCTTGCAACTGAATTTCAAACCAGTTCCCCCCAACCGATAGAGCTGAAATTTTGCACACACCTTTGGTTATGGTGACAATACATTTTTTGTGACAGACATGACTTGATCCTGCAGCCAGGATCGTCTCCTCACAAGAAAACTCCTGAACGGTTAATAGCACAAACACGAAACTTTTTAAACAATTCAATTCAAGTTCAAATGTATAAACCTAATTTTCGTCTTTTAATTTTAATTAAAGCTTGGTGGAAAACTATTTTTATTAAAAAAAACATCTAAAAATAAGTTATGTAGGGTTTTCAGTTGCATTTTTAAATTGAATAAAGTTGGTAGATACATAAATACTAGGTAAACTCATTTAAAGTTATTCTGTAGCAACATTTTTAAAAGCACGAAAATGGAGGTTTTTGCTTTCTAGAAAATTCTAAATCCCCTAACTCTCCTCATGCTTTTTACCTTATTTTAATTCGAAATTTTTCATCCTGTTTGTACATTTTAAAAATCTTTTCCAGCCCGTCCATTCCTCGTTTTTTTTATTGGGTGGTAATCCTATGCGAAGTGCTCGTACCTTTGGACCTCGCTAGCTAATGTAAAAATCTCGTTATGCCCCGAAGGCACAAAAGGATTTGGTACCGCTAGATAGGTTTATAACTTTATTTGGTTACATTGTATTTAATGGACTACGGAACAGGCGTACATCAAATTATCTAGGGTTCAGACTGGGAGTAACGTATTTTTTCAAACTCGGTATAAAGTGATGGTTAAAGTAACGATAGTTTAATTACTGAATAATTATTACGTTAAATGTTTAGATATAGAGGCTTTAGACATGTAATATTTTGATTGTTTGTCGGGCAAAGTGTTATTGGGTTCTTCCATCAGGAATTTCTTTATGGCAACCACGCGGTTTTGTTTGTGTTATGTAGATTTTAATAGCACGCCCTCCTGAAACATAGAACTTAAACGTAACTGGCGAAATGTGGGTATACTATTAGGTACACCTCTGAGTAACCCATCGGGTATTACAGGTGTCATGTTATGTTCATGTTTTCAATAAATAAGTTTTAGCATGTGTTTGTCACTTAAAAATATTAATTGGTTAGTAACATTGTGTAGCTAAGCGTGAGTAATGTTCATTATGTTGTAGGCGTTTGTTGACATTTTGTCTAAAAGCAATTAGTTGTGTGGCTATATGAATGTAAATAATTTGAAACCAATATCCACAAGGTTATTAAATTAATATTAAATAATGGGTATTTTAAAGTCATTATTTACGTAGCTATACTCGGGAGAACAAACTATGAATGTGGTATTATTTATGGCGCGGCCGAATTGTAAAATCCGCCTCACTACAAAATGGGTAGCATAACGGCTATAATGTTACATAGATATTGTGTGAAAGAAAAACGCTTGCTAAACCGCGGGCGGAAGCTAGAATGTTATAAGCATATAAATATGAATCCTCACTCTTTATAAATTCAAACCCACAGAAGATAAATCCATATTTATTTTCAATTCCAATCTTCTTCTCAGAGTACCACTTCCAATTCCAAAGGAGTAACTGTAAAATGAGTTGCAGCTATTGCCGACCAGCATTAAATCGAAATACGAGAGTAGCGTACCCCCGGGCTATATTCCACATAACATATAAGAGGGCATACACACGTGCCCAGCGGGTAACGAGGACATGTTTCATGCATAGGCTAGAACATGATCATGTATTTACTATGAACGTGAAGTGGGCAGGTATGTACTCGTATACCTGTGCAGCTGTGTAGGTATGTGTACCTGTTGGATTTTAGCTCGGCAATAGTCGTTTATTATGTTGGTCTTGTGAGCATGCTTTTTTTTATTTATTTTATTTATGTACACACAAAACACATTACAGGAAAATACATAAAGACTAAAAAGCACAAAGGTAACGCTTATTTCATTTAGAAATCGCTTCCAGCGGACCTGCGAGAGATAAGAAACGTAGACACAGTGTGTAAAAAGAATAAATTAACTATTTATATATATATATATAGTCTGCTTGTTTTAGAAGCTGGTAGCATAGTAAATCTATCGTAGTTTCGATTTACATACAATTTTTTTTTTAAGTCAAGATCTTTCTCCTTTTTTGAGACTTATGCTCAACAGCTAGCTAGCTAGCCTTTAGCCCACTTTTTTGAGGCCACCGGGTGCAGCTCAAGACCAGTGTTTTATATACATATACAACCCGTTCTGAGTAACTTTGTCCTTGGTTAGTAATTCATAGACAGTCCAACAGAGACAGTTTCGGCTAAAACAAATGACAATAGGCATAGGCTAATTTAATTTCTATCTATCCAGCACCTGCCTCGTTGATCTAGTGATGGCCTATCATGAGGGCCTAGATTCTATTCCCAGGTCGGGCAAAGTGTTATTGAGTTTTTCCTTCAGAAATTTCTCAGTAGCAGCCACGGAGTCTAGATTTGTGCCCGTTGATGGCAATAGCTTCGCCCCCTATTACATGGGACTCAAACATACCTGGCGAAATGTGGGTGTACCATTAGGTACACCTCTGCATAATCCTTCGGGGATAACAGACATGATGATGTTATGTTATGTTATGTATGTACCAACACCAAAATTTGCCACATCTATCATGAATATAACATGCTACCACTTCTCTGAATAACATAATTAAACTACAGTCAAAATCTGTAATAACGACATCGAAGGGACCACTCATATTTTGTCGTAAAAACCGATAATCGTACAAAGTATTTTTAACCGACTTCAAAAAAAGGAGGAGGTTCTCAATTCGGTTCTATGTTTTTTTTTGTGTTTGTTACCTCATATCTCCGTCATTTATGAACCGATTTGAAAAATTCTTCTTTTATCTGAATGGATCTACTTCCCGATTGGTCCCATTGAAATTTCATCAAAATCGGTTCAGCAGTTTAGTTTTGAAATCAAAATAGCTGGAAAAAATGTCATCCAAGTAAAAGAAATTGCGAAATTGATACTTGACAAGGATTTGTGTGTGATACGATAACTAAAAAAGGGTAAAATAAAAACTTTTTTGCAAAAAAACCGACTTCCAAAAAAAAAAGTTAGTGTTTTTTTTTGCAAAAAAGTTATTATGTACCTATGATTTTGGTCAATATAACCGATACGTTGTTCTAAATCATGTCGCCGTAAACGGTTTTAACTGTATTTCACATTGGAACGTACCAACCCTTTCAAGTAAACGGTTACGAAAGATACTAGCAACCAGCCCATCGCGTCATTCTCCATACTTTAATAACTCAGAAACATGATGGGCTCGAAGCTCGCACAAATTCTCCGCTCCAATTTACAGAGTGGTGCTTAGATATTTTATGCTAATGCCTTCTACAGGAGCTATGAAATAATAATACCCACTCCAGGGTTGCCAAGTGCTTACCGTAACATCACGTACCGAGACGAGTTCTGTACTTATCCGGTGAAACATACGTTTAATGGACTTTTTCGACGAAATTGTTTTAGCTTTGGGAAAATACAGGCTTAATGGTTGCTGTAAATTTTGTTGTGGTATAAAACAGTGGGTATGTGTTCGCAGAGGTGTGTTCTTTATTTGTGTAACTTTTTATATTTATATACTTTGCTTTTTGTGTAAGTTTAAACTTGGTTAAATGCATTTACACGATCGCGGCGCAGCTCAAAAGGGGGGTTATGTGTTTGACCTGTATGCATACATATTTGGTTCCGGCATAACTCCTAGAGAGATGAACCGATTTGGATAAATTATACGTCGTTAGATTCGTCTTAGTTAAAGAAATGGAAAATGGCGAATTTTGGTGTTCGGTGTGGGGTTCGAATTTGTTTTTTGCTTCCAAGCCAAGCCTATCGAGTGGGGTATGAAAATGAAGGGTTTTAAATAGTGATTTCGAACGTATCACTACGTTTAAAAGTAATACGAAATGTCAAATAGTATGTTAAAGGAGAAGTTCTAGTTTCGTTATTTGTTTCGTAAATCACGAAAACAGATTTTCTAACTCGGCACGTAGGTATACTAGAGCAACATTAAAACAATCAACTGAACTATCTGTATTTCCATTTTATATCGACTCAGAATCACCCAATGCAACTAAACTTTCGATCGCCAGAGAAGTTAAGTTTATATTTGCCCGGAGGTGCCTCAGCCTACGTCCGTACCTACCAATTTAAACTCGGTAACACTAGTTAAACTGCCTACTATCTCTAAATATCACTTAACCGCAGCCAACAATTCCAGTCCATATTAGATTCCTTACCAGATGGAACTTAGTTTTGACATAAACTAAAGTCAAGAGAAGCGAAACTTCTGTGCCAAATATATTCACTTCTATGTGCCCACAGTTTTTGGTTTCGGGGCGTAAGAAACGTTAAATGCTATCAGGGTTGTCAAAATCATGCCATCGTTAAGATATTGCCTACTTAGCAAAGAGGTAACTGGGCCGATTACTGCCTATTTATTTATTTAACACTTCAAGTACAGAGGCGGACTTAATGCCATAGGCATTTTCTACCAGTGAACCTTTGGGTGATGCAGAGACCAACAGTCGGTAGGTTTATTATTTGAAATTTATTTTAATTAAACACTTATAAAGATAAACTACGAGGATATATAAAATACTATAAATATATATACATTTATATATACAAAGTGTTGCTTTGCATCCTCGTCAAATTCAAGGAGGTAACTATGCTAATGATTCTCGACCCGAATCAATAATAAAATGGGTAGGTAATTTTTTTTAAATTTTCTTCTTAAAATCGGAAGTCGATAAGTTTATACCACCCGTATTAAAACACGGCCCGTCTAATACTAGCCCTATAACCGCGCTTTCACACACACAAACAAACGCAGACGTTTATTCGATAAACGGGTGATTCTCCCGCTGAAAAGGGCTTCATTCTGAAATAGTGTCAAATTAAAACAACAAAAAAGCAGCGTTTATTATTATTGACCAGGTACCGTAATTTATATTGACTATTTACGTCTTCTATGACAACCTCCTGAATTTTGACGAGGTTGCAAAACTACACCTTGTATACACATACATATATTATGTCTAATGTGCGCTTTACGTATTATTGTAATATTGAGGGCGACCGCGGGTAACCACAGGGCGGTATGATTATTTCAGTGGTTTCAGAGGAAAGAACATGAATTTCGCTTCTACCCAATTTTATTGTTCTATGGTTTCAACATTAGATTAGTTGTAGTTGAGCGGAGCGTCCCTTCGGGCCTCAGAGAGTGCATATCCTTGTTTGACATGAGACTCCGTAACTTATTCCGACTTGTACGGAGCAAAGTTTTGGATACACCCCTTTTAGACATGAGTTCGTATCAGAAGTGAAAGTAAGGCTGGCTGATGAATGCTCTCAATAGGTTCGCTTCATTAGTCCGTGTGGAGTTTGGGTAAGTTTAAGGATGTCTTTCTGTACAAGAAAGATAAATATGTAGGTGTGTTTGTCTGAAAGTAACTCTAAAACTAGTGAATGTATTGGTCTCAATAAGAATCTACTGATAAATGGGTGTTTTCTTTTAGTTTAAAGTTTACTAAACATCAATGGACCAACAATATTCCTACTAATTTTAAAACTGCTCACTTTTACCACTTATTATGTTACTAGCGACCCGCCCCGGCTTCGCACGGGTGCAATGTAGACACTAATGTTTTCTCTACTATAATATACATGTATTATACATATAAACCTTCCTCTTGAATCACTCTATCTATAAAAAAAAACAGCATCAAAATCCGTAGCGTAGTTTTAAAGATCTAAGCATACATAGGGACAGACAGACAGACAACGGGAAGCGACTTTGTTTTATACTATGTAGAATAGAATAGAATATACTTTATTGTACACTAAAATTGATACAGAACGGTTTACAAAATTGTTAATTTTATGGTTACAATGGCGGTCTTATCGCTGATAGCGATCTCTTCCAGACAACCTTTGGATGGACTGTACGAACATGAAATAGAAAAAGGGGGGGTAGTCAGTGGTGTACTGCAATTAATATACAAAATTTTTATAATACTAGTTATTTACTACTTATCATGTATTATAATATATATTTATATTTTTAGTGATTTACATTAAAAAAAACACTATTTAAACTGTCTACTGCATAAAAAAACTTGTTTTCTTCATCATTCAGCTTTAATAAATTGTATAGACGGCAAAATAAGCAAAGTTTGCCAAGAAACTCGAAACTGTAGAGACGGTGTATATTCCACTTATTACAACTTACATAAATCTGGGCCTGTTGCTACTGATTTATAGTTTTAATGAAAAAGTAACTGAAATACTGTCCTAGTTAAAAAGCTTTTCATACGTTGTTTAGAGTAGGTAAAGCGGCTTTTATAATGATAGCGTTTACTTGGTTGTGTAGTGACAAATCTTTTCAAAATATTAAACATTTTTTTCTTTTGTTTCAGGTATGATGGTGCTCCTATTGGATGCAACTTTAGTTTTAGGGTCAGTACTTATAGATTTCAACATTTTTCTAATAAGATACTTATATTATTTAGCACCCTAGCCACCGAGCCTTAATGAATAAAACAAAGAATCAAATTTCACCGAAAATAATATCAGTCTAGCATTATAATTGTACATAATTTGGTACTAACACCGCTATATTAATTTTCCATACATTTCAGTTCGCACAGCGCCCTCCTGACGATATCATTTAAGTGCCAAAAGGTTCTCGCCGCAATGTAACCTCATTTTATGCTGAAATAAAATGGAGGGTTATTACATAACATATACATACACACATTCATCACATATACTTAGATCACGGCTGTAATCCCAGAAGGGTTAAGCAGAGGTGTATCTAAAACTACACACACATTTCGCCAGTTAGGTATGTTTTAAGTCCCATGTAACATGGGGCGAGCCTATTGCCATCAACCGGGCATGAATCAAGACTTCGTGGCTGCTACTAAATGCTTAACACTTTGCCCGACCCGGAAATCGAAACCAGGACGTCATGCTCAGTGGTGGCGCTTGCTACCACTCGACTAAAGAGGCAGTCAAGAGGGTTATTAAAAGTTTATTAATGAGGGGTAGCAACATTTTTATTCGAAATCTTTTGCTTTCCCGCACTATGCCTCGGCCTTACTCCGCACGCGCCTCGGGCGTCTCCGTAATTATTCAGCGAGCATTCAGACGCATCTGCGCGCTCCCACTGCCGACGGATTTTTTTTATTGTCTCAAAAAATATTTTCTTCGGTAAAGATTTGATCATAGTGTTTGTGAGGTTTATTGCGATTTTATCATAAAATTGGGTAAAGGTATGCAATTGCTAATAAACCATCTATAATTTTTAAGATTTTTCCAATGAAAATTCAATGGATCCATAATTTTCCAATCAGGCGTGTTAATTAAAGTAAAAGACTGCTTTAGGCAAGAAGTAAATCTTATAAGTAAGTACTTAAAATGTGAATAAATATAACAATTTGCAAACCTATAAAAAATAAGCCGAAACATAACTGACTTTTGTAAATAGCACTATTTATCGAGTTAAATAACATAGTACTTATAGAGAGACAAAAAAACAGTACAGTAGAACTTTATTAAATCATCACAATAAATTCTTCATTCTTATTGAAAAAATCTTAAAAATCAAATACCAATTACGTTTATCAACATTCAACCACCCCTGTAAGTAATAATAAATCCACCTGAAAATCATCTTCCATATGAACGAGTCTTTATAATATTCTTTTGTATAAAAATGGCCGACAACGCGTCTAACCGGAGGGGATTTAATTAGACAGCGTAACCGCGACTTAATGTACCGTGAGCAGATATAAGGGAGATTTGAAATGACGCATGGGCAATGGCGCCCAAATAATGAATATTTTTCTTCGTTTTTTTTTTTGCTTGATACAGATCTGACTGTATGGAAGGACTAGGTAATAATTCGCAGGGTTTTTTCTTTCCTTTTTTTTAAAGCTAGGAGTTATTTTTTCTTAAGACAAAATGGAGTAGCGATTGGTTGGTATTGCGCGGAACCTAAGTACATATTTAAGTCTTTGCTTTGGCCAATATACATAGGCATTACCGTTCTGCTTGATTGCTGATTGCTTATTTGTTTTACCCTGAAAATGGCTTAGGCACAATGATTGCAGCATCAAACGCTTTGTGTGCTTTTGAAACAACTTTCCAGCATTAACTTCAGAGAACAGTTAACTGTTTTGTTCTGAACTAGCTTATGAGTTTTCCAACTTTACCACCCGCATCAGTTATCTTCAAGGGCCACTTAAACTTCCCTAATTGGTACACTATACAGCTATAATTGCTTTAGAAAAAACAACAGGATGATACATCAATACATAGAAATATCAGGTATTCCATAACACATCCGTATAACACCGGCCTAGTGTGTGTCGGACTACGTACAGTGAAAGATTCCGTAGCCAGAATGAATATTTAGCTACACATGCACTGTATTGAGTTTATTATGCTTGAAAATGAGTTTGTAATTCATTGTATTTCTCATGAAAAAAAAACTATGAGTTATTTCTGCGGTTGTAACCGAAAACGTTTCAATTTACAAAAACAAAAACGGCACTTAAAAACATAATTTTCTTCATTATCTTCTTTCTTCTTCTGGGAAAGAAGAAGAACATCTAATAAGATCTTTATTATGAGACCCAATGAGACTTACCCCATATGTCAAGTTTTTTTTTGGTCGATCGGTTACAAAATGTATTATGAGGAGTGCCATTCCTGTGTTTAGCGGTGCACAGAACACACCTCTCCAATTTTCGTCTACCCAGAACTAACAGGCTCAGTGTAAAATGGCTGTGTCCAATCCGAACTCAGACAGACGGACATGACGAAATTCTAAGGGTTCCGTTTTTGCTATTTGGCTACGGAACCCTAAATAGATATATCGCGATACAGTTATGACGTTATTGCAACCGGGATGGCCGACGACACTTTTAATAAAACGGTTTACGATACAAACGACTGTTGTCGTCGACTTTTTGTCGCAGCGCAATTCCCGTGTTTTGTTTTATGACTTTTTGACGTTTGTATGAATAAAACAGTACTATGGTAATTATATGCCGTATAGTGGTTATATCGTGAAGGTTTTTAGAACAGTCGCATGTTTGCGTGGTGTATTCATTTTGTGCGATGTTTGATTTTAGCTTTATTTGGATTAGAAGGAAAGTATGGTGTTGTCGTGATCTTTAAAGTAATTTCTAGTAACAAAATGCTATATTGTGGCGTGTTTTCCTTTAAGGGGGCCTTTTCCGAGTTCTTTAGAAAAATAGAAGGAAATTGTAAAATTCTTCATGGGCCGCATCAGCAAATCACTCATGCGAAAGTATTTTTATGATGTACGTTAACTATCAGTGAATGAAAGAATTTAAGATATTTATTGAGTTGATTTATTAAGTACCTAGATGTATTTCAACGTTTTCATTATACTAAAACTCTTGAACATTGCGAATCTGCAATGGCAATAAAACAACATAATAATGACATCACCAGTTACACCACAAATGCCAGTCAATTCAGTTCACTGTTCTATCAACACAATTTCCTTAATAAACCTTTATAGGCCATTCGATAAAGTTGCAACGAATCGTTTAAAGCGAATCGTTAACATCATGTTCAATCATCGGGTGATTGTGCATTGATTGCTTGATGCGATGAACGTTTGCACATTAGCGAGTAAACATGAGTTAACCGCTGATCTGTCGGACGACGATTAAGGGTAGTGTGGCATCGGACATCAGAAATTTATCAGTTTTTTGTGCAACTTTCGTTTGAAGTAAGTTCGTTATGTTCAACTCATTTAGACTTACTGAATTTAGAGGGTTTTTAAAAGTTTCGAACACAAATGAAAACCGAAACCTTAATGATCTTACTGACTTTTTTGTCCTGAGTCTATCAGTCATTTAAGAATAGTCTAGGAGCTAGCAGTTTAATGAATTACGCACAATATGCGAATAACTTACAGCATGCGTTTCACAAACTGGTCAGTGCATTTTGTTTCTAAATCTTAGCTGTGCGAGCCCGACTCGCTCTTGACCGGTTTTTCCCGAATTCGCTTTGGTGAAAGGGCAGAAAAAACCACAATCGATACAATCTCCTGCTGTTACCAACCTATCCGAGCGTCCGGATTACAAAGTTACAGGTGTTTGAAAAAGAAAAATAATAAAAATTGACTTCCTATTCCGTTAAGCCCCCAACAAGGGTAAAACTGTATTTAAATTCAAGATTTTCTTCACACGTGCGCCCCCATTGTATTTCCCCGTGCAAAATATTTTGATTGACTATAAACACTACATCGAGACGAGAATGTGAATAAATAAAGGAATATTTTTCTCGGGAACATAAATAAACGTCGTGAAAATGCTTTTCTATGAAGGGGTAACAATAAAGCCTTTTTGTGAAGGGATAGAAGTTTTTTAATCGCCTTGAAAACAAAAGGGCTGCATATTCACAGCGGGTCGTCGTCCTCGCTTCAAAAACATAAACGTATAATATAACGTTTGCTACATTACGTTGTTCCACAATTCATCTCCCACAAAGCAGGTGTCAAGAGGTAAAGTGAAAAGTTTTCATTGTTGGAACCCTTATTGTTGAGATATTTTCACACTCGACAACTTTTCAACGAATACGCTTACTGAAGGATTGCCACCCCTTTCTGTAAAAAGTGAACTTTCTTTTCAATTGAAATTTAGTCGCGGTAATGAAAAGGTAAAGGGCCAATAAGTGGTTCGATCAAATTGCATTATCACCGAGCGCCCCCTGGTAGAGGGTAGACGCAATAAATTGAATTACGAGGCCCGCAATCTCTGCGTCTATAAAAATAGCCTTTGAGGCGTTCCTTGGACGTCGCATTCGTGTTCCAGGAGTAATCAAAGCGCTTTTCTTTTGAGGTATCCTCGATGGAATTCGATTGATGTTATTTAAAGGCTACTTTATTTTCACTGAACGTGTAACTGTGCTTTGCTAGTTTCAGCGAGTTCTTAAAACAACACAATCTTCTCATTTGGAAGGCTAAAAAAACGGATCATGGAAAATCATTTCACTATCTTTGTTTATATATAATATTTAAATTGTTAATGAAATACACGTCTTTTGTACATAAATCGCTTTAACACTATTCGAGGAAAACTTTCAGCTCGACAAAAAAAAAAATAAGGAAAGAAACTATACAGAACTTCTCAACAGCCTTTCACGAAACTTTAACAGTTTCACCGAAGATTTAATGAATACAGATTTAATCACATGCTGTATTAGATATTCGTGTATCAGGCCGCACCCCGTCTGCGGCGGGGGAGCGAAACCGCATCGAACCGAGGGTCTTGACGCAGAACGACTGATTCGCAAAAGGTTTGATTTGCAGAACGTCTGATTCGCAGATTCGATTCACAAAATAAATGGGTTCCTCTTACACATACCATAGCATTACGCCTTTATTCCCCGATGGGTTAGGCAGAGGTGTATTTAATGGTATAACCCACATTTCGCCAGTAATGCATGTAATAAAAGGCCAAAAAACTTGCTACAGATCTTGACTCCGTTGTTGATACTGAAAAAATCCTGACAAGAAACACACCTGGGGGTCCAAGATCTCATGTCCAGCAGTCGCGCTTGCGACTTTACCAACAAGGCTGTCAGTAGGTTCAGTCAGTCGGTTTTCTTTTATTGCTTTAAAATATATGAATTGGACTGTCACCGAATTAGTTACCTATTTATTTATTTAACACTTCAAGTACGATGTACAGAGGCGGACTAAATCCATAGGCATTTACTACCAGTCAACCTTTGGGTGATACAGAGACAAACAGCGGTAGGTGTGTTATTTGAAATTAATTTTAATAAAATACTAAGATAAACTACAAGATATATAAAATACTATAAATATATATAAATGAAAATAAACATATACACGGATATACTAAAATAAAAGGACAAGCAATGGGGAAAACATTAACGTTATAACGATGCTGCCAGCTTTTTCCGAATGTACTCGCGAACTTTCATTTTAAAAGATAAACGATTGGTTGCCATCCTGACTTCCTTTGGAAGCGCATTCCACAGAGAAATAGATTGAACGAAGAAAGATCGGTGAATGAAGTCAGTGCGGTGAGAGCGAATCGTAATGTTTGCCATCGGACCTCTTGCAAATCGGTCATTTTGCGAATCGGAAAATCTGCAGATTAGAGTTTCTTTTTCATAACGTTTTGCGACTCGGACGTTTTGCGCAAAGACCGAACAGAGCTCGGTACGCAATCACAGACCATTGTTAACTATCTACCTGTGAAGGGGAATCTGTGCTACTCATTATTGGAGAGGAGGTTTGAAATGAGGAGACATCGGCATTGGTACAGGTGCATTAATACGTGATCTGCATGGAGGTAATAGGAAAATGTTGAAAAGGATAAAAAATTTAAATACACTAAAGTGTTTTTCAATTTTAGTTTTAGGTTTGAAAGTAAAAATTGACGTTAATGCGTGTTGCATTAAGACGCATTAACACTGATGCCTATTAACATAAGGTAAAGCTGGATGACAACTAAATTAACTGTTGATTAATGACGCTCAACGCCAAAATTTGAAGTTATTCCAATAGTGCAATACTAGTACCTGAGGTAGTCACTTAAGTGTAGCGGGCACCAGTATCATTAATAGAATATTTAATTGTCTTTTGTAAAAAACCTAAATACTAACTATTTAAATTGTCTTATATAAAGCAATCGAAAGTAAATCACAATTTTTCTTATTAGGTTAGTTCGCTGTTTTAATTTTCTATTTAATAGGTCCCTAGGATTTTTAAATGAATATTCTTCAGAAGGAATATTAAAACAACAGTTGGTATAATAAATTAGAAAACCCACTCAACAAGGCCTCTGAGAGCAATTTTGAATTACAAAATACTGAATACATTATACGTAAAATATTAGATACATTATTCCTCCAAACTGGACCACTAATGACCCTGCTTGTAGTTCTGTGGTCCGGAGACTAGCTGCGTCTATTGTTATTTAGACTTGTTTAAATAATTGTAGTTTATAAGCTTACAAATATTAACTGCCGAATTCATGAAGTTCTGTACTAGCATTTTTATGTACTCACCAAAAAACCAGTGAGCGAGAAATGATATATTAGTAATTAGTTTAAGTATTAGCTAACCATTGAACGAATTTATTTTTCACTCCAAAATAAACTCAGGATGACATACATATTTAAGCTCATGTACGGAAGGACAAGAAACTTCCAAGTTAGTTTTTTATTTTCTTTTGTAAATCTTTGCATGATTTTTGTGATTGTTCTAGTAGTTTAGCAGTTATATACTTTTTAACTGGAAAGTATTCTGAAGTTGATGGCACTTTAACTCCAGGACTAACGACGAACTTGGTGGGTTCTTATTTCAGTGATCTAAAACAATTTTTAAAACATCTGCAGATTTTTTTTTCAGCCTCGTAGATGTTATCTAACTCAAACTCAAAGGATTTATTTCAATTTAGACCATTACAGGCACTTTTGAATGTCAAAACACAAAAAAACAACTAAGCTGCAGTCCCAGTCACAGGGCATAATAACTTGTGAAAGTACTGTAGTTGCCCATTCGAAAGCGTAGATCTCTATGGAGAAGAATGGGCAGGAAACTCCATGGACACTCTTTTAAATCAATATGTGGTTACAAAATCTTGGTTACATCATTCATGTCGAGATTATACATATGTGTGAGAACGATGTAGAAAGACGTGCAAGTAAGAGCGTCCAGAGTAAAAAGATAAGATTAACAATTCAAAAATACAATAATCCATGGTAGCTGCAAGATGACCAGTCCCTACTGACAGCGCCCGTTCACGAACATGACGCATGGATCACCCATCATTCAACTCAACCATTTTGAAGGGAACTAAACAACCCGACCAGCCAGGGAAAATTCGAGTCAATAAAAGATGTAAATGGTAGCTTTATCGTACATTGAACTCACACATGTGTTATGCAATTATATAACACTAAGAGATTGAATCCATACAATACAAAGATATGTTTACAATCTTCTGCAGCTTCCACAATAACTTCACATTGTAATCAATTAGTTTGCTCCTATGGTTAAGGAACAGGACAAGCATTGAGCCAAGCATTTTTATCATCAATGTAATCCCCAAGTTATAGTATGCTTGCCTACATAGTGTGCGTTTTATACAAGATTCAAACTTCGTCTCATCTAACATAACATGAATTATTCTTCTTCGACCAAACTCTTCAAAAGAACACGCTACGTCGATAAAATAGCACAGGCGTCCAGTTTATCTAAATAAAACAACAATTTTGTAATTATGTAACGAACTTGGACAGGGGTGGTGTTCTCTGATAAAATATTTATATACTTGTTCCACGTTGCACCCCGTTTCGAAGGGTTGTCAAAGTTTTCAAGTTAACAAATGCGAACCGGCCTCATTTTCGTAGTACTACTTCAACTTTGAATTATGCGGTTTTGGCTCTATTATTTTTGGAGTAATTTGGGCCGGTTTGCATTTAAAATTACTTTGTGCTATTTTTGGATGTAGGTAATTTTGGAGAAGTTAGACAATGTTTTGTAAAGATGTGTAGGAAATGAGTTTCCTTAAAGGCTTGTTCAAATTGTAGACGAAGTTTCGGTCACCAAAATTTGCCAGATGACGTACTGAATTATATCATCTTGAAAGCACAGAAAAAGGCAGTTGGAATCAATGTAAGTATAATATACTGACGGTTTACTAGTGTTTATTCGACTGAACTATATTTAGATAAATCATTAATCTGGGGAACAGGAAACTTCTGTCAAGGGAAATACGACGTTCTGATGAAAGGGGCGGAAATCATCATACATAATAATTATTTAGTTGAAACTTGAAAGTGTACGTACTTATTACTTTCTAGAACTAACTGAAGAACATGAAAACAATCTGAATCTAAGATTCATATCAGTGACGGACGTTATATAGCAATTCCCTCCGTTTAAGCTTCAGATATTCACTCGCATTTATTCAGACTGTAAGCCGTCCCAAACACAAATATAGTTTTACTGGGTACACATTATACACATTTTTCACTTAACAGTATTTTTCAAAGATGGCAGGCTACTATACCCGATTCGACGTAAACAGATAACATTCAATGAGCTTCGTAAAACAAATCTCCTAAAAGATAAAGATAAAATTTTCCTCCAAGGAAATATAGAATAAACAGTCTTGATACTTGGAACTTCAGTCCTCGAGGCACTGAATATAAACTACTGTCTTTGGGTTTGAGCATAGAATATGAATTCACTGTAGAAGAGACCCTCATGAACTTTCCGTTATACGTGTATGCTGTGGATGCCACCAAAGTACGTAAAAGTTTGCTACGAACGCTCAATCAATTAATTACCTACCCTGTTTACCGCTATATAGTCTCCCAATTTGAGAAACAACACTCTTTCTTCTTTTTCTATTCTGTCCAGAAGGAGTAGACAAAAACATTCAATCATTAACGAAACTGAAGAAAGAAGTGATAACGCAGATGGAAACGTGAAAAATGTATGGGATAGACATGCATTAGCTACCGGGCAGCGATGTGTAGCTAACCCCCTTGAAACTTTTTATAAAAAAGACGAAACGCTTTGATAGCGATATCGAAATTACTAGGCCCATTTTAATGGCTGCTTCCACGTTGATAATAGCGAAAACAGGGATTTCCTTACGATGTTGAATGTTTCTGTGGCCCAGAAACTGTAGGCTTTTTGCGTTTGGTGCTCTGGTTTCGTTTCTATTCAAATTCTTAGTCTATGGCTGAAGGTAGCGCCATGGTAAGGATTTATTGTCCTTCGGAGAATATTCGCCGCGTAATGCTAAGATCAGTTTTATTAAAACGAAGAGATTATGTCTAGGGCTTACAGATAGGACTTGGGTTAGTGAAATATTGGTCGCGAAATAGAATAAGAGAGATTTTATCTTCAGGTAGGTTGGGCTTTATTATTTGATTTAGATAATATTATGTGAAACAATAGCGGTATTAAACTTTCACTATCACCTACGTGATATCTTCAGCGATTAATGACTTGCGTGACTTTGTAGCGAGTTCCAGTAGTGCGCGTAGCAAAAGACAAAGAAATAGGGTAGACAGATTTGTTTGCACCTAACAAGTTTTTACCATTCACCCGCATTCTCCAGTCATCTCGTGATCATGGCGCTTGCAACAGCATTGAAGTATCGGGAGCTCAATATAAAAATTATTCGCGGAAGTGATAGTGAAGGTTTAGTTATAAACCATGAAAGCTTAAAACAATAACGGTATTGGTGGTCAAGCTTTGAATTCGGGGAGAAAATCAGTTAATGTTGTCTCCCTATTATGGAATACGGTATTTATTTTATTAAAATCTTATCTGCCCTACCAAAGAAAATCACTACAACACTATAAAATATTTAATATTATGAACACGTGTTATCAAATTTTCTGTGTCTTGAAATATAGGTGTGTTAAATCTTTTCACATTTTCCCTAAACAAAAAACCCTCAGTTCTCTTTTAATTAGACGAATAAAAACCCAACCGCCTCTCAAAATCTTTTGCCATTTCATCACACAAAACGACTCAATCCACTTTAATAACAAAACGAAACCCTTCAAAAACTGCACAAAGGCCCATAATTCTGTGGTTTTCCTTAAAATAAGCGTAAACTGAAGGTAAGGAACCCAAGACACAGCAGGGTTCCATATAATTGAGTGCATAAATCAAACGCCATCGGAATGAGATGTGATCCTTCATAACTTTGCTGTGAAATAGTCGAACCTATATGAATGAAGACAGAATAGAAAGATCCAGAAGGCAATCTCCATTAAATGAGTGAAAATTCACGCACATAATATCCTGTGCTATTGACCCGCGTCCACAGTGCAATAAGGATTTTTTTGAGCTTGAATGACATTGTCATTGGGGAGTTGATTGCCAACGTTTATGTTAAATGGTTTCGTGAATTGTATTTTTTCTTCCTTTTTTTCGTGTTGTTAGTGCCTAACCTGGTGTCAGAGTTTTTATACCGCACGATGGCGGTTAATTTCCAATTTTGGCCAAACGCCAAATTATCTATGGTTTACATCCAGAGAGTGCAATGCAAGTGAACTGAATACCTACCTACTTACCTTTTTTATACTAAATCGGCTTGCCTTTGACCGCACCTCGCCTGATGTGAACCGATGTTGCGGCCTAGGGTGGAGCACGCTTGCCTAGAAGAAACCAATTCACTCGAACCTTGGATAGATCCAGATTATAATGATCAGGGAACAAAGATGCTGGCATTGAATTCCACAGACGGGCGGTTCGCACAATAAGTGTGGAAGCATAGCTTTACCTACCTTTCTACTAACATTTTTGTAGACATGTTGGAGATCTCCTTATCATACGCGTATTTTATTTCGTTGTATGAAACCGGCCTTCTTTGCTTGTCTATCTTGTTCTATGAAAAATGATGGGGGAATAGGATGGCTAAGCCATAGCTTGTCTGATAAAAGTGTTAGATGTGCGATTGAGGAGATAAAGTGTTGTTTTTAGTTGTTGTGGTGCTGTTGCCATGGTGATGGTCGTATGGATGGCGGTGTGTTTTAGTTACGATAGTTGTGTAGGGGTTGGAGGAAATGCGTTTGTTCCGGTTGAGAAAATAACGTTAACTAGATAGTGTCGCGGTTTGAGCATTCGATTTTTAAATAATTGAACTTGGTGTATGTGGTCTTTTCAAATGATGGAAGTTAGATTTTGGTTTACTTCGGTGGTTTTGGTAGACCGCAAAATTCAAGTACTTACTCTTAACATTTTTGCAGTTTGCAAAAAATCGAAATATGATTTGCGAACGCGACACACATCTATAAAAATAATATATTATAATAAATAAATTAATTATTATAATAATTCTATGCAAGTTATAAGTACGGTTACAAATCACATTTGCCTTTGCGCTTCCCGTCCTTCTGTGGAATAAAATTGTCGTTTAACAATTTTTGTATGGATAAACTGCCAAACATTTAATATTATTCTTCGTATATGGGTTGCAATAACAGGCCCAAAAATAAATAATTAAAATCCATAATTTTTCCTTGGTTCGAGGTGGCGCTAAGGGATGTCCCTGGAAAGTTATGGGGGAGGCCTTTGCCCAGCAGTGGGACATACATCATCACCTGCCTAGCCTTTTCCCAACTATGTTGGGATCGGTTTCTAGTTTAACCGGGCAGTGGAACATACACGGCTATTAAAAAACTTCCTTTACCAACAAGTTGAGATGTATTCTTATATTAAACCCCAATCTTTTATGTTTGATCTTAACGTCTCAACCCTCGCTCTCAGTTAAGGCCATGCTCAACTAACAGATAAGTGCCTCCTCAATCTGCACTTCCCTGTCAGCTAGTGCAATTCACTGACAAGAAGATCCTTTTAATTATTAATGATATTAAGGACGGTAGATAACTTTTCTGGAGTAGTATAGAACTTAAGAGTACATAAACAACTAGTTATATTATGGCAATATGGAATACTTGGTAATTGCAAATTAAGACGGTTGCAAGGTAAGACGATATTATTGCAGGTTGGTAACGAATTGTGCGTTTCTGACATCTATCAAAGGTACTACCTACCTACCAGTAAGACGGAAACTAATTTGCCAGGCTATTATTGTAGGAAGCCCCTATAGCTAGAGAAGGTTGAGTGGCTTAACGGTGCCACCGGTTACGTTTGACGGCACAGTCATTCCGTTTAGCTTTGACGTCAAGGATCTGGGTTTGCATGTTGACACTTGCCTTGACTGGCGTAAGCAGGTTGCGATTGTGAGCAAGAAAGTCACCGGAACGTTGCGGTCGCTTTATCGGTTAAAAAATATTCTCCCATCACACATTAAGGCAATGCTTATACAGTCCCTAATCTTCCCTATAAATTATTGACTATGGTGATGTGTGCTACTATGACCTGAATGCAGATCTCCTCAATAAACTTGACCGACTTCTTAATAACTGCATTAGATTCGTCTTCAATCTCCGCAAGTATGATCACGTATCTGCACAGCGATCGCTTTTAAAGTGGTTACCTATCCGGCAGCGCAGAGCTTTGAGGGCTTTAATAATAAACCATTTATTTCGGACAGAATCCATATAAGTGTTAGTAACAATTTGCTTATAATCTAAGTTAGTAGTACAAAATCTAAAAAATTCTAAAAAGTCACAATCTTCCCGTTACTATTCCCACCCAGTGAGCCTGTATGGGACAGTCGTGGCGGGATGCAATCATTTGCAAAATGCTGTCGGTACTACCGCGCAGTCTTTGAAATAATGACGCCGCTTTCTTACGCACTATAGCGTGGAAACCGTCCACACGCGCGTTTGCGAACATTTGTGACGCACTACAGTGGCGCGGCAACCCCAACAGCATCCTGAAGGCATTATTATACTGAATTAGTAGGACGTTGTAGGCTCGTTGCGTATACCGAACCCACAGGCCGCTCGAGTAAAAGGATTGGCAATATGCCCTAAAGAGTGTGCTTTGACAACCCTGTTTTCTCTTCTGCACAAACCCACTTCTCCTTCTTATCTTACATCTCAATGTCAATATTTATGCTCTGCGCAGAGCAAGAATCTTCGGTCCGCTAATAATTGTCTTCTACGATGTCCTTCTCATCGCTCTGGTTTTATCAAATCTTCTTTCTTTGTCGAGGCGGTCTTCCTTTGGAATGCGCTCCCTCAGAGTATTAGGACGGTGACCAGTCGGTTCACTTTCAAAATGAAAGCTCGAGAGCATATACACGAGAAGTTGGCAGATTCGTCTCAGAAATAAGTTGAAGTAGTTTTCTTGATATCTCTCTTCACTGTATATATTTTGTTTTATGTATGTATATAAGTATTTATTATATATATATATTATAAATATTTTCTAGTATTTTCTTTTTTGTTATTGCACCTACTGTGTATTGTCTCAGCATCACCCTAAGGTAGACTGGTAGAAAATGCCCAAGGCATTAAGTCCGCCTTTGTACAGTTTTTTTTTACTTGTGCATAAAGTTTTAATAAATAAATAAAATAATAATTAGCTTCCATCCTTGAGTAGTAAGTCGGTTTTGGCAAAATGCCGAGATGCGGGTAGAAATGAATGTGTAGGTATTTGACTAATCAATACTTAACCAAAGGATTCTTATTTTAATAGCTAATCAAATCTCAAATCTGTGTGGTTCTTTCTTCAAAAGACCATCTCAGCCACTCATCTGCATAGTCTTCATGTGAGTTTATCAAGATTATGTCTGGACCTTAAAAGAGACTATGACCTCTGAGTTTGTTTCGGCTGTTTCTTCTCAGAGTAGTCAGGTACGAAACACTGGTCTCATCCAGTTTAAAAAAAGAAGACGTGTAAAAGTGTTTGTAAGAACCTATTTGCAAAATAAACATCATTTATCAATCAGAGTAGCAAATACCATTTTTTTTTTATTTATTCTGTCCCACTGTTGGGCAAAGGCCTCCCGAGAGGCCTCCTCTCAGTGTTTTGCCTTCTCTGGCTAATCAGTCAGGAACGAAATTATTATTATATTGGAAATGATCTTACCGAATGCTTAAGATAATTATGGTTACAACATACATACATATTCGGTTGTCCGTCCGAATCAGGTTCGGTGAACGCCGACCAAAACATGGGCTTAGCACGCCTTGCCATTTTTCCGATTATTTTTACTTCTCGGAAAAGTCTGCAAGTTAATATATAACCTATTATTATATCTTTTATGGACCTTTAGTTTCCATCATTTATCCCCATTTCCTTACACAATTTATAACCAGCCCGCAAAATACACATTATAGCTCGTCCCACATATGGTCGAAGCTCGTAAATATTAAATAACAGCTTAACAAAAGTGCTGGGCCGGATTTATGTCTCAATATCGCGCGACCCTTGGCACCTGCCTGCCTCTTTATGTTACTCTATTGATTCATATACGTTAATAGCTTTACATCACGCAAGGCAATTATGTTGGGATTACTTTGAGGTTTATCAAGTAACGATAATTGTCGAATATACCCTAAAAATCATGAAATGCGTACCCTTTTAAGCTTAGTGACAGTATTTGTGGCACTAAACTGTAGGTTGAAGTAGGAAAAAACAATTCTCTATAAAAAAAATTGGCAATGGATTGGTACTGTTTAGTACATTCTTGATAATTACGTCAGCTCTTATTGTCGACTCGTGAAAAAGTTACAAATTCAAGATGAACTTTTGAGCCTGCTGAAAGAGTTTACTGAAATAACCATCAACATTATCATCAGCCTACAGCACGACGACTGCTGGACGTAGACTTCCTCAATTGCACGCCAATTTTTACAAAGAAATACTTTAATTACTTTATGCAACGCAGTGAGGTTCTACCAAGACAAAAAAGGGTTAAGTTTCGCAACCTATTATACCAACCACCTTGTCGTAAAGAAATTTATAAAAAAAATGTATATAATATGTGTGTAACGATTTATAACAACATGCCAAATGAATTAAAATTATTAGAGGGTAATTTATTTAAAACAAAGTTAACAGAGTGGCTCCAAATGAACTGCTTCTATAGCATTGAGGAGTATATGAATTATAAAAAACGTTATTAATAATTAATATTTCCCTAATTGTTTGATAAATAATAATAAATAAATATCGCTAGACATTACACACAGCGCCATCTAGTGCCACACTAAGCAACGAGGCTTGTGTCGTGGACACTAGATAGTTGATATACTACATAGATACTTTTTGTTTGTAAATACATACTTATTATACATATAAACATCCATGACTCGGTAACAAATGTCCATGCTTAATCACACAAACACTTGCTCCTACCGGGATTCGAACCCGGAACCCTATGAACGTAAGGCAGCCTCACTACCGCTGCGCCATTCGGCGCGTTTCGGGTCGTCGTGGGTGATATTTGACCTTTGTATTATGTAATGATAATGTGTAATAATAATGTAAAATAATAGATAAGTACTAATTATATGGATATAAATATTTTGAATTTTTGCACGCTTGCTTGCAGGCAGAATACAATGACTTTTAGGCTGTAAGATCTTCCTATTTAAAATGTATTTCTCGCAAATAAACGATTTGATTTGATTTGAGTCAACTCGATTCTAGGCAACTCTCATCCAGTTGCTAAACGGCACCTCGCGAAGATCGTCGCTCCACCGAGACTGAGGTCGTCCTATCATTCGCCGATTCGCGATCGCGTCATTGGTTCTACGGCTAATATGGCCGGCCGTTGGAGAGCACAGAAAAACGGCCTTCCCCAAGGTAGTGTCTTGGCTCCGCTCTTATTCAACATCTACACCAACGATCAACCATCCAGCCTTCTTACCTCCCGCTTTCTTTATGCAGACGACCTTGTCCTTACCTCCCACCTTTGAGGACGTCGACGTGTACTTATTAGACGCTCTTGGTGACTTAGCTACGTACTACCATGCTAACTCACTCAAGCCCAATCCGAGCTAAACGCAGTCGTGCATATTCCATCTTCGCAATAGAGGAAAGGCTGAAGCTGAGGCGAGAAACTGTTTCCCTACCCAACCCTTGTGTGTTTGTGTGTTTTGTGTCCTTGCTGAAAATCTCCCACCTGGACACGAGTTGCCATGGCCGACCTGGAAGTCTCTAAATAGACTCCGGACACAGGTTGGCCGAAGCAAGGTAAACCTGTTCAGGTGGAGATTCATAGATGACTCTGCCCTGGAGTGTAAATGTGGTGATGCCCTACAAACGATGGGACCCTTGATATCGTGTCCTGCTTGTCCTGTTGGTTGCACATCACAGGAGCTGATGGACGCTACTGAAAGTGCCAAACTCGTCGCTAAATTTTGGGCTGACTAAATTTGAATTGTCATCGACACGCTAAAAGAAGAAGATGGCCGGCCCATTGCCAGTTCAGCGAACTGGTTCTGTGAACAATCATTTTCTGTTTTTTTTTTTTTTTGTGAAAGCCCTCCATTCCATCTATTTCTGTCTGGTCTGATGAGAGACAGTTAATAAAATCCAGACTCATCAAAATCAGTCTCAAAACTTTATGACATAACAACTTCAGAATTTGTCTAGGACCTGCAAGATATATTTAAATGTTATTCGCCAAATTGAGGTCGCAATTTATAATATAAACAAGAGCTAGCTTCATAACTAAACAATAGAACGGTGTCCGCAATTGATATGCAGTGCGGTGTCCACGAAGCTGGTGGTCGCGAGGACATTTACTTAATTCTAGGCTGTATTGAGAGTTGCCAACGTCTTGCTTGTTTGTTTATGAAGACGTGACGTGCTTAGCTACTGATTCGATATTTCTTTTGTGTTTTATCTGTGTTTATTTATTATAAACACTTTGTTCTACATCACATAAATGGACAAACATATTCTGTATTTAGTGTTTGGCTGCTAGTCAATCAGTATTATGCAAGCTTGGGGTTTATTATGCGTTTTGAAGGGCAAGAGACCGCACATCAGTGGTAACCCATTAACCTTGATTTGGCTTTTAATATTTTTTGTGTTTACATGAACCGAAGTTTTGTTGTTAAAGAGTATTCTGAAAGTTCTGCTACAAAAATTAAATCTCTTCATTACATTTTTCTGTAATGTCCTTTCGCATTAACTTGCATTTTAATAAAAAGTCTTTTAGGTAGTTCCAGGACTGACTGTCCATTGTCACACGTGGAGGCGTAAAATATAATATGTAAATTAAATCAACAAAATAATGTAAATTGTAAATTTAAATGTAAATTTTCCTTCGTATAAGTATACTACTGCAAACGTAATACATTTATCTAAACACACATGCACCTAACAATGTAACGCAAAACAGTACCCAAAATAATGTTTTAGAATACAAAAACCCATTGTTGTCACAACCTCTTTGTTACGTGACACGTTTAGTGAACGCTAACAGACTTCAGATGTACATATACTTACTTCTAAATTCATTTAAACTTTTCCCGTTGGCTTCGGGTGGAACAAAACGCTAACGTCCCTCTAAAAGCCGCGAAACAACAGAAACAGCAGTTGAATATGTCGCTGCAATATATTCTGTTCCATAATTAATTAAAACAACAAAGTTTCAAGTATAAAGTACATTTCCGTTTGACACAGCCCTACGTAATTAGGTTGCACGGTAACTTTGTAAATGACGTTAAGTTACAATGTAGTCGTATCCATTTGTCTTATTAGATGGTCTCCTAGTACTTTTGAGTGGCTATAAAAATAAGTTGGTTACCTTGTAGAGGTGAGATCTGAGCCAGAAATTGCATTTGTTAGAGTAGGCAGATAGATATTTCTCACCAAAACTCTGGGAATCTCGCTTAGCATAAGTATAATCACAGGCCTTCATGAGATGGAATATGCTCTATCCACCACGCGGGCTCAGTGCCGGTTCTAGGACTTTTCGGATTCTTCACGAGGTTTTCTTTCACTGTTTTGAGATCAGTGTTGAGTTAAAAAATTACACAAAGTAATGTAAAGCATGGGTTCGAACCCACGACCATGTCGTTATTCAACATGGGTTATTCGGGGCCATTACCACTGGACTATTACTGCTCTACACATCTACTCTTAGTTGAGTCAAAAGATACACGTCATGAATAAATTCTATTTGGCTCTGCCATTTCACTATGCCTGGATGCTGGTTAGGTGACCACAGAACCCGCTCCTGTGCAACAAATGACGCTTCTACCTCTCTGTCACTGACATGAATAATTTAGGCTGGCCAGAATGGTCAGGGTTTTGGTCGTCAGGCAGCTGCGGTTAGTGCCATTTGCAAGGGTCGTGTGCAGGTGTCAGTGAAGGAAAACCCATGCAACTCGATTGAATTAATCATCAACATTTGCGGACACCAGCCTGTTGTACTGTACTATCCTAAAGGTTGACTGGTGCCTTGTGACATTAAGTCCGCCTATGTACCACTATTGAAGTTACATGAAGTTTAAATAAATAAATAAATATACTAACATCGTATATTAGTTACTATTATTATAATATACTTACCTACCTAGTAAACTCTCGTTGAAGAACAATAAACAAACTTGAAAAACAAAGAAAGTCTTCAACAACAAAATAGTAAAGAAAAATAAACACATCGAAGTTGTTTAAAACTGTCCCATATTGTAGTTTCAGTCGACCGCAGATACCACGATTTATGTGCGGACACTCGGACAGTCTCTTCACGAGTCATTGCTCCAAACTTTCCGCGGACAGCGATTAAGATTAACAACGGGACTGGTCCTAAATAACTTAAATTGTTGGTAAACATACTTATCCTTCTGTGTTTCGATGGAAGCGTCAATTTATGGACTTGAAATAGTTGAAACTATTTTGTTTAGTGACCAACTTTAGGAGTTATTAGGTATTTATTCGTTAGACTGTCTAAAATGGTGGCAATGTTGTTGATGAAATTAATTTGTGAATTTGTCTGTTTGCGTTGTAAAAGCTTTAGTTATTACCAACTTCAAGTATGTTGCTTTTGTTAATATCATAACTTAGGTTGGTTTATATTGCGTACTTTAGCGTTACAGCAGTATTAAATATAATAATTAGTATGGCATGTCGTCGTTAAATGACTTTCTTTTCTCATAGTTTCAGTTTTAACCCAGCAAGGTTTAGCTTTAAGAAAGTCTATAGTACAGAACCATAAGCTCATAATTATAATGCATAATCCTGGGAATTATATGACTCTGAATGTTATGTTTGTAAGGGAAAAGAGTAAAAAGTTTGGGTTTAATCCCGTTTTCTTGTATGGAAGCCACCCTTGGTAGATGGCTGCCAAAAAACTTAATCACTATAATTCATTATTAAAGTATGAGAAAACAAAGCTACATTCATTTAAGACGTTGGCAGAACAGTTTTTCGAACGATTGCTGAATGTTAAAGACTTTTTCGAAAAGGGGTATGCAAACTATTGGCATGTTTTACTTTTTTTCTTTGGCCAGAAATGAAACCTAGGTTATATGATAAAGGACAATACGAGAAATCAATAGCAAAAAGAACCAGGTCCATAAACCCTAACCGAACGAAGATACATATTGAAGTATTGCTAGTATATTTTTGTCAGGCGTTGATCTATTTTTCCAAGAAAATACAATCATACGTGATATTTTGATATTTCCATTGATAAAATAGATTCAAGTTGGTTGTTACTGCCATGTTTTTTTCTCATTGGCAGTTTGAAATCACTAAAACGAAAAAAAAATGATAATTCAATCGAATAGATACGCGTTAGTGGGTACGCGTGTATTGCGATGATCGCTATTGAAACACTATTTAACGCGTTTCCACTATAATAAAGGTCTGGGTTACTTTTGTAAATTGTACTATGGAATATGCTTACAAAAAAAGAAATGAAACAACCATAAACACCGAAACCGTTTATTAAATAACTATTACTTCTGGTTTTACAAAAACCTTTGTTTATCTTATCAATCATCACAGAACAATAATAATATCACTTTCTTTCACTGCCCACAAAGCAGACACAATAATTAGTGCCGAGTAGTATTTAACAATGGGAAACTTAAAATCTTACACTCGGTCACACGGAGTATTTTTAATTAAGAAAAGTAACGCCTGATTAAAAAACAATAGCAATCTACTAAACACTCTCTAACTTGGTACGAAGCGGGGGACGCGGAATGATTTATTAGAGTTGCCGAGTAGTATTTAACAATGGGAAACTTAAAGTATTACACACGGAGTATTTATAATTATGAAAAGTAACGCCTGTTAAAAAAACAATAGCAATCTACTAAACACTCTCTAACTTGGTACGGTTGTGGTTGGTAGACCTAGTTCTTTTTGCTATTGATTTCTCATACAATCCTCTAACATATGGCCTAGGTTTCACTTTTGGCTAAAAGAAAAAAAAAACATGCCAGCAATGTATGGGAAAAGTTGCATTGCCCTTTCTAGACATCAAGCCATATATTTCTAGTACAACATGGCCTCGCTTTGTATAAATTTCCCATAGAATGAGAGATCCGCGTAATCTGGTTTGTATTGCTTGATTGGTCGCCGAGCGTACCTACGTTCAATTTTCACATCTAGTTCCATTATTTCCGCGTTCTCATTTCCCTCACAATACGCACGATAATTGAAATACCCTAAAGCGAATACATTTACATAATAAGTGTAATGTTGTTACACACTCTTAACGTTAACTATTGCGAATAATTGGTTCCGTAGTCACTTAGTTTTATTATTATTGTTATGATCACGTTCTTACGCCAACTTTATCTGCTATAGCTAAATGTAACCTATCTCTTGTGTAATAATTTTATTTGGAAGAGTTTCCTTTAGAACCACTAAACGTTCGCACTAAGCGTTTCCAAACGTCTTTTATAATGCGCACAGCAAAGGAGCGGAACTCTCTGCCTGCGTCTGTGTTTCCGAACGCATTCAACCTTAATCTCTTCAAAGTTAGAGTAAACAGGCTTTTTCTGGGTAAGCTCGCTCCATCGTCGACTCTGTTTCTGTCACCTCTGACCTAGACTAGAGTCAAGAGCAAACCCATGTTAAATAAAAAAAAGAACCTGTTTTTCGACTTCTGTCTCATAAACAGTTTCGTGTCTAGAACTGCAGATGTGCATTGGATTGTTAAGAAAAACCTGCGGAGTAGGACTATGCTTTTCATTTTGACAGTTCGAAAAATGTTTTTGCTTCATTAACGTTGTTGAACAGCTGAATTTCTCAAAGCTGTGAAAGAAGGAAATGGAAGTTTCCGTCAATAATCTTCAGATTGTGAAGGAAACTGCGTTACGAATAAGGTTGGTGGTTCCCAATTTTCTTCCTACACTGTAATCGTATTTTCTATTCTGCTTGAAAGAATAAAACTGAAGTTAGCTGACTCCTACGTTTCATTCCTTTTTTAACCGACTTCAAAAAAAGGAGGAGGGAGAGGAGGTCCTCAATTAGGTTGTATTTTTTTTTGTGTGTTTGTTACCTCATATCTTTGTCATTTATAAACCTTTTATCTGAAAGGATATACTTCCCGATTGATCCCATAGAAATCTCATCAAAATCGGTTCTGTAGCTTGGTTTTTAAATCAAAGTAGATGGAAAATTATGTCATCCAAGTAAAAGACTTTGCAAAATTGATACTTGAAAAGGATTTGTGTGTGATACGATAACTAAAAAGGGTAAATTACTTTCGGAAGTCGGTGACTACTGTTTGTTTCATTGACTTTTTTGCCATTGACTTCCGAAAGTAAAGTTATTTTCCACGGTTTTTAATGTTTTTTTTTTGAAGTCTATTATTTTTATGCAAAAAGTTTATATTATAAATGTTGCTCCTTACTAGGAATTTCTCCTGTATCGTGTGTGCGTTAAAAAACATTTAAACTCACACAAACAGCAAGACGCGGCACCTGAAGGCCTTACAACTATTTTTACCATGCAGGGTTAGAACCTGCGACACGCAGCGCAGCAGCCAATCACTCAGTCACTGCACCAAACGTGCTGTCGAGTTTAATTTATTGATAAGATTTTCTAATTTAGATGTATACCACGATTGCTAAGCAAAGTTAAACAATTTATTACTACCGTAAACATTACTTTAGTATTCGGTGAGGTTTAGATAATAACATAATGGCGATTTATCTTGATTCCTCCCACGATTGAGTAAGATTTGGCAAGCATTTGAGATTTATTTCATAAAATCTTTGTTCAATTCCTTTAATGGAACTAAAGATTGCGAGCTGATACTGCTGTGGAATCCGGATAGTTGTCATGTTTAAATGTTTAAATAAATTTATCATTAATTTTCATTCTGTTTTTTTTTCTGCGTAGGGAATTCTATCTAGATACAGGAACTGATAGACGCTACTGAAGGCGCCAAACTTGAGCATGACACGCTAAGAAGAAGAAGATGCTGGAGATATGTATAATTCTTCTACAAGTAATATGAATAAAATTATCAAATGTGGCAGCCCGGAGAATGGATTCGTGTCCGGTTCATGGCAATAGGCTGCCCACTGTGACATGCAACTCAAACATGTAACTGTAAAATTGTGGGTGTACTGAAGCTACTTACACCTCTTGTAAACCTAATGATATGTTATGTTATCAAAGGTAAGCAATTATTTTCAAATCGCTCATCCTGAAACAGGATATTTAAAAAAAAACACAGTTCTAAATCACATGTAAAGCGTATTAATAATTGAATCATGACGTACCAAATAAGTATGCAATGCAAACTCCATTAAACACCGTTCTCCTTAGTTAGGCTCGCTTCTCAAGCGCGACCGTATGCAAAAGGCACAGTGCAATACCTTGCAAGCAAAACGTAGTACTTTACTCAACAGTAAATGCTAATGATGTCGACCCTTTTCTTTTGCCAGCAACCTAACATGGTATGACGTCACAAAGGTAGAAAATGTACGAAGAAACATTCGCACATTAATAGGTATGCCGTAAATATGCTGAGTCTCTTCAGCAAACAACAATGAAATGGATTAAGTTTCCTCGTTCCTTCAGGCTGTGGACACTAAGTAGAAATGTTCAGTAAGTTTACTTTGATCAAGATTGTTCATTTTCCATAGTCATAAATGCCTGCTGGGATTTTCTCTGTTGCAAATATTATGATAAAACTTGTATATCCTTTAGATTCGTTTTTAAAAATCTTTTCTTAGTGGCCTCTTGTGCAAAATTGCATGCTTCTTCTACACAAAAGACGTTTGGGTTAGTCACCAACTCGACACGAAAGACTGGTCACTTGTGTGTCCAGTTAGTGAAACTCAAAATTAGTATGCCTTATTATTTCGTCATCTGGACACGCAATACACGCACGCATCCGTGTAGAATTTTTGAGCTAAAAATTAGTTAATCAATAAATCAAACTTCTGCACTGACAGGCTTAGTGGCGTTATTGTACAATGAGTAGGTTTTCAATTACACACGAGCTAGTACGAGAAAAGGGCGGGATGTATTCAATACGTCTGAGGAACATGAGTATCTAAATGAATGTGTGGATTGGGATTGGATTAGCTTTGTTGCTATTGTCAGCAACGTGTGTCGTAATAATTGGTTTTCTACACACTTGTGATCAGTAAAAATATGGAAATCGGATGAAATTCCATCTTAAATCCATCAAATTCTAACTTAATTCCATCTTAGTTCACGCTGAAGATACTTTAATATACCTACTGTTGTTATAACGAGAGCTAGGATACTATATACACATATATATATACATATCTAATATATTAACATTATAAAGCTGAAGAGTTCGTAACAAACCAACTCTTCAGCTTTATTGTTGTTCGTCTTTCTACATCGTTCTCACATGTATGTTTAATCTCGACATGAATGATGTAACCGAGACTTTGTAACAACATAATGATTTAAAAGAGTGTCCATGGAGTTTCTTGCCCATTCTTCTCCATAGAGATCTACGCTTTCGAATGGGCAACTACAGTACTTTCACAAGTTATTATGCCCTGTGACTGGGACTGTAGCTTAGTTTATTTTTTGTGTTTTGACATTCAAAGGTGCCTGTAATGGTTTAATTGAAATAAATGCTTTGAGTTTGAGTTTGAGTTTGAACGCGCTAATGTCAGGAACAACTAGCTCGAATTTAAAAAATCTTTTAATGTTGAATAGCCCCATTTATTGAGGAAGGCTATAGGCTATATAACATCACGCTGCGACTAATAGGAGCGGAGCATCAATCAAAAATGTTACGCAGACGAAGTTGCGCGGGTCAGCTAGTTGCTATCCATTTGCAACAGCCAACTGGTTGTCAAACGTATATCCTAACATAATTATCTTCTAAGACATTTCTTCTGATAGCCTCACTTAAATCTCTTTGGTTCTTACAAAGTTACAAATCTCTGATGTCGAAGTTGACCTAAAAATAGAATAAAATAAACTCACATATAAATGTGTGGGTACATGGAAGGAGATAAAAATAAATAAATAATAATTGATTTATAGAGATTTAAAGAGAAACGGTAATTTTCAACTACCGTCTCTACAAAACAAAATTGTGTTATGTAACGAAACTAATTAATGATCTTAGCTTGAGCCTACAAGATCACCAGATCATTACAATAACACTACAACGTATCGCAAAATGTTTCAGGTTTTTTTTCTAAATAAATTCGTAACTGAAACAGTTTCGGGGTTCTATTTTTTAACCGACTTCAAAAAAAGGAGGAGGTTCTCAATTAGCTTGTATGTTTTTTTTTTTTTTGTGTTTGTTACCTCATATCTCCGTCATTTATGAACCGATTTGAAAAATTCTTCTTTTATCTGAATGGGTCTACTTTCCGATTGGTCCCATAGAAATTTCATCAAAATCGGTTCAGCAGTTTGGTTTTGAAATCAAAATAGCTGGAAAAAATGTCATCCAAGTAAAAGAAATTGCGAAATTGATACTTGACAAGGATTTGTGTGTGATACGATAACTGAAAAGGGTAAAATAAAAACTTTTTTGCAAAAAAAACCGACTTCCAAAAAAAACACAAAAAAAGTGGAAAATAACTTTACTTTCGGAAGTCGGTGGCAAAAAAGTCAATGAAACAAACAATAGTCACCGACTTCCGAAAGTAAAGTTATTTTCCACTTTTTTTGTGTTTTTTTTGGAAGTCGGTTTTTTTTTGTTCTAAAACTGCTTGAAATTGGAACAAAATAGCAATCACTAGCATAAGGGTTGCACCACATCTATCAGCACGGAATCTCACTTTTTCATGCTCCTTCCTACAAACAGAGCCGGAATCAGGGAATCTTTTTATTGATTGATCTTCATCTAAAGAGGTTGAATTCAACGTTTCTATTGCTATGGTGTCCTGAATGTTAGATCCCCAGCAGATTTCAATAATAAGATACCTTGTTAGATAGATTATCATCCAACCATAATTATAACCAATCAGTTGATATTTGACCTCCTCTATTTGCTAGTTATAACCCACCTCAAGGGAAATCAATAACGTCTATTAACGTAATATTAACACACATTAATTAATTATCGTTAATTACGGATGATTGCCGTCAATACATGCATGTTGCGTTAGTATGTAGGCAATATGACAGGTGGGAAACATTGCAGTGGTTCAATATTTACACATAGTTTCCAATTTATAGCCTACCTTCACCCATATTTCTTTACAAAGTTTCAAATATTGTCTTATTGATTGAGGTAGAATCTTATTGATTTATGCATCTTACTAATCAATCCAATAGTCGATAAGGCCTAATTCTAAAAGAATTTTCAAGTACATATAATCATGCAGATATTGAATCAGTCGCAAATCATATTATTTTTATCGAAACTGCATGGGTTCACATCATTCTGAGATGACAAGAGCTGTAACAGTGTGTCATTTTATTTGAACGCATTTATATTTTCCGGATACAAAATTGGAGCAATATGTTAACTCAAACATTAATTTTAAATAAATTAACTCAAACATTAATTTTAAATAAATTAACTCAAACATTGATTTTAAATAAATTAACTCAAACATTAATTTTAAATATCTCCAGCATCTGTTTAACATCGAGACAGTATGAACTTTCGGCCATTTCCCCACAGCTGTTATTGACGTCATAATTGCATTCTATAGATCATAATCATTACACTAGTAAGCAGTTACCTCATACACAGCTAACCTGAACTCCAAAACCGCTGTCCATCTTACTCAATGAGAAATTTTGTGAGGATGGATGTTTGTAACTCTTTCACTCAAAAACTTCTAAACGGATTTGGATGTTCTTTTTAATAATTACTAGTGATCCGCCCCGGCTTCGCACGGGTGCAATTCTGATACTAAATATACATATAAACCTACCTCTTTAATCACTCTATCTATTAAAAAAAACCGCATCAAAATCCGTTGCGTAGTTTTAAAGATCTAAGCATACATAGGGACAGACAGACATCGGAAAGCGATTTTGTTTAATACTATGCAGTGATTTATTATTGTCACACAAATAGTTTTATTACCTGGAACACAAATTATACTTTTATCTGGGATAATTGCCAAACTAAACGCGTGCGAAGCCGCGGGCATAAGCTAGTTGACGTCATAATATCATTCTGTCGAACATAATCATTACATTCATTACACTAGCAGGCACTTACCTCATACATAGTTACTGTGTAGTCCCAAGTTGCTGTCCATTCGCTATACATTGTAACTCGCGCCGTACAGACTGGCCTTTATGCCTTATTCATATAGATACTGGCTTTACTCAGGGGTGTCACTAAGGAATATAAGCGTAGGTAACAAACGATAGCTCTGTGAGTTTTAATGGACTCTAAACAAGTTTAAATATTTTAATAGAGGTGGGTTGTTTTCTGTGTCGGTGTAAATGGAAATTGTTATGGCTTATTTTACCTTTTAAGTATGGTGTTTTCGCATTATTATTATGAACTTATAATTTATATTTAGAGCGATATTAGGAAAGAGTTTTAAGTCAGTTCGACCCACTACTTTTGCTTGTTTGAATAGAGTAAAGGATGTAACTCTCTTCTTCATCGTTCCCTCACTGCTTAGGATCGCGACCACATATAACACGTCTCCAAGCCAGGCGGTCTTCTACAGCGTGACCCGCTCGGTACAGGCTGCCTCCAACAGCCCTCTTGATCGCGTCAGACACTCTTGCTGGTGCTCTGCCAAGTATTATAAGCCTTTCCAGACAATGCCTAGGCGAACGCATAATATGTCCGTAAAAGCCGAGAGCACGCTCCAGGTAGACTGTGGAAAGCCGTTTGGTGATGTTGAACTCCTCAAGTGTGGACTCGTTAGTTCTCATTGCGGTCCACGGTATACGTAGCAGCCTACGCCAACACCACAAAGGATGTAAGGGTGTTGTTCAAGGCCCGGATTTCTTTTTAAATTCTCTCTTAGTGTTATATGAAGATTTTTCGTGGATATCACGTTTAACAATAACCTAACAAATAAAATATTTACAAAGTGTTAAATTCTCATTAAAAACATACTTATTTTTCTGAAACTACCTTCCATTAGACACCTCTACTATTTAACGCACATTTTCACTGACTGACAACCCTACGTCTAAAGCAAAGTGATGTCCATCATGTGTCTACGTTGATTGTCGAGGAAATTAATCACAACGGTGAAGTAGCAGGGTGCACTGTGCCTTTGTTTGCTTTTGTTTTTTATTTCATCTGGGCTTTGAACTTATATTTTCATTGTTTGCACAATGAATAAGTGGGATATTAGAATTTAGTTATGTAGTAGGTAGTAATTATAAGGTGTAATTGAAATTACTGAACACGGGAAAGGGGCGAAAACGTAACATCACACCTGTAATCCCCGAAGGGTTCGGCAGAGGTGCAATACTTCCACATTTCAACAGTTACGTTAAAGTTCCATGTTTTAGGAGGCGAGCCTATTGCCGTTAACCGGGCTCAAATCTAGAACCCGTGGTGGCTGCTGAGAAAATAGTCTTGAAGGTAAATCCTAATAACACTTTACTCGACCTGGGAATCGAAATCAGAACGTCGTGCTTAGCAGCCGCGTTTGTGACCACTAGACCAACCGCGAGGCAGTCAAAAACTGAATATGTACAGGCAGATTAAAATACACATAAAAATAAATTAGATCAGTGATAAGCTCTGTTAGAACCAGACAAAGAGATTTAAACGTAATATTTGAATGTCTTTGGAACCAGGGAATGTTTACTTCACTAGACCACACACTTTGCATAATAAACAGACTCCATTAGCATAGCGAGTAATATCGTAATTTAATATTACCTCACAATTCCTCTAAACAGGTACAGACAGCATAAAAAGAATAACAGCTGCCCAACAGTTAAAACTTTTGCAGCTTCATCTACCATCGTATAAATTATACTGCAATTGCCATATAAGGTTATTAATTCATTTGTTAACTAAGCCTGTTGATAGGTGTGAATCACGTCGTGTTTTTTTTGAGCTATACACCAACTATGAAGATACATCTTAATGACTATCTAAACCTTATATTAAACTTTGAACAATCGCTTGTTCCTTTTTTGCACACCTTACTTCGGTAAGTACTCTACCCTGTGTAATTTTCGATACCAATTCCAGGTACAACACTATGATATATTTGCACCACAAAACCATCGATTAACTGTCTGAAACTTATTCGCAGTATCGAATAAACTTAGGCACTGTTATCGCGAAAACTTTTGTTATTTGTTCTGTTAACGATAATGTTGCACGATATTAGTTCGTATAAGTAATAATTAATTGCGTTTATTGTGTTTATCTTTGGTATATAAGTAATTTCGATATTATACGTGTGGTTGGGATGGTTTTATATTACACTAATTAAGTTTCGTAGCAAATTGCAAGTTATTAGTTAAGAGTGAAGCACATGATTTGTGTGATCATCACTACCTATTATTATGTACCATACGCTTTTCATATAACATCATAACATTACGCCTGTAATACCCGAAGGGTTAAGCAGAGATATAATAGTACACTCATATTTCGCCATACACATGTAATAGGGGGCGAGCCTATTGCCATCGACCTGGCACAAATTCAGACTCCGTGACTGCTACTGACAAATTCCAGATGGACAAACCCAATAGCAACGATAACATTTTTCATATCTAATGTGAAAACCCTTTAGAAGGGTAACGTAGTCTATTATAATATTTGCTATGAAAATAAAGTGATTGGACTACTAACTAAAATACTTAACGATCATTTTACGGGTTACCTCTAAGATGTGATGTAGTTGTGGATCAAACTTTGTTTTTTGTTATACAAAATTCGCCTTTTATCACTTAGCTTAAAAGCTCTTTTTATCTTTCTCCTTCCAAATCATTGCAACATCCTCGTACGGTCATACTTAGGTACGTTACTCAATAAACATAATATCTATTAATAAATAGTGTAGCTCCACTTGTCTACTCGCAAAGGATGTGATTATAAAACAGATTACAATGATTTACATAACTGGTACATATGCATCAAACACATTCTTTTCCCTTACAAGGCAGTCGTACGTACCGTCTCGACATGGTATCCATTTATAATGTGTATTGACGTACAATGTCTAAGAGAGTACATACTAATTATGCGTTCTAGATTGATCTAAATGTAAAACGAAAAACAAATCACAATCACATTAACTATAACACACTAATGGTACGCCATTGATGTTATAGTCACACACACACTTTCTATCAAAAACCGAAGGATTTTGGAGAAACTTCTTAATTCTGCTGCACTTGATAAATGTCGAGATTAATGTTGTTGAATTGTGTAATTTAAAGGCATGGCCATTGTATTGCCATTAGTGGATATTCGAAAAGCAAGTACGAGATATGGATGAGGTATAAAGGTGTTATGTTACAGGTTTCCTGAAACAAATCTCATACTGTTTTATAAAGTAACTAGCCCGCCCCCGCTTCGCACGGGTGCAATGTAGATACTAATGTTTGTCTCTACTATAATATGCATGTATTATACATATAAACCTTCCTCTTGAATCACTCTATCTACTAAAAAACTGCATCAAAATCCGTTGCGTGGTTTTAAAGATCTAAGCATACATAGGGACAGACAGCGGGAAGCGACTTTGTTTTATACTATATTATGTACTGAAGAATAGCTTGTTACAGAGTTAACATATTACAGCCATACCCCGGACTTATTGAATAAACCTGCACTAGCTAAGTGATTCAAGCAGTGTATCGCAAGACAATTCAATTAATCAAGATATCGCTAACAATAATTTAATTTCTTTGTCAGAATCCATAATAAAGTGCCTTGTTAACAATCCTCTCTGAAACAATGATTTACAAAAGTATTTACTCACTAGAAGCAAATAGTTTGGAGGCATGCGATACCAGAAGAAAGTGCTTTAATATACACTGACATTATTTTGAATTATATTTACAGTTACTCAGTATTATAGTGTGTATTGTAGTATTTAGTATTATTGACCGACTGCTGAGCATGTGTTCCTGCGTTCGAATTCCAGGTCGGGCAGAATGTTATTGGGTTTTTCCATCAGGAATTTCTCAGTAGCAGCCACGGAGTCTGGATTTGAGACCGGTCGATGACAATAGGCTCGCCCCCTATTACACGAGACTTAAACATAACTTAGAGTACCTCCATTGTGAAGCAGTAAATAAAGACACAACCATCCAAATATATCACAGTAATTAGTAGAAATGCGAGAGTTGACAGGCGCAGGATTATAGTGAAAACTATAATCAGTCAACACGTCAATCGTACACGCGTCTCCCTTTTGTTCAATGTAGTGAATGTGCCATTGTTATTATATTATACATATATGCGTACGTACATAGATATAACAATGTTTTAGACATGTTACATGTATACAAATGTGCTCAGTACGCGTGAATGATTAGCTTTGAGTTTCCAGTTCACGAACATGTCTGTGTGTATGTAGTTAATTATTTGAATTCCTGAAAGTTACCTATACATAAATATAATGGTATAATGGTCAAATTGAAGTTATGTAAAAAGGTATGAACTTCACATTCATGAGTTTTTTTGTTTGTTACAGGTAAGCACTGAATCTGGCTTGCACGGGAGTAAGTTATCTAATGGCGATGTCAAAGCTTAACGAAAAAGAATGTTTTGCAAAAAAAAACTACTTCCAAAAAAAAAACACTAAAAAAGTGGAAAATAACTTTACTTTCGGAAGTCGGTGACTATTGTTTGTTTCATTGACTGTTTTGTTTGCCACCGACTTCCGAAAGGAAAGTTATTTTCCACTTTTTTAGTGTTTTTTTGGAAGTCTGTTTTTTTTTTGCAAAAAAGTTTTTATTTTACTCTTTTTAGTTATCGCATCACACACAAATCCTTGTCGAGTATCAATTTCGCAATTTCTTTTACTTGGATGACATATTTTTTCCAGCTATTTTGATTAAAAAACCAAACTGCTGAACCTATTTTGATGAATTTTCTATGAGACCAATCGGGAAGCAGATCCATTCAGATAAAAGAAGAATTTTTCAAATCGGTTCATAAAAGACGAAGATATGAGGTAACAAACACAAAATATATATATATACATATATAACCGAATTGAGAACCTCCTCCTTTTTTTGAAGTCGGTTAATAAAGTAAAGCACTATACCTACTCTATTTGGACTAAAGAAGGTTTAATGCATACTGTACCGAATTGTATAATCATTGTAGGTAGAGCATGGTCTCTCATGTCTGCTGACAGCATAAGAAACTAGTTTATTAGCAAGTTTCATGGGGCAGCTACCTAAGCCTCGCACGGTCGCAATACCTAAAGAATGATCAGACGCCAGCGCCAACCACGTGTACATTTTAGACAGTAAATTCGAATTTGGCAAAAAATATATTAAAAAAAAAACATAACAATAGATTTTAGTTTTATCTATCTCTATTATTGGCAACATTTATATCTTTACTACCGGCGTAACTTGTCCACAACCATACTAGTAATAGGAAATACTATATTACTGACAACAAGGTCTTCATTTACTTATTTAGCCACGGTGTGGGTGTTTGTTTAGTCGAATACTCATCATGAGACACTTGAGTAGCTATCTGATTTTTTTAACATGCTTCGCATGTCTTTTAAGGTATTGTGCACTTTCCGGGTGGTATTCTGAGAAGGCATTCCTCTTCAGAAGCTAGTTGGTCAGCTAAGTAATATCTCCTACTTCAGAAACTGACAAAGAAGTAATAAGAATGGGAATTTAAATAATTATGTTGGTTGATTTATTGGTCTGTCCTTCATTTACGCATCAGCATCGATGCGACGAATAAGCGTTTTAATGGAGTTTAAAAATAGTTATTTGATATAGTTTACGTACCTTCTTTTTAGCGTGTCAATGGCAATCTAAATTGTGTCGGACAACTGAGCCACGAGTTTGGCGTCCTCAGTAACGTCCATCAGTTCCTGTAATGAACAAACAACGGGACACGCAGGCCTCAATATTAACTGCCCCATCGTTTGTGGAACGGCACCACACTCCAGGGCAGAATCATCAATGAATCTCCACATGAGCAAGTTTTCTTTGCTGCGGCCAATTTTGTCTTCAGCCATAGCGGCTTCCAGTTTAGCCATCGCAACTCATGTCCAGGTGGGAGATTTACAGTAGGTGGCGGCGGTGGTGGTGGGTTTGGTAGGGATGCACCACCTCGCTACAGCTTTAGTTTTTCCTTAGACCGGTCGCCGGTGAGTGAAGTGACACAGGCTTTATCCCGAAAAATCTCCGAAATCTCCACATCTCAAATCTATGTAAATGTTACTCATGTTTGCAAAATAATAAACTTGATTTTGATTTGATAGGGATGAAGCCTTGAAAGAAAAGCTAGTCGTCTGCAATTTATTAATCAACGTAGTAGTAGTTTATTTAATTGAAGCGGAACTTATGACTGACATGGATGCCCCGAGACGTTGTAAAGGTATAGCACAGAGCAGGTGCCCCTATTGTGTGGTGCGCGTTCTACCGAAGATCCCGGAGACCGCCCTCCCTAATTATTAGTTGAGGCCAGGACAACGCACGGTAGGACTCTGACATTACTCTCTACCATCCCGTGACGAAGAGTAATGCGTAGCCTTAACCGTGTGTTCACACTGGCGAATCATTTATATGAAAACATTTGTTGAAATCTCCATTTCCCCCCTCTCTCTTATGTGAACGCACGGAGTAAGTATATAGGACCTCATGGATAATTGTCAGAGCGGTTATTTTTTTTTAAATAGGGTAGGTATTTTTATTAGGTACTCAAAATCGTCGTGAATCGATGACTGTGTGGTTTGTGTCCTGTAACGATTTTTTTTTTTTGGCTGAAATGATTTATTATATAAATTACAATATGTTTGCATCATTGTTGTTGATTTTTGTTACTCGAATCCTAATGCCCATGAAATCATCAACAAGCATTTTGTTTCACTGTATACTTGAAATTAACTAGGAAATGATACTGATGACGATGATTATGACACCAATAAATTATAATTATAAATACAAACACACCTACATTAATACTACGATTGTTATAAATAAAAACTCGACTCGTGCCCATAAAAGTCTAGAGCAAACGTGGTGTTGAATCATCACATTTTTCTGAAGGTCATCGCTTTTATTATTGCTGTTTATTATTAGACGATACTACATACTCACTGGGATTATCGTAAATTAAAAGAAAAAAAAAACTTCCATTTTCATATTGTATGCAGTTCACTGCGACATACATACATATACTGAAGGATGCCATCGTGATAACATCATGTCCTAGAGCCAAAAATTCAAAGGCATTTGTGCTCCACCAATCTGCACTGGACCCTCGTGGTGGTTTATTTTCACAAATAGGTGGCTTGCTGGAATACCAGCAGTGGGAACATTATAGGCTGGTTTGCGACCTAATACATTTTATAAATTCCTCGTGTGTTTCTTTTTTTGCGGTATGCGTTTTTATTGGAAAAGACATAGCGGAAGAACGAGGCTTCAAAAGTTCAAAGCTTCAGTAGTGAAAAAACTTTATTTCTAAACATCGGTCACATTTAAATTCAGAATACGGCCATTTTCACACTTGAACTATAAAATGACGGTTGTGGATTTTTTTTTTATAAATTAAACAGGCAGACTAATATTACCTAAGCATTAAAATGTCCAGAACACCTATTCGTATCAATGAGCAGTTACTCTTCTTAGCATTCCACAATATTTTTTCTCTTAGTACTATAGTCGTGTTAACACATCAGTGGGTACAGATAGCGAAATCTCCAGTCAATCTTCAATATAACGGGAACCAGGGTAGTCTTCTAAGACCACCCATGAAGCCGATTAAAGATATGAACCCGTTGCTAAGATAGTGAAAATTTTACATACCGTAATTTATTACTTTCGTATGCGTGTGCGCACATGAATTAAAGCCTAATAAGGTCTATACTTCGGAGTTGTTTGGAGCTTGTATTCATTTAGAAGGATACGGTATGTTGTGGTAGTGTTAAGGTTTAGTTAAAGCTCTAGTCTGGTAGGTACTGCAAATATTAGAAAATTGAGCTGCCAAATAGTCAAAAATAATAGATCGTTTTCCATGATTTAAAAGTCAAACTAGGTCTTCCGAAAAATGGTTTGTTTTCTCGTATCTCCGTTGAGTTGTTACAGTATTATAATCTAGTTTTAATATAGTATGGGAGAAGAATACGGGTGTTGTTATAATAATCCAATATCTAGATTACAAATAAACAAGTAGCCACACGCCATACATCCGTTAACATTCACACTGAATACTGTCAATACGGGCGCACCGAAGACCACGTATGACTCACACGCATCCTTCAGATACCACACCGGTCAATTTCTCAACGATTAACGTACATATGTATAAGCTAATGAAATGCGTCCGTCATGTTCCTACATACGTTTACAATTAATATTATGCTCATAGAAGACCTTTTTATTGTATGTGTACCACCTTTATCGATTGTTTAACTGTTGAAAGTTTTCGACCAAAATAACTTAGGAATGTAGGTCTCCGTCTAAACAAAGAAAGATGTATATAGAAAATTTAGGGTCTACATTGTTAGGTGCATATTTCTTTCTTGTAGGACATTCGACAGCTAGATGTTTTTTTATGAAACCTATTCTGCCCACTTTACCAGCACCGAGCTGGGCTGTTCTGACACATCATTACTCTCCAACCCTTATTCCTTCCCTCTTATGCTATAATTTTGCAAAAAAAAAAACTGTGTCAATAATAGCAATTTTGCATTTGGATCATTCATGTGGTTTATTCTTGTAATGCGTAGTATCTTTACAATATCTTTCATTGTTCTATTCGAGGCACGAGCCAAGTTAATTTTATTAATACTATACAAGGCGATGTTTTGATGAATTCTACCTTTGTGTCTTTGATCTACTGGAGTCCAGACGTTTCATCAGATTGTGAATGCATCTTATCTCTTTCAGCTGTTCTGAGCGTTTAAGCTTCGCGTCATTCTTTTCTGAAAGAAAATCTTTTCTTTTTAGCAGATTTTTCTCAGCATTAAAAAATAATTTTGATTTTTGTTGCTCAAGCTAGTTGTTTCCACCATCAGTCCTAAAGAATCAAAGTTATGTTACTTAATAAACTCTTCAAGTTTATCTCATCAGCCATCTCACGTAGTTTTAAAGAAACCATATATCAGTGGGCACTTAATCCATTACAACAGCGAACCAAGTTTATATCCACTGTTTATTTTTATCGCTTTAATTGCACCAGTTCTGCTTACCTGCCCACGTGTTGATGTCTTGTAGGAGCTTCGTAGTAATCTACGCAGTATATTCAGTCAGCACTATTTATATTTAGAATGGCTGTAGACCGCATCGTTATTTTATATAAACTTCCTTGGCCTGAACGGAGGAGCATGTATACTAGTTTCGTTAAGTCCTTTCTTGGGTTCAGTGCTTCTTGGCACGCATTTAATCCAGCAATCCTGGAATTACCGTCAATTGATTGATGATACTAACAACCGTGTCTATAGTCAAATTAAAGTAATTACTTGAGCATTTTTTTATGCAATAGGCAAGAATTTAAACGAAGTAAGAACCGTCAAAGAAAGCAAAGCTAAGAATTATAACTTTTTAAAGTTCTAACATCAAGAATTACATCAAGATACGATTTTTACTATTTAGTTTAATAATAGAAATTGTATCTTAAATAATTACATTTATTCAAGTAATCACTTTGACTTGTTTATAGATACGCGTGCGAGACTCATGTTCATGTTGACTAAAATCATGTGTAGTACTGTAATCCGTGTCTTTGTCTTTGTTTTTCACTGTAGATTACTTATCGAGACAGCCTATGGCAGTCCACACTGGATATAGTGGACCCCCAAGAGTCTCCACAATACCCTGTCCTCCGCTTTAAGTGTCCAGTCAGTCCCAGCTTCCTTTCAAAACCTTCGGTCCATGGATAAATTATTATGCTTTGCATAAATTGTGTGTATAGAAGTTTATTTTGTTAGCTGCCAGTTTGCTTTTATAAAAAAAGGTGTTAGTAGTACGTGTGTTTGCTCGAATTATTTACCATTTGTATAAATATTGTTTCATAGTAAACGAGGTAGTGTGATTGAACTTTAAAATTAGGTTTTTCGGTGGATCCATAATTTTTAGCTACCTCGTTTTACATTTGACTGTTGCCATTTGAATCAATTAAGTGTACCACCTCATCACCATGTCTTATGTTGAACGTATACTCCTCTTCCAAGGGAATTTTCTTCCTCCAAATAGTCTTAAGTAATGTGGAGTGCACACTGCTTTCAACTATCAGGGTTTGAATCCCAATTTTCTTGCCTATTTTAAACATGGATAGTGTTTTTTCATTGAGTGTATGCAATTAACATATCAATTATTTGTTGAGGTCCGATCCAAACGAAAACCTCTACAGTACCTAGTCCCATCGTATTACTTATCTGCTACTTGACGCCTCAATTATCCAATAATCTTTTAACCCTGAAAAAACGGTTACCTCCATAAAAATCTATATAAAGCCGGTAGTACACTTCACGAGTAGCGTTGAACGCCCCTTTAAAATCGTTTCGCGCCATCTCAGCCAATTACGTCTCTGAAGCAATTTCACAGCTCCTACGATGCTAAATTAATTAAGAACGATGTAAAATCGGGGATTTTATAAGGCGTAGAAGTTTTTCGAACGAGAAATTGAAAAAGAAATAATGTTTTGCAAGCAAAAATACGGGTAGTGAAATAGTGAGATCAAATGATAATGATGCTATTAATTTAAAAAAATATATTTTGTTTAGTGAGATTCAGACACGTAGTGTAATAAAATAACGAAAAAGGAAAGATGTTAAGTATAGGAAAATTATTTTGTAAGCGATAAAGTTGTTCGCAAAATAAAAGCCATTCACGAATTTAGTATGATTAATCTTAATACATATTTTGAAATCGATAGATATTGTAAAAATGCTGACCCATAACGTATACAAGCTTTCGCAGTATAGTTAAAAATAATACAGAAAATTATTTCTCTTTCTTACTTCCGACAACTATTAAATACGGCTCCACATCCATCACGTTCTAGGATCTAAATAATTTGCCTCAGTGCGCATCGTAAGGGGCAGTGTCTAAATTAATTATGCACCGGCCAGCATCATTGGTACTGTTTAATGCACCAATATGTATTCATAGCCCAGCTTCATTAGTTTGTGCGTCTCAAAGGCACGCTTTTCAACACAAAACTGATATAAATTTCATAAAATAGCCGTCCAGAGACATGGATGAAACAAATTGTTTTTTTTTTTTCTTTTAATTTTTTGCTACTGTTTTATAAACTTATAACATCGTTTTTCACGAAAACTTCTGTTAAGTTTTGTGCGTTTTTTTAGTGGATAGTAGACCACTACTTTCAAAAGTAATTCTAGAGGAAAAGTTATACGTTTGTAGATGTAAGAAAAGTTTTTGTAACTGCCAATACTTTGGTTCTATTTGGTGCAAACCATTTGGCTTTATTCCTCAAACGAAAAATAAAATATCCTTTTCTCAAATAACATTTTGATAAAACCATTTTATTTTGAAGAGGAACATCGCAGTATCATTTAATGTAAATGCCCTGTATTCGAAAGTCACGCTAAATGTAATAGCCAGATTTGGCATAGAAATAAACATTGTGTTTGGCCGTAAATAAATTTTACTTTCATACGAACGTTAGCGAGCCATTCTATGTAATGACCAACTCGTTTCAAGTGACCTTTTTTTGCTATACGACTCACGATTGCGTCCCATAAAAGGCTATGTCCAGATAACTTTATTCCACATAATGCGCCCTATCCCTTTGAAAAGGAAAGTTGTATAACATTTTTTGAGATCGCTTCCCTTTTAAGGCTCTCGCAGTACTTTTTATTGCAGAAATGGATGCGAAAAGGAATGTTCTTCGACAACGTCAAAGGGTTTGCCGACTTTGTGGTGACATATTTTTATTTAAAACGCGGGAGACGTTTGCAATAAATTGTTTAGTTGTCTTCTGCTTAATAGAATGAAATATGTTCGGAAGATTGAATGGGTATTCAAGTAAAGAGATGAACGATTAATAATTAGAAGAAAAAACAGTAGCTGTTTTGGTTAAAGGGCATGCACCTTTCGTGTGGTATTCGAAGTAATTAACGGCCGTCGCCTCGTTGACCGAAACCCAATAAAAACACGTCCAAAATTGCATCCCGCATGAAGAGTTCCAAGTTCAAATTAAACCCGTCGGCCGGTAAGTAGTCTATAGTCCTGCAGGGCGCGCGCGCTCGCCGCTCCTCGAGGCAGGCAGTGCGCCGGCGCCGATGTTTCCGATCGGACGATTGGATAGCGACGCAGACGCGCACTGCGAAAATACCGCAAATATATTGCCGTCGCGATTGTGAAAAGTGTTCACCTATATCTTTGCACAAGTGCTTTTCAACAGATTAAAAGCGCCCAAGTGTTTCAAATTTCATGTGCGTTTTGTGTCAACCGTGCAAATTTCGTGATTGTGTGCTATTAGTATTACTGTGACTAGTTTTAAACTCAATTGCTTTATGTGTCTAGGTATACAGGCGCTATCTTGCTTAATTAAAGTTCGCTGACCTTTTGAAAACAAGTAACAACTGTGCCCACATCATATTTCGTCACACCAACTGCTACAGTATTATCATAAGCAACATAGGTACAATGCTGAATCACAATCGTGGAAACATGGTTCAAATGGAACCGAGCGATGCTGTTAAATCGAATGACCTAATCGACACCTACTGACTGATTATTAATACAAGTCCTAGTAATTTATCTGGGAGGTATAAATTCGTCATTAAATTAAAGTCCCCTACCATTTTGTAGGTATAAAAGCTTCGAATATCTGCCTACAGTCATTTCTCAGAGAATTACGAGATGCAGCGGACGTATGTTTCCAGGAAGTCATTACCTCCTTGTGACAATGACTTTATTTCATCAGAGAGTTCTTGTGTTTGTTGGAACTGACCCTCATCATAAACTATAACTGTTTCTTTATTGGCTGTCCCAGTTGCCCTTCGACTTTTGTGTCGAACATTTTATATTTATCTGATATGAATTATGGACTGCTATTTTGTAGTCATTGTATAGTTCTAAGTAGTGTTATTGTTTAGACTTGCATACCTACGAGGAACTTGATTACAGTCACTGTCGTCAGCACTTGAATCATATTGTGATAGTCAACGGTTTTGTATATGCCTACTGATATCGCCTTCGCTTTATTGCTGACCAGGACTTCGGGTACCTAATATTTTTTTTTAAATTCCTTGCAAACACTGAAGTCCCAGTCCCAGTTATATTACCAGATACAACAGATTAGTTTTTTTTAAATCTATTCTTCCATTGGTTTCAAACATGAAATAAGTAATTGATTAGCTCTCTATTTTCCGGACATCGCCTGGCCTGTTTTTGGGTCAAAGAATTAGCATTGCCATTCAACGCGGCAATGCTCCCAGCCTTCTGGGCACTATTCCTGTTGACAGCGATGTGGACAAATTTTTGTCGCCCTTTAATACTTTTCTTCTTTTATCTGTACATATTTGTATTATTATTTTAAATTATTCATTTTTTAAATAAATGAACTTACTATTTAACAAGATTATAGAAATAACTAATGCCAAGAACATTAGAAGAATTATATTATTTTTTAGCTCATAAGTTTTCCATGCCTTTGATGCATTGTAATGAAAAACTAAACATCAGTTTTATAAAAATACAATGAGATACTACATAACTCTTTCCACACATTCCGTTTGTGGTACCTTATACCTACTAAATTTGTTAGAGACTTCATTTACCAATTAATCGTTTCCATAAATTCTGCAATCAATAAAGTTAAATTGCCAATTTAACTAATCTAAGGATTTGTTACAATTGGTTTTTGCTCTCATATCTCAGCTGAATGTGACACAATCACAAACTGAGCGGACTATTAAGGAACGATTTAATTGCTATTGCTACTGACACACATTACATCATAATTACTAGGTTTGTAGATAAAGACTATGAAGTAACTAGTAAGTAGAGCAATCTCTACTTTAATTTATGGGCGTTGAAGAATCATTGTCTTGATTGCTCTTCATAATGATAGAACAATAAATACAGACTCAAGCTTTCTTGTCTTGCTTCAACAAAGATTTAGCACAACTATTATGATTCACAAGAAGTTGAGAAGAGGTCAAAAATATAAAGGTTTATTGCAGTTAGCTGAACTCAGATACTAAGTCACACAGTTAACATTACTCAGAGCATGCTGCTTCCAATTTAAACGAAGATTAGTGATGTGATTGCGATCCTCCGAGCGTTTCCGTACATCAAAATAGATTGTAACTGCCATGAAATTCCTTTGACTGTGCGAACATGAATGTCAACATCAAAACGCGATACACTGGACAAATACGTAGTTATTGCTCTCGGTTACTGCGGCCATATATGGTATAGTCGGCATCAAGTAGTATCCTCGAACTTGAGGCCTACTCGAACCAATTACAGTCTGAGAATTCCATAGTTCAGAAATTTCGTGCTGACAGTGGCACCGAAACTGTTTTGGCATCAATTTGTGTGTGGGCGACGAAGTATGTGAAGCGATTTAATATAAGTAAGCGATTTTTATATAGCAAGTGATTTTTTTATATTTGTATATTGAACTCTTAACCTGAATATGGAATTTATGGACGCTTTTGTTGCTTTAAATAAAAGTGTCTGTTTTGATTTTGGAGCATGAAATTACTTTTGTGTTTTTTAGAGCTTAAAAATAATAAAAATACATAGTGTCTAGAATATCTCGAAAGAAATCTAAACGGTCTACAATACATGAACGATCTTAGGAAAAGGCAGCTTTGCCAAAGCTTACATGAATAAAGCCCCAGAGCCAACTAGCAATGAAATAAGAAACCATACCTTAACAGTATTCAGCCCTTGGCTGACCTTTAAACGTCTACCAAACGTCCTTTAACGTTGAAAGTATCAAACGTCAACAGGAAAGGTCCCTACAGATAAGCGTTCTGATCCCTGATAAGTTTCTTTATAAGCAGTATTTCTACAGAGTAGGCTATTGCAATTATCTTCGGCTGATCTTGGAGATAAGTCGGTACCAACAACGGTCCCGTCGGTAAGGCTAACGCACCATGAAAGATATTTATGGCAGTCATTACTGTGTGAAATGCAGTTTCTAAGATGGAAGTTGGACGTATAATTAGCTTATATCTCTCGGAGGTCATAGTCAAGCGGTGTAGTGATAATGAAGTTAAGTAATGTTATCGCTGTTTTTATATAATACTTGCTATTCGCGAAGAATCATTGCTGCAAAGTTTAGCTAGGGAATTCGGAGAAAGAGAATAATTTATTTATGGTACTTTAGCATACAGGGATAGATTTTATTAGCTTAAAAGGCAAAAATACAGAGACATAAATAAATCCGATTGTTTCGTATGTCTTATCATGAATCTTATGCTCGGAAAACAGTTCGTTTATTCACAAACATACTAATACTTCTATTGGCAATCTGTGCTCCAATCAAGTGAATCAATGTTTTGTATAAATACATCCGTTGATAACTAATCCTTGAGCCAAATACGTTCTAACATGTTTACTACATGTACTGTTCCTATGTTTCTATACAAGGTTTATTTCTGGATTTTCATCGAATACTGGTTCAATGACACCGGTTGTTTTGTCTTCAGTAATTGCCGCATCCCTTTCGACAATTGGCGGCAGTCTTAGTACATACTACGTCGTTTGCTGCTCTTGCGTTTATTTTGTTTCCTATATATGAACAGTGATTATGTTTAGGTGTTAATATAATGTGCTTAGTTGTGGCTAAAGCATAAGTGTCTGTTTCTTGTTCGGATTTTCTAATTAACTTTACTAGGCCATTACAAGCTACAGGTACACTTACATACAGTAAATTAGTAACAGACATGTTGATCGTAAAGAGAACTTCTTTAGTGACATCGCGTCGTTATTTCATTTGAAAGTCAGTTTCATTTGGAAGTAGGAAAACATCGTAAGGAAACCAAACATGCCTGAGAGATATTTCTCGACGGCATGAAGTGCCAAATCAGAGGTCCATGGATGGCATAAAAACTCTACACCAAGTTAGGCACCAACCACACAAAAAAGAAGAATGAGATTTGAAAGTAATACAACATTCACAAAGAAATTAATCGATACAATATTACCTTAACCTTTTTTACTCTTGACAGCTGATAGAGTCAACTCATAAATGGCTATGAATATTCATTCTCTTTTATGGCTTCCTCATTTGCCCAATTATCAGTCGCGTTGAGTACTCAGTTCAATGTTGATTTCATGCAAAATGAGCTCGTTTAATTTTGCAGATGTTGATCTTATGTAGGCTTGAGTAAACAATTTAGGTACCTTTATCTGAGTAGGCGGCATCTATATATTTATGTCGGTGACAGGCGACGGTATATCTGTTAATTGACCGAGTATTCTTTTTATAAGGCTTGTTTTACCTTTATCAAAGTTTACAATCGTTTCTGCATCCATGTTATTTGAATTTCCACCTTTGTCTTTTATATTTCTTACTTTTACTTTACCAGCAGCGTCTGAAAATTGTGGAATGTTATTAGTTATAATGACTTGTAATTATAAAATGGTTTCAGTATTCCTAGCTATTCCAAGTAATAGCGGATGTATAAACTGAGGTAATTCTGCAGGTAGAGATGAGTAATATACTTAGTGACTGCATCGTGCTGGTTTGCGTGCCTTTAAATTCCCAAGTTATGTCCTCTAGGTTGTTATTCCTTTGCAATTCTGGATTTTGCAATACTATATAATTTTTACTTAAAACTCGTTTTTATTACCGACTTTTACGCGTGAGTGTCACGCATAATTCACAATATCCCGTTGTTTAGTCGGAGGGATAATAACGTGTGATGGTTGGTGGCCACTACACCGTGACCGTGCGGATGTCGGCGCAGTCAGTTCACTTGTTGCTTTCCGATGCTACACAAATTATAGAGAAATTGAAATTGCGGAATTTAAAATTAAAATACACGCGGTAATTGCAGAATTTAGTGATATACCACCTGAAGACGTAGACATAATTTATAAAGTAGCAGTTCTCTAGCATCCTGCATAAAGATTGACTCTAAGTGTTGAATCAAATGAGCACAGTGTCTCAGTGATAAGTGATTATCAAGCAACAGTTACACACGATGTTGATAACGAAGTACACAGCAATTCTGTTGGAAAGCGCGAGGAGCACAGAGGCGAGGAACACGGCGCTGTCGCGGTCTGACGCCTGGTCATCGTCACTGGAGAGCTCACCTGGTGGACGCAGACCCGTTCGGCGACGACATTTTGTATACAGGTGCGTAGCTTGACTATTGATAGACAGTCACTATTAATTACTGTACCTATTCTACAGCTATATTATTTTAAAACTTTATTGAGGAAGTGGTTAGCTCGTAGATTGTAATAAAGTTACTCGATTTGCTTGATAATTTGCTCCTAAACATTTCCAGCGGTCATGTCTAAACAACCGGTAATGCTTACTGTGGTCCAGTTATTTCTGTACCGTATACATTAGATAGATATAACTTTAACAAAACTGGTAGTAGTAATAGGTACAGTGACGGAACTCCCAAAAAACAAATGACAACGGTCAAGGTCATACAACAATAACTCCTTTGTTTTAGGAAGTACTGTCATAAACGTACTTTTATTGAACGCAGCAAAAGCCAGACATATTCAAGTTTGCACAAAACGACGACCAATCACAAAGAGTATTAGGTATTCATCGTACGCATCGGTGCAGCGGCATTAAAGGTAGTAAATAGAGACAGAACATATTACGAGAATTGAATTTTTATTAGGCTCAATTGCATTCGGCTGTTGCCTGCAAGACTATGCGACGCTTATGATCAGCTATTTAAAGCTTATTGTCCTGTTGATCGTTGATAAGTGGAAGCTTTAGTGATATATTCTTTCTTTGGTGATTTTCTTTCAAAATCCTTAACGTTCAGGACCTGTGCAAGACTGGCTGCTACTTGCAACTGAATCGCAATAATTAGAACTGATAACCATGGAATGAAGCAGTAACGCAGTTCAAATGCTCAAGTATGCACATCATTTTTATTATGTCACGTAGCATAAATCTGTTATTTGAAGAAAAAAGCACGTTTTATACTATTAAAACATTCTACTTCATTTCTTGGCATAGACCTGTGTATTATTTGAATGTCAAGTAAAACCCTGTGTAATTAAGTCGTTGCAATTATTTTCTACAGCAACCAACTTGTTTAAAAGTCGACTGTTTATTCCAGACGAGTTTTCTTCAAGGAGCACGTTTTTTGTCGGAGTTTTTTAATGTTTTGTGTTCTGGCTTCGTTACACCATTATGGAAAGTCGGGGTACGTTCGTTTCATTTAATAAATGTCGTAACTTGAGCCAGTACGAAAACATACTTAAAAGATTGAAGCCAAAGATAATGATTTGTCATATCTTGTCAATGTGTTACATAGTGAAAAACAAATCTCTTGGAATATTTCCCCAAGTTTCACAGAAAAATAAGCCAGTATCCAACTTTGCGAAATGCCAAGACTTTTTTCAGATTGGATATTACGTCGCTGATTCGCTTGTTACAACTTCTTCGGTGAAACAAACAGCTGATATAAAAGAACAAACAGTAGTTCTTATAATTTATACGTCTTCGGAGAGAGAGAAAAGAAATGTATAAAGGGCTCGGGACGTCCTACAAATGATAAATTGGTAACATCCGTGATCGTTCACCATTGTCCATTAGTTTAAATCTACTTCGGAGTCATTGACAGCTTGTGTTATTGGCAATTATTTCTTGCCTATAAGTGCCTATTGACCATATTATTGGATAGCTGAGGGCTACAAGTGTTTCGAAACTATTACACTTGTTGTTTTATTCTTCTATTTGATGATATTTAGAATTTTGTGTTTGCTTAGAACTGTCTCGTTGGTCTATTTGTTGCGTGTCTTTCTTCTGAACATAAGGTATTGGATTTCCAGATCGGATAAATTGTTACTGGCCGGATAAGACCAATGTTTTTTAGGAAATTCTCAGAAGCAGCCTGAAGTTGTATTCGTCCTCGGTTGATGGAAATTGGGCTCGCCCTCTGATAGTCCTGACTCCTGTTACGTGGAACTTAAACTTAACTACACCTTATGTCTACAGTCACGAGCAAGGAAATTTTAACACCTGGTAAAAGTCGAAAGCGATTTCCTCGTGAAATAAATATTTCTACTTTGAAGTTAAGTCTATTTCGTAATACTATGGCTACCAAAATACTATAACCATAATAAACGTCGCTAAAAATTGCATTTGAATTCGCTCGTGACTGTACACACTGGGCACATCTCTGCCTAACCCTTTGGGGATTGCAAGTGTGATGTTATGTGTACATAGCGCTAGGTGCTTAGATGACCGTAATCCTTTAGTTTCTAAATCTAAAGCCGGAGAACACTGTGTGTAATCAATGACTTCAAGTACATTAAGATTGACCTTATTAAGACTATTGACACAACGATTGAACTGGGCCTCTATATAGTAAAACTTCAACACAACAAGAATAGAAGTTGAGATAATTTCAACATTCAATAGATTCAGTATCTATTAGTCGTATTATTCAATCTCTCTAAACGTGCATCGGGATTGCGTGATTGATTCGTATCTCTCTTTACGGTTGCTTGATTCAGTATGTTTTTATACGGTTCTAGTAATTGAGAGTTAATATGTCTTTCAAACGACGTATCTTCAGTTATGTAGTGCATAACTGCATAAGTTATGGTCTCCGGTCTGGTTGCCTGCCGTTTGAAAATAAATTATATTCTAGCAACTCCACCTTTTCTATACAGAAAATAATACTTTACAGCATCAAAGGAAAATATGCACTAAATAATGTAATTGGGTTTCCTTTTAAATAATCTATGAGAGCTTAGCACAATCCTATCTTAATCTTTTTTATTTCTGTTGAGCTGAAATGCCTTCAAGTCAAAATAAAATGATTTTATTTGGTTTTGCACTCGTGGGCTTTGGATCTGATTACTCTGATTTTACCAATTAAATTAACTTTTTAAAATCTCTATAGTACAAATTAACATAAATGACAGGTCATATTTAAAAAAAAAATCTTTACATTTGATTATGTTTTTATTTCCATGATAAATATTTATTTAAATGTATTCATCGTTAGTTCTGCGTGTTTTAGTAGTTATCTCATTAAGCTGATAACGGTTTAATAATATAACAATAAGAATAATCTAAAATAATAATAACTTGCTCTAAAATACAACCTTGTGGAATCGGAAGTGCCGTACTATAGGTATGTGCCCGACCCAGTTCTCGAAAATGGCAATATCACACTGTACTGGGATCAATCCATCATCACTGACAGGACTATTGTGGCCAACAAGCCTGATATAGTAGTGGTGGATCGATCAGAGCGGCGCGCAATGATTGTTGACATAACGGTCCCGCATGATGGGAACCTCGTGAAAGCCGAGAAAGATAAACAAATCAAGTATCTTGACTTGGCTCGCGAGGTTGTCGACATGTGGGAAGTGGACACGGCGATCATTGTGCCGATAGTAGTTTCAGCCCATGGCTTAATTGCCAAGAGCCTCGACCAATACCTGAGGAGGCTCTCGTTAGGCGGCTGGATCAAGGGCTTGATTCAGAAAGCGGTACTCCTGGACACGGCTCGTATTGTTAGGAGGTTCCTCTCTCTGGAGCCCTGACCGCCGGTAGCTTGGACCCTGTTCCCGATACCGGTGGGCTACTATTTTTTATATTTTTAAATGTTTTTTTTTTTTATAGGAATATTTAAAAATGTAATTAGTAAGTAAGAGAAATAAATAAAGGAAAGAATAATCTTATTCGCCGACCGTACCCTAACTGGCCCTGTCATACTATGGGCGTTTGCCAATCTTCTTTCAAAAAATCGACACACACTTACAACAAAAACTTAATAATCACTAAGAAGGCTCAAAGCAAAAAGTAAATAACGAAATATAAATTACGTGCTACGGATCGAGTAGCATGCCTTACAATTAAAGGATGCAACATGTAATGAAAGGGAGTCGCTCTATTATTTACTGGCCTACAATCACGACACTCCTTGCGAAGTAACGAGAGCCGTACTTATAATGAATAATGAATGCACTGGACTTTGAAAATGGTAAAGTGGATGTTGTAGTTTTTGCAGCTAAGATCGTAGAATTAGCAGGATTTATTTTTAGAACTACAGTTGATCACGGACTGAGTAAGAAAAAGGAGGTATCAAAGCAATTTACAATACGAAAGAAGCAGGCATTTTTGTTGGGATCCTTGTTGACCGTTAAATCAAAGCGTATCATAAAATTGCTTTGAGGTTGTATCCATCATGCACACCTAATTATTAATGAAGACCTTTTCCAGAAACGTATTAATTAAGGTGCTGTTAATGTTAATATCGAGAATGATTGTGTGAATGTGGGCTTGGCCGGTCTACATTACACAAAGGATCCTTCGGGGAAGGTTTTAACATTTAGAATCATAAAGCCCTTCTACGAAAAATAAACCGCTATTTTGGAAGTGCGGAGATATTATTATAAATTTATAATGGAGACTTTGCATCCTGTATAATTTTATGATAAACTGCTAAGGATAACAATAATCGCAATAAATTCCTTGAACACATTGTGGAGGATTAAACTTCAAGAAAACATTGTTTCATAATCTTATCGAGAATCCCGAAGCGCGCTATAAAGATAAGGCCATAAGATAATGCATCGGACAATGCACTCGGTTGCATAATGCTACGCCTACATTTGGCAAATTGGTTGAATATTTTCTTTTGTAAGGAATTTCTTGAAGCCGTGCAGCTACCGTATCGTGCGAGGTCGGTGAACTTTCAGAGCCAATTAGTATGAGCTTGGAATGTTATGATGTGAGACTGAAGCAATTGAGAATATTGTGTTATATTCCTTTTGTCTTCATTGCAGTAGGTGCTAAATTTGTACTTGTTTTATTCGCAATAGGCTTATCTAATTGTGTGATTTTTTCAAAACCGAACGCTAGATAAAAGCTTAGCTTGCTCAGAAATCCAGGGTTTTATAAACTCATGTGCATTTATCGTATGCTTCTGAATCATATTTCATTCTAATAATAAATTAATAATGACATTTAACAATGCCACAAAATGATTCATGCTGTAGGTAGATATACTAGAATGAATGCCTGTGTAGTATTTAGTAAGATGTGGTTTTTATTTGTATTCATAGTGATCTCTCTGACAATTTAGTAAATTACTATATTATTATTAATCAAACAAACTCGTCTTACGTTTACCCACAAAATAGCGCAGTTTTAGTTTTACCATCTAAATAGTTCTTTACAGCAAGTCAATATTTTATCAGCTGTTATAGCTTTTATCCATTTAGTAGCCCTACCTACCGATTACAATACTATAACACCGTAACTGATCAATAACGTAATTCCAAAACCATCAGCTGATAACTTATCGTACTTATGTACGTTCGCAAAGTTTAATCCTGATTTGAGTGCGTTGACATTGATTGTTTATTTTTAGTAATTCCGCACTCTGTCCGTCGTGCACCGAGGACCGCTTGCGAAGTTCCTTGCATTATGATGTAACATGATTTTGCATACTGTAACTGGATTCGCTTTTGCATTGATATTTGTATGTACTTTATGTAAATTTTCACCTACTTCCACGTCTCCAACGTCTGTATTATCTGTCATAGGTTTACTATTAGTTTTGTGGTGATACGTTGGTTTTAACTTTTGCTTTTAACTTTTATCAGTCAGATTCGATTTGTTAACGTTTGATAGGGGTATCCATTAGTTTCTAGCATCCTTTATATCTTCAAATAAGAGCAGTTTCCTTTAAATACCAGTACGTAGGTAGTACCATATTCATAACATCATGTCGATGTCTATTTCCGTCGTGTCTTTTTATTTTGTTTTTATACCTATTTATTTATTTTCAATTATCCGAATTCTATATCTATTCGTGTATTGACGTCATCATCAGTCTTTTGCTTAGCTTTTTGACTATCGCATTTTTTTTAATTGACCCCTTATGTCTTACTTTCTTCTGCTAATACCTCAGAAATATACACCGACACCTATGTATTTAATAGGTAGTTTTATAAAGGAAGGTGCTTACTTATTTCACAAAGGTCCTCTTTAGCCACTTGCAGCATCACACCGTTTTAAATTATGCAAATATTATTCATTGATGTGGAAATAATTCAAGTTTCTACTAAAAAATCGATCTCGTCGGCACTTTTACTCCTCTTTGAAAAATAGAATTATAAAAGGGTTGTTTACCAGCCTTTGTTGTTGCCAGGAAAAATAAAACACATCACAAAATTGATCTAGGTACCATTTGAACTTTCAGTACTCTATGGTTTTTTTGGTGCTTGGAAACAGCCCATAAAATTTTCTGTGAAAACTGTATTGGAAAAATAAAACAAGATAGCGGGATTATTTTCAAGCATCGCGCCAAAAGAGCTCCTACAACACTATTGTGCCTACTGTAAGTAGATTGATTGGAAAATGTCAATTAAATTAATTCTCAGTTTACTGAAGTTTCTCCCAAAGAAACATTGAATTAGAAATTCAATCAGGTGCTCGATAAAACTGGTAAATGTGTAGAAAACCCTTCGATAGTAACATTGACAGCCGCTTTGATTACTTGACTATGTATCGGTTTATAACACTCAGTAAACTAGTAAGTAGGTACTCAGTTAGACGTTGAGAGAGATAAAGGAAAAATAACGAGATATTTGAGAACATTTCGTTATATGGTAGAAATAAATTATAGGTCTGATGTTGATGTGTTAAAGAAAGTTTAATGTAGTGTGTTTTACGAGTATCAGAAATTTTAGTACAGTAAATTAGAAATTGAGATGTTGATAGATACATTAAATGGACATCGAGACATCGAGTATAGATAAAGAACACATAATTATTGCCATATAAACGTAGATTTCTGTATATGGCAGAAAAATATTAAAAACGTGATGTGTGTTAAAGAAAGTTTGAAATACACACATCTTAGTACGCCCAACTAGAAATTGAGTTTTTAGTTACCACAACATAATAACAAGGGAAAAATAAATAACTGTCTGATGTCAATAAAATTCCAACATAAAAGAAAAATCGGGAAAAAATAATAATTCGTAGGTGTGTACTTTTAAAAACAATTATTAATATATTTGTTTGTTTTTGTGCAACATGCTGCACATAATTAAGTATTAGCTAACCTACCTACGACTGGCAGAAACGCAATGATATTTAATATACGTTCAGTGCAAAAGATATAATTATTTAGTGATTCGTGGTGCAAATACCTTACATATTTAGCCTTCAGTTAAGCGTTCTTACAACCACTCCTCATCTCTTTAAATTCCCCAAATTTATTCCAATCTCACTGAATTCAAGTTCCTCCACAATAAATCTTCTAACGTCTTGAAAAACCGAACAGTTAAAAGAAAATAGTTTTAACATCACCTTTACGTTGGAGTAACGTCAAGTCGCAACCGAAATGATTTGCCATTAAACGCGAGATGAGGTCCATTGCTTGCCTTCGACTGGCGTAAGTAAATTGCCCAGGACTCCATTAAAAGTTTCCCTGGTCGAACCGAGACTGTTTTTAGGGTTCTGAATCCGAAGGATGAAAACGACATTACAAAGCAACTTCCGTGTTTATTCACCGCTACGATTGTCTATCTTTGTATCTGTCTGTCACAAGGTGATGTAGACTGTATCTTTTATGAAGTAGGTAACTGGTAGAGGATTTCTCAGAATTATGCATTCTAAAGAAGACTATGGAATGTGCCGTTGCGGAGTCGTACAAACGACGTTCCTTATAATAAGCACAGGAATATACCCAGAGAATCTGTAAACGGCAATAGTAAAACCATTATTTAAAAAAGACAATAAAGAAAGCATGAACTCTTTTAAAAATATATATATACACAAATGTACAATTATTTAGAAAAACAAAACATTCTTACAGAGGATCAAAAAGGTTTCCACAAAAACAAAACTATAAATATGGCCATTTTTAATTCATGGCTAACGTAGACAAAAGAAAGCCGGTCTGTGCAATTTACTGCGACATGACCCAGGCTTTCGACTACGTCAATCATGATGCTTTTTAACTCTACTGCAACTTGATGGGTCGTGCCAATGCTAACGCTGTGGATGTGGCAGATTTCTGATCAAACCTTCTGTAACACAAGCAAAAAAATCATTGATACGACGAAGAAAAAGAAATTTTGAAAATTAATAAAATTAAGGTAAATTGTACAAGTTTTGCTGGTACGGAACCTCAAACACAAACTTTGACGGTTTTTGCTCAAGTTCGTTTCGTCGTAACATTAAATATGTGTTGAGAGGAGCGAGTAAAGTAAATTATATTTGAGAGATCCCGTTTCTCTTTTATTTTGCGGTTGACGATGATGGTTTTATTTTTGGCAACTTTTGCGGTTTTATTTTTGTAATGTTTTGCCAAGGGAAATTGAAGAATTTCGACCTGTTTCTTTGCTGTTCTTATATCAGATTCGACAGTAGGTTACTGTTAGCCGTTCAATTCATCAGTCGAGTCTGCCATTAGCAGGATATTACTAGGACCGGACGGCCTAGAGAAGAAGTGTTTAAACAAGAGGCGTCGTAGCATAAATATGGAAATATTTATGCTACGACATTCAAAGAGATTGACAAAAGCTTTTTCGGCACAAGTCAGTCCTATATATTAAAGACTTTGTTGACTATCGTTATCGCTAATAGAACGTCAGTTTGTCTAAACTCACTGCAGTATTAAACTCATTAACTAAATCTGCTCAGTTGCACACACAAGTTCTGAAGCAATATTTACTTACGCATATAATAAGATACGCAGTGATTTGTAAGGGGCGGGATCCCGGACCCCGGGATAAAGCAAAACTTCTGCTACACGTCCCGCGGTAATCCCGGGGAATCGCCAAACTTGCGGTAAGCGCATGAGTCACGCTACTGCAGTTATGAGATAACTTTCTTTGATAACACGGGTAAAAATTAAGACTTGGAGTTCTACGATGGGTTTATGGTTTGGGATTGGCAAGGCATAAGGCAGTTACTTTAGTAAAGAATATTGTGCTACTTTAAATAGTCGTTTTTTTTTTACATTTTATTGAATAGGAGACCTGATTTAGAATCTAAATGCTCTATACTTAAAAAAATTATCCAGTTACCAAAAAGAGGAAGAGATTTGTATTTGAAAATGGAAAAAAGCTTCAAAGAATTTTCCTTCTCGAAAGTCTTTTGATTCTTTGTAACCAGAAAATCAAGGTGGAATCTTGACTAACATCACTCAATAATAACAAACTTCGTAACCCTGATAAGCCTCACAATACTTTTATATTCGTGTTTTCTGATACCACTCAAAGCTCTCTGCGATGATATGTTGACATGCTAACAAACATGAATTGAAAAAGTTTATATAGCGAAGAAACACGCGAGTAACATTGACACGGATCTCAAAGCTTTATCGAAACTCAGGTTATTGAAGATATTGACTTCACAACAGGTTCCATTTAACTTCCTACTTTGGGCTTCCATAAAGAAATATCTTTTACATGCGAAATCAATACTGGAATACAAGGTGTTGCTTTGCATTCTCGTCAAATTCAAGGAGGTAACTATGCTAATGATTCTCGACCCGAATAATAAAATGGGTAGGTAATTTTTTATATTTTTTGCTTATTATCGGAAGTCAATAAGTATACAACACCCGTATTAAAACACGGCCCGTCTAATACTAGCCCTATAACCGCGCTTTCACACACACAAACAAACGCAAACGTTTATTCGATAAACGGGTGATTCTCCTCTTTTGAAAAGGGCTTCATTCTAAAATAGTGTCAAATTAAAACAACTAAAAAAAGCAGCGTTTATTATTATTGACCAGGTACCGTCATTTATATTGATTATTTACGTCTTCTATGACAAACTCCTGAATTTTGACGAGGATGCAAAACTACACCTTGTATACATATGTAGGTAGTTTTTTGGCTACCTAAAATAAAATTTTAAAATCGTGTTCTTATACGAAATCAGAATTGGTATTTTGGTCCTTATTTAAGATTCAAAACCATGATTTTGCCCGATTATGTAAGCGAATACCAGTGAACATACGTTTCGTGGTGACTGTTGCGGTTGCGATTTTCGGACTAAAATATTAACGTCGTCAGTAATAATATGTTAAAATGTGTTGTTTGTTTTTGTTTTCTCTAGTAAATAAAATGAAATTATAATGCATTTATGACATTTAATCCGAAATTCTAATGGTGTAATAATATGTAGGTATTTTAGAATTCATTATATACATATGTCGACTAGCGTTTTTTAGCACTTGTAAAAGAGATAAGATTGCTCATATTCCAGACATCCTGTAGTTCTAGTTTAGGAGGAGGTGGATTCCCATTGCGTGCGAACAGTTATCGGAATTTTAATCAATATTGATTATAGAATAAATTCATTAAAATGCATATCTTTATACATTATAATAATTAAAATGACTAAAATTAACTAACTACAAACTATAAAAGAGCATCAAAAAACTCCTCCTCAACGCTGTCAGCCGGTAATGTGCCCAAGAGACTGGCGGCGTTGCCACGTTGTATGGCAACACTTAGCCTCTGGCCAAGGTAAAAGCCAGCCCTTGGGTCACGGGAAGCATCAACTAGGCGTTTGGAAATTTCCTTAAAAAGGCTGTGAGCACTCGGACCCCACGGCCCTAGAGTTTCAACCCCAAACGGCTCGAAAATATATTTCCACAAAGATTACTATATTTACGCCGCTTGAGGTTCTCCGCAGTCGCAGCGACAGCGCCAGCACAGCACGTGTGATGGCGCAAGAGTATCGACACAAGTTGCGTCCCACACTAAAGACCTACCCATCTTCCAAGGAAACAAAGACATGCCGTCCGGTCTTTTGCCATCGTCGCGTGCCAAGCTATTGGGCTCTAAGATAGCTGGAACGCCGACGGTAACAAGAGTAGTTAGTTAATTTTAGTAATTTTAATTATTATAATGTATATAGTTAATGTACATTTTATATGCAATTAAATTGATTATATCTTTATAATTTAGTATAAATTTAAGTATGCATGCACTATTAATCTTATAACAATTTCCGTTCCCGTTTAATTCTACGAGTATACCTTCTCCGTATCGAGATTAATAATTCTATGAAAAAAAGTTAATACTTACATGTATCTCGTCTCATTGCCATGATTCATTCATAATTTGCAATAATGAATGCGGCCTGAGAAACATAGACAAGGAACTTTTTTATTTTTTTTATAGTCAATATTACTTATTATCTTTAAATCTGAAAGACATTGCTCACTGAAGCAACTTCTTTCTTCTAGTTTGTTTGAGCTTGTTTAAAAACCATTGTCTTTGACGAATATACTACTACGAGTATTACCTATGATTACATTGTTATGAAATTTAATAACGCCATTGCATTCCAACCAAGCGATTTTCTTGTACAGTTAACAATTCTTAGTTGAATGTTGATGTAATACATGCTACAGTTCATTATATTGTTTTCGAAGATAAATACAACCTACACATGTGCAATGTTTATAAACACACTAGCGACCCGCCCCGGCTTCGCACGGATGCAATGTAGATACTAATGTTTCCTCTACTATAATATGCATGTATATATTATACATAATATATAAACCTTCCTCTTGAATCACTCTATCTATTTAAAAAACCCGCATCAAAATCCGTTGCGTAGTTTTAAAGATCTAAGCATACATATAGACAGACAGACAGCGGCAAACGACTTTGTTTTATACTATGTATGTATTGATAACAAGCATTTTTTTATTCCATAATAAGTGCACTGTCTTCCAACGACATTTCCCACAATTGATGCGACCGTCTAGCCGAACCTGAGACCCCACGGCGGCCGTCGATTTACGATCTTTAAATCTAATATGTCATTGCACAGACCTCTGAAGTACTTCGCTTTAGTATCGAACTATCGACCACCTCACTGTATAGGGGGAGGTTGAGATAAGTACGTGTGAAAGGCTTTTGTGGCCATATTATGATGTGAAGTTGTCATCTCACAGTTATTGGTTTGACGGCGCGCTTAACAACATAGCTCAAATATTCGCCAATATCTCGCTATGACACACAAATGCATCCCACCAGAATTCTCCAATATTCATAACTCTGCATAATGGAACTCCAACAATTTGCCTACATAAACTACAGGCACCATAGCGCATAGTTTTCACAAGCATTTCAGCGGCGACCATGTAATATTAGGTCGTATGCATCTTAGGCTGGTATGCAACTGCCAAACAGGAATTTATATTGAGAGGGAAGCAAATAGGTAGGCTTGCATCGTAATTTATGATATTGATTAATATAGGGATATGGGAAGCCAGTCGATAATGTCTGGTGTGGTTATTAAATTTGAAGTATGGGAAATTAACTGTGTTCTCGATTATATTCATGTATAGGTTGAAGTTGAAAACTTCGAAACTGCTATCGGTTACATTGCTAACGGCTGATAATTAAAAGTACAGAGTTATAATAAGTAAATATGAATTAAAACAATTCAAATTTGCCCAAGTTTAATAAAAAATGGTAGGTACGAGAGGGCCTGGACGAGTGGCAAGCTCTTGCTTCAAAGCGATTTGTATTTTTCCAACGACTTTCATCAGTCTTCATCACAACCTGCTCCACCAACCATAGGGGCAAACTTATTGGTTACCATGGGAAGTTATTGTGGAAGCTGCGGAAGATTGTAAACATATCTTTGCATTGTATAGATTCAATCTCTTAGTGTTGCTCTTATAATTGCATAGCACATGTGTGAGTACTATGTACGATAAAGCTACCATTTACATCTTTTATTGACTCGCATTTTCCCTGGTGGCTGAGAGAATGTCATGCTCACTAAAATGTCTCGCTGATGGTGGCGCGTGTGTCGGGTCGTTTAGTTCCCTTCAAAATGGTTGAGTTGAATGATGGCTGATCCATGCGTCATGTTCGTGAACGGGCGCTGTCAGTAGGGACTGGTCATCTCGCAGCTGCCATGGATTATTGTATTTTTGAATTGTTGATTTTATTTTTTTACTCTGGACGCTCTTACTCGCACGTCTTTCTACATCGTTCTCACATGTATGTATAATCTCGACATGAATGATGTAACCAAGATTTTGTAAAAACATATTGATTTAAAAGAGTGTCCATGGAGTTTCTTGCCCATTCTTCTCCATAGGATCTACGCTTTTGAATGGGCAACTACAGTACTTTCACAAGTTATAATGCCCTGTGACAGGGACTGTAGCTTAGTTTATTTTTTGTGTTTTGACATTCAAAAGTGCCTGTAATGGTCTAATTGAAATAAATGCTTTGAGTTTGAGTTTGAGTTGAGTCGACATGTTTTACGGGAGCTAATTTAAATCCAATACAATCTTTTTTTAATGGAAAGGTACATTCTTGTTAATTTCGAAAGTCTAAGAAAAGTTACCGACCTCCGAAATTAAGGTCTATTTACATTTGTTTAGTATTTTTTAGAAGTCGGTTGATTTTGTTTGCAAAAAGTTTTCCATCATCGATATCGTTGTCAGTGTGTGACTTTGTCTAAGCCCTCTGATTTAGTGAAGTAATTTATTTCTCTATCAGCATTATGTCAGCATAAATCAAATTCCCATTAACTACTTTATTTACGGGTACCACAAACTCTCAAAACCCTACAATCATTTCTCAATTAATCTCAATACTAATGAACAGAAGTCGAAGTCGGCCATATTGCAATGACAATCATAACACGGTATTTGCATACTGAATATTTAAACGTCGCGGGCGCAGGACGTGGCGTAAGTTTCGCCCACGATGGAGTACAAAGTGAGATTGCATAGAAGGTTAATCATAAACGACATAGGGCTAATGGTTATATAAACACAGGATATACAGAATGTTATGGAAATGTTTAATGCAGTAGGTGCAATACCAACCAGGCATACACTACATACTACATCAAACCAACTATAACTCTAAAAAGATTTGGCGTTTTATAATGCGGGACCATTCAAGTACAAATAATCTAATAAGTGACAGAATGATCATCCTTTCGATGGCAGTTAGCGTAGCACATTTTTTTTTTACTATTTGAACAAACAAGTTCTTACTGGAGGAGCTCAACATCACCAAAAGGCTTTGCACGATCTGTCTGGAACATGTCAAATCTGACAACTTATGGATTCGCCTAGTCATTGTACGTGTGTGAGCCGGGGAGAAGGTAAACGCGCGTAAGGCAGAGGACCGGCACGATGGTCAGACGGGATCATGAAGGCTGTTGAAGGTAGCCTGAACTCTACGGTAGATACTGCAGGAGACCGCATAGCTAGGAGACGTGTCATAATAATATGTGGTCGCAAAAGAAGACTATTATTGAACATCGATAATGTATCTTTCCATCTTTCATTAACACTTTGGTCTTGTTCTTTTTACACAGTCTTGCCTTGTGGCTTTAAGACCTTATGGCACGTTTCGTAATACACCTTGTTGAAGTAAAATCGAAATTCCTACATAAATAAATAAACTTTTTATCACCATATAAAACTGAATTTCATTCACAAACTTGAAATGTTTGTAGTAAAATTACGAAAGATCCGTTTTGAATGAAGTAACCAATCCGTGGATGTGGTTAAACCTATGTATTTCGTTATATACGCTGCAGAAATAACTTATCCATAAATTTACTGAATTTGCAATTACCAAAGGTCAACCAGCATTGCTATGTTCTGGTTTTAAGGGTGCGAGTGCAATCACAGGCAGAAATATTTCTGCATTGTCTCTTGGCATGCGCTATGCGTCTGATATTGCAGATATCTATTGGCGTGTGGTGGATTTTGCAGCAGTAACCTACGTTATACCCACTAGCCAATATCACCTCCACTACAGCCATATGTAACTTTAAAAGGCAAAAACATTTTACTAGACTTTAAGCACCTATGGTTTCACTTCACGCATTGAGGCTCATATAAAATCTCAACTTTCTTAGTTTCCATTCTTCGTTCAACGAGGAGACTAATTAATTCCGTTTTAAACTGTAAATCTCTTCTGTCTACTAACCTATTTGGTATACCGCAACAACTTGTGAGTAAATTAAGACTCGCCAAGTAGTGAAACCTCCTTGAAAAACGGATTTTAATTAAGCTCTGTGAAATTCTTGCGTTCATTCTTGTGATTTATGGATTAAATGTTATTGAAGTTGCCATTTCCCATTGATTTGTGTTATGGAAAAAGTGTCTAATTTTGCTCTCTTTCTTTGAGATTATCTGCATTACACTTTTGAATATGGACTAAGTTTATTGTACTTTAATAGTCACAAAAGTTCGAATATCAGCCGTTTGCCTTGATGATCCTTCTAAAAGAGTGAACGTGTGCGAAATTACGTCCAGTTGCTTTTGCTATGGATCCACATTATTCATCAGTCGTTTCCTACATAGTAGGCTGAAACCGCTGAAACCGAACCTTACCCTATATTCAACTACAGATCTACAAAATTCTGCATGATAAGACGATAAAAAGTTTGGTCTAAAAGTTTTTTCAATCATTCTAAACCTACTACCGCGCTAACTGACAGTCGACCACTTTGCAACCTTATAGTTATAACTCAGGACATAAGGGTCAAAACTTCAAAAGTGGTCGACTGTAAGTGAGCGCGGTAGTACGTTGGGCAAGCTTTGGAACCCGTTTTCACTTCAATTAGTAAGTGATAATTAGTGGTTATTTTATCAACACACACTCAGAATGTGTACTCGCTTCATATGTAATATTTTCTTCTACTAATCACTCGTATAAGTGGTTCTAAGGTAAAAGTGCTGTCTCGGATAAATAACACCGATCACCATCATTTTTCTTGATTTCACCGCTTTCTTAATGAGAAATGAAAAACAATACGCCACAACTATTGAATTAAAGAGAAAGCTAATTAAAGATATCTCTGGAATACGAAGAATCAACGAACAAGTACAATATTGACATTAAGTGGAAACCTGTTTTTATTGATTGTTAACAAATCATTAATAAACATTGCCTACGCAGTCATTAGTGATTGTAAACACAATCATACAAATGGTAGTTCCTTATTAGGAACGTAAATAGTTTTGTTTTCACAGGTATATTATAACTACTTATTTTACATCAATGTACGCTTCGGAAAATACGCTTAAATATTTATACTTTTATTACCATTTATTGCTTCTTCTTTTATGTTTTCCATCTGTGCATTGGTTTTGTTTTTATTCCTATTCTATTTTCTTTTTCACCACTGTTCCCTCTTCGGTTTTCCTTTTTAAATTTTGATAGATATATTTTTTTGTACAAATATGTATGTTATATTTTACTCAAGCACTAGATTCGGAAATTACCCTTACTAACAAGATAAAAAAATCTAAATTTAATTCCCCACACAAAAATAAATAACAGTCAAATTTATTCCAAATTCAACCAAAACATTGATTCATATCATATTCAGTGAACAGCAATCCCTACAAACGAGGGCAATTCAAGGCCCCCAGTAAATAGTTTAATGGAGAAGGCTTCAAGATAGTCTAGTCCAGACATGTTTACGGACTTGTCTTCCACTTACACACCTGTCTCCAGTTGGTGACGGTGTTAATTGTCTAAATAATGGCGTCGTTGGACCGGGACGTGCATGTTTAGGTGCAGGTACACTTGGCCAAAATTTAGCTTGAGTTGGCTGGAGTATGTCACTTCACTGGTTTAGTGTTTGTTTGTGCTTACTGTACTTACGGGTAAAAAAGACATGCTTTTTCAATTGACTTCAATAAATCAACTTGGTTATCATTATATTGTGCGGATACATAATTCAAATACTTTGGAAAACAATTTATAGGTATCGCATTATATTATATCCTTTGCCAATTTTTTGTAATTGGATCACCTCGTTGGACGTCGTTGCAGCATGAAGTCTTGAGCTCAATTCCCGGGTCGGGCAAAGTGTTATTGGGTTTTTCCATCAGGAATTTCTCAGTAGCAGCTACGGAGTCTGGATTTGTGCTCGGTTGATGGCAATAAGCTCGCCCCCTATTACATGGGACTTAAAATATAACTGGCGAAATGTGGGTGTACTAATAGTTACACCTCTGCCTATCCCTTCGGGCATTACAGGCGTGATGTTATGTTATGGATCAATATAAGTAAAATCTCGCAGTTTCACTTCCTTTGATGATCGAAAGGACAAATAAAATTGACAGCAGTAAAGAAAGATTAAAGGACTCGAAATAAACAATACGCATTAAGTTTTACAGTCCAACCTCTATAATTAAATCGAGAAACTTATCGCAATAAACTCGGGGTTACGAAATAACAGTACGAGAAATAATAAAACCATTATTACTGGGGGCGGCTTCCTGCTGGCTTACCGTTCGTAAGTTTTATTGCAACGCTTGCTTGGCTGTAGTTGCATAAACGTGTATAAAACCGTTTTTCAGTCTTATGGCTGAATGCAGTTTTCTTTATTTCGTTTTTTGATATAAGTTGGAATGATAGATTGTTCTGAAAAAGAACCAACTGTTCAGTAAATATTGTTCTTCGTGATGAAGTTTATGTTTACACTGTTCATGCGTATCCTGAGTAATTTATTTCTTTATATTTTGGTCGGAGAAGGCAAATGATAAACAATATTCGAAGGCCATGGGGGAGGCTTTTGCCTAACAGTGGGACAGGCAGACAGACCTGGACACGAGTTGCCATGGCCGACCTGGAAGTCTCTAAATAGACTCCGGACACCGGTTGGCCGAAGCAAGGAAAACCTGTTCAGGTAGAGATTCATAGATGACTCTACCCTGGAGTGTAAATGTGGTGTTACCCCACAATCGATGGGACACTTGATATCGTGTCCTGCCTGTCCTATCGTTTGCACATCACAGGAGCTGATGGACGCTACTGAAAGTGCCAAACTCGTCGCCAAATATTGGGCTGACTCAATTCTATATTTTCATCGACACGCTATAAAGAAGAAGTGGGACAGAATACACTGATTTAAAAAAATAAAAGGATTACAGTAGTTCTAATACATTTAATTGTAGTTTCGAAGCATAAGAAAGTTTTATTAAATGATAACCTTGATCATTCATTTGCTTCCATTTCAACGTATCAATATATTATTGGATGAACGATCGGAGGTCGTGACGTATATTAAAAAGATCTTAAATATATACACAATAAATTAATGATTGACGTGATGAAATCGACGTAAACGATGAGACCGAAGACTCTGCCGATGTGATGAAACTAGTAATATAAGCTATCGTAGCAATCCCTTATCAATGAAGAGAATGATATTGATACCTGTCAAATTATAGACGCTATTATTATAGAACATTACTCAAATATGATTCTTGCCAAATATATCGAAATGAGTATTTTGCGTTAGGGATTTTATGCTTACGAATATTATTCAATCGTGTAACCTGTCTAATTCTCTATTACATGCAAAAGTTCCAGACCAAAAAGTAAATATGTTCCTACATATTTACTTTTTGGTCTCGAGTTGGTTTTATAAACGTTCTATAATATTGAAGCTGTCAGTTATAAAAAGTAACATAATGGTTATATAAGTTACACTCTTGACTCTATGATTTGATAAGCCTTCTTAAAAAGAATAAAATAAAAAAATAAATAAAAGACTACACAAAAGTGATGTCTTATTCTGAAGTTATCAAACGTTCCAACGAAACCATAACACAACAATTGATCCAACAAAGGAAATGAACATACCTAATTCTGTGGGTCCAACAAAACTAGCTTGTTCAAAACTTACAATTACAATCCCTGACAAATAAAACAAGGCAACATTGAAAGCAAATGCAGCCAAAGCAAACGGAATTATAGTAATATCAGAGGCAAATACAACCAGTACAACCACTCACCGAGTTATAGATGGCAACAGTTTTGTCAAGGCTCCGCAATAACGGCGCGGAACAAGCCACAAATTATTTAGCTTTATATCTACCACTTTATCTTAATAGATATATGTATGTTGCAATATACAGTTGAAATCTCTGCACGAATTGGGGTACATCAATTGACTCTATAGATGCTGTTAGCCAATGCGTATCATCATAATTGATGTTTTGAGTATTTGATTGAATGTACTCTTCTTAAGATCAATTTAGTTCTTTAAAATTCTAATCATCTACCTGAATAATTATTAGTTTTGTCGGTTTAATTAGCTTATGATGGTTTAAGATCTCGTAATTTTGATAGCGGCTTATATATCGCTTTCGCGTATGCTATCATCATCATCTTCTTACTCTTGCCCATGTTACTTGAAGACGGCAAAACACGTTGTTTTCTTCCATTCTCCTTTGTCAACCGTCACGTTATCGTTTACTCCATTTTCATTCTTTGCGCGTATACCATTTTCATTATTTTAATGTTGCATTCAATAAGAATTACTATCGTGAGGTTGCCGTTCCTATTCTACTTATTCAACTTTTCAAGTATCAAATCTCTTGTATTTACGCCGCAAGCACCAAGCTTTCGTTTCGCCGCCTCAGATGAAACTACAAGTTAGTCTGTCCACGTATACCATTAGTTAGTTACCATACATTACCCACATCTGTCGGCCCAAGTCTAAAATACCCCTAGTTACCACCATTAGTGGCCACTTGTGACTTGAACTTTCTTAATGAACCCCGTGTCAAATAATTGAGTACACTTGAACATAGTTAGGAAGAAGTTTTGAAGTATTCTGAACTCCACATACTTTTAAACATTCTAAAAGACGCTGGCTGAAGTGGTTTTGTTTCTATACAAGTCTATGTTTATTTGGTTGGAGTCAATGCTGAATTAATCAGCTGAACCCAATTGAACTCATTGGTTCGGTAATTTTCAATACAATTGTCAAGGTAATGAATGAGGTACAATTTAACCGTCCATGATATTGTTCAATGGTGGGGTTAATATAAATTTTGGAATGACGACAAACTGAATTTTCTTTTTCAAATGTTTGCGGGATAATATCCCTCAAGAGAAAGAGAGTAATAAATAAAATCTATACGATTCAGATGAGTAAGTGAAACTGAATGTAAATAATCGTGATGATACGAATGTTCCCAAGATTTTGCCTATAAGATTAATAGACTTGGCATATTTCAGTCTAACTATGTATTCATTAGCAGCTTTCAAAATTCATATCAACAGTCTAGCCTATCATAAATAATTACGTATTTATCCTTGACATTTCACATGTCATAGGACGAAAAATTTATGTTCTACTAATTCACACCTTAATTTTACATTGCGTAAGTTTGAATTTATCGCGCCTTCTGTTAATGTTTACAACGTACTTATTAAACTGGGATGCAGTAAACGAATTGCAACTATTTACAGTATCTACTTTGTATTTGTAGGTAAAATTTTGTAGCTATCCTTGAATACAATACGTATTATTATTGAAGTGTGTGGACCATTAGTTTCAAATACATAATATGCCTATCCTACTTTTGCCCTTATTCCAGTTTATTTGATTGCAGACCGGCTTGTACTCTTTTTCTATTGGTTCTAAATATCTGTCGACCGTCATCGTCTTCTTAGTATTCAGCTCCTTCCCAGCCATATTATTTTTCGCACATACGCTGTCGATATCGTACCTTGATATATGCTCTAATTGGCATGATCCTGCATGGACTTTGATTTCACAATTCTGGTTTCAAATGTCAACTTTATAGCTGAAATCCTGCAGCTAAGCAATTGCCAATGTTCGTGGTCCATCGCTTGTGTTGTGGGCAATAGAGACCTTCATTCATATAATTGGTAAACTATCAATTGGAACTGGCACCTTTATTTAGTTAACTTTACTAAAAAGTGTTAATTTTTTATACTCAATCCGATGTCCCCATCGCAAAAAAATGAAGATGGCAAAAAATTATTGTGAATTTGCATAGAAACTTGACGAGTTTTCAAAAATTCCATCCTAAGTAAACAGAGTGAGTACTTTCAGTAATAAAGAACTCTGTTGATAAAGAAGCTTCTATACCGTTGTGCGTTACACACACATAACGTCACGTCTGCAATCCCCGAAGGGCTAGGCAGAGGTGTACCAAATAGTACAAGAACATTTCTCCAGTTATGTTAAAGTCGCATGTAATAGGGGGCGAGCCTATTGCCATTACCGGGCTAAGATCCAGACCCCATGGCTGCTACTGAGTAATTGCTGATTGAAAAACCCAATAACACTTTGACAGACCCTGGAGTCGAACACAGGATCTCTTGCTCAGCAGTCGCGCTTGCGACCTCTAGCAACGAGGCAGTAATTTTCAGATAATTAGTAAAACAATATTAAACACTGTCCAGCATAATAGACGAAACAAATATGATGAACGGGAAAAAGATACAATTCGAAGTACACATCCTATCTAGTCTTTTATTTAAAAGCTCCTCTAAATAAATAATGAATGAAGACTTCTAATCTTAACCAATTTGTGCTAAAAATTGGGTCGCGTAACATTCACTGAACATCAGAAAGCAGATTCGCTGCGATTGATTGGAAATGAAAGCGCTTTTAGATTCGATACGGACGCTATGCCGATGATAGGGATGTCCACATTTTTAGGATTTTTATCGAAACACAACATATTTTATTTAATGTTTTCTAGGAGAAAGTAAATGTGGCCGTTAGATTGTCATGAAGTCACTTTTCAATTCGTTAAGACCATCTTTAATTTAAGAATCCTCGGGAAGACTGTATACTAATCGACTAAAACGTTATCGGATTGTTGTTTTTGTCTTATTATTAAAAATCACTTGGTATTCATTTTCAGTCATATTCGAAAGGAGTAACAAGATCCCGAATCGCTAGTGTTAAGCAGAGCAGAATAAAAGCTGACCTTGTTTGAATATTATATTTAAACACAAATTTATCGATACCTCAATAATCAAGCTATCGACGTCAAACTAACTCTCTCCGACATTTCATCCCTCGAGTTCCTTCGGAACATTTCTGCTCAAATATTTGTTTCAATTAGACGTCTCAGAGGTCCCTCTTAGGGCTCCACGTCAAACAAATGATGATCGCTATATCAAGAGTGACGTTCACGAATTGATATTACGAAGACTTTTACTTGGATGGACGACTTTTATCGAGGTAATGGCTGTTTTGGATATTGTAAGATGGAGTTTTTATTGGAATTGATGAAAGAAATGGTTTTAATAAAATATTTTGATAAAATGTTTGTAACTGCCAATTCCTTTGAAAAAAAAAAAATGTGATTAACTTTAGAAGGTTTTTGGGTTCGACCATCGAGGTACCAAAATGGAAAAATATATTTAAAAAGACTGCAATCAAAACTTGGAATGACTTACACACAAATAGGGAAAAGTAATTAAGAGGACAAAAATTACTCACTGAAAATAAAATTTGAAACGTGCAAACACCGTCTCAAAGTCTCAAACTAAACAACATCACCGCCTCAACACTAAAGATGGCGACAAAAAAATCTTCGCAAGTTTTCCACTAAGGTCATTATTATTTTTCTGATGTCTGCGAGTGCCTCCCCTTAAGTCAGAAGTCGCCGACGACTTTAATTAAGCGCGACTTAAGACTTTAATGACTTCGAAGATATTTTTTTTTAAGCTAACGCGCCTACATTTTTTAGCTGGGGTAACTGGATTATAAATTGTCTGCGAAGTTTTGGATGTGATAAGAATTTGTTACGCGTACTTCTTTGTGCATGTTTTATGATAATTTTAGTAAGCCTTGTGCAATGGAAGATGTCGTATTGTATCTACAGCTATCTTATTCCCGTAAATTATAGGTATTTTTATTAAACACACTTATTTTTTGATCGCAGCTTCGCCCGCATGGTGGTCGGTATTATCCCACGGTGTCGGTACATACTGGGATTAAAAGTAGGTACATATATTTTGTGCTCTAAACCAAGCCATAGTCATCCTGTGTCAATTTTCATCAAAATCCGTTCAGTTATTATTTTATTAAGGCGTGAAAGAGTGTGTAAGGCCGACCCACATGAATAGACTTAGGTACTATTCGTCGACCTAATTCAAATATAGTTATACTTGTCCGGGTTGAGGTAAAAATCTTTTGATTCCGAAAAGTGAAACTTGAAATTAATTGTAACTTGAAAATATTCGTAAATATGCTTTAAGTATTTTTTTTTAGGTCGACGTATTGCATTTATATTATTTGTTTGGATTAATAAAATATGTCATTATTAAAAATTATTCAAATAGATTGTTATCTAAAAAGAGGCAAAATCAATTACTTTAGTCAACATTAGTAATAAACAAAATAGGTACGTCGTATGTTGATGCGCGTACGTGATAGAACCGCGTGCGTGCGCGCCTGTTGTAAACTCAGAATGCGTCCATGTAACGTTATAGTTTGCTTTAACTAAACCGTCAGGCGTTTGAAGTGGAACGCAGAGCCATTGGAAATGTGACGCTTTTTGTGCACTCAAACGTTTTCACAATTTTGTAGTATTATGTGTAACATAATATTGTATTTTATTCTTGAATATTTTTATAAACTGATATCAACCAAACTAATTATAATTCTTGTTTTTTCAGGTAATTCTCTCGCCACAATTCAACATAGTTACATCGCTTCGGTATGTAAGTTTTGTTTATACTCGTAGATAATCTTTTTTTTTTTAATAAAAAAGTTCCTGTAATGTTTGTTAATAAGCAATATTCTAATTTATTTGAAAACGACATAGGTTATTTTTCAGATAAGTAAATTATTTCTATTAGTACCCACCTGCCTACTGAGAATTTGATCATTATACCTAATACGGGTAGGGTACCTTAATGGTAATTACATGTCTTATTCCAATTTGAGACACCCCACAAGACCCTTAACAGACCTTTCCTACAACCCTTATACTTAGCAACTGCCTGTCATCAACTCTAAACTTTAACGACGCTAATCGCCATAATAACAGAACATAAGACATCAAAGCGAACGATACGTGTATTAAATATACCCTTGTAATTATACAATATACATATACATACATTATACAGCATGAAGCTAATGTATTCACTCCTCTAGAGGTAACAAAAGCCCCGTTCAGAGGAACCGTTCACTAAGTGAATATCGCGAAGGGGCACCCACTATAATTTACGTGGAGATAAAGATTCTATCTCGGGACACTCGGTAGGAAGTGGCTAAGAAATGCTGTTGTTTGAATTAACGTTCGTAAATGATTAAGATAAGTAGCTATGTAAAGGTGTGATCTATGAAATACGGCTTTTATTGGGTCTATGCTTTGCTAATGGATTGGTGTACTTTGCAATTTCAGGAGTATTTTAAATAGTTTTAATACAGATCTGAATAGATCAGAGATCCTGAATCAACCAATAATTTGACTGGCTCTGGTAATATCGCAATAGCTTTTGTATAGTCATTATTTGCCTAGCCTTTTCTCAACTATTTGAGTCTGGTTTCTAGTTTCTAGTCTTCAATTTGTTGTTAGTATGTTTGAAAGAGACAATTACCTACCTGCTAAAGATCAAAGACACTCCTTTATCATTAACATCAAAAGTAAAAATATGTCAAGCACGTCTGTCCCCGACAGCATTCTCAGAAACTTAGAAAGACATTTCTAGGTAACAATTTGCATCTTCAACCGGCTGTTAACACAATTTATACAGGCGTCTAGTTGGCACAATCAGGACTCTTCGCATTGCTAATTGTACCTCTTCTTTGTCCGACTTACCCAACTAACAAGGATAATCCAACTAAATTTAGTGCTGAAGTCTTTTCCAGACCAGATGAAAGTACAAAGAGATACATGTTTAATTAAAGAATTGGCTGTAGCTGCTGTAAAAATGAATTGAAAGGCAATTTGTTAAGCCCTAGTTGAAAAGTTTTAGGTTTTATACGAGTAGTTGGGTTTGCTGAAAACGTCTGGCTTTAAGATGGCCCTTGTCTCGTTTTATAAAAATCTAGACTAATAAAAAGAAGTACGTATAACGACGTGAATGCGAAAATGTGTGGATGTCCACATTGAACGTCGCATTTCTTTAACCATACATTAAAATCTTTACCTAAAATAATGCACACTTATTTAATTTACAGTGGTAAGTAAATTAAGTGGGCCTATAATTTTTCCTTTCCGTCATATAATATCATATTAGGTCTCAACCACTGCTCTCCTGTAGTATTGAACACAACCCCGGTAGCGATTAAAATCAATGAAGTAACCCAGAGGGCTGGCTCGCCACTTAAAAATAATTCATAGCCACCCTCTTCATTACACTTAGAGGAAATACTTCACGAATTGTTTTAATTATGCCAGAGTTTTCTTTCAAAGATTCTTTAACTATCGATTATACGGAATCCAATGATTTGTTTTAAGTGATTATTAATTAATTATGATGAGTGATTTTTCTTCGTTAGTAGGTTAGGTTTTAATGATCAAATTATAAAAAATGTCAACTGAGACGTAAGAGGTTCTTATTTGAGTATTAATTAGGGCTTGTTTAGACAAAGCGTTATAACGCTAAAAAAAAATATTAAATTATTTTTATTAGTTTAGTTTTTTTTATTATTATTTTTTTGTGTGATTAGGCACTAACAACACGATAAAGAAGAAAGAAGTTTTTTTTTTTTTTTAATTAGGTATTTTTTTTACTAAATTAGGATAGAAAAATTAGGGCCATCTAAATAATATAAGGTAGGTATGCAAAATTTACATTAAATTGCTTGAGTGATGACTTTAAAGAGAGCAGAGAAAGTGAGGAAAGTCGGGGATGTAAACGTTGCGGTTATATTTTCTCCATATTTACACTTTACTCTTCAAATGACAGTGTTAGAAAGTAAGACTAAATTACTATTTTACTACAATGCAAATAATCATCATTTTTGTTTGTCTTGATTTTTCCAAGTTATTACAAATCATTATTATCCAGGTAGTTAATTTTTCTAGATGATACGTGGTAGTAGGAAGGTAGGTATCAAAAAATTACCCAAAGCCGCTGGTGTCGATACGGTAAGTACCTATCAAAGCTTTCCTATATCTACCTCCCTTTCCTTTATTTTCGTGTACAATAAAGTAAATTCAAGCTAACGTTTGATTAAAAGCACAATATCGAGGTATCAAAATTCTTATTATAATCAGAAATTAGCATCAAAACTACCACTTCTAATAGCGCCCCAAACAAGTAATTAATTAATAATTATCAATTATCTTCCACCTTGTCACAAGACGCATATTCGCATATAATTATTTCCCATACATGGATATGCACGTCCCAGTTAATCACAATAAGCGTTAGTCGACGATTAATTATGTCGTATAAATTAATCCGGGCTGTATCTCGTGGCAAAGTAATGCGATTATGATGGCGTTTCATAATTTCATTCGGGGTATCAATTTTGTTAATGAATAGTTAATGATATTACTTTTATTGGTTATTTTCAGGGTAATGTGTGGGAATTTTGTTTTGGTTCATTATTTAGGTTACTGCATACTTAATTACTTAGACGTGTAGGTAAAAAAGCTGTCTATCAATTTTGGTGTACAAGAAAGTAAATTCTGTCTATCTAACTATGTTTCGCTCTTTGTGTAGTCAATATTATTCTTAATTTCTTTAATATACTTATCTGCTTAGATATTACTTAACTTACTCAATTTTAACATAATGGCAACGTTTTGGTTTCCAATTAAACCGCCATCAGCATTTCTTAATGGTTCGTATCTGAGTTATAGATGAATATAAACCTTGCAAGCGCATAAATCTTTATCGAAAAAGAAGTTAAGTACAGTCATTCAAATCAAAAATCTTATCGGAGGCTTATATTGAGTTAGTAACATAGTCCTTAAAAACTAAGTGTTAAATTCTAAGAAACGTTCGGACTACTTCTGATGGGCTTAATCGCAGTTTATTTTAGGGTTACTTCTATCTCTAGACCTGCACTAAAAACCTTTCATACTAAATTAGTGGTATGAACTTGAGTTTCGAATTCTACTTACGCTGACTCTCCCAAAGCTTCCTATAATAGTAAAGCTGTATAGTATTTTCACGTTTCGTGACAAACGCACTTCACAGATGAAATATGAATGGCAAAGGGAGACGGGGTGAAATTTTATGAGCCTCCAGCAGAATATATCACCGCACTTGTAATATACTTTCGTATAAACAAATAAAATATGTGGGAGATGAACATTCGCAGATAATAATATAGTTTTGCTAACACTTGTGCTCCCGTCTTTTCTGGAATTCGGTGCTAGGCTTTTTATTTATTTTAGCAAAATATTTGGTCTTTTTTGCACCGTATTTATCCTATTAATTCAGGATTAACTCCTGGCGTGGTAAATGTTTATCTCTCTGGATTTCATAACGCAAAACACTAACAAGACAATCGGACGCTCCAATCTAAACCCCAAATGGCGCGATTAATTAATGAAACTGAAATTATACGCAGATACCTTCCTGTTCTGCTTACCCGATATTCTAATAGATGCTTCAACCTATCCAGTTTTAATATTTGGAAAAATATACTATCAAAATATTCATCAAGGGAAATGCATTTCAGCTAAGCATTCCATTTTTTTTTTATTTAGCACAATTTACTCGTTCATAATTCTTATTACTTTTATAAGCATCATAAAACTCTATAGGCCTATACATAAATCGTTATACCTAATATAAAAAATGCCCATTCTTCAGGGTTCTGTCGCGAACAGTAGTGCAAAGTGCAAAGTGGGCCAATTCAACACAATTTATGGTATGGCTCGCTGCCTCTGTTTATGGTTTTACAGCATATTTATCGTTTTATGACATAATGGGGGCGGTTTATGATAATTCCTACGTCCCCCCGAAATATACAAGACGAAAATGTCCTTTGGTATAACGGTCGGCGTTAACATTATGAGTTCTTATGTGTGTTTTATAAAGACAACAGTTTCTGAAAACGAAATTTTCAAAAACGTTAATTCGCTAACAAAAAACTAAGTTTTTCTTGTTTCTCTCGTACTCATCGAAAAAAATTATAAGCTTCCGTACAAAGTTTCATCCCCTATTTAACACCATTAGTGCAAGACTTTTCAAAAAGCCTCTCTTAAGGCTTGTTTTCGTTATAATAAGTAACTGTTGCGCAAAACTTCACGATTCTAGACCCAGCGGTTAAGTGTGCGTTGTTCGTCAGATTTTTATTCCTGCAAACATTTTAGAACAACACAGACACAATAATCGCGCATTACATCCACCACTAATTACACTTGCGTTACTACCATTGTACGGCGGCATAGTTTAATATTTATTCGAAATAAACACTCGTGTTTATGCATGGCTTAACTTAATACCGAAATCATTAGAATTTAACTAAACTGGAGTTTGTTTCAAGTATCTCCCTTTATTAGGACATTTCATTCATTCTTGCAAATCCGACATAAACTCTACTAATTAGATTAATACACCATCCATTGCTGATCAAGAACCATTCAACCAAATGACATTCCAGATAAAAGCGGCAATGTAAATCGAAATATACATTGCGTCAAAAGTCACAACGATGCTTTCATTGCGATGGTACAGTTGCTGAGTTGTAATAACGTTTCCGCTCTTTACCTCGATGTTTGCCGAACCAATGCAAACACGAGAGAGATTGTATAGGGACCCTTATGTTTATGTAATTTTCGGGTTTCGTGTATATTTTTGATGTCGGCTTTATGCTCTCGGATGACGGATTAAAGATTCATATTACTGTACTTAAGGTATTCAACATTAATACGTATTGGGATTATTGACTAAAGAATTATTTATTTTTGTAACTAGCTTCAGCTAACGAAATTAAAAAACAATGTATTTCGTTAAACTACATAATATTTGCATAAATATTCATAGCAGGTACTACTATGATCTTGGGGCCACTTAGACTAAAAGCTTATCTTCGCATTATTTACGCTTTACTAGAGCTTAGAGGGTCATAAAACTATTATAATTTGACTTTATAGTCTCTCTCTATCTAAATAAAAATTCAGGAGTACATTTAGCATTTGGTTCAATTTAGAAGACTAGACTTAGACTACTTTCACGGCAAAAGCGCGTCTACATAAGCATGAATTAAAAATTTGGGAGCTATTTTAGTTCTAGCGAGCTGCCCTAACCTTGCTTTGGGTCTGTCGGGAGAGTCAAAACTTCGGAAGTGCTATTCTATATCAGTAAGGATTTTATACTGTCTTACTTGGAACTTGTATTTCCTCTATAAAGGTAAATCGTTTATTGCCACATCTTGCTTAAACTGCCTACAATGAATAATTTGGAGGACAAAAACAGACAATTATCGACTCAGCACATGCACTCTCTTTTATTAGGCTTTCAAAAACATCATTCACAACTTACTATCTATAGAATACCTTCTACATAGACAAATCTGCAGTACCCTGACTAGCAAACCATCAATGACTTCACATTGCGCTGAATTCTGTTGAGGCCCTTCTACTCTCTACTGACATGTAATATAAATTACAAGCTTCATAAACGTTTCCGAATACCCAATACTTACATATCTTAACGTTGATGCCTTCGGGCGAAACGCAACCTGTTTGCTATATTTGCGGAACACGACAATGTTTGTTTGTTGCTCCCGCGCAAACTGAAATAAATGAGTTTGTCTTGTAACACTATACGTTTGTTTGCAACATCTTTATTCATCCGATTGGCTTTGATCAAATGCTCCAGTGCGAATGATTTAGTGTGTTAGCAGCTGGATTTTGAACGGGAATAGATTTTCTGTAATTGATGTTGTTGAACTGATATAGGTGGACTGAACTGGAGTAAGATCGTGTCATTCTTAGAATGTAGAAAACTGTTTCCTGAATTTTCAGATTGAAATTAAGCTGCTGAGATATCATATGATGTTTGATGTAGGTACCTGTTGATGTAGTGTAGATAAAGTGGTTTTATGTAGTACACCTAGGCGCACGCGTTCCTTTCAGTTCGTAAGGTAGTGATTGCAAAGATAGGCTAGATTCGGAGAACTACTCCTAAAGAAAGATCGCACACGGTCTTCTGGAATATAAAATTATAATAAATGGAAAGTTCAAAGTCAAAGTCAAAGATTTATTTGCAGATAAATATGGTTACAAACGTTCTTAAAATGTTAGGTAATATTAGTAGCTTAGCATATTTAATCATAACATAATGACATGCAAATTTTTGTTATAGGTAGGTACAATTACAATATTACTTAAATTTAAACTGAAAGAATTCTTTTATATTATAGAAGGGATTCTCAATTAACCACCTACGTAAAGCCCGTTTGAAGCGAACCATTGGAAGTTCTTTAATTTGGTTAGGAATCTTGTTATAAATCTGAATACACATAGGATAACAGCTTCGCCTATATAGTTCCGTCTTTATTCTCACATTAATTAGTCTATTAGGATATCTAGTATTGAACGCACATTTATCTCCCAGTTTTCCAAACATCTCTGGATGAGATATGCGTAACTTAATGGTACAATAATGATGTTAGCATAAATACACTCGAGAGCAATGAATCCGGGTCACTTAAAGAATGTTAAAAATCTCGGAAACTAAAAATTATAGGTTAATGCAATAAATTGTATTTAATAGACAATGTAATACTCCTTAAATGAAGGTATTAAAACTTCTTAGTTATTGTAAAGTTATATCATAAAAAAATCAAATTTGAAAAAGGGCCACTTTCGAAGATGGAACTACGAAATTACAGCATTTGGTTTTGCTTTTGTTTGTAATCTGTCATTTATGTGGGTACATAAACCATGTTGATAGTGCTCTATATTCATTATTCAAGCTGAAATTATGTCGCTTACGCCTGAAGAATGCACCAGAATACTTACAATGCTGGAAACCGGCCGGAGTCAGCGCGATACAGCCAGGACTGTCGGTGTGTCGCTGTCAACAGTACAAAGAGTTCTCCGACGTTACGAAGAAACTGGTTCTAACCTACGCAGACCAGGAACGGGCAGAACCAGGTGTACCACAGCACGAGAAGACCGATACTTGGTGAACACCATGCTTCGAAATCGCTTTCTCACAGGAACTGAACTCACCAATCAGTTTCGACGCCTCGGAGGAAGTAACCCAAGTGCATGGACAGTAAGACGTCGGCTTGCTGAATATAACTTAAAACCCCTTAGACCTGCAAACGGCCCTAAACTGGAGCGTGGGCATCGTATTTCAAGACTAAGATATGCCCAGAGCCACGTAAATTGGAGTATTGAAGATTGGTCAAAAGTTATGTTCTCCGACGAATCAAAATTTATGCTCTACAAGCACGATGGAAGACACAGAGTGTATCGAAGACCAGGGGAAAGATTCAAGCAAGCATGCATCGAAGAAAAAGTAGCCTACGGTGGTGGGTCTGTACTTGTGTGGGCCGGAATTTCTTCTGAAAGTCGCACAGAGCTGGTGATCATAGAAAACGGCTCTTTAACTAGCGTAAGATACGTGGAAGAAATCCTCAATGATCACGTTGGTCCATTTATGGTCAATTTAGGTGAGGATGCTATATTTATGCATGACAATGCCCGACCTCATACAGGTAGGATTGTGAATGACTACCTTCAAGAGATGAACATTACTCGTATGGAGTGGCCAGCGCGCAGCCCGGATATCAACCCGATCGAGCATGCTTGGGACGAGCTAGGCAGATGCGTAAAACAAAGAAACCCTCCCCCAATCACGCTTCGTGAGCTCAAAATTGCTCTCACAGAGGAATGGGAGAATATTCCCCAAAATCGTATAAGGAACTTGGTGTACAGCATGCCAAACCGCGTAAACGCAGTAATGGAAGCACGAGGAGGCAATACAAAGTATTAAAATTCAAGAAAATCGTAATAAAGTTCAAAAATTTCATGTTTCCTATTTTTGTTTTAAGGAGAGATCAGCAGTTTTTTTCTTTATGTAATTTTGTGTTAATAAAATGTATGGTGACTCATATTTTTTTTACTTTCATTTAAGGAGTATTACATTGTCTATTAAATACAATTTATTGCATTAACCTATAATTTTTAGTTTCCGAGATTTTTAACATTCTTTAAGTGACCCGGATTCATTGCTCTCGAGTGTAGGTTTGCACAAAATCTAAAGAAAATTAATGTTTAATTTTCTCAGTTAAGTATAGTAACAGTAATACCTATTGGAAGTAATAATATCAATAGCTATACTATAGACATCCCAAAATCAATTTAAGATTTCGGCGACATTCACTCAAAGAGCCCAATACTATTTTATTTGCCAATTCCAACATGTTGATACAAGATAGAATTCATCAACAATAACTCATTCCCGTTCCCCTTTATCAACGGGAGCATAATGAGGTCGTAATATATCGATGCCTGTACCTGATTTTTGACCTTATTGCCTGTCTAGACTAGACTCAATGTCTCGCGTGCGATGCTAAAATGAAAAGGCACGACATAGGCTAGTAATGTAATTTCACACCGTCACCCCGTCACGATGGGTGAAAATCCATGGGAAATTGTTTCATTTTAGATATCATTGTTTGTGACATACTTTTCTTTTAGTTTGTTCTTGATATTTATGTGTGTATTTTATGGAAATTGTTGCAAACAGAAAGCTTTGATATCTAACTGCAAATGTAGAGTTTTTGATTTCCATTGGTGCTTGATCAGACGACTAAAACCCAATGGTTTTTTGAAGTCTACTTTTTGCTAAAAGATTGACGGCGTATAAAAATTGCGTAATCTATTTTGCATTGAAGGAGTTGGCTATACATTTCATTATAATTAAAAAAGCAGATAGACCAAGGTTAGGGACATATCTTGGGGTATATTTGTGCACACTGAAAGTTCTTCGAAAGAAAGGAAAAGGACAAAGTGTCATAGCACTTTTAAATAAACATCATACTTCAGCAAATCAAGTTGATGCTGTAGTAAAATCTCCACATAAAATTCAAAAGCAATCAAATCCCGTAAGATGATGCTATCAAAACTCGCGAAGCTGAACAAGTGGCACCTCTAACCGTAAACTTGAACAACAATGTTAAAGTTAAGTAAGTGTTAGGTAAGAGACATTAACATAAGACGAGGTGTGCATGTGGTTCAATGTCAGTAGAACATTTAACGTGCACTTTCGAATTAGCGTTACTTGTTCGCGTGTACGTTGAACGGTCAGAATTCAATTGAGTAGATTAAAATTTATTTGATTTTAAGTATTGATAATTTAGCGGAAAATTGTGTGAGAATATTGATTTGGAATTACAAAGTACGTCATTTTAAGGAAAGTTGATGACGGTCGGAGTTGTGGTGTAGGTCAAGATTGGTACATAATTGGCATGGGTCAATGACAGAAGTGTATTGACATAATATGTAACTATGACAAAGTAAGACGAAGACAATAATAATGCTGCTGATAATTGAACTGTCTAGCGGCGTGCTGTTGATTCTAGTTGTATTGGATTGCGTTGCAATTGATTTGGAGCCTGAAATTTTACCAGGATGTTTATATCCTTAATCTTCCAAATTGTTCTAACAAAATGCTTTGGAGGTTTGTAAACACTTCTTACTGAAAATTTTAGATTTATAAGTATTATCTTAAAGTAACAAATTACCTTCACAAAAAAGTAATTGAAAAATAACCTATATGTCGTAACGTTGACACACAAAGTTAAAACTTATCTTACATATCTCTACATAATTACCTTCAATACAGGTAAACTCAAAGATAAAGTTTATTACCTTACTGAGGTTATCAAATAAGTCATCAAACATGACCTCTTTAGGTTTATTTTTATATTGCTGTTTCATTGTATTTACATTGCATAAACATTCATCTCTTAGCATGCGTCAATTGAGAAACTGTACAAATACGCATTCAAGGCCGCGATGAAAGCTTGCATTTAAAATTAATCGATTATGATGAGTTAGCGGCATGAATTGCATTTGGCAAACAAATTAATGGTCGGGTATTGTGTAGTGGTGTTATTTGTACATATGTCGATGGTGTTGATATGGGAGTAAACCTGACGTGAATACGTACCTTCCTGAAGAGTAATTTTCATGTGGATATCAAAGTTGCGGAAAGCGCAAGTTTTAAACTTATGAAATGTTTAATTCCGAAAACTGTTTCTCATCAGCACTGGGGTTTTTTATAAAGAGTCTTTATTTTCTGACTGCGACGAATATTTCACGTTTTCTCCGCGACTCTGAAGATTATGCTTGTAATGTGAGGATTTAAATAAAGGATTGGAACGTGATCCTTCGGATTGTTTTAAAATATAAATACAAGTGGTTTCCAAATGATTCTGGAAAATAAGAATGGCTTCAAAGTTCTACGAAATCACAACAAAAATAAAAGTTAAACAAAGTTGTATTCTTGGTACGCATGACTTTTTCGTTTTCTAGTCTAAAAATACACTTCTCACCATATAATTCTGCGAGTGCATTATATCAACCGCTTTTGTTCAGTAACAAGCTCTTGCGACGATTGCATGTACGTGACCTCCATTCGAGGACTCTTTTACTTATAAACACCAAGCCAATAATTATACTTCTGTGTTTCTTAATGCATTCGATCAAACGTGTGTACTGTTGGTTGTGCATTTGTATGGTTTTCTTCATAATTTTGAAGTGAAATCAAGAGGAATCTTAGTTTATTTCGTTTAATTCGATTTCGTCAATCTAAGTCAGACTATCTGTTAGAAAATTAGAGTAATTGGTATCAGCCTGATCCAATTTGAATTTGCTGTACCCAACACCCACGTTTTATTTTATTTGCCTACTTTGTTTTCTTTCTGTCATTCCTTGATTGATTTATAGGAAATAAACCTGAAATTATCACATACAGAAACTACCAAGAAATTTTGGAATTTAAATGGAATCCCTTGATCTGAAATAACAACGGATCTACTCGATGTTTATATCTGCATCTTGTTGAACTTTCTAAACACAGAAACAGTCTCACAACATAGTTGACATAACATATTCTACATATTTCTTAAAATTACACGAAATTGTATACAAAATAGTTCTGAGAGCTGCGAAGCCATTGTGTGTTGTGACAATGTTCGCTTTCATTCAGCCCATATGTGTCACTGTAGTGAAAGTGAGGAATATTGAGATATGAAAGTATTATCCAGTCATGGTATTGTTATATTATGTGTGCCTGTTACGTGATGTACCTATACTGTGTGGAGCCTTGACAATATTATAACTCGATAGTAACTCTGCTACCTTATAAAGGGAAAACTATTTGTATGAAATTTGGCACACGAATAGATCATAACGTTTTTGGTGGGATGCCTTTCATCCCGGTAGTACAGTCCCGTGGGATTGTCAGAACTTCCAGTAGAGAGAACCCACGGGAAAAAACAATTAAGCAAAATAATAAAAATCTTAGAATATGTAAACTTGCAAACCATGTTTTGAATTCTGAAAGTAGTTGATAAAGATAACGAAGTGTTTAATGAAACTACATATAACGATTTCAATGACACTTACTAAAAGATGTTATTACCAACTTATGAAAGTAAAGTCTTTATTACAAGTTCAAGCTACACGTTTCAACAACGTCATCATCTTTATTGCAACTATAAAAGGTAGAGATGCAGAACGATTTCTCAGCAAAAACTTTATTGCAGCAGTTTATGCCACGAAAACTGTTACAGATAACGTTAATAAATTAAATAAACTTAAAATGGCTGGATTCTGAAAAGCGAATGAGAAAATAGAAAACTTTTTAACAGATAATATTCCAAATGCTTAAGTTTTAAAGTTTAATATTATATCTACGGACAATTTCACAACCCCAACAAAACCATCAATCCATGTGGAAGATCATAAAGACGGACGGAAATAATTTCCCCTTCCGAGATTAAAAATCAGACAGTATTTATGGGCTCAGAGCAATTTTAAATCTCCTTATCTTTACCGGCCAGGTGTAAAACCCGAACTGTTAGCTTTTGCTAAAGGCGATGTTGCAACACAATCACGATCGACCTTGTCTCTATATTTATTGCTGTCCTTTTCTAACCCAACAGTCGTTTACGTGGAAATAACAACTTTTTCTTCGCTGTTATGACTAAAACTATTGTTATTATGTGGCATATAGGCGGGAAATACAGTGTGGATTTTAAAAAGGGTATATACGTAGGAATTATGAAGGGATGTAGTTCCGGACATGCGTACTGGAGTGGGACGGCGACAGCCGGGCGTCGAGGCAACGTCAGTTGTTGGCCGGTCGTCGCGGCGCGCGTAGTGTTCCCCGCGCCCATCCAACCGTTTCGAGACAGTACACATATCAAATTTCACGCGAAAATTTGATATCGTCGTCGTATTTGTGAAGTGTTTTGAAAAAGTTCGTGCGTTTGCCGGTAAATGTTTTAAGTTTATCCGACTGTAGAAGTTTATTAGAGTTTGATCTTGGAAGTATTTTATTTGCGCTATTGTGTATTTTGTTGCTCAGTGATATGTTTGCAACCGTTTTGTTTTTGTAGTACGTATTATTTTTATTATAGTAAACTGATTATTGTTGTAATTTCCTATTATTATTTTTTCCCTTCCAGTATTGTTTCTAATTGATATCACCAACAGACTTGCTTTATCGCTACTGATAAGTCTTATCTACAACTTACGTTGTTCTTTGCATTAACAAGAATTGCACATTTAGGACGCACATGGTACTCAAGCACATTGTTGTACCTACTTACAATCAATGTTCAATTAAGTACCTACCTACCAATGTTGTAGGAATAGCAAAGCATGAACCATTGAATGAAAGTTCATCGAACTAGTAGAGTTGTAAACTAATATAACAATAATATAATTAAGCAATAGTAGGTAATTTTGTTTGTCTACGCATCATTTCATTCAGATAGTCAGGCAATCATTATGATATATTTCACATGCCAGTATCATTTCAACTCGATTTTGTTTGGTTTTGAATGTTAATAAATTCACAGTTATCGACCGTTGGTAACTTGGGACAAGTAGACACGCGTTTGAGATGAGTGTCTTTATTGTGAATCACCAACTGTATGAAATACGAAAGACAAAGAAGGGATTTGAATATAAGGCGAGGGGGCCCTTGAAATTGATCGTCTGGTACACCCCAGCCTCTGGTTAACCGAACCCTTGGATATAACGTAGGCACACTTAATGCGGTACAAATTTGATTTTATACCTCGGTTTCTGTAACGGTTAGAACAGAACCCGGCTTGAAACTTGTTGAATTTAGCTTCAAATATATTAATTTGATTTAGAACCTTAACTTACAGAGCTTTGCTGTAACATGCTAACGTATTATAATTAGGAATTGTTTACGCAAATTTTAATTAAGCTTCAAGCTTAAAATGCGGGACTAAAGGATTAAACATGTACATTCATTAGAATTAAGTAACGGTTCCTCTCAGCTGTCGAATTTATTTTAAGCTGTTACACAACATAGTAAAAATTCGGATGGAAACATTTGTTCAAGGATTAGCTCTATTAAATTCTCACTTAATACATTTCTAAACGGGTTTGACAGGATCGTGAGGCGCTTGGCGCGTGCCACATTTTTACAACAGTATCAGCAGTATTCGGTTGCCCATTGAAGCGGTAATTGCGCCCCATAATGGTGCAAGACCCTTTTTTCGGATCTGTCTCATTGTTGTCCATAGGGTGTAGGTCGTTGACATTGGCCTTCCCCTTTATATTTCGGATTTGCAACGATATTTTTCATCGCATGTCGGATTAACAATATTTCATTTCTAATAGCTTTTTCGATCATTGCTTCGAAGTCCGTATCGTTATGAATGGTCATCGTAATCTCCCGTATTTGGTATTTTTCACGTTTCTCGTTGGCCATTAATTTATTCGTATTGTTCTTCTTCGTAAAAAGTTTATTGGATTTTAAACCATTAATATTGGATTGTTATGTTAAGTTACAGAACAATACCACTAGACAGACTTACTTAAAAAGATTACTTAAAATGTAGTAATTTTCATAAATGTTCCGTTTTGTAAGGTTCTGTAACGGTATTGTGAATTCCGGTCTCGCTGTTTCATTAAAAAAAGAAAAGCAATTGCAGACTCCGTACCATGTTCGTTTCGTTAGTTTAATAATTACCTTCATTCTGCTGGGAAAATAAAACAACTAAGCCTTTTGATCTATTGTCACAGCGCCTGTCTGTTTTCTGTATGGGTATAACATGTGTTTTACGATTCATTTTACGTTCACCTTGAGATAAAATCGTGAGAATTGCTTCATATCACGAATGTTGAATGTAGAATGCATTCGTGTATTATGCAAAATCCACAACAAAGTTGATAAAGTAATACTTACACAAGATTGGCCACTCACGCGGTCAGCGAACTATAATAAGACGTTAAAGAACTGGCCAGTGATGACGTGAGCGTCACGCCGCGGGCGTAAAACTAACGTCTAATGAGAGCCACATTCTTTTAGCTATAATAATGGCAATTGACCAAAACAATGCGAACAGAGCGGTCCAGAACACCGTTAGAGAGCTGCGCAAGAGTTCAGATATTCGTTGCATTAGCGAGGGCAACAATCTTTGATAACTCGCCGATGATTGCGCAAGCGGCCTCCTTTTCGCACGTGTTCCTCGACAGTTCTGCAACGTTTTCCGGTTTTGAAGTGCAATACGTCTCTCTGTACGCATAACCACAAAATCACAAAAGGTTTACGATAATAGCAACAATACTAATAAACAACTTCAGATCTCGCATTCAAAAGTTAACATTAAGGGACCAAATTCATAACTTCAAGCTAGTTTGTAAAGCCGTGCATGCTTTAAATCACAAAACAAAGGTATTACCGCTTAGATAAATATATATTTAGTTCTTCGTTCCGTATTAGCATTTAGTGCATAAATGAATAAAGTCTCGGTTCAGTAACCCACATTTCAATAAAATTCTAACTAAAGACATTGAAGTTAAGACAAATCATTTACACTACCTTGATTAACACCTTCACCTATTTAGCAGTTCCCACACTTTACTTTTCCATCTATATGATCTGCCGCCCACTAGTTCAACTGTGCTGCACATTAGTGTAGGTAGTAGTAGCAACTAGCAGGTCTGTTTATCTACAGTATACGTGCTAGCATCATCAGTAACCGTCGCAGGTCTATCCCGCAGGGGCGTTGCACCGGGCGCCGCGATGGAATGCGCCCGATCGTGGTTACGAAATGCCGTGACTCCGCAATCGTGCTTCTCCACTGGAATACGCAATTATATTATATTTATCAAAATATTCGTCTTCACTACACATCTTTTTCAATTATCATCCATATAGGTAGCATTTCCGTTTCTTAAACTAGAATTCCAACCATTTTATGGAACACCACTAATTGAGTTTCTTGCTCGGCCACCGGCCACTACTGCTCTTCATAGCTTTTTAATTACCCCTTTGTATATGGTAGAACGTTCGCTAATGTATACGCTTAAGGTCGTTCCGGAAAACACAACGAAGCCCATTGTTCGGTGCAACTCCTTATATTGCAAGTAGCGGTCCGACTTCATAGGCTCCGGTCTCATGTGCCATGTGCCTAAAATTCTTAGAATGTCTGCTGAATAAATATATTCAGCCTTCTATGGCTCTGTTTAATATTAATTGAGTCCATTTCTTTTTTTAGCGTTATCGTTTCACCTTTTACGTTTTATTACGAGTTTTATGGAGTCTGATAAAATTCTTTGCACTTTTTACTCGTTTAAAAACTTGTAAAATGCTTTTATCAAAAATGCTCGAATGTGAGAGTGGCTAAGTGTAAAGTCTTATCTCGTCTCCCCCACTTGCAGCAACGTTAAAGAGTGATGGAAGCGATTCGTCATGTTCACTGGTTAGTGACCCACTTATAAAAGGGCTTCTACTCGAAAGATTTTTTACCAAATATCTGCGAGTACTATTAGAGGCATGGCGGGCCACCCCTATGGAGGAATCAATCGGTTTCACGCTGTGAACACATTTATATTATTTTATCCTCTTTGATCCGTTCGACATTAGCGTCTTATTTGTCCCCTGCAGATATCTTTTAACGGTATCCGACTAAGAATTATTTTAAAAGTACGTTGGCAAATTCGTTTAACTAAAAACAAATAAAAAACCTTTTCAGTCTATCTAGGACAATGAATATTGATAGGCAGGGCGTGCTCGTGCCTTCAACGGATAATAAAAGATTTTTTGCGCCATCCTTCTTTTTTAAACTCCTTTCGCGTCAACGTTTTTGTACATTGATTAATGACCGCTCTATTTAGAGATGATTCAAGTGTAAAGGAACAAAAGCTGGCACTCCATTGATTGAATTTTCCACGGCCCTTAGATTAATATTTGTGGATCATAGTTGTTCATTGATTTAAAATGGTAAGAGGTTCGCAGTAGCATGTTTTATAATACCTTTCAACTTCCTTTGCACCATCATAATTTAAGTTTGTATAATATTTGTCGATTACATAGTCTGTAATTAGTTTTGGTGTAAACACAAGTTGTGGGTGAAACTTGTTATTGCCTTCTGCGTTTAGATCCGTTGGTAGATTGATTGGTTTTCAATTATGTAGATATTCAAGCTGATGAAGTTTATTTACTGATTAATCCAAATTATACTTTCGACGATTGCAATAGCATTGGACATATAAATTTGCCATAAAGCTTGTATTTTATCATTTTAGTGGAAAGTTTCAATGAGTACTCGGTTGATTAGCAATTTAAATACTTACATTTTAAAGTCCCATGTATCAGAAAATACGAGAATGTTCATATGTAATGTTAAAATGGCTCTTTACTTTCTTGGTTATTTATCAGACTGAAGAGAAACTAACTTTTCTCTGCATATAAATGGGAGAACGTTGTTTCTTTAATCAAAAACGGATATTATGGATTCTTTGTCTTTGAAGAAAGCATCAAATCATCCGTTGCAGATACAAACACCTTTGTATGATTTGACATTGGTAACATGATCAGTGATCAACTGATCATGTTATTGGTATTTTCTTTTCTAATTGTTCGATTTTCGTTTCCTTTTTATAAATCTTGTAGTTATAGCTAATGTAAGTTCATCAACCGAACGTACACACTTACTCCACAATTCTTCATCCTGTTGCAAATAGCTAAATTGACGGAGACCGCTAATAGCCGTATATATCTGTTTCCTGTTCGTACGTTGATTAACGATTTCCTCCAAAATATCTTATGCAAATCTCTCAGTTCCCCATATGTAACAAGATTTGCTCTTACATCAGTATTCATGTCATCCTCATCAAGGTACCCGTGACATGCCCGCATCGTTTGCTTGTGTCAACTCGTTGTGTTTGTGTGGCCGACCTGAGGTGCATCGCAACGACCTTACACAGTTAGATCGACCTGTGTGTATCCTGTTCTAGAAGCTCTAGCAATATTGATTAGAACTGCTTGATATGTATGGAGGAAATAACTGTTAATTATGCCGTTGCCGATATTGATCAAGTTCATAATGCTGTTGAAAATTGTGTACAAATAAAAGAATTCGAATTTTTAAAAAATAGTCGGATTCATAAAGTCCTGTGGCTACGTGACGCATTTATCATTTTACAGATGTGATCAAATAAATCGTTTAACATTTTCCTGCTGCCACTAGTATTAAATACGATTCAGTGATTAGATAAACACATGTTTTTATACCACAACGTCCACAACAACGCACAGTGAGTAAGATGATACGATATTCATACAACTGAGCTGTTCCAAAAACTCCAGCAAAAAATTAGATCTCTGATAGCGATAACTAACGAAAAAACCGACCTCGAAGTTTTTGCGCGAAAATCGTTCTTGCGATCAAGCTTTGAGTACGTAATTTATACTTCCAAGTAGATGTATCCCATTTAAATCGATACCACTCAACAAACACTGCAAAGCGTTCACTTGAAGATTAATCACAGCTCGAGGAAAAAAATGCGACAAATTGTTCATGTAACTTTACTCATTTAGTATCTACTGGATGACTGATAGGTTTCTCTTGGCGTTCAGAATATAAATGGCAGGAAATTCTTTAGATCTCACATGCAACTTTTCTTTGAGTTCCAATATACGGCGTTTAGGGCTGATGCAGTATCAATAATAGAAATATTGAGCAAGAGTCGGAAGTCTCAAGACACATTGTGGCTTTTGCCTTCCTGTGCCTTGCGTGGTCTGAATACAGATCACGCAGTTATGATCCCCGCACATTCTGAAACCCTTCACTTAGATAAAGTGTTGTTTTTTGTTCAACACTTGAAATAGTTGTCACGTGTGGACCCTTCTCTGCGGGGTACTTCGCTAAATGTTGTTCTGTTTTTTAGAGTGTTTTATGTTCTATAAATGATGTAGCAGGATCTATTATAGCTTCTATATTAGAATTATCAAAAAAAGCTATTATCAAAGTTAATCCTTAATTTATTTATTTCCTTCTTTAAATTTGAAGGCTACCAGTTCGTTATTTATTGTAAATGTTTTTCTACCAGCACGTGACTCCAAGTTAAGTAATACGACTCATCGATACACAGTTGCGAGCTATATCACGTACACTCGTAAAAGGTCTGTGCCTATCTCTAGAAGCATGTCTAGGCCAAGGTTACTTCTAGTTATATGACAGGTTGTTGTACTGTAACCTAATTTGATTCAATCACTGCTAGAGGCGAGATGCGAACATCCTATTGAATAATAGCTGGAGTTCGCAATTCGCCTACATGCGCCGTACAACTTCCTACGTTTAAATTGCAAGGTCTTATTAGCAAGATGCTATTATACTGCAATTAGTGAGCGTTATAAGTTCTTAGGCTAGTAATTCTCAAGTACCAAGTTTGCATATTCGATTAAATCTTATATGGTAAGATTAATAATCACTACACCACTGTATTTGGCTCCGTGTGCTACCTTCGTATTGTCATTAATAGAGTCTGGTTTACCTTGCAGAGAAAACACTATAAATGCATTTAGAACAAGTGTATTCAATTTGGCTTCTTCAGCGATTCTTGATTTTGGATTACAATATATGGACCCTACCTTAAGCGTAGGTCCTTCTTCAACAGTAATTGTGGTATATTACGAAATAGAGCAAGATCCACGAGCAATATATTTCCGAACAATGTGTGGGAGTGCGTAACAGCTTCAGCTAATGTCCCAATCAATTACCAAATTATTAATGTGTACGATACATCCAATAAAAGCGTTGAAACCGAGCCAACAACTAGTTATCAATTTATTGGGCTTCAGCCTATAGATACAGTGGCACGTGCGTTTGTTTATGATCCATATTCCCCGCTGCCGCATTCCGTGGCTCGGGTGAATCATGTCTGTTGACATGTTAAGATTATGAGATATGACATAATTATTGTTGAGTTCAACTTCAGCATAACGATTTTGTAGATAGTGTATTTTATTCTTGTTTATACACACATCAAAAGTATCTAGGGATCAACATATATTTTTGCAATAACTTTTCTCCTGATTGATATTAATTAAAATTTTCTTTAAGGATTCATCAAATAAAGTGTTTTCGTTTGTCACAGTAACGATAAACCAAGTCACCTTTGCATTAATAAAGAAATTTGCCATTTTCCTAATAAAGGGATTTTTGACATTTGAACCACTAACATTAAAGTTCGAAAAAAAGACTGAAATAACAGTTTTCTTTAAAATTTTATTGGGTAACTTAAACAATTAATAATCCGTGTTTCTACCGCGAACACTAACAACACAAGAACATCGGTTTGGCATACTCAAAATGAGTTCATCCAAATCACGCTGTGGAATGGCCGCCCATGTTCGTTGCAACAACAAAAAAAGGTCTTCTTGCGACTGGATACCCTCCATATTCGGCAGAGCTCTTCTCTGTAGCATATCCCATGCATGCTCAATCGGGTTCAAGTCTGGCGACTGAGCAGGCCAGGGCAGGACATTGATGTTAGCTGCGGCGAGAGTCTGTCTTACAACTCTTGCGGTGTGCGGTCGTGCATTATCATGCATTAACTGAAATAAGGGACCGATTTGCACTTGTAGAGGAACGATGACGTCTGATACAATCGTCTCAGCATAAATTTGAGCGTTGAGGTTGCCTCTGATCCAAATCAACTCAGTTCTTCCGCCGATCCAAATACCCGCCCATACCATGATGGTTCCACCACTATAAGGATGGACTTCCTGGCAGGATTTTAATCGCTGTTGGCGTCCAGGGGTTCTCCAGTGTCGTATACGTCTTGTATCCGGTCTCATACCAAAACGAGACTCATCAGAAAAGCACACGAAACGCTATTGTTCTTCTGCCCAATTTCTGTGTTCAAGAGCCCATTGATATCGAATCCTACGATTGTGCATTGCTATAGGTGGTACCCGTAGCGGTCTTCGGGAATGAAGGTTCACTTCATGCAAGCGGTTTCTGACTGTTTGGTCGCTAATTAAGTTCCCTGAAGAGTGATGAAGCCTCACGGCTAACATCATGGCGGTTATTGTTGGAGCTCTTCGAGTTAAGATTTGAATGTATCGGTCTTGTCTCCGTGTGGTGCAGCGATACCGTCCTCCATGGCGCTCAGCCACGGTACCAGTGCTTCGGTAACGTGTCCAAAGTCGACTGATAACACTCTGACTTGTATTCAGAGCTAAAGCCACAGTACGTTGCCGGGAACCAGCTTCTATCATTCCCACGGCTCTGAGCATTTCTTCCCTGCTTAAATGACGTCGCCGCTCCATAATAACGTTGGTTTTAATCAGTAGTAGGGAAACAGTAGCACTAATAATGTCTTCAATGCGTTGTATGTTTTTATAGGGAAAATATTGACAGCTTATTTTCATCTTTTACTCGAATTTGATTGAGAGTTCCTGATTCAAATTATGAAATGCACCAAAAAGGATCCATATAAATTTATAAAATCATAAATTTATTACAAAGCCACATCTCAATCTCAAGAAATCCGCATAAAAATGCTTGATCCCTAGACACTTTTGATGTGTGTAATATTAGTATTTTTTTATTGAGATGGGTTGACTACACAAGATGCTATTCTTGTTTTCATGAGGACAGTGTCCTCATGTGTCATATTTGTAAGGATATGTTCAAATTCTAGTCTTAATATGACTTTGTGAATTTTACCGAGAAATTAATCTAAAGCTTTATTGCTTTAAGTGACAGCGTCATTTACCTTTAACTGTTTCTTTTTTCACTAATTAACGTCACCGTGTATTTACAATGTCATTCAATATGATTGACGTAGTTAGGCGGTAAAAGTTCATTGTTAAACACCTGCCTTGCACCTTTCTGACATTTGATCACTTTTTACTCGGGTATTGACATTTTCTAATAATTGGTCTGATACTGTGTATTACGGTCTTGTTGCCATACTTCAGTTCCAAAGGGCTATTAAGGTACCATGAATATTCAAGATATACCTAGACTATAGCTGTTAGTGTCTTGTACTCCAATAACTGCTGATGGTTCATCACGGTCGTCATTCTTTACGACAGCTTCAAGAAATAAACAGTTTGAACTAATTTATCCTACATTAATGTCATGAAATGCAATTTTAAATGTCAAGCGGTTAATGGTTTTCTTGCTTGCCATTTACCGGAACACGTTTATCTTATTTTGATCTATTAAGTAATTCATGAAATAGCAAATAGATTATATAATTTGCACCAGAGAACAGTCTGACTAGACCATCATTATGTAATGCATTTATAAGGAGCTTCGAGTGAGCTTTAATTTTTTTGTAAAAGTTGTTCTCTTATTCTCGTTTCTTCCAAATTAGGCAACATTAAACCGCAAGTGATTAATAAGTCTACCTTGTTCTTAAACATAAGGACAGAAATTGTGATTAATTGCTGTAGATAAGTAAAGTTTTTACTTTCGTACATTGTTATCCAAGAAATTTTTATCTACTGATTAAACATAAATAGGATTCCTGTGCGAAGCACAGCAAAAACATTAATTAAATCATCCTTTTATGAAACCTTGAAAACCTTCTAGGATTCCTTGGCGATGACTTTATTACTGCTAACCTTATTGAGTTCTGTCGAAATCATATTTTCAACAACTCATAGGGCAATATTCACAGACCGCTTTTTGACTTTACCTATGTGGGGTATATACGTATGTTAACCGTTTTTTTATAAGTATGTTCATATTCGCTTTGGTCTTTACCAACCAAAGTAAAGTCTGAGTGTTGTTTTTGAATCTTACCCTAAATCGAATATCGTTTGTAATGTTTAATTAATTCTGAAGAAAAATCGCTTATGCTTGATTGTTTCATAAATAAACATGTGGGAACCATTGAAAAAGTTACACATTAGTCATCATCATACATAGAAAAAATGTTATAACAGGCGTTTCAAATGACTAATGCACCAAATGAACTATTTAGTTCATCAATTTTGATGATGGTTAATAATAGAACCTAATGAACGGTTTGCAGTTTCATGCCGACTCGACCTGTCCGTTTTGTTTTTGGTCAAACTCCAAAATTCTTGTCTATAAAATTTATCTAAATGCCCAGACTTGGCACTGACAAAAATTGGTCGGGAGGATATCTAATTTGATTAGATGCAATAACTCAATTTAGTGATAAATCAATTCGTGGTCTTTCTGCTAGTTACCGCTATTATTACAAGTATTTATTATAAATTAATTGAATACGGAACAATAACGCGAGCTTTTAATTTGCCTAAAATTCCCGTAGATTACAATGGCTAAAATTATACAATGGCATTGTCTGCATGTTAAAACATCCAAAATATTATAATAAATGCGTCGGTTTTTAGTGTTAAATAATTTAACTAAGTATAAAGCTTAAAACACTGCTACAAATTGTAGATTAGCCTAAAAAGCATTTTATTTCTTGCAACCTACTTTTTCCAGAAAAGGCTTTTTTTTTTAAGTCAAATAAAAATACGCTGCAAATCGAAGTATCCGAAAAGATGTTAAATGAAAACATTTAGCTACTAGTGATGTAACTATTGAAAACAATCTTACTTCACGTCTTTCACGTGAAGACACGAACGATGAGCAAACCGTAATAGTTATTACAGAACTTACAAAGTAACGAACGCATAATAATGGTAACAGTTGAATAACGTTTGCATGCTATCAAAAGAATAAGAAAAAAGATAACGAGTATTAGAAACTCCCCGCTCTATTCGATCACTCATGACCAATACAATATAAGATAAGATAAATTTACAATATTTCTTGTATACAAGAAATGGATACTGTTAATGTTTACATTGCATAAGATGGAAGCGTTGGCCGATAAAATCAGTGTTGCTTACTATTTTTTATTGCTTTTTGTTTACACTTCTGGCCATTCATAAAAGCTTCTGCAGTTTCAAGTCTTACGTAAAGTGGCTTTTTGAAGAAGAATTGAAAATAGAATTAAAAGACTTAATTCATAGAGAGTACTAAAACAGAGTTTTGATTATATTTTACGAGACAACACATCTAAGAACAAGAACCTCGTAAATACAGTGCTCAAATTCTATAGCATAAACAGGCAGCTATACATATATTTCAAAAGAGCTGCAAGAAAGTAGATCCGATGCGAAGCTATCACTTTAATTTAGCACTTAGGCTTTATAGATGGTCTTCGGATAAGGCTGCTCACTGCACACCGATCAATTAGGCCGAAGCGGAGGCGTCGCGAATCCGAGGTGGCTAGTCGAACGACTCAGTCGCCGGTTGTCTTACGCAATGGTTACATAACCGAACGGAGATGGCGACGAATGACCGTCGCGAATTACCAGTGTCCGCACCTTACTGGGTCAAATACACCCGACGATTGACGTGACATTTATTTTCAACGCAAATTGATGTCCTTTTTTGAAGCAACTCCTTTTTATAGCCGGTAGTTGATATGAACCAGGTGTCTGATAAATTACAGATGTCGGATAAAATGCAAGTGTTAATATTTCAATGGCTTGAAAAAGAATTCGGCGTTAAATTTTTAAGCTGAGTTAAGAATTACGACACTCGTTTAAAAACTGTAAAGTCATAATCGGTGCGATAAAAGTCAGTCGCTCTTATAGTTAATGATATTCAACACAACGAAGTCAAGCCCATTAAACAGACAAAGATAAAATAACTGGCAGGGCCATATTAATCATAAAAGAACAAAACAACCAACCTCACACCCTACATTGACTGCCAAATGATACTCTAGTGTATTGCATTTATCATAGAATGGTAGTGTTAAAAAGTACTATAAGCAATAATGTTAGCGCGCAAGTGGGTCAAGGTGGTCAAACTAATGGAGAGTTTCCACTTTAATGTGAATAAATGAAGTACATTGAGCACAATAGACAACGGGACGAGCCTAGTAGCTGCATACAATGATATACAAGGTCAATAGTTGCTAAGCAGACGAGCGAACGCAGGACAATTTATGAGGGCAGTAAATTAATTGCTGGACATAGAACAGATGAAAAAAGTAGTCTATTATTATGTAGTAGCTATTCAAGTATTTGCGAAAATCGAACTTGAAGGCTCGTTTGCTCCGATATTTAAATATTACGAAAAAGCAAATGATATCGAAATATCTCCTCAAGATTAGTAAAAAGTTTCTTCTGAATCATCAAATGTTTTTGCTGGTGAGGCTTGGCAAATTGGTATAGTTTAGGGAACCGGAGGTCAAAACAGCAATTCGGCAGCGTTTTTGTCGCTAGTCTGCAACAATGCGTAATAGCTATGTCCGGCAGTTATTACCAAATTGCGTCCTTCGTTTGAATTTCTACTTTTTTGTAGGTATTCTCTGATGGACTTTAAATTGTCATAAAAACTACAATTAAAAGAAAATTCTATGAAATTAAAGCGTATATCCCTTTTATTGTTTCGAAATAGTTAACAAATGTAGGAACTGCAAGAGCCTTCGTTAGCGTATCAGACTAGTGTAGAACATTGCGGAACTCAAATGCCCATTAACCTAAATTGAACTCTATTGTTCGATGCCCTCTTCATTATATCTTAGCTGGCATGTCACTTAGCAACCAGCTTGTTGACAAAGCCTCAATAGTTCGATATTGATTGCCATGCAATGGCTGCCCTAAATTCAGCACGCTTACAAGCAACTCTGTTGGTGGTGTCGCAACTAACGCTTTGTAATACACCCCTAATGTAGACAATTCTTTCCTTTGCAGACAAAAATGTAGATAGATCAAACGTAGGTTGCGCCTACATTTATTAAAGTACGATGTCCATTGACCAGGCATCACCACTGGTGCCGATCAAGCCTCAAGTGGCGCTGCAGAACGGTGCATTTATAAAGAACAGTCATAACCGGAGCAGTTTCTGTGGGGTGGCACCATCGTCGAACGGTAATGGAACATTCAAAACTTTCGCCGTCAATCGCAAGAGTTGGAGTGGAAACGTGACTCTTCCGCTTCAGCAGTTCACGCCCGACGTGGAACAAGCTCCGCAGTTGGGAACTTTTCGTTCAGGAACTGGAACATTCCCGAGGAACAGGGAACGGAACAATAATGCTGCGAACGGAATATTAACACCTAACGGGAACTCTGTTCAGACGTTTAAAGGAAATGATGTGAGGAGGTGCGGAAGCTCGAACGGCCGACGTTACGCTGAGATCGGAAACTGGAATAAAAGGTGAGTTGTTTTGTTTAAACGTGCGTCCCATAAAAACAGAGGCAGTACAAAACACCCTCTGCCATCTCCGTGCTCAACCCTTCTTCAGATTTCCTCGAAAGAAAACAATGTTGCAGATTGATTTATGAAACCCTTTTCTACTTTATGAAATGTCCACACGTTATTTTAATGTTACAGAAAAATGTATGCAAATATAATGTCTAAACACAATCAGCTTTCTGCCCAACTTTCGAATGCAAATATTTGAACTCGCACAAAAAAATTATTCGAAGTATGACTATAACCTTTCCTACAGATCAAACACGATCCCCCAGGTAAATAAAAACATTCAAGCGTACCGTGTTTCACTAACTTTTACTAGAGCTTTATTTTCTCCTTTTTCATCTCGAGTAATTCTGTAACAAGTTTTCCAATTTCATTCTCTCGTCGCTTTCATTTCCTCCCGTACGAAGCTTCTCGTTCCCTTAATATTACTTTTATTAGCTCAAAACGTTTAACAAACATTGGTTTGAGAATCTAATAAAGATTAGGTTACGATTGCACAAAGGGATGATCGAAACTTGATTTATTTTTCTTATATCTTTGTTTGTTAAATAATTTTATTTGGAATTAGTATTTATTTTCCTGTGACTTACCCTTAATTTATTCCTCAAGATGGTTCTTTAGAAATAAAACAATGTGTTTTAATTTGTTGAGCCAAAGCTTTTTCTATACAAATTTTCATTCGAACGATCTAAAGTTTTAAAGAATCTTCCGCATATTTTAAGCTATTTTAAATTAACATCGTCCATTCCCACACATCTCCACTATCATAAACGTTTTATAGACATTAGTCCGATACTTATCCAAATGTTTACCACATTTATCTAATCGGGATCTTCATTATCTTTTATTTCTTGCTAGTAGAAACTTCGTCCATAATTCTCGCTCACTCAATTTGGGGCGGCCTAAGTCACTTGATAAGACGCGTCCAATAATCTGGCCAGTACTTCGTCTTTTTATTAGGGGTTAACTTTATCGCGCCATGATTCCTCGTCACTGGAGATGCTATCAACTGCGCTATTTAGCGGTTCTCCCTTCAACGACTATTTATGACCAGTGTTTACTTCGGCTTCGCCGATTAATCCCAGTATTTACTTGGAAGAAATACTGCTTGTCTTTCTATTTGCTGTACGTTTGGTGTTTGACGAATAAGCTCTTTTGCTTCTCTCTAAGGTCTTTTCTTGTGTTTCATAAGACAGTTGTTTTCTTGTTTATTGTTAGTTTCAGTAGTATCAATAATGTTGATTGCATAACACATACAATTTGATAGCTATCGTTTACATAAACCAAACAATTCAGACAGATTTCATTGCCACCTGCGTGGGATTATAATCAGCAATATACAAAGCTTGATATTTTTAGATGGCTATACGTTACCTAACATAAAAATAAACTTTTACTTTCCTCCCGAATATTTGTCGTGGTATCCGTGGTTCGTTTATATGGCTTGTTGATTTCGTTCAATATTATTTTATTCTGTGAACGTAATTTGCATGAACATTCAAGGTTGCGTGGAACGTTTCTCATTAATTCTCTTGATTTCCATGCTAAACTTGGAACAAACAATTTCAAGTGACACTGAAAATCAATGGATACTTAAGCGTTCGTTAATTTTGGATTCCCTTTACTTATTTCAACGTTATTACAATCATAATAACAAGATTCTCAACTAATGTAGCATGAACAAGAAACAATTGTCCTTTAGATAAGACAAGAGTTTTAATCTCGCAATGCGCTTGTATTTTTTGCTACACGATGTGGTAAAAAAACTGGCTTCTCCTTCTTCTAATTGTGTATGTTTACTTGTACCAGTTACATAGATAAAAACTATCGTAGCCACTATAACAATTATAACGTCTTTTGTCTGAGTGGAAGCTCTCGGCGCGCTCTTGATAATCCGCTTATTATTTTGTAACATAAGAGGAAAACAATATTACTTTGTCCCAGCTACTATTTTCTTGTTTATTGTGGTATCTTACATCTTTATCACTTTGATTCGGTTTCTATTCGGCTTTGATTCGGTCAAGTCCGTTTCAATGACATGATTTGTTTTGTAGGGCCGTCAAAACAGTAGCACTCTGTTTTACATACGATTGCTTTTTTATCATTATTTTTTACTGTTCCACTCTCAACGCACCGTAAAACTATAATTTCATCATTACATTCGTTTTTATTTGTGTTTGTACTAAAGCTAATGTTGTTACTCATGCTCCCAGCGTTAAAGAAACCAAAATTACTCAGTAGAACGCTTAAAGACGCTCGTTTCTAATAGAAAAAGTATCTGTTGGGCCTGCAATCATTGCGAGGGTCCCTCGAAGACGGTAATTTAGTCCAATTACGTCCACCGCGACTTTCACTCGTGGATCAGTGTTTGTAACCCGTACTAAATCTCCCTTAACAAATTGAAAAAAAAACTAAGTCGGATTCTGTCGCATACCGTTTCTCTGCCTTCCTCGGCCACATGTACTGGCACGGTTAATGACTGCGTTTGTGAACTTTTCCAATTATGGCGCGGTTCTAGATCCCGTTTTATGTTATAATGACGGATAATTGTGACATTACAGGTTAATTTTTAACGTTCCTAACGTTTGTAGCTTCGTGTTTGGCTGTTGTTGGTATTTTATAGTGCAGCTTTTATGGTGTGGTGTGGCAATAGAGATATATTGTTTACTAGCTGGGACCATTTTGTAACTCACTCTGTCTGTATCTTTTCACGTCTTAACGGCTGAACAGAAAAACAAACTATGACAAATGGGTTAGGTCATACTTTTGTTCCGGCCGTAGGTATGTTTCTGTGGAATAATTTCAGCAGTGACAAGACAGGCCGCAAACAAAAACTAGTTCTAACATAAATTAAACCCTTGGTCGGGTAACATAAATTTATTCTTAAACAAAAATCTACAAGTCATCCAAACTGAACTAAACGATTACTATCTACAACCTTCATTCCTGAACATCAATTGAACGACCATTACCACAGTTTGGCTCATATTGATTAACACTTCAAATAGACGTTCCACGCGTTATTTCGCAACTGACGCCCCATGACTGATGGTCGTCTGCGCCGCGACAGATAACCGACAACTGAACTGATGGAGCGACGATCAGTGAAAGCGAAATTGCGGTGCATAGTTTTGTCATTGGTGGATATACTATTAAGTATGCTAATCCTCCTTTGATCTTTTTAGGGGACAACCATCTTCCTGGCTGACAAGATTCAGGGTGTCAGTAGGTACCCAATATATTTAAATCTTGGTATCACTGTATTTATACTTACAACCTATGAGAAGAATGATTTGAAAAAAAAAGCTTCAAGTTGCAGTATACACCGGACCCTGACAGTTAACGTATCAAAACATTGGTAACCGTCTAGTGTCTGGAGCCAGTCCGTATACTGTTAATACTGGTTTGACTGGACTTTATAATGTATTAGTCTGGTTCTGGAGCAGACTTCAGAAGCCTCTTATAATTAGTTGAAGTAATCTATTGGCTCGTCCAAATTGACTGCTAAAACGAATTTATTAAAAAAAAAACTACTAAATTCTCTTTGTTTTGTAACCAATAGTCACCCATCCGACACTTACCCACGATCACAATTCATTAAATCGTTTTTACTTAGGTGATTTAGCGCCAATCAACAGTGAAAGCGAAATAAATAACGCAGTTGTCCCGTTCATAGTGATGTCATTGATCCTTTTTAGTCGAGTATTTAGTATGCTAATAATGTGCATGTAATTGCTCGGAAGGGTCATCTGATAGTGTAACAGCATTCGATTTAGAATCGATTAAATGAGGAGAGAGGGACTTTCGCAAAGGGGTGGTAAAGTTCAGAGTGGAAATTGAATCGATGCTTAAACGGTGATATAATATCTTAGTATTTATTTAGAGAGTAAATAGATTAAAATTATTTCAGATTATGAATACATTTTATGTCGGTATCATTATTATTTCTTATCACAATTTATTTGGGTTCGGCACAGTATGCCATTCAGCAGCATCCATTTTTCTGTATTAATAGTAATTTTTTAGTAACCCCTTTTTAAACTTTTGACCGCCACGGACGCCTATGGACGTCAAATCAAAAAGGGCTCACGACGCCACGTACAGCATAACACGTCTAATTTGGATGCGGTGAAATTGTGGCTTGGCGTGGAGGCCACGCGCGTGTTTTTATGCTCTGGCGTTCAAAAGGTTAACCATATCATCTTCCACACAGGTCACCCATCGTTTCTTTGGACATCTGCTAGTCTTATAGGCATCCACACACGTACTCAAAACTTTGCTCACGTCTTTTTCCACATACTTCCGCATCACTTGCTACTACCATTTCCACACAACTGTTCAGTATCCATCACATTTTATATTGTTCTCTTGGTTAAAAATGTTCTGAAAAAAGTCTCACCAATGTGTATATCTAAAGTTATTGCCTGTGTAGCAGACATGAAACGGAATCACTCGTGCGAGAGAGGCACAGCAGTTACATCACTATTACGGGGGACGTTTATTCACTTTATTGATACCATAAAATACATATTACGAGCCGATTATATAAAGTCGTTTATTAACAAAAGTTGCTGCAACTGTTTAATTGTTAATTTCGTTGACAAAGCAATTTAATTGGGTTTTTATGCTGAGATAAGATCTGAAGATAATTTTTTAGTAAATGCTATTGACAGATTGGTTTTTACGAAAAAGTGCGTTGTTAAATTACGCCACCAAAATTAATAAATAAATAAAATAATAATAATAAAATAGATTGGTTCCTCTCTCTGGAGCCCTGACCGCGCCGGTCGCGGTGGCTTGGACCCTGTTCCCGATACCGGTGGGCTACTATTTTTCATATTTTTAAATGTTTTTTTTGTATGTTTTAGTAAGAAATATTTAAAAATGTAAAATAATGTGTAAAGGAAATTAATAAAGAAAAATAATAATAAAAAATCGCGTGAAAGCTCATATATTAATATAATGCTAGCTTTCGCGCTTTCAGTGCTTGCTTGTTTCTGCTTAATCGTTTTATTTATATTTTAATTAATTATATGAAATTGAATTAGATAATTCAATGGGGATTTGATAAGATTCAAGTACTTAAGTCTGTCTGCATATGTAATAGTGTTGATTTACACGAAAATAATGATGCCGGTGTATTAAAAAGTATGGGTATGTATTATATTCGATACAACAATATTAATTTTTTACGAGATGTAGTTATTGCTTATAAATGTCCCATAATTATGAGATTATGTAGGTATAATAATGAAAGTATTAATTATACGTTCTCGAAGGTAATTAAGTAATTAAATAACACAACTGACTTTTACTATTTATGTCCAAGAATATCCATTGATTTACAGGCAATCTTATATTTTAATTATATACCAATGCTGCTGCAGCTGTTAAAGCTTCATGAGTTCGTAAAAATATGAATTGCAATTATAATCAAAACTCCACACTTGGTTGCACCTTCAAAAGAAAGTGAAAACCGTCACGCTTCAAAACCAATATTATATAAGAGAGTCCATGGTGAAAGCAACAAAAAACTACATAACGTCAGAAATCGACAATATTTTCTTCAATAACAAAACCTTGAACACTTTTAGAGAAAGCCTACAATGGACTCGAATATTATTTTCCGGACGCCATGTTCTCGATTGAGGACAAAAGCTGAAGGGAAAATAATTTTCTCCCGTTGAGACAGGTCATCTCACACTATTGTGAAAGGATTTGAAAGACCCTTTTCACAGCTTCCCGACGCTATTAGGCATTTTTCTAAGAGTTGGACGGCGCAAAATTGGTTTTTGTAAGCCATTTTTGCCGGTCGTGTTGGCCTTCCAAAGTAAAAAGACATAAACACAAATAATTAAAATCTAGGGAAGGTTTTTAAGACTTTTTTCAATTATTTCAGTACACATAAAAAAAGGAAAACAGATAAAATAAAGATACTTTAATTAAAGTAAAGTAAAAAGACGGAGCATAAAAGGACACAAATATTTGGCCAACCCTCGAATTTCAAATCACCGTATTTGCATCAATTTACTTACTGTATATTCTCAAACCTTTGTCAATACAAAGATCCAAAGATCCAGAATCAACACCTGTCAGCATGTTTGCGTAGTAAATGATGTTGCAAATATCCCAATTCGAGGCTCTGTCCCTTATATTGAATATTCGAGTATCTAAGACTCATTGCGTATTCGGGACGCGTGGTGAGGCATAAATATCCCTTGTCGTTCTCATTACAATAACTTGGTGCGTACGTCCCCTGGTTGCAACGGATGCCGCATCTCTTGGGATGTCACTCACATAATGGAATTCTAGACCGATTTCCCTGGTAATTATTTAATGCGAGGGCCTTGGTTGAGGTCAATGTTTGTTGTATGATAGGACAGTTAATTATTTTGCGCTATTGAGCTAGTTCTTCGTTAATTTGCACTTGATTTAAAATTAAATTAATAAGTAATTCTATTTCTTGTAAAAGAGGATGAAAAATTTTCCCAGTGAATGTCTGGCTATGGCTAAACGTTTATCTAAAATAATAAAGTCAACGCTATCTAGCCCATTTACCGTTACAACTTTAGCTATCAATATTAAACATATTCTACGTGAAGCAGCAACTTCTCAAGCATAAGCTCCACATTATGTCAATTCCATACATGTAAGTTTGGAGCTCAAATTCGATGTATGTGTTGGAAAGTCGATGCGGTTGAAAGCCACGGTCTAGCGAGCACGACTGTTCCGACCATCCCGTTTGGACGTGTGGCCGATACCAAGCAACCCTGCCTCGCTGCAGCGCTGCACACTCGGACCGGTGAAACTGTCCGTGCGTTCATCGCCCGTTTGTTATGCTAATTGAAGCTGCTGATTTGCACAATAAAACAACTCACATGGACCACTCCGCGGCTTTAACGAGCCTCAACGCCTTTATGATACATTTTCGCGTCGCACTCCATCCATTGCTCTTTTTGTTTTAATATTGTTTAACATTGCAGTTGAAGATACGTAAGCAGTATAATTTCGTGTTTTTCAGCCATTTGGCTCGTTACTAATGTGATAATGTGCTGTAATTGTATTGGACGTTAATTGGGCCGAACGTAGTCCCTTGTAGAAACGAACATATAGGTTTGTTTACACGATTGCTCACGTGATTCAGCAAAATTGTTTGCTTCAATTATGTGTTCGTGATACTTTCTACTTACGAGCATTGTTAGAACGTTTAGAATACCGTTATTGAGAATCTATTCTGAATATTGGAGTAGCAGGAATGCTAATAATTGGACCGTAGATAATTTGAAATTCTCAAGTAGAAAATATGGATCGATAAGTATTGAAAGAAAATTACACTCTCAATTTTACAAAGCATTTTATTCAGAAATATTTACGCAAACCGTCTTTTTAAATCTCAATTTAATTAATAGTCTGCCAATCAAATTCCAGCCATACCTTGGCCCATTAAAAGGCAGTGTTCCAATTGAGTATAGGACAGTCGCGTGACATTAGCAGAACCAAGTGCATTGCCTCGTCGATTGGCGCCTTTACTAATTGTGCTAAAGTGGTCATTTAACACTGCTTCTGAATGGCCACTCGACGAATTTAACGTTACATGCCGTTCTATTTCATAAGCTCCATTAACATTCTCAGCTTCGCTGGCTTCGTGTTTACAGTCGACCCTGTTTAGTTTGATGGCAGCTACTAAAGTTTGTTCAATATTTGTTGGAATTGTTTTGCAATATTAAGGAGTAAATATTTTGGGCTGGAACTTAGTCATATGTAGTTGTTCGCCTCTCGGTTATCTCGTTAGCCTCTAGTTCCAATTGTTTCTTTAGAGTCTCGATGAGGAATATGTTCGGAGAGATAGGATTTACTAAATAATTACCCTATTTGTGCTAGTTATAATTTACTGTGATCTTCTTGTACAGCTTACTGAATTAAGAGAACCAAATTTAACCTTTTATTATATTTATTGTTCTCCTTCTGGTTGAAAAAAAAAAACAAAACTAACTTTTTGTTCATTATTATTAGGTCTACAAAAAATCTATCAATACAAAACATTCATGGCCTAGCCTAATTTGCCGAATGATTAAGGTCTACCCACACCGAAGCTAAGAAAGTGGGAAACCCATCTGTTCGTCTGAGTCACCCGTCAAGTTTTATGCATTCATACGGATTCCTTGGCTCTGTCTGAATAGTTCATGTGACTCATCTTATCAAACAATTTTATCGGCGCATTTTATTATGAATTTAAGTACTGTGTAACACTTTCTCATCTCTAAACCAAGCCTTTATGTACAAGCGCATATATTTTTTTTTGTTTTTTCTCATCTGTTAATAATGTATCTTTAGCGACCTACATAGATTTGACAGAAAGTATAAAGAGGTTTGGGTAGTTTTGTATGGTCCAGTGGCATATTTTTTTTTTACAGCGGCCATTAATATAATTGTTGCTAACGTATATTGAAATGTATAATAATAATGGCTTATAAAAGAATTTTGCCGAAAATAATATCGGAGCTGAAATATCTGATGTCGAAGTTGTACTATTATGTAGGGAATAATGCAAATACTACATAATATATTGTATTTATTTCTATGACTAATGACCGGGACCAACGGCGTAACGTGCTTTCCTAGGCATGGAGGAAGCCCGGTATGTTATGATGGTCACCCATCCACAGACCGACCTTGGTAAGCGTGGCTTAACCTTGAAGATCAACCTGTGCGGCTGGATTATTTAGCCACGAGCTCCTCCTAACCACTAATTGCGAGTTATAGACGGAAATAGCAGTGAACAAATGAATATATTCTATAAACAGGCACAGTTATAAAAATTATGACATGATTTTATTCAATTTTTTTTTTCTTTAAATATCTCTGCTCTAATGCATTTTGAAAATAATTGTCCATAGAAGAAAATGAAAGTTTTATTATATTCTTTCTAATGAAATACTTTTCATCAGTGTCCGCAGAGTTGAAAAAATAATGTCATTTTACCCAAACCCCTTTGGTGGTCGTAGTATGGTATTCTAGGCAAACCCTTTCGACATAAAACGTGTATGTTGGAAGAAGCCATTAAAAGATTATGTCAGTTGCATGAGCAGGCTTATCCAGCCGTATGGCAATGAAGCAATCTATAGATGGTATCAGTTACAAAGGTAGTTTCAAGCAATTCTAGGTAACCTTCCTTAACCTATCAGCAATCATCATAGTCTCATGCATAAAAAATAATGATAAGTATGGGAATATAAACAAACCTAGAATTGACTGTTTATCATTCAAGTCAAGATCTAAAAGTCGAATGAGGGAAACGGGTCGTTCCGGCATCCATGCGACTCGTTCAGCAGGAACTGGTGACTAATTATGTATTTGTCATTAATTTTAACGCATGTTGCTGTTAATTTTATGTAATCTTGAGTTAGGCCAATGAACTAGGGCTAGGCTAACATGACATTGAAGATCGAAATCCATTTATAATTTGGCCTTACATAAAAACGATACCTGAGGGCCTAAAACAATGCGACATATGATCAGCGATAACGACGATGTAAAAGTCAATAATTTGATGGATTGACAAAAGCTACCGAAAATATTTGTGAAAGAAACGATTTAAAAGTGATCGCTATTGGTCTTGGCCGTCTGAACTTAATTGTCAACAGGATATTGTACTAATGATAGTAAACGCACAAATAACACAAGATAATAGACAATTCCGATAACAAACATGATTTCTGATATCAAAGCTTTCACCACTATCTCCACAACAATTTCCCTCACAAATCATTATCACACGTAGATTAAATAGACATGCAGATAGGGTCTATTATGTCATAACCAACAGTGCAGGTCAATCAAAAGATAAAGGCCTCCGGCGTGAACCGCTGCGGGCATTAATTAAGACCGATATAAGCGGATTGACGGTGAACAGATTATGCAACGTTGTCTACCTGTATATATCTAGATATGTAGGTTGTGTTGTGCATGATGTATGCAGATTTTATCGAATCTGTGATTTCCGTCTGTCGCGGCTTAGGGTCTGTCCGTAGAAATGGAAATCGGTAAGTACATGAATGTCGTTTTGTTTGATCCAGAGGCTCCTTCTTGTTATCTACGAATACCGGTTCGAGTTTGTTTCGAGTTACTGTCAGATTGGATTCAACTAGGTGTCAAAGTAATACCAACTTGAATCACATTAGATTTAATCCAGTTGTCATAAAAGTCGGGAATAGGCGTTAGGAAAAGTACAAAATTAGTGACATATAACTCCACTTTTATTCATTATTTTGTCATAGCTAAGGTTGCTTGGCATTTAAAGAATCTACCTATGGCTCAGAAATGCAGCGCATTTCTTATCTGTTGACACAATTTTTCTGCGAAATTACTCAGGCTTTTAAACTCTTAGCCAACAGCAAGAGTTTTTCCAAGCATTTTTCTTTGCATAAAAATGTTACACTTTTTTTTTCGAGGTCTTCGGGTAAATGACCTTTTGCTACTTGCAAATGAGTAAGATGACTATGAATATTCCTACGTCGATCACTGACATCAGCTTGTTAAAGCTTTCTGTTGCATAACGCGGAAACTGCGCAGGATTAACTTGTATCGTTAACATTTATCAAAACGTCCGTTCCCTGGATTAATGTTATAGCCATTTTGCAAGCATTAGTCATTTTATAAAGATACTGTGCAGAAATTTTATGAAGGTTTAGTTTATCTTGCTGTTACACCTTTAACCTAAGTTCCTGTGATTGCGAAACTGTGCTTAACTCAGCATGGATTAATCAGTTCGTGTGTATTACAGAAATTAATCCCATATTAAAAGTTAATCAGTTTGATGATCTATAACCACATCCTAAAATATGACCACACCTTTTGTGTTGTTTGGTAGGTACACGCTGTATTAGCAAATATAATATTTTGACGAACTTTAACATAACTGTTACTAACTCCCTGATAATCAAACAAATTGATTCTTATACAAGCCACATGGATTATTCTACTCAAATCCCTAAACAAATGAACTCTAACATTCCTATCAGCTTCCACGCAACCACAATACGTGTTCCAAATAATCAATCAAATATCTCCCGCTGAGCCTGTTAGCCTGGTACATCAAATTCCGCAGTTTTATTGAATCAGTCCTTGTTTGCATGCACTTCAATTTATCGTCAATTTTGCCAGAGGATTGGCAACGGGGCATACTCTCGTTTACTGTGAAACTATCCGGTTCCCGTCTAGGAATTTTGCATGCCAAAGGATGTCTTTATTTACTGCTCAACTTCATTACCGCCTACAGGCTACAATGGCACCGTTCATTAAAGCTCAGATGATGTAAAATCGATACTGAGTATCGGTAATGACTTTGGTAATATTCTTGGAAAAGGTAGTTAAAATGTTTTGAGTGAGTCTGAAGACGAGAGACATTTCAGTTTCGTCGTGACACAAGAAAATGTTAATATTAAGAAAAGCAAGAAACAGTGTCAGAATGTTGAGATCCAGATAATCCAATAGGAATATAATTGGATAAAACGCACAAATCTTGCTTAGAAGAACAGATCGAATAAAGTAATCTCAAGAAACAGAAGCTAGTACCTACATAATTGTAATATAGACGAACATCTTAATCAAGTATTTCCTACAACACTGAGTTAATTGAATCGAATGACTAACACTGGCAGTAATTTCATGAATGAAACTCAAACGATAGATAACCCTTAGAATACCGAGCCGCACAGCAAATTAATTGTGAGTAAGCAGAATTATAGACTTCCATTTATAGATAGTGTTAATGTCTGTATTGAAAGTAGCAGTGTTGCAATTATCTGAGCTTTCCAGTCCACTGAGCTGTGACTTTAGTGGGGACCTGTCTACATGCATGCACATTACACCTATCTAGACATAAATTACGAGGGAATGAAGACTTCGCAGTAATTAAATTTTCGATGCAGCTTCATAATTTTGCTACTGACGTGATTAATTTAAACAAAATTATCGTGATTGTCACTTTGGATTTTCTTTGTGCTTTATATAACCTAATGTTCAAATTGTCTTCTTTGCCTATAAAGTTAAATACAGACAGCTTTTATAATCTCTCCAAAATATAATAACGTTATTTATAATTTGTGGCTAAAAGGGTCTAATTATGATTGTTTCGGCTTCTGGTTGCTCTTTCGATAAAGTTAAAAACAAATCTGAACTTTAAACGAGTTTTGTCTTATTAATTAATTAGTTCAACAATTGTTACTCTCCTTTAATAATAACTGGTTTTTGTTACCCGTCGGGAACTTTCCTTTATACAATCTCCTCATTCGCTCGAAGGGCTAATTTTATAAGACGATCGAATTACCGTCGAGCCTTTCGACATCAATTTGGTCTGTAATTTGTTTAAAAATCTTTTTATGTTGGGTAATGGATTTATTTCGCTTCTGTTTAGAAAATTTTGATCTCGTAGAAGATGTTCGTTCGTACTACAATGTTTTTCTAATATGATGAAAGTTGACTCACGAACGTGTCTCATTTTGCTAAAATATCATAATAATATATGATGATACTAAATTCTCTTAAAAATAAGTAACATTGACACAAACATACCCTATTCTCCTACACACTATTACCGTGGATATAAAATCTCCTCACAACAACAGTACATAAAAATCGATGAAACTAAAAGCAGAATGGCGAATAACAGATACTGGAGCATTCGCAATAAAAGCATTGCATTGCCGGTGCCTGGGGCAAAGCCGATCAGCCCCAACTCCATAGTCCATTCAGTCTAAACACCCACAACTTAAAGTCTAGTTTATTGCAGAATAGCTCTCCCTAGTTTCACAATCTGTATTAGGTTACCGAACGCCCTCGGGTCCGCTACTGTAAAGCTTTATATTTCGTATGTTTTTTGCTGTCTGAAATTTAATCGGAAACCCATTTCATAGTTCTATTTGAATACCAGCTGCTATTATTTAGCCTGGAGTATGTTTTTGGAGTTTGTTAAAGTTTTGACAATGTAATTTATGTATATTGTACATAGATTTACAAATAGTTGTTGTTTGTTCTACTACGGTATTTTCTACGGCTTTTTCTTTCTAGTTCCAATGAAATTCCTATGGAATGCTACCATGCATAATCATTAATTATAATCCAATGTCCATTAATCAAAGTCCATGTTAAATTAACGTTCGATTAATTAATACTCCCAAAACATTATTGTGACATGGTCGGCATTCGGTTCATTTGACCGGCAGCGACTGTTGGGACTAGAATGTCACGCCGCACGCGTAACTTTCCCGCGCTCCATTCGCCCGCATAGATTGACAGATAAAACCCGTTCTATATTTAAACCTCACTTCTTTTGACTCTGGAACCGAGAATGACATCAGTTAACCCAATTTCGAAAATTAATGAAAATCACCCGATACCTTGTTAGCTATCTAATTAAAACAGATGTTAGAATTTGTTACAAAACTTCCGTCCGTTAACCCACATTGATTCCAATATGAATCTCTAGACGGTTTGATATTTCGCTGTCAGAATCAATAAAGAGGCTTACATAAGGTGATTAACAGTAACTACCTAAAGGTTGCCTCCCCACTTTCGGTCACTAGTATCACATAACCGCACTCGAGTACTGTACTGATTGACAGCTATATTCCCTCGACAACCCTAATTGTCTGGCCACCCTCGTATTACGGGGAATTTAATAAACACAGCGCTGCAATGCACACACTTTACAACGCTGTTTGGATTATGCACATTGAATATCGAATAGTGATTGAAATTGCGATACGGATTGAGCCGACATACCTGCGCTACGTAAAATACTAATAGGCAGTTCAGTGTATTGCCGCTGATATAAAACACCCACTTTATAATACATAAACGGAGATACAAATGATCAGGATGTGGCTGCCCGTACCAAATACAAAGTTGGAATTTGCATACGCAGGTAGAGAGAGGCAGGTGGCAAAAAACGCCAGGTGTTCCGATTTTGGCAAGCTTGAATGTATACCTATACAGTTGCCGCCTGTTACAAGATCGAACGGAAAATGATTAAGAACCACCTTTCATATTATTGTTTCAAAGCGTGGACCAAAGCCGGAGGCTAAACGTTGTGTACCAAAAAAGGAACATGATCATGCATAGTCAATTTGCATCGTGTTTGCAGAAGCACTTGGATTTTTATTACGTTTTGTATATTTGGTATATAAACGCTCATCGGTTAAAGTTTTTTTCGATCCTTAGCAATTTGTATGTAGTTAATGTTCACACAACTTTGATGATAAAATCAAATAAGTCGATAATATACCTTCTGCCTTTGTTGGATTCTACTAGCCCTATTCAATTCTATGAACACAAGCTGCTACGGTACAAGTCGCAGAAATCTTAGATGTAGGTACGAGTACTTGTTATAAAAGTGAAAACAGAACAGAACACAAAATGGTTTGCGTGTTGAAGCATCAACCATCAAAATACGATTCTACCTAATTGGTCAGACAACAAAGAGCACCTATTATAACCATGTGAGTGCCGTTGAAATAATCCACCAAATATCAGCGTTAATAACACAATGAACAATAGCGGAAAGTTGATTCGGTTTGTCGCTGCACCCCACGAGTATTCAGAAATACGCTTCGTTGAGATCCAATATTCTGTTTCCCAATAATGAAATTGCACTTCGAATGCTGCAGTGATTTTCATTATTAAATCAGAGTTCATATGAAAATTGATATTGGATTTTAAGCCCCTTTATTCGATGCCAATTTTGTTTTGGTCCGCCCTTTCTTTGAAATCTTTGTTTTTGGTCCTTCCTGTTCGCTATGATCATTGTAATTTGATTCATTTGTGTCTTCTGCCTAAGTAATTGATTCCGATTGGATTTTATCATTTTGGCTTCTGTTTATGAATTTCGTACAGGTGTTTGTTATATTCTGATATAAAAGTTCAGTGGAATGTTATTTGCGCTACAATAACTTTCCTTAATCTTCAGGATTTCTCGTCTTATCAAAGGATACTTAAAAGAATCAGAACTTTCTAGAACAAATCCATCTGATACAAAACTCCGTCTTGACTTATAAGCTCGTATATTAAACCCGGAACACACATCTTGTGGGCGGGTCCCGTTGCTCATTTTACACGTACACCCACCTAAACCATAATTAGGGGCCGTTGAGTCGAGGTCATTTTGGTACCTCATATCATTTTTAAACCAGCTGCCTTCACTTCACAGCTGTTGGTTATTTTACATTTCGTTAAGATTTCGATATGTTTATTATCAGTTTTTTGATTCTGTCTTTTCATTAATTAAGTGTAACGACGTGTTTTGGTAAGGCAGTTGGTGTTATAAAATGTAAATGTAGAACCGGCTTTATTTAAGTGACCAAACAGAATACCGGTAGCCATTATTTGTATTACGTTCAAAATAAAGTATGAGCTTTATGGTTCTCAGTATAGTCAAATATTAGATGAAATAGATCCTTAAAAAAATAACCCTTTCCACTTGTCTAGATTCATATGCGCATGTGTTTCGATTTGCGGTAAAGAATAAAAAACAAGAACATTCCACATTTGAAAAATGTTATTACAAGGATCATAACTTCCACGTGCATGACACATACGCCCTCGATGGCCAAAGAAAGACACACTTTCTTTTACAACTCATACAAACATGGTTAGGTACGTAGTACGTCTGGTCATAATAGATGCTGTAGTACGAATATTAATAAGGCAAGCACAAGTTTTACGACCGCGAGTGTCTGTACCAATCATGGAGCTAAGTAATTGATAGGATGCTCATTGTGTAGTAATAAAAGTAGATGCAGAAGGTCTAAGGACTTTAATAACTCATGTCGGTAATACACAGAAATTATCAATATTAAAAAAAAAACAGACAGGAGACATTGCATTATACAAGTTAGGCGGTCTAAGAATTGTAGGACAGCTGGCAAACATGACTGTCATGACATAACTAAGAAAAAAATGGGTACATCTATAATATGTTTACGCCTCAGCAAAACGATTCAAATACGAGTGTGCTGTTTTATCGTAACAGTAGTACAGCTTTTTTCCAAAAAGAACCGTAAGCTGTTATGATACGGCACTGACAGAGCACTTTCTAGATAACTCTGGTGACGGTGCTTCTCATAAAGTAACACACCACCCATCTGATTTGTACGTTATTTGTATCATTATTTTTCTGAGCAAGTCAGGTTTCATCGTCTTCACCATCACCATCTAACTCCCAGCTGTCCACTGGCAGACATAAGCCAAGTCCTCTCAATTCTTGCGTTAGTCGCGGTTAGTTTTTGTTTTCTTTTCTTTCTTCATCTTCCATTTCATATCCAGCTAGTATGCACTGGGTTTTCTGAACTTCACTACCAGCCAGAGGTGAGTTAAGATCGCTGTTACATGACATTACGTCTCGTCAATAATGTATGCTTACAAGCAACGCTAATTGTGTGTTCTGCAATCGCACTACGAGCATCGTGAATCACGTCTAATTGTTGCCAAATGGGATGTTTAAAGTGGTATTAGTGCATTTTTTGTACTTACAATTTGTGTTTCATTAATAATTTAGTAGTTATTTCAATTAAATATTATAGTTCGAATTTAAGTTACTTATAAATTTTTGAAACAATATTTTTTGAGTTATCTAAAAGAAATTGACCCGATGCCTAACAATTTTCTTGTCATCCTGTGTAATTTTATATTACTTTACTTCATTGCTTCCAATATAAATCTTGTCCACATTTAGCAGTACTACAATATCATAATATCTCACGTTATACAGTAATACTTATTAATTTCCGATCTGCAACCCGATCTTATTTATAGCCTCATTTTCAAACCTTCCAACTCTCTCTATAATGAGATCGAAGGAGCAATGATCACAAAATTTATCGATATTATATTCAGAGTGGCAATGAGATGCCTTCCGGCGCAGTTAATATCCTTAATTCGTAGTATTCGTACCCCCATGCATCCGGAAGTCACCATTCTAAATCAAACATGGCTGAATCTCTGGGAATCCGAACGGGGGACGCGCATATTTTAATATCCATAATGGTGATTTGGAATCGAAGGGATTTGTGTTCTGTAAAGGAGTGGCGGGATTGGCTGAAACCATCGCTTTATTAGGCTATGTATGTGGCATTGCTTTATGTATAATTTCAGTCTACCGCTTTGGATTAACAGACAAAGGCCTCACACAACTAGAATGTATATATTTTGTGATGGATTCTGTACTTCAGTTTATTCACGATGTAGAACTGTCACACTGAGCATATAAATACACACAAATGCCGTCTTGAATAGCCAGGGTACAGCAAGGAATGTATCGTATAACGGTACTGCACGTATAATAAAATGGACAGAAATGATGCATAACGTACCTATGACCCCTTGTTATCTCGTCGCCTAGAAGCGCCGCAATAACCTCTCTAATGAACCCTACACTACCGGGTTAGCAAGGAACTTGATCAGGAAACCGATACCGCATTTTGAAGTCTGTTTCATTCCATAATACCTCGTATCCTAGTAAATAAACATTTCCACGCCAACGAAGGTTCTAAGAAAAAAATCCTGATCCGATTTCTTCCAGTTTTATCCCGCTTTATGATCTTAATAACATAAAAGGGATCGAAGCGGAATAACTTATGATGATCAGATTTTGCGTGCAAAATCCCTACAACGTCCTCTGGTATTTTATAAGGAATTTCATCTGTCTGCTTCGAGTAACTTTGTATATTGTACGTCAGAATGTTTACAATTCCTGCCAATCTGTTCGATTACATCGACTGTTAGGGCTTGTAAACGCATATTGTTTACGATTTCTGCCAGCCTGGTTGTAATTAAAACTGTGACAGTAGAAACCGATTCGTGCTGTCTGATAATTAATAAGCTATTAGATAAATTGTAAGCGAACGGTGCATTTGCCTCCTTTGATTCTAATCGTTACAATGAAATTATGAAGTGAAACCGCCGCACCGTTGTAAAGGAGTGAAATAGATGATCTTGAATTATGGAGCTGCTGTATAAAACGTAGCTGTTATCTTGAAGTATGAGTGTCTCGGTTTCCTCCCGTTCTGTTGATGGTGAAAACATTAATTTCATCTCAAAGTCATGTGTATGATTCAATGAGATTTTCTAAGAAGGATGTGGAGATTAAAAGACAATTACGACTAACAAAATAAGAGATAAGGAGAGGAAATAGTATACAGTATCTGGTACATCCTGATTCATAAATAAAGCGATAACAGCAGCAACAAAGAACTTTATTTAGCGAAAATAGTTTTTTTTTTTCTGTTATCTCCTGCAAATGCAAAACGAACAATACACTATAATTTTTCGGAGTAAAGGACCAAAACGAGAACTACAATACAAGCTTGAATGAAAAATTGGGTCCGGTCCAGACGCCACGTAACTTTTGACCGCTACAACTTAAATACTCAATGTATACTTAGGACCATATGTGGGCAGTTTGCATCCGCATTATAAGTATGTATGTACATAATGTATGAGTAAAATTTCCGGTTCTTGTTACGTTTTTCGTCTTCTACAGGTTGTTGATCCTAAATAATATTTGTTCTTATTGCTTGCTCTGATTGTTAGCACATAACAGTCAGTTTATGAATTGGATCATGGTGCTACCTCGTTACTCTGGAACATACATACATATATAAACTTTTTTGATGTTTCTCTTTGATTTTTACGATAGTAAGTGCATCCTCGGAGCGACATAAAATACACACATCAAAAGTGTCTAGGGATCAAGCATTTTTATGCGGATTTCTTGAGATTGAGATGTGGCTTTGTAATAAATTTATGATTTTATAAATTTATATGGATCCTTTTTGGTGCATTTCATAATTTGAATCAGGAACTCTCAATCAAATTCGAGTAAAAGATGAAAATAAGCTGTCAATATTTTCCCTATAAAAACATACAACGCATTGAAGACATTATTAGTGCTACTGTTTCCCTACTACTGATTAAAACCAACGTTATTATGGAGCGGCGACGTCATTTAAGCAGGGAAGAAATGCTCAGAGCCGTGGGAATGATAGAAGCTGGTTCCCGGCAACGTACTGTGGCTTTAGCTCTGAATACAAGTCAGAGTGTTATCAGTCGACTTTGGACACGTTACCGAAGCACTGGTACCGTGGCTGAGCGCCATGGAGGACGGTATCGCTGCACCACACGGAGACAAGACCGATACATTCAAATCTTAACTCGAAGAGCTCCAACAATAACCGCCATGATGTTAGCCGTGAGGCTTCATCACTCTTCAGGGAACTTAATTAGCGACCAAACAGTCAGAAACCGCTTGCATGAAGTGAACCTTCATTCCCGAAGACCGCTACGGGTACCACCTATAGCAATGCACAATCGTAGGATTCGATATCAATGGGCTCTTGAACACAGAAATTGGGCAGAAGAACAATGGCGTTTCGTGTGCTTTTCTGATGAGTCTCGTTTTGGTATGAGACCGGATACAAGACGTATACGACACTGGAGAACCCCTGGACGCCAACAGCGATTAAAATCCTGCCAGGAAGTCCATCCTTATAGTGGTGGAACCATCATGGTATGGGCGGGTATTTGGATCGGCGGAAGAACTGAGTTGATTTGGATCAGAGGCAACCTCAACGCTCAAATTTATGCTGAGACGATTGTATCAGACGTCATCGTTCCTCTACAAGTGCAAATCGGTCCCTTATTTCAGTTAATGCATGATAATGCACGACCGCACACCGCAAGAGTTGTAAGACAGACTCTCGCCGCAGCTAACATCAATGTCCTGCCCTGGCCTGCTCAGTCGCCAGACTTGAACCCGATTGAGCATGCATGGGATATGCTACAGAGAAGAGCTCTGCCGAATATGGAGGGTATCCAGTCGCAAGAAGACCTTTTTTTGTTGTTGCAACGAACATGGGCGGCCATTCCACAGCGTGATTTGGATGAACTCATTTTGAGTATGCCAAACCGATGTTCTTGTGTTGTTAGTGTTCGCGGTAGAAACACGGATTATTAATTGTTTAAGTTACCCAATAAAATTTCAAAGAAAACTGTTATTTCAGTCTTTTTTTCGAACTTTAATGTTAGTGGTTCAAATGTCAAAAATCCCTTTATTAGGAAAATGGCAAATTTCTTTATTAATGCAAAGGTGACTTGGTTTATCGTTACTGTGACAAACGAAAACACTTTATTTGATGAATCCTTAAAGAAAATTTTAATTAATATCAATCAGGAGAAAAGTTATTGCAAAAATATATGTTGATCCCTAGATACTTTTGATGTGTGTAGTAAGTATATTAAATACCTACCATTTTCAACAGCGCTTCAGTAAAAATGAATTAGCACTTAATTATGTAGAAACTCAAAATTGCTCCCTTTAACTGCCCAGCGCGCAGCGTCTCTAACACCAGTAAAAACAAAAGCCGCTAACAAAACATAACCTTCAATTCATTAATGACCAAATTAATGAAAACAAAACGTCGGTGGCCATCATACGCAACAATTGAGTAACCAATTTGTTTTAGTCGCCCATTTTACTAACTTTGTCGCACAATGGTTTGCGTCAAATGAATAAATCATTTCGTACGGCAGACAGCGATGAATAGATGTGAATATTGAGTGCGATATGCGTGTGCGTTCAATATTAAACAAATCGTGATTGTTTTTTATGGTGCCTAGTACCAAAAGTTATCATTCGTTCGTGATTCATCTTATTTAAATAATCACTTTCATGGCTTTATTTATGGTAACCGTATTCGCCTTAATCATCATTATCATCACTGGTTGACATAAGCCTGTTACAAATTACACTCTTCACTCCTATCTTTATATTTTCTGACCATTTTTTTTAAATCTTGCTCCACAATATCAAGCATCAATTAAACAAACCCAATTATTCAATAAAACAACATTTTGTAAAGTTGTCTTCATCACAACTAAAAAGGAATGTTTATCTAGACGCAGGTACAGATCGCTCCAGTAAAATATAAATCTGCGTAGGCAAAGTACAACGAGCATTAAGTATTGTTGGAATACATTTGCATTTCGGAACCAGCACTAGAGCCTGAAACACGGGCAAAATAAATTGAACATCAGGTGTATTCAAATTGCAGTAGGCAGGCGTAAATATTTAAATCGGACGCGTAATACCACGTTAGGGTGGGTGCTGGATGCCTACTAGTACTATCATCTGATGCACGCTCAGTCCATTTCCATAAAAGCCTCTTCAATCTCGCAAAACGTTTCGGGAATTTCAATTCGCGCTTAGCGTTTTTTTTCCTTCCCTCTTCACGTAGATTTTTGCGTAGTAAATATTTAGCTGTGTTTAATTGTATCTGCTTGCCGAATTTGTGAGCATTTTAATGGTTTTATCACGTCTCTCTTTTATAATATTAAGAATTCTGTTCCAGTACGATTGGTTTATCATATACTTAGGAATCGTCTCGCTTTTCATTTTCCTTTTCATGTAGGTTTATTTCTTCTAGAATTTTCTGAAAGCTCAGGAAAACGTAACTTACTATTCTCAAAGCTTTTTACAAACCTTTAAACCTTTATTAAATCATTCGTCCTTTGATAACATTACGACCTACAAAAGACTTGTAGACGTAATGGAAGACGTGGGTGCTGAATTGCCTACTAAGGTTCGTAAGTTTGTTAAAGACAAAATATATAACCGAGTCAAGAAGACATTTCCAACGTATAAAACATCGATAACGATTCGATTCCACCATTGAACCGGTTTCATTCCAAAGATAGGCAATTCCACACTATTACAAACAAACACTTACTAAAAATGTCACTGTTGTAAAGCGTGGTGCACACATGAGCTCGTTAACGATCGATTTATTGACTGAAGCTATCGATTGTGTACGTTTACCGTTTGATTCTTCGTGGACTCTTTTAATGATACATTTTCAAAACAACTTTACTTCAATTTGTCTTTTTCTGTATTTATTTGTGGGCAACGGTAACTGTTGAATAACACTAAAGTTCTAGACAGCATAAATACTATCTAGAACTTTTATTTTTAGATAGCGCAAGATATTAAGTGATGTTTGAAATATAATAGAAAACTTGAATCGATTTAATTTTGGAGTTTTTAAGCAATACGTCATTTTTCACTTCAGTGACCAAGTGCTGTAACGGACACATTAAATGGATGCTATCATTTAAATCATATTATTAGTAATCGTAAAACAACAATAGAGTTCCTATCAAGCTTTATGGAAATAGAAATGTTAATTTTATGCTACCATTCATTCATAAACAATAACATCAATAGAGCCTTTTCCTTTATTAGACTTCAATAGACCAGAATTCAATCGCGAATATAAAACAGATTGCCGTTTTAATTAAGTTAATAATGGTCACGGTTATACAATTATGCCTGAAGTCGTGATTTATCGCACCTGCCGTCCGTTAATATTATTTATTAATTTTTAGAAATTTTCCACGCACTCTTAGAAAATTGAAATCAAAATCGAATTCGATAATGTCTATTTTGAGTTGATGGGACTACATCGAGCACACAGCCAAACAAAAACCGTAACATTGTTTTATTTCATGTAGTGATGTGATAATAGACGAATGTTTACCTTTTCCTACTCACATATGCCTTACCTTTGCAACGCTCCATGGAGCGTATCAAATAGCCATCGATGTTTAAGATCGAGAGCCAGTGTGTACACGGTATGCGATAGGTCACTGACCCCGCGCGATGCGGGCTCCAAATTCGGTAGTGAATGCCGTCGGGGACATTAATCGGACACTACTTGGATCACTTGGGAATGAAGATGAGGCAAAAACGAATGTTTGTACAGCCGGTTATTAAATCAAATGTAACGGACACTTACCTACTTGGTACTTCGTCGGTTACAACTTCCTTTTGAGTTTTTTGGTAATTTGTAGCTTGTCAAAAATTAAAGCCTGAAAACATTTTGGTCAGTCGTGTCGGTCAGGTGATTGGCATTTTTGATATCAGAAACCAGCTATGTTCTAGTTTCTACAAATGAATTGCTTGCTGCCTACTGATATCTAAAATATTATTGCAATGAACAAGATTAACAGTCATTATATTCCTAGAATTATCTACTCTGTTATCAACAACTGAAACAAGGGAATAAACAACCAATTCACGTGTCAAATTAGCAACGCTCAAAGTGACTTAATCGATTCGTCATGTCTTATCATTTAACTTGAATCGATTACACGATTGGGGACTGGCAATATGAAGTTATGCCATCCAACCAGTCCTGCTCTTAGAGTAATTCTTATTATGATTATTTTACGCATGGGCGCAGCTCTCTGTTACGCCCTATTGCCTTTTAATTCGTCATTTTTGTACCGGATAAAATCTCTAAGAAATTCCTCGTCATTACAAAAATTTTCGCAATCACGGTCAATAATATTTAGAAGAACAAATGTTGTTTAAAGTAAACATTTTGATGGATTCCTTTAATGTAGAAGAAAATAAATCTAAACATTTTGCCATTGACTGCAGATAGATCCACTGCAATGTTCAGCAACACGTTTTAAAAGTTACGTAACACAGATAAATCAACTCCGAATTAATGCTTCGAGTCCATCATTAACATAAACAACATGAATTTTAAATTACGAAATTCTACATCAGAATGTGAATTCTTATAGAAAGGGAAAACGAGAAATTAGATTACAGCTTCCCTCAGCGAATGAGATATTAATGTACAAGACGGCATTACTGACAAAATTGCTTTGACCGCATTAATTCAACGGCTATAAAGTTACCTGTTGAGAGTCTCTAGGGACCCTTCAAAGGGATCTAGGGCGGGACTAAATTGTCTTACTTAAGTAGCACAAAGTAGCTACATCAAAGAACGGGAGACGAAACGATTTCGTCTGTTTATGTACTTGGAGTTTTGTCTGATACTTTATTGCATGCTTTATTCTGTTTACGAACCTATTCGAAGTTTTACGGCTTTATAGCAGTCGGGTCAGCATTTGATGAGTTCTCTCGATTATTGCTTGTGACGTCATTTTGTCATGTGTGTTTACTTTGCTCTATTTACGAGTGTACGTATATTAGCTCACCTGTGCTAATGTTTTAAATGTAACATTGATGAATTGTCCGTTTCTTCTGTTGTAATGATAAATAGTAGCATTGTCGTACTAAAATATCACATTAATAAATTATTTCTGGCAAATGTTCAAAACCGTCGATGAAATATTTAGTCAGTTTGAAAAGGGATACTTCAAAACTTATCATTTAAGACTGAACTACAAATACTCAAGAATGGCAGGAATTCTAAGCAAGTGTTGATTTAAATCCACTTGAAAGTACTATTGTTGACAAAACATATTTATCAACGAATGAATCATCTCACTATCGTTCGGCTATAACGATAAAGAAGTAGAACGTTCGAAACACCTGATGACATACTTTTGTTAACATATCTTTGTTTTTCTTTTACAGGTAAATACAGGTATTTGTAAGCATTTGCTGAGCATCGTAGTGATAGACAACGCAAGAGTTGGCAGAACTGAGGCGCGGTGCGGGGCCACGTTCTGTGTGTGTATTAGTGTATGTAAAGGCATACGAGCGAGTTAGAACAGAGCCCTCGGTGTGGTCGCGCGTTTACATCGTACCTACCTATTGTACCATAATATTAAATAAAATATTATGTATAAAGTTTAGTATTATCTTTTAGTCAGAAGCGGGATTTGAACCTAGTGTTAAGTGACTATTATCATAAACTATCTAATCGTGAATTGTGTGAAAACTGAATAATAAAAACTTGTGAATTCTGTGACGTATTACGTCACCCGCGCGGCGGCGGTGACGTATACGCATCGGGGAAGAACCGATTAGCGTACGGACTCTACACCGCTGTGCTGTGCTTGTTTACATTAACATTCTGAGAATTGGTGAGCTCGTTTCATGTTATCGTAAGATTACGAGGTACAAGGTGCCTTGAATTATTATTTCGGTTATACTACTTATGTGATATAGCTGTTGAACTTTAAGACTGTGAACATTCTTTGTGTTACTTGTGCTATCGTGTTCTAATTTTAGAACAGTAAAACTTACCTTTAGTGATTATTTTATGTGACATATTAGTGCGGAAGAACTTTATTATAAAAGTTAACATGGGGCGGCATAAAAAACGCTCAAAAAGGGATGGTTCTTCGTCATCATCGTCTTCCAGTGGTGATGATAGACGTAGTAAAAGAAGAAAACGTACTGCCGAGAAGCTTAGGCACCGGGACGAGAGAATTGAGGCACTTGAAACTTTAGTACGTCAAATTCGGAGTGACGCAACTCCAACGTCGCCTGAAGCCAGCGGTAGCGCTAGCGCTACTAGTGTTGCACCGACCCCCTCAACTAGTCGAGAGATACGCTACATTGGGCGCAATGATGCCGTACCAGAATTTGACCCTCAAAAATCCGCCGTACCCATAGACCAATGGATTCGTAACATTGAGTCTATCGCTACCATGTATGGATGGGACGAAAGAACAATAATTTGTAATTGTACATCAAAACTGCGTGGTTATGCAAAGAATTGGTACGAGCGTCTAGAGGATTACGATATATCGTGGTCCGACTGGAAAGCTCGTCTGTCCAAAGCATTTCCATTCACCAAAAATAAATCCACGATGTTGCGCTCCTTGGTAAACGACGTTAGAAGGATAGATGAGGATCCTATTAAATTTTATTATGAAAAATTAGGACTTGGAATGTCGTGTGGTCTACCAGATGACCTAATTACCGAAACGATTATAGGAACCATTGGAGATAAAATGATTGAAGTTGGCGCTGTTTCTGCGGGCTGTCGGAATACTACAACACTACTCAGTTACTTAGGAAACATTCATCCCGGTGATATTCAATCTGAGATGAGAAAATCAAGGGAGCACCTAAGTCGAGTTGACGGTGCATGTTACATTTGTGGAAGGATGGGACACAAAGCCAGAACATGCAGATCTGGGAAAAATAAACCACCAATGCCCAGGGAATGTTAGCCGCTTTCGAAAGATTTACTAAGACTTTTGGATACCCCACGCGAATAGTCAGCGACCGAGGAACAGCGTTTACCAGTCACAAATTCAAGGACTTCTGCAAAGAACATGGAATACTGCACATATTGAATGCTGTAGCATCACCTCGTGCTAATGGCCAGGTCGAGCGATTTAATCGCACTATTTTGGATTCCCTTGTGACGGGTGTAGGAGATGATCAAAAGGGTTGGGTGAAATTTTTGCCTAAAGTACAACTTGGTCTGAATTCCACTGTGTGTAAAGGGACGGGTAAAACGCCGTTAGAGTTGGTTTGTGGCCTTCGTCCACGGTTATCAGCAGATTTGGTTGGACCAGTTCTTAGTACTGATCTACCGGCTCTACGGGCCGAAGCAGCAAGTATGAAAGAACGAAATGCTACCAACATGAAACGATTGTTTGATAAGAAACGTAGAGATGCACCTCAGTATCAAGTTGGAGATTTAGTCATGGTCGAACGAAGGGTGATAAAAAAAAAGGCATTACAAGTGGAAAGTTAGTGGACAGATATGCTGGTCCCTACAAAGTTATCGCGGCGCTACCTCATGATCGTTACATAGTTCGATCATTTGCCAAGGGTAGGCGCGGATACCAAAACACAATTGCCGTTGACCACATGAAGCCCTGGTGTAATCAGGCATTTTCTGATAATGAGTCAGGGAGTGATGACAACTAATGTCAAGAATGAAGCCATTACCTACAGTTACAAATGTTGCAAAGATTGCCTGCTCCGGCAGATGTATTTGACGATTGCCTGCTCCGGCAGATGTATTTGACGATTGCCTGCTCCGGCAGATGAATGTGATGATTGCCTGCTCCGGCAGATGAATGTGATGATTGCCTGCTCCGGCAGATGTATTTGATGATTGCCTGCTCCGGCAGATGTACTTATGTGATGATTGCCTGCTCCGGCAGATGTATTTGATGATTGCCTGCTCCGGCAGATGTATATGATGACTGCCTGCTCCGGCAGATGTATTTGATGATTGCCTGCTCCGGCAGATGTATGTGATGATTGCCTGCTCCGGCAGATGTATGTGATGATTGCCTGCTCCGGCAGATGTATGTGATGATTGCCTGCTCCGGCAGATGTATGTGATGATTGCCTGCTCCGGCAGATGTATTTGACGATTGCCTGCTCCGGCAGATGTATGTGATGATTGCCTGCTCCGGCAGATGTTTGTGATGATTGCCTGCTCCGGCAGATGTATGTGTTGATTGCCTGCTCCGGCAGATGTATGTGATGATTGCCTGCTCCGGCAGATGTATGTAATGATTGCCTGCTCCGGCAGATGTATGCGATGATTGCCTGCTCCGGCAGATGTATGTGATGATTGCCTGCTCCGGCAGATGTATGTGATGATTGCCTGCTCCGGCAGATGTATTTGATGATTGCCTGCTCCGGCAGATGTTTGTGATGATTGCCTGCTCCGGCAGATATTTGTGATGATTGCCTGCTCCGGCAGATGTATGTGATGATTGCCTGCTCCGGCAGATGTATGTAATGATTGCCTGCTCCGGCAGATGTATGTGATGATTGCCTGCTCCGGCAAATGAATGTGATGATTGCCTGCTCCGGCAGATGTATGTGATGATTGCCTGCTCCGGCAGGATGATTGCCTGCTCCGGCAGATGTATTTGATGACTACCTGCTCCGGTAGATGTGTTTTAATTGTCGAGTTACTGAAGAAGACTGGTTTCTAATTGTGAATCCTAGTACGTGAAAAAAAAAATGAACATCGCGATGAGGACATCGTCTGTGTCAGGATAGCCGAACTGATAGACAACGCAAGAGTTGGCAGAACTGAGGCGCGGTGCGGGGCCACGTTCTGTGTGTGTATTAGTGTATGTAAAGGCATACGAGCGAGTTAGAACAGAGCCCTCGGTGTGGTCGCGCGTTTACATCGTACCTACCTATTGTACCATAATATTAAATAAAATATTATGTATAAAGTTAAGTATTATCTTTTAGTAGAAATATATCAGTAAGTTATTAAAGGAAGGAGCAACAACACACAGCACAACAGCTTTGAAACTTTCTCAATTTTTAATCAGTGGAGATTCGACAACTCCAAAATATTCACAGAATTGTTAAAAGTTAACATCATTATAAGCTTAAGCTTCTATTTGCATCTGCTTCACCCCGCTTTTAAAGCAATAACAATAAAGTTATCAACTGCAGGCTTGTTTGCAAAAGCGTCGCCGCTAATATTTTCTCTACGGCCAGACTCAATGCATTTTTATCTTCAGAACAAATTCGACCTTAAACAAATGCAGAAAGTGCTTATTTTGAACTAAATTCGAATATACTAAGACAATTTAAACCTTAATTGAACAGATATAGAGTTGAAATTTAATTAGTAGCGGTACAAGTCACGCTGTCTGACTCGAAAGTGTCGCAACCCGCCCTATCGAATGTCACAGACATGGCTCTGTTCACATAAAGTAGCTAAAATAAGTCCTCTGATGTCGCTGCTCTATGTAGGAAGTGCATCTATTTTATAGGGTCGTAATAACCAGGACGGACAATCTACTATCATTTGATTATATCACCCATCAGTTTCATCTCTTCATAAATATTTCCTGCAGGTTTTGATTCTGGTGATCTTCAGAATGATATAATTCTTGGTATGAATTTTTGAATAGTGTGATTTAACTGGAGTGTTTAAGCTTAACGAGTTAGTGTGTAAAGGAGGCATAGAATCTTTTGTCCAGAATGTCATTTGCACAAAAACTAGTCCAATTATTCTTTGATTCTCGGAACAGGTCTGGAGCTTGTTCCACTTGGGACTACCTTTTTTTCTAGAGCAGTTTGTTCTTGTTTTATTGAGCTTCGTTACAGACGCAATATGTTTGGCTGGCGATTCTGCGGAGATATATCGTTTGTTAGTTCACGTTGGGATCTCATTACTTTCACATTGACATATTTACTTAATTGGACTTAGAGAGATGGGGTTCGTTTTACGATATAGTTTTACCAAGTTTATTAAAACATCAATTTCTTTTTCGTATATCACGAGGCTTTTGTTCAATTATCTGTGTCACCTTTGCGGCAAGCTTCAAATATTTATTGACTTACGAAATAGGAAGCGGAAATGGTAGGTACAAAATATATTTCACAGTACTGTACAGGTTGCTAAGGTTCAGACTGCCTTAGGCACAGCGAGTAGGAATGTATGTAATTGCTGCAAGCCACACCTCCTCAGTTACCAGTAAATCAAGAAAGTGAATCGTTCCATTTCCCTGACCGACTATAAAAAAATGTTGGTGCGGGAAAAGTAGGGAACTAAAACCAATAAAAAGTTTTTTTTTATTGAAGTAGGTATTTTAGAATTAGAAGGACATAAAGTTCTGCACATATACAAGAATTAAACTCGTTTGATTTACTTGAGCAATTCGTTTGACATGATTTACGATTTAATTGAAGCAATTAAAGCAGTAACAGACTGCATTAAGTTGCCTGATTAACCTAATCTGTACGTAGATCATTTTGCATCATTTGACTCAGAAATTCTTATTCATGACGGAGAACTGTGACGTCAATAAACTTTTGTGCTTTGTAAACCGTCTGTTATGAAATAGCTTTAATAAAAAGAGGTCAATGGCCATCTCATTATTATGTAAAATCTCATTGTGTCCCAAATCCCAAAGGATGGCTCACTGGCCGAGTTTGAAAGGAGGTTTTATTCACCCATCCCATTCCGGCCGGACAGTTGACATATTGAGAGACGAACTCCAACCTTCGTTCAATATTTACCCAGTGGGATAACATTCTTTTCCGTAAAAGTATGTATATCCTTGTCACAGTTTTTGGTGGATATTTTTCATTGTAATGCTTGACAGGCGAAACATATTTCAGTCATGCAGTAGGTACGCGTATTTGTAAATTGAATTTTTCGATATGAATTTTCTCTTTTGTGTTGGTCATTGGCATGCCATTTCCATCATGCCCAGCGTTATTGTTTCACTTTTAATTATTTATTGTATCGTTTTTACCGTCATGCCTTTTATCATTTATGGACATGTTGATTCGAAAAATCAACCATTGTACTAAAATATTTTGAATTATTTTCATTTTATTAGTCAGTCAGGCTTTATAAACATCATCCAATCTGCTACTGCCCAGTAAACTTCCGATAAACTACTTTATATTTACCAAGAAATCCCATATCTTATATTCTCAATAGCATCAAAAGATTCTGCATTAGTTTCGGGCTGTCGATCCCGTCAAATTCTTTGTACCGTCCCCTATAGCCCGAAGGTCTCTAACCCCTTGTATCCATTTGACGAGAACCTCTGTACACACCGTGCTTTTACAATCTATTTGTAAGAAGATGAGTATATAATTCTCCCCCAGTAAGAAGCGACGCGGCGTTTTTCATTCCCTCCAGGGCACCCCTAGATGGATTACGGTGTGTGTTTCGTTGAAATGAGGATGGTTTATTTGAATTCCTTAATTAATAAAAACATGGTACCTATTTGCTTTTAGGTATTCGTAGTGGCTACCTGAGTTGTGCACATAATTAGTGTATATGCCTACGTTATTCCGAAATATTTTTTACCTCAAAATTGACATCATTCAGCTGAGGTTTGAGATTGGGACCTCATTGCTGATACTAACATTCACGGTTCAGAATTTGGAATGATACCTACTAACTTCACAACAGTCTCAAACTTTGAATTTGTGACACTTGAAATGAGAGTTCTTACTTTCTTGTGTGATTTTTCAGACATCAAAGTCAGCGAACCGCTGTCGCTTTTCGTGAAAAGCTTTTTACCTGTCGTTATCTTTCCTTCACCACGTAAAAGCTAAGCACTCAGCTTTCTATAAAAAGCTTTAAACTTTTTCAAAGCTCTATTAAGACACTGACAAGCAAATTGCATGACCTAATCACCATGTACTATTTAAAATGCAAATAGACACTATTATGTAGTAGTTAATAACCGTAATAATAAATATTTTTCCATGATATTTGACGCTTACAAGACGATTTGCATCCAGCAGCAACATAATCACTAGCGTATGCCTTTGTTTACTGAGCAGTATAAACAGCCGGACATGTGAGAGTCGAAACGATTTGTTTATTTTTCTCATCACCGGTAGCCTTTTGTGTGTTATCCTGTATACTTACTTTGATTTGTATAACAGGAAGTTTAGTAAGGAAATATATGGAGAAATTGTATGAAGATTAAACTGATTCATAATGTAATGGTTCGGTTTCAAATTAGTTTATCGCGATCGATTTCTGTAATTCTATATCGTAGAGAGGCTTCTGTAGTACGTAAGTACGTTTAAGACAAATGGTGAATTGGAGCATATCTACATTGCTTTATATTACTTCTTCTTGAATGATCTATAACGCAATATTATATGTATAAACTAATCACTGTTGACCTACGATGCAAAGAAAAGAAAACGTTCCAGTATTGTCTGGTCTGCCAAGACGGCCACTTATTCAGTCGATAAATTCGACTCCCTAGACGTTCTTTTAAGCCTGACTTATCGACTAATTCCACCAATTTATTAAGCCAATACTGCATTAATCGAAGAAGTCTTGTATTTTCTATAAGCCTGCAAAGGCGCTCAGACCGTATTCCATGTAGGTACATTGGTAATACCAATACATGGGCAAAACTTAGAAAAAAATTTGAGTTACAAAAATAACCTCCATAATAATTATGGGAAAACTGAGAATCAAAACGAAAAAATACCGCATAAGCACATACCTGTATATTTTTAACTAAACACACATTCCTTACTATTGTTATATTCGTAAACAAAGTGGGTCAAGTTATTTTCGCGAACGACTCAAGCAAAAAAAACGTGGCTGTCGACGTCGACGGAAACTCATTGAGAAGATCGTAAACGAGACAAGTGAGAGAAACAATGTTTATACTTACGGTCGTTCACCATTGTATGGCGTTAATGTGGGTCGATGGTATGTACATACGAGTACCTACGTTGTTGCTGTGTCTGCGCCGCATGTCGACGTCGCGGGCGCATAGCGTGATCATGCGTTATTTTTTCAATTGGTCTCGGATTAAATTAATTTGAAAGGGGAAGCACCAGGGTAGGCGGGGAAATTCAATTATTTTTAGGTTTTTTGCAATTTACAAGTCAGTGTCGGGTTGTATGTCGATTAAAATATCATTTACGTCCGAACTTAATAGCAACTAGTAATTTAAATTAAATATTTTATTGTAGTTAAGTTAGGTTCGGCTTGTTGTGGTAGTAATCTTTTTCTGTATCCTTTCTTCTAACGTGTGTTATGTTAGTGGTAATTATGGAATGTCCAATCCATATTATTTGCCCGGAAAGCTGATCCATTTGTCAAATATCAGCAGTCATCGTTTTCTTAGATCAGAATATAAATTCTTAATAATTGTTTGAAATTTAGAACGGGAGAACTGTATTGTATTGTGTACCTTGATTGAAGCAAAACAGAATGCATATCAGCCGTTTATCGTCTGTTATAGATCGTAAAAGTTAATTAGGTGATCGCTTTTTGTTATTAATTTATTGGTTGGTTGGTTTGTTTTAACAGAAAACGGCTCAGTGGGTCAGATTACTTAATAGTTACAAAGTAAATATTTAAATTTCCCTTTTACACTGCCTATACGGTAGATTTGCTAGCGTTACATCGTGTTCTGTGCAACTTAATAAATCTCGACATCGTATAAGGTCGGATGTACCAATACAGAGAGTTTGCACATCTGACCTTATGCTTCTGAACATAAGGTAGGACAGTGAAATACAAAGATTTTAGACATTCGACCTCATGCTTGTCATGTTGAGAAATAAATAATGGTTCCAGAGGCTAGCACAAGCACGCGGTGCATAACGATTTTTTAATTTAAAATACAACTGTCCTATAGCATTTTAGTATTTTTGCAACAAGCACAATCAGTATCATCCCTAGATATGAATAAATTCTTAAATGATCTAAAGAATCAAAATAAAGTAATTATTATTTATGTGAAACGAGTATTTAAAATTTTAAAATCGTCGTATTTACGTTTCGCTTACACCGCGCGCTCGTGCTAGCTCTTCTTTCCTCGATTAAACAATAACAAGTCACATTGCGAAGGAAATTTAAGTAAATATGTATGTAAGGAAACCAAGAAAACATGGCCCAATCGCTTAATACGCGCCTCATACAATCTACTCTGTTTATTTACTCTGGCACCCTTCTAAGTAATTAAAGTGTCAAACTGGCAGACTTACGACTGTTTTCTTAAAACTCTTCCGTATCATAGAAAATTATAAAAACATGCTTTATTGTAGTAGATAATATATAAATCACTTGGTTGGATGTAAACGTTTACATCCAACAAATTATAATGTTTATGTTATTTAATACGCGGCTAAATGGAGAACGGATGTAAAATAAACACCCTGTATACGTTTAAACTTTAGTAGATCGATTTATTCGCTTTATTATGGAAATAATGTTGTTTGACAATTAACGAGTTCGCCTTCGTGTATTAAATCTTGTTTTGATGTATTTTACTTGGTGTGGCAGAAAACGTTTTATGTGTAGATAGTTGTTATCGTTTCAAGTGTTTTTGTTTTTTAATCAATAATGAGTACTTTATGAAATTGTGGTGGTTTGATGTAGGTTAACAACCTTTGCATACTTTTAGATAAAAACCTTGAATACGTCTGTTTTCACATAATTATTATGCTGCGAGCTAAAAGGGATTTGCAAATTATTGTAGCCAGTTGTTTCATTTTCAGAAAAAAACGGTACTTTTCAAGAATATCAAGTTCGGTACAGCAGTATTTTTGTAAACCTAACAAAAGTGTGAAACGATAATAAATACAGAACAAACAAACAATAACCACTTTGTACTTTGATATAAACACGCTTTAAGAATAAAAACCTTAACTCCGCAACAATCAAATCTCGATTTTCTTCACAAAGAAAAATATTATGTATGTTCAAGGCCGTTTCAATAGGTTTTTGTCATTCTGAAATTCAACTTAGTTGAATGTACTTAAAGTTGACAATTGTATGTTGCAGTACCTAATATCGCTTGCTTTAGTACATTATTTACAACGTATTGTATGTTTTGTAACTAAGGTATACTGGAACGTAAATACCTGACCTACTCAGGTGTTTAATTTTAAACACATATTTTTTGTTGAAATCTTGTTAACAGTTAGTCTAAACTTTAAATTAAAACAGGTTTGACAGATAAAATGCATGTTAACCTTGGTTATTTACGTTGTGATATTTTTTGTAATAAATTCCAGCGTTTAGTAACTGTAAAATGTGTATTAGTAGTATTATTTTTAAACTACACTGGCCTGCAAAACTAAGTATCACACTTTTAAAATTGCAATAACTTTTTAAGTACACAAGATATACTGACTCAAAAAACAATTTAATTTTGTACTTAAAAACTTCATAGTCGGTAACCTTCTTTTAAGAAATGGCTGAAAAAACTTTAAAATCAAAAATAATCCTTTTCGAATTACAATTTTACCATTCATTTTTTGTTTTCAAGTTTTTTCTTGATCGATGATAACTTGTCACAAAAGCTAAGTTAGACAACAGCACATAAACTTATTTATCATGCCTCTTTTCTTCTCACGCACAGAGTTAGTGGCCATAGAAAATGGCACTCTGACTGGGGAAAGATATTCCAAGAGATTCTCAATGAGTATGCAGGGCCGTATTTAGTAAATATGGGTGATGGATCGATGCTGATGCATGATAATGCCCGGCCACACACGACTCGGGCCGTGCAAGAGTATATTCAGAAGGTTGGTATCAGAGTGATGGTTTGGCGGGATCAGAGGGATAGTTACTAATGTATAATTAACTATAGTTTCTAAGAAGGCTGATAAAAATTGCTATAAAACGTTTTTTTATTTTAAATCTCTAACTTCTATAGTTTAGAAAAAATTTAAATTTTAAAAATGTAGTTAGTTTTGCAGGCCAGTGTAGTTATTCGTCGAAGGCTAAATTAAAGACATTTAATTGAACTCGTAGCTAAATAATAACAGCAATCGCGATTCAGGTTAAGCCGCGTCGGCTAGGTTGGTCCGTGGATGGGTGACCACCCATTACATACCGAGTTTCCTCCGTGCCTCGGAAAGCACGTTATGCCGTTGGTCCCATCTGTCAATTGTAGATCTTTGACAGTTGTTATGTAGTCAGTGGCCCGAAAGTCTGACAGCCAATGGGTATGGTTTATTACCCTGTACTAACTGGGTTGTAGAGGTCAGATAGGCAGTTGCTCCATTTAAAATAGTGGTATTCAGCTGCATCTGCTGAGGCTGGAACCCAACATAATTGGGATAAGGCTAGGCAGATGATGAAATTATCAATTTTATTATAGATCGCCAATATCATCATCATCAGCCCGGAATCAATCGCAGACTGTTGTCTCATTACTGTTAACCAGGGTCATCTCACCGCTGGGCAAAGGCCATGACTTTCAGGCCTTTCGATCCAGGGTGAATGTGGACCACTGATTGTTGATGTTGCATAATATCAGCTCGTCGCGCTATCTTCTTCCGGCTTGTCTTCATAGGCCTCATGTTTTGGTTTAATCTGTTTTCGAATCTGAGTAATTCTAAAGTGCTTTCTCTGGAATCAGTGCTTTATTTACTGTGGTGTGCTCCTCGAATTCCAAGACCGTTGTTACTGACCTCTGGTAGGGCGGCCTAGACAGTTTATAGAAGGCATAACTAGCATGAAAACTATATATAAACACCGATGGTTTTCATTTCACTAAAATAAGAGTAATGAAAGATATTGAAAAATAAAAGTGTTTATACCTATTTTGACAGATACAGATAAAGTTTTAATTGATCCTACATAGTACACGTATCAATTGCGCTGAAAATTTTCATTTCCACATTTTTCACTAACAACCGCCGGAAAAACAAGCTTGAAACTAGAAATAAAATAAATAACATTTCCCTATTTCGCGAACAATAATTTTTGACACACACAGTTTGGTATATTTGCATTTTCATATCAAAGTTGTGCCGTTATGTTACAGTGGGGAGTTAAAAGTTAGTTATTCCATGGTTTAGTATTCCATTGGTTAGCGACTTTGCAGACACTCACTGTATGTACAATGTACATAGTTACGTATAAAACTTTGTGTAACTTTACAGGATTAAATGTTATATTGCTAAGTAATATTAATAGGTTGTTCTCGTAAGTAATGTTCGAGGGAAAGTTTTGTGTCGTGTTAAAAGATAAGTGGTACGGAAATAATGTCACTAGATTATAATTTTTTTTATTTATGATTTTTGAACTTTTAATAACGAACAATATTATTTGGAATTGGTTTAGCCAATCAAACTGTTGATGAACGAATCCTATTTTTCTTCCAAAAGTTGAAAGCCATTCTATTTTTCAAACAGTCCTAAGTATTTTTCAACTTCTACACAACTCAACACAAACTTCGAATAGGTACACTTGTCGACAGGTTTTGGAATTTCGGCGCTTAGTAAAACGTTGTAAATCCAACAGCATGCTCAATTTTAGTATTCAATCAATTTTAGTATTCAATATCACAGACACACTATTTCACTCTAATCGTAGTAGCAACTTCAAGCTCAACTGCAACTTGCAACCCACTGCCCTGTTATCAACGCCCTTTCGCCCGAATCGTCGATGTCGAAAGAATCATAAAAGTATCGACATCATTTTTACCTATCGATGATTTTCAAATTTATGTTTTTTTTTTAATATTTAGGTTGCTTTCGATAAATTCTAAAACAATTATCTACATACATCGGCAAAAAATGTTAAGATATTGGTGTTTATACTGGCTTCTAAAGAGGAAGAAGTTTTTAATTCAACCTGTTTACAAAGTACACAGTCGACTCAACAGACAGACATAATTATTTACGGATCTGGACTTCAGTCGTTCGAGCTAGAACGTATAAATGGGTGTTAAATTTCACCAAAACCGTCGATATTTTCGCGACAAGCCTATCGGTGTCTACCTAGGTATAATACCGGCTATGCAGACTTCCTTTGTGGTCGCAGCTGTCGCCTGGAGCCTGAAATTCGCTGACAGCTAGCCGCCTTTATATTTAGGTACTATCTAGCTATCTAAGTTATATATCTCGCTTTGAGGATACAATCCCCGACATTGCACGTATTTGTCAGGCTTTGTATTATTGGTGTAAACGTGTGAAGCGATCCTTTGATAGACTCCTTTTTTGATTTCGATAATGATAAATCGTTTTAATCACTTTTCTTGATGTTTATTACATGATTTTGTCAATAAAGAACTTTTACCTATGGTTTTGCGTGGAGGTTAGAAATTATCCCACGGGATCGTATTACTGGGATAAAATATCCTATGTCCAAATTCAGATCATGGTCTATCCGTGTGTCACACATTCAAATTGATTCAGCCGTTCAGGCACGAAAACTTCCTTATTGTTTTTCTTTCGATCTGAAAGAAGTGCGACTACATAGTAATCTTTACGATTTAGGTGTAACTCTATTGCCAAGGAATAATTTATGTTTACCCAAGTCTACAATGATTTAATCTCTTGGAAATTTCATCAGATATAATGGAAAACGAACTTTTTCTACCTCTTTGCGATTATAGCTATGTATGTCCATAATGTTTCGGTTAAATGGGCAGGAATAAAGCCGGTAAATATTGTAAGTTACGTAATTTAGGCTAAATGTCAATGTTGCTGCAATTGGATAAGAAACCTTTTTAATTGAAATGCAATACTTTCCTTGAATTTGGTTCAAGTTGATCAACAGTCAGGTGGTAGGTATACTAGGTGTACAGGGTAAAGTTTACGAAACCACAAATGTTGCCCTCTCGTAGCATAGATAACGTTGTAAATAAATTGATTAATAAGTCCTTTAACTTGAAGTCGTATAACATGTAGGTATCTAAATTTAATATACTTGTTCAACCTCGACAAATTACTTTCGAGTTTGATGATGCGATAAAGATGTAAGTTAGAACAACTATACTAGTTAAGTTTCAACAATTATGAGGTACCTTATACAATAAGGTGGGGAAACTACTAAATGACATCACATTACAACACTCGTGGCAAAAGAATCTCGAAAATTCAAATTCTTGAATTTAATGCAGATAGGGGGGAATCACCCATAAAAATTCTATTGCCACACTTAAAATCACTATTTGACTGGAAATTGTTTTCAATAAAAGCCATAAAACTAAAAAAGCGTATAATGTCTGGCGTCGGAGTGTGGTTTAGAATATATTACGTATATTGTAACGTTATTCACGAAAAGTGATAAAGGTTTTAAGCATTACCGAACTTACCGAACCAGATTCTTCAAGTAAAATTTTTAGTATTTTTTTACTTTAAAATGTGTTAGCATTTCTTTGTCACAATGATAATGTTAATCAAAAATGTTTACTTCTTGTCTTTATTTTTTTTTTCATTGATTACCATTAGATTGCGATTTTCAAAGGTCTTCAAAATATATATATATAATTATTTATATTAGTCCTCGTAATACTGTCTTGAATTTTGTCACTTATTGATTTTTTTGGAAAACTAGAAGAGCAGAGGAAGACACAGGAAACTATGGATAGATTCTTTGAAATATGTTATTACTAGAAATATGGTAAATACTGAGTGAACAGCTGATCGGGCTGATAAAGAGGAATTAGAAAATCTAGATGCTATATGAAACCACTTCCAAATAAATAGAAACAGGACAGGAGGCAGATGAATGATGATACTTAACTATAGACCGTAGCAATTAAGTCACAATTCACATTAACACGAATCTTACACTACAAAACATTCCCCAAACATAGATTGATAGAGCTACGTTGACATTTGAAACAGATTCAGAATCAATCGACAGTAAAATGATGATGTCTCTCATGAAAACGGCTGTGGACGATAAATTATCGACATTTACAAATTAGACTCATTGGTGCCCTAATTGGCACTTATATTATTAAATCAGTTTCGAAACATTACATCCTACAGTAGCAAACTATGTTCACTATCGTAATCAAACATTCGATACACAGATCAGATAATATAATTAGGTAGATTAAATTGTAGATAGTCAGTTCTTATATTAAGAAACTAATTTTGATATAGAAATCATGCTATCGTAAGGAAAACTTTGAGAACGGACAACAATCGCAAAAGACTTGACAATTATCGCAAATAATACCATAATCGAATGATGAGCATTCTTCCAAAAATTATAGAATTGAGTTCTTCTTTTAGGGTTCTGTAGCTAAAGGGTGTCAACGGGACCTTTTACTGCTTCGCCGTCTGACCGTCCGTCCAGCCACATGTTTTTATAGAGTGTGTTAAATATTAAACAAGAAACGGTGGTACAGAACCCTTCGTATGCGAGTCCAACTCGCACGTGGTTGTTTTTTTATACATTCAAAATACTAATTCTTCATTAACCTATTGAGTATCAACACATATGACAGGCGGCCTCGCTTGCGGTTGCCAAACATCGTGTTTGCGGTCGCGTCGCTCTACTAATCTTCAAGGTGATTGGCTATGAAACTAGCGCAGCACTTGTTGCATCGATAATTAGACTCATTCATAAAGATAATAGCACGTAATCGTTTATTATGTTTTAGTACGTGCGTGCGAGATTCTGAATTGGTACTGACAGCTTGAGAGGAGATAAAAATGATGATTTTACATTGTTTACATTCTCTAGCAATGAGTGTATTGAGAGATTTCTTTGGACGGATGATGATATCAGTGTACTGATAGCATCTGAGGTTGATAAAGAGATAAGCTGCAATGTCCACGTGGCACTTTGTTTGCTAAGTAGAGCAATTGATCTTTTTGGGATACAGTAGCAATGTCTAGACAAATTTTAGTCTAACATAGAAAATCAATTAGATGCTTAGTCTGCAGGTTTGAATTACATTTGCTACGTAATTTTCAAAAATAGCAGAATTTTTCGAAAACTATTTTAAAGTGTGTATGCAGTAAGAATGTAGTTTCAGTCAAATTATATCGCTGAGAATATAAACCTAGATTTTTAAGCACAAACCAGACTGTTAACACCTAAATGACCTATAAAGTAATCTAGCTCTAACAGCTTCATAAATCTAGATACAAACTTCACAGCAGCATGACCCGCAAATGTTTCTGACGCAAACGTTTACTTTACGAGATTCCAAGAAGAGACGGCATGAGGAGAAGTACTATAAAGTAAAAAAATAAAGAATAATACGTCTGTTTTATAAATCTGCGAAGTCGTCGCGGTATTTTCACTTTATCTACAGACACAGCCTGTCGTAAAACATTCAGGCGAGACGAGTCTGCCTCCAGCGAGACAACCAGACAGTTCCTAGATTTATTTATCTGTGGTTTAATTTATTATAAGAAGAGAGAGAATGTGATGTTAATTTATATTAATATTCCACGGTGTTTTATTTAATACATCTTTATTATTAATTTTCAAATTTGAAATGAATTACTGGTGTTCGTTTTATATCTTATCTTCACCCCTGTTCTGATATTCAATTAATACAATAGGGAGTTCTATTGTAGATAAAATATTTGTGATAGAGGCAGTCCAACTACCCTTTGACAATTCGCCATGTGTAGAAACCATAGTTAGTAATAATATAAATAAATCATACTTAACTACGTCTTGAGAAATTCATACGCCATAATTAATTTAATATAACAAAGTGAAATCATACTGCATTGTTTCATTCACAAGTTTTTTCACATGTTCCGCTACAATAAAACGTTCTAGTACAATGACCTCTCCACGTATTCTGTAATCCTTTATTATTTGCAAATGCAGCTCTATTGTGGTTGGTATTACTTCAGTTTGAATAAGAGGTACATTAGGTATTTATCTATTTATTATTTTGTACCTATTCAATTTTATAATAATAAGCCGTTCATTTACAGGTAACAAAGACCCATAGATAAATAGCTTCCATATACATAGTATAACTAATAGTTAGTAATACCTTAACTATATATACACACATCAACACGGTCTAGGGATATTTCATACTCAATTAAATAACTCGAAAAGTACTGGCCGCATTGGAATCTTTTATACACCGATTTGTTTGTAATTTATCTCAGACTAATTCCAAATTTAAATTTTTGAAAATTCTTTTGTTTCGGTGGCATAAAAATGTCTTGATGTATAGGAGAGGGAATTTTCATTTGTGCGAAATTTAGAAAACAATACGAATTACGTTTAGTTACAGTTTTTTTTCATTTTTAAACGAAAGATAAAGTTAAAATTGAGGTATTGTAGCCATGCAACGCCGACATTTGACGAGGGCGGAGATGTTACGAGCTGTGGGAATGCTGGAAGCTGGATCTGTTCAGCGTAATGTTGCTGAGGCCATAGGGACCCATCAAAATGTAATTTCAAGATTGTGGACACGCTATCGTGCCACAGGTGAAGTAGCGGAGAGGCACCGGGGGCCAAGTCGCATCACTACCCCCAGACAAGACCGATTTTTGCAAATTACTGCGCGAGCACAACCAAATGCAACGGCGACTCAATTGGTCCAAAGGCTGCGAGTGGAACACCAAGTGCTTGTGAGTGACCAAACTGTAAGAAGGCGACTGCATGAAAGCAATCTACGCTCTCGTAGACCACTCCGGGTCCCACCTTTACGGAGAGGCAATCGTGGACGACGATTAGAATGGGTTCGGAACCACGTGGACTGGGGCCGTGAGCAATGGTCCAATGTGCTGTTCACGGATGAATCCAGGTTCGGCTTCCATCCAGATTCACGAAGGACGCGTGTTTGGCGAGTTCCTGGACGATGGAGCCGTCTCCAGAACCCTCAGGAAGTTCACCCATATCAAGGAGGAACAATTATGGTTTGGGCAGGAATTCGTCTTGGAGGACGGACGGATCTCGTTTGGGTGCGGGGCAATATGACGGCAGAACGATACGTCCAACAGGTGCTGGGGCCCGTAATCTTGCCCCACAGAACACAAATGGGGCAAGATTTCCTGCTCATGCACGACAATGCCCGGGCACACACGGCGAGAACGGTAGCAGCTTGGTTACATACACATAATGTTAGGTTAGGTTAGACTGGCCTGCTCAATCGCCAGATCTAAATCCCATTGAGCATGCGTGGGATATGCTGCAAAGAAGAGCTCTGAAGGAAGTTCCTGAAAATCTGGCTACAGAAGATCAACTTTTTGCGCACCTCAGAAGGACATGGGACAATATTCCGCAGCAAGACATTGACAACCTTGTTCTGAGCATGCCGAATCGTTGCCGATGTGTTATGAACATCATGGGCGCTTTCTCAGACTACTAACTTCAAGTTTATAAACACAAATTAAATGATTTTTCTATTTTTTTCAGTTTTTACTCACAAATTAAAAGTTCATTCATATACGATTTCCGTCTATGCTTCATTTTTTTTCCATAAAATCCTGAAATTTTAATCTAAGTACCTTAACCATTATTAAAAAATGGTAGAATATTAAATAACGTATCTTTTAAATATATACATGTCATATAAATAATTAACACATTGATAGTAATTCGCTTTTTTAAAAATATCCCTAGACCGTGTTGATGTGTGTATATATATTATTATTTTTAGTTTTCATTGGTCCATAATTACAAATATCACCATGCTAGTACCATCAATTTTAATTCAGGTGAATTAAAGAACACACGGGTGAACATACATACTTACTTTGATAAATTTGGTATCACAGAAAACATTTATCGGTCTCTATAAGATGAAATGAATCCCTACAGTCGGAGTATGGAACAAACTCCAACCTCCAAATAGTTTTGCTATACTGCCGCCATTAGAAAAAAAGACGTATCCAACATTTTTGTCGAAATTGAGTTACATACAAATTCGAAATCAGTAAAAAAAATGGCATCCACCAGTATTTTTATAATTTGCATAAATTAAACGGAACCCTATTAAGTCCAAATTTTAATCGTGGACTATGAATAATTACAGAACATCAACACCCATGGCAACAATATGTAGGCTATGGTAGTAAATTATCTAGTGAGGTATATCAGCGCATGTAGGCGTGTACCACGAAATCAGATAGTTTAATTACAAATACATAGGGTTTCATCATGAAATTGATATCTTACTAACATTAGATATTCATGCGAATTTGATTATGTTTCCTGAACTGTTATGAAAGGTAATATATCATAATATACAAATATTAGTCATCTTATGCCATGGTCGATAGTTGTATATTAAAAGCCAAGTTGATAAATGATCAACAGCGACATATAAACGGGCAAAATAAACGTTTACTTAATTCAACTACTCGAATATCTTCATCATGATATCTTCCTGCAATTCACAATAATAGTAGTCAACAATTCAACATCTCTAGAACGTTGATGTCCGTAATAATCCAGTTGAAATGGAATTCCTTTGAATCTATTCGCAGCCGTTCAGTTATTTAGCTACCGGAGGAAATATTCGTCGGATAATTCCTTCATCGGACGTATTGAGAATCTAATTTATCTTGTAGAGAATTTCTGACTTTTTCTAGATCTTCATCGTAATTTGTATTCTTGTAGTCAGCTCGTTTGTTAGTAGGAAGATTAACGGAAAATGTAATAAGATCTTAAATAAGACCAACCAAAATAGCTCTTTATTCCTTTTATTTTAGATTGGCGTACCTATTACGTATTTTCCTTCAATACCAATATTACAATCAGCTGTCATCTTAGAGATTTTCATGTTATCTTTTTATTTCTCTTTTTATTTTTATTATCATGAGCCTGATGCAGGGCAAAGGCCTCCCTTCTCTATTTCCATTTTTCGGTCTTTGGCTATTTGGGCCCAATCCTTATGGTATGAGTCCAGCTCGTCACACGACCTACCACGTCGCACTGTTCTGTTGATATCTCTGTCTGTACTTGTGTTGTACTTTGAAAGGACTGTCAAATATTCTATATCATATTGTAACCCGTCACCGTTAACCGCAAGTAACGTGATATAACATACGTTTCCTAATATTTGAAAGCCATAGCGGTGGCGATACGGTCGGCTACTCCGGGCAATATCCGAAGGGTGCCACCTGGCAACCTGGCTGCAACGGTGCGTGCCCACGACTGGTGGTGTATTACCATAGGTACGGGAAGTTGCTGATCGATCGCCGTTTTAATAGGAAACGTGCTATTAGTACGGGCTGTCTTTCTTTTTGTTATGTTCCGGCTTTATTTTATTTAATACACAATAATTGATCAGGTGGTCAGAATCAACCACAGTATAATTATAAACTCCTTGGTTACTCTTTTAAAAATATTTGGTTAATGTTATTCTGTTACATCGGTATGGGAGACTTGACCACTTGTTGCTACTACACAAACACCTAAAGCAAGATAGATAAAAGTTAACCAATTGAAGCATCTAGGAATGTACATACAATTGTTTGAATTTAAAATTAATTTGTTTTAATGTCGTTCTTATTAAATGTATTCAATATTGTTGTCTATAGTACCATTATTTTCTAAATTAATATTTGCTTCCAACAGATACGAATCTAGTAAATACGTTATTCTATCATTATTAACTACCATAAAAAATATCTAATCGTCTATTACCTACAATAACTTGATACCCATATCGTTTTGATGACACATAATAGTGTTATTGTACAGTAGACAGTTTAATGAAATCATCAATTCTTATCCATGTGTGTTTTAAACCATCTACATGTGTGGGGTGACACACATCAAGTAATAATATAATTGCTTCTACAGTGTTTCATTTGACCCAGTTATCGGTATTATTAATAGTCCATGTATATCTATCGATCTTTGCCACCCGGGCAAAATATGTGGTGTGTAACGGCTTAATGCCAATTAAGCCGTTACACACCACATATTTTCAAATCCATCTGTTAGTACATCAGTAGACATTGCGTGAGTGCGTCTCGATAGTCGCACGTTCTTATTTCTACCTGGAAAATTCCTGATTTGTTGGAAATGGTCTTTATGGTGTTGCGATAAGGGCTATTGTGACGGCAGAGTTACGTTGGTTGCCAGTCTCGCCTAATTACTCGACGGTGACGAATGGAAGCGCGGTAGCGTGCGAAATTCCTATGAAATCTTCAATGCTCACTGTTTCAGTCCATAGTCTAGTGTAACGCTTTCAACTTGTTGTACCTGTACTGCAGTGAAAACTTCAGTTGTGTGATAATTTCGTGATTCATTCTGTTCAGGGCATTGTTTTATAATCGGATTTTGGCTTGTGCCTCTCGTTACTTTCTGGTATGTCTACTCCATGTTTTGATTGTGTAACATCTCAATATTCAACTAACCATGTTTCATTAACTAATCTCTTGTATGCAAATGTTACTTAGTATTGAAGATAAAATTTCCTACTACTGTGTTTATTACGCCTTTGCACGTGTTATCTGCGGCTTTGTTAAAGGATTTTATATCAAACACAATACCTGCCATTATTCATTCTTTGTTTTAATCCTCGTGATCTGAGGCACGTGTCCAAGAGTTTGCTTCTGCAGTCTGTATGTAGGTATATAGAAGACCAACGTCTCTGTTGTCTCTACAAGGAAACATTATTTTGTGTTTGGTCTACATACAACCAAATTATCGACTAAATAATATTAATCACATATTACCATGTGTCTGGAAAGAAAACAGTGTGACTTAGACAGCAAGGTGTAAATATTTACACTGTTAATCATTATAATCTATCATCACCTTTCCAACGATAATTTACCTCGTGCTAAGCGCCACCGTCTCCTAACTCAAGCGCCATACTTTATCTATATCCAATAAACTATCAGACACGTATTTACTAAAGCATTGCACCTTATGAAGGTCATTAGTCCTTTATCGCGTTATTGCAAGTGTCATTATGGAGTCTCGTTAGTCATATGCCAGTGACATCGACCGGCTGACGGGCGACGGCTAGCTTTGAGGGGGCCTAATAGATTGCCTTGTGCAATCCCATCTCATGTGATCATCTCTTGTCATGTGGAGTTTGTTGTGACGATGTGGGACCCTTGATGGGCATGAATTTTAATGAACATCATGATAGAATTTTTTATTTTAAAATTGTGTGTGCTGAATATTGGATCGCTATGTAAACAATAAACAGACTTTACTATGATTTGAAAATGATTAGATTTTTTACATGATCTATTTATGAATCCTAACCTCTACCATCTGCCTAGCCTCTTCCCAACTATTTTGGGGTCGGCTTCCAGTCTAACCGGATGCAGCTGAATACCAGTATTTTACATATAGCGACTGCCTATCTGACCTCCACAACCCAGTTAATACTGGGTAATACGATACCCCTTGGTAAGACTGCTTGTCAGACTTTCGGGTCACTGACTACCTATAACGACTGTCAAAGATTACAATTGATAGCCGGGACCAATGGCTTGACGTGCTTTCCGAGACACGGAGGAAACTCGGTGTGTATGGGTGGTCACCGATCTACGGACCAACCCAGGCAAGCGCGGCTTAACCTGACGATCGACCCGAGCGGCTGTTATTATTTAGCCACGAGCTCCTCTAATCCTAACCTCTAACATCAGCCTATAATTTTTCCACTGCTGGGCTGAGGGCTGCTCTCTATGAGAGGGAATCCTAGCCTAAACCTGTGTGAAATTAAAAGAAAAACTTAATCAAAGAAAAAACAACGAAGTCTTCAACAAAAACTAAGTTCTCTTTAGTAAAATGTGTATCAATTATTGTAGAGTGCCTTTATTTTATTCGTTTTTCTATTTTTTTTTCGTTTTTATTTTTGTTTCAAGATCTTTTTGTACGAGTATTTATTTCTTGACATCAAGTCCATTTTACACGTATTTGTCTTTGGTAATTTTTTTATATTCTCGTACAGTGCCTATTCTAAATCCTGTGAAAAAAAAAACGTTAACCCTTGAGATCCATTCTACTAAGACGATAATATGTTAGGTACGTGTGTATAAGCCTTTTGAGAAAATAAACCGCTCTTGTAAAGACGAATGCTAATCACATAATGCGGATAAATGGAGAAGCCGTATCAATATTCCAATGCCAATTTAAATGTTACAACGTCAGAAAAGAAAGACAATTTGATATTAATATATTCAATTTACTAATCGTCTGATAAGATTGGATACAGGATTTTATTATCATTTTAATACACATTGAAAAACAGTTACCAAGGTTGATTTTCTGTGTATTGTACAAAACAGCTGTTATTTTATAGACGACATTTTATCAACGCCAAAATCCTCGATATACTTAATTTAACATTTTCCTTGACAAAATTACTTATTGAAACATCTGCATGAATATTAATTTACCCTTTAACTAACCCATTTTCTCTTATTTTTTCAGGTAAAGCTCAACTTTATGTAAAACAGTGAGGCGTCGCTTTTCCGTAAGTTTTCTTTAATGAAATGGTGAGCGGTCGGAAGAAAAGCTAGTTGATTTGAATATTGATTGCAGCTGCATAACTTATGTAGATTTTCTAATAGGCGCCTATGTATCTATTAACATGGTTGTAGGATAAAATTTAATTATGACGATATTGAATATTGACTTTGCAATCATTTAATTTAATTCGCTGGAGTCGTCGTTATCATCTGCTTGGACTTTTCCGAACTAAGTTGGGGTTGGCTTCCAGTCTAACCCAAGAGGAAGAAGAAAAGGAGCCTGCCTACCTATTTTATTTAAAATGGATAATATCGATTTTATCATTCAAGGTTTGAAAGATATTTCAGCACGTGTGTGAAATAAGCAAGCTTTGTCGTAGTAGACTATTATTAGCATTAAAATGACGACTGCGTTTTTGGTGAATCATGAATTACAGTTTTGAGGAGACTGTTTATTTTAATTGTAGACTCAATACAAACAATTTATACCGACCCAGAAACATTTAGCTACGCCCATTTAATGTAAAACAAACGCAGCATTAACATAATAAATTATTCGATTTCGAGTATTGCGCAAGACGTTTCCCTACAATATATCATACTTTGCAATATCCTAGAAAGGCATTCGCCGCCTCCAGACTCGTTTAACATAAATATTTGCAATTAAAATTAAGCTTCACCACCCTATCAGTGCTATTATTCAAATTGCACGCCACAGGAGACCTCAGAAAGTTTCAAATTAATTAAGAGGGCCATAAGACGGCCCGTTAAGGAAATAACAATGAAGGTAGCCCCTTAGCCCCTTAACTTAGGCATTATTTATAGCAGGCCTGAGGACTATTACACTTGCCCCCTGTCATCATCTTGCGGGTTTTGAGGCTACCCCTTCCGCATACTTCCACAAACTGCAATCCTCCGGTGCATATTCATTTATCAGTTGTAAATGGTTGTCGCTGTGATGGCGATAATTTCCCGAGGGGAGACGAGTAAGCAGGTCGTTGAAGACGATGTTTGAAGTAATTATTATTGCCATAATTTTGTTCAGTTGTTCTGTTTTATTGTTTAAAGTTACGATAGCTAGGACAGGAATAGTTTTTGTATATGATTTACTCAAATAAATTAATAAAATTGGTCCGCTTATATTAAAATGGCTCACCATCCCGGTAGTGGAAGCATTATTGGTTGGTTTTGCTAATAAAAGAATAACACATAAAGCTCTACTTACTCAAGTTTTCCCTCAAATACCGCGTGTTGTGTACGCAAACTCAATTTTCCGCAAAACAAACACTATCATTAAAAAAAAAACAATTTCGAAAAATTTACACTAGTTCCCGTTAATACAACGTCGCGATACCAGGAACTCGCGCACAGAGAATTCCAATCAATAAATTTCAAGTGTGCGAAATTTTCAATAGCTCGACATGTAACAAATCAGTGCTCACAATAGGAATTCTTGCTGAATCTATTGTGCACAATGCACATTTTCACACCGCCTCACGGGAACCTATTCCGCACAAGGTTACTCTATAAGGTCGTAAAGAAAATGGTGATTCGGTACTTACCTATTGTCAGTTTCGTAAGTTATGTCACGTTTTATAGCTTCGATGGAATGTTACAGTCAATTGATTTGGTATGGTAAAGTGTTGTTTGTTTGGTGAAATTGATTCAAACTGTTGAAATTTTTCACAGCTTGAACAGTGATAGATAGTTGCTGGTACTATTACGGTTCAGTTAAACCAAACCAATGGCGGCTCCCGATACTGACGCCTCCATACAAAATACTGAAGTAGGTATCTGAAAGTGTGCTTAGCTAGCTGCTTCCGCAACTTTTCCATAGTCCGGTTTGGTTGATCCTTTACTTTTGTTTGAAATGTCAAGTACAGTCAATGTCAGGTACAGTTTTTCACCTATTCGTCTTCTCTCACAAGAATAAATATTTTAAGCGTCATCTCATTATGCACATTACGTATTCACTTCGCAGCTCGCGAAGAAGAATATGCATAATTCCGCATAGGGATGCTGACGTATCGCTTGCACTTTTTCTTTGTCGACGCGGGGCCTCCGGCGAGCTGCATACTTACTACAAAATGCATTCTTCCTACAGTTTCTGCCGTCTGGCAACTTTCATACATATAATTTCAGAGAAAATTGCCTTTGAAGCCTTTACTTTAAGCGCTCATTGTCTGCAACTCTCAACTTCCCCCCAAGTTCCTTTTATTGAAGTTAAAAGTATGGCATTATGGTATTTCGAAAACAATAACCCCGTTTCTGTTTTATTGTCCTGTTTTTATTTTGAATACGAATAAAAGACAACATGACTTGTGTATTAATAAATTAGATTTCGTGTGTTCATATAATATCGTTTTCTTCCAAAAAGAGCGAATGAAATTGAGTAAAAACGAATGGAGAGAACGAGATGTCTTTATGGATCTTTTATCCTTGTTCTTATAATTTCGTGAGTAAACTTTGCTAAAGGAAATGATAGCGAGTACATTTAACCGAATTGCTTTTATCACATTTATTTGTATTGTTTTTCCTTTGCATTGGCGGGAAGTCGGAGGATGGAACGTTTTATTGGACGATGTAAACGTGTCAATTCTTGTCCGTTTGATGTCTTATCTTCGTTTTTATTGTGGGTTTTGGTGTCTTGGCACAATATCGGACTAATAAAGTTATTATAAACGCAATCCATTTTTAAGATTTGTTTTTCAAGTACTTTGGTAGGTTTCATTTTAATGAGAAACTCTAGTCAAGTGTCCTTGTAGGTTCTTATCTTGCAACACACACTTTATTTGCTTTTTAAATTATATTAACTTAATCACTGCTCCATGGGGACTTAATATAAAGGTTTCGCAATATATTTGCTTGGTCCCGGTACACAAAAAAATGTTGTTATTGTCAATCAATAACATCACAACAAATAATGTCGTAACGTTTTCAAAGCTTATCTTTATCTCTTGTTGAACTTGTAAGTCGATGACCCTTCCGATATGAGCAAGGTAAAGTTACTCAGGTCGAAAGTAGGGTTGTCAAGCACTTTCTTTACGAGATAACTTTTTGATGACTTTGTTGACCGCTTTATTGGCTCACTTTGCTAACAGATGTTTGTTGAGATTTAAGTGTAACAGAAAGGGGTTTATCATTAATCAGTTTCAAATGAACTTCACCTACGTACTTACCTAATGAAAACAGTTTCGAGAATGAAAACAGTCTCGAGATCTTTTGCGGTGAATTCATCATCTGCCTAGCCTTTTCCCAACTAGGTTGGGGTCGGCTTCCAGTCTAACCGGATGCAGCTGAATACCAGTATTTTAAAAATCAGATTTCTTTTGTATTATACTCAAATTATAAAAAACATTGATGAGGATACATTTGTTTCTATATAGGATTAAAAATATTGGAATAAAGAGTTCTCTCGTTCGATATTTTTTAACACATTGCCTACTTAGTCAGCCCTATATGTCCTACCCACTTATCTGTCCTTTGAAGGTGATTGTGTAAACTTGTCCATGTCCAGCCAAACGTTTGATATCGGATTAGCGTCGTCTTATATTTCTCACATTGTTGAACATAACATAACATGGAAGTTGCGTGTGCGGTGGAAAATAAAGAAAAATACATAATTTTCTTTTTATAATGAGTGTTCGCGTTTTTGTTTTAAATGGGTAAATAAAGTTTTTACGTGTCAACTTTAATTGTGTAACTGCCACCTTTCGTTGTTTAACAAATAATTTTATAATGATTGCTGGCTATTAAAGTTTTTTTATTGGAACGCGTTATAGAATGGTATCAATTAATGAATATTTTCTTTGAGGAATAAACGTTAAATAAACTCTACTGTTGCCAATTCTGGATGTTTGGTAAAAGGACCGAAGCTTTTTTTTTTGAGGGTAAAAAAAATAAAAATAATAATCATCCTGTAACACAATTTTTAAGATTTTGGAAGGACATACAATATGTTTTAGGATAAATGGAAATAGTTGAAAACATCATAAATTACAGCGTTATGTTAGATCTTCAACAAAAAAGTTTTTATTTTGAGCCATTTCGCAAAAATAAGTCCCAATTGCCGAAAAACTTAAAACATAGGTTCTGTGGATAAAAAGTACGATATACCTCCCCAAACTCCTAAGAAAATTGAGTCGGTCAGTCGTCCAAACACCCTGTATAATACATAATTATTTATTTACCTAACATAGATAAAGATATGATCTTTTAGAGTTTTAAATCCATTTGCAGTCAGTCAAGCAGTTTGGAAGCAGTGATAGCTTAGTGTTGTGACCTTCGGACTGCCAAGTCATAGATCTCAAGTTCGAACCCAAGACACGCACCTAGATTTTTCGGATTAATGTGCGTACTGTATAATTATCACTTGTTTCGGTGAAGAAAAACATCGTGAGGAAACCAACATGCCTGAGAGACATTTTTCGACGGCATGTAAAGCCAAGTCAGAGGCCCTAAAAACTGACAGCAGGTTAGGTACTAAACACACGATAAAGAAAGAAAGAGTCAGTCATGTGAGCTGTTAAATGCAAGTGTACAAAAAGTAGGTTAAAAATAATGCATTTAAACTCCGTGGAAGACAATGTAGGTCACATTTATCTTGTTTTGTTTATCTACTAGGCATATCTCATCTTCAAATACGAGTACTATGAAGGAATTCGTTTGTAATGAGTAATGACCGCTTTCGTTTTTCGGTCACTTGCGAAACCCGAAATATCTGAAAAATCTCTCGTTTCTTCTCATTAGTTTCCCACCAAGTATGGAAACTCCTTTTCTAGAACCACAACATCGTCAAAATGGATGAAATTATTCTATGTAGGCTATTTCTAACAGAGAAAAATATATTTGTTGACTAATTGTAATGATAATGATAATTGAATTTGATTGATTTATTTATTAATTTGTGAATTGATAAATTGAATGATAATTTTAATAATAATTTTAGTGGTAATTTTAATATTTTCAATGATAATAGTAATGAAAATGATATTTTATTAATTGAATGTGGTCCTTAAAATGTAAGTACATGTATCATAAATGTAAATGTTTGCATGCCGAATGGTAAAATATGGCTGAAACTGACATTTATAACAACTGTTGTGTATTACCCATATTTGCAAAATAAAATTCTGTTCTATTCTATTGTAACGAGAAGAATAGAGTGTCCGATGAAAACGTTCAGTCAAGGAAATGATATGACTTTTTTTTTTAAGTCATGTTTGCCTTAGTATAGCCACTACTTTATTTTGTTCTCGACTGCTGATCTTGAGATCCTGGGTTCGAATCCCGGGTCGGGCAAAACGTTATTGGGTCTTTCCATCAAGAATTTCTCAGTAGCAGCCACGGAGTCTGGGTCGGTTGATGCCAATAGGCAATAGTCCCATGTAATAGGGGATTACATGGGACTTAAACATTACTGGTGAAATGTTAGTGTACCTTATTAGGTATACCTCTACTTAACCGTCCGATGAGTTATGTTTATTTTTTTACTCTAGACTTACAAGAGCTTACTAGAAGAATACAATAAAATACAATAACTTTGTATGTACACCAACGAACTTCATAGAACTTCATTCACCTAGCAACCGTCCCATACATCACACGTATTACTAACTGCCTTTACATTTCTCAGAACAAAAATATTTTCAGGTTCAACCTAGTTCAGGCAAATAAGCAACTGTGCTCTATTTTAATTGTTGTGATATTTTATTGTAACTGTGCACCTTTTTATAAAATAAACGATTGATTGAAACGATTGATTGATTGATTGATTTACATCTTCCCCACCGTCTATTATAAACACACTTTAAAAATAATATACTCCGCAAGGTCGCTCCGCGGTCCTTGTGACATTCTATACTGTTGTGGTTATGAGATGCGATTGAAATGCATGATGAATGAATGACACATGATTTCTGGACTCGAGTTTCGTGTAGGCTTCTACTCTCGTATCAACAAGCAGTAAATTATAAGGATAGCTATTGCTAAGCTTTGAAGGCACGGTTGGCGCAGAGGCTGTGCGATTGACTGCTGCGCTACGAGTCGCGGTTTCGATTCCAGCACGGAACAAATGTTTGTGTGGCTTACAGATAGTTAGTTGTTCCGGGTCTGGCTATTTGTGTATGTGAGTTTAAATGTTTGAAAATGCACCCACTATACAGGAGAAATTTCTAGAGTGGGAAAACGTTTAAAAAATGCATGATGTGATAGTAACACAGGCAGAACAGTGGTGGTATAAATTGGTGCTAATATTTTGACATTGATTGTAGTAAAATTGCAATTTATACGGTATTGTTTTATCACTGCCGACATGCTTCCTACTGTACGGGGCTGCAGCCAGAGGAGGGCTGTCCAGGTTTTGCCAGACGTATTCTTAGGTACCGTTGTTTATAGTGTGCGCGGAGGATATTTTATTGCAATTCGACTGTATTAGAGTGATTCTAAAAAACGATCACCTGTCATTCAGGAATGCTTTAGCGTAACCTATTGTGTAAACAATAGTTTTTTTTTATGCTCAGTCGTGTGATATGATTATGAACCGTGTATGATCTACGATTAGCTAAGGAGATAGGTAGTTAATTCGAACATAAGATTCAAAAATTAAATAACGAATTGTATGATTACTTATTGATTGGTTGTCTGATTTATAAACAGCCTATTGGATTATTTGAAATGCGTTTAGTTTTGGACGCAGTATACTTCATCCAACTTATCTCACAGAACTAAAATAAAATGTAAGTACCAAGTTTGACATATCGATGTAAATTTTCTTGACAAGCATCGCCACCTTGATCTGCACACTAAAAGTGGTCATACTATAAACGCTTGTCTCAATGAAATTTTCCTTAAAAGACATGAATGACCTAAAGAAACCATAAAAGAAAATTCAATTTTCCACACAGCAACTCCGCACTAACGCGACGCGGGTTCATTCACTTGCAAAGTCGCGTGCGTTCCGCGGCATAATCCGTGGATCTAAGAGATTGCTGAATGGCTTCCCGAATGAATTACTGCAAATAGTTTTACGTTGAGTAAGTGTAAAGCAAGTTTTTCCATACTTGTACTATATTGTGAACAAATATGGCGTAGGTACAGAGATTTCGGGTGGAAATTAATGGGTTTTATGTTGTTAACTTATAGGGCTAATGACATCCACACGGAATTATCTTCAAGGTACATAACGATTCGTCTGACTACCAGTACCAAGTGGTATCGTACTACCCGGTAACTGGGCTGTGGGGGTCAGATAAGTAGTCGCTCTATGTGAAATACTGGCATTCAGCTGCATCCGGTAAGACTGGAAGCCCTAGACTAGGCAGTTGATGACGTCAACATCATTTGTGTACTTACTAAGTCCCAAATTGCTAATTGTGCTTTAAAACTTGACGGGACATAGGGGAATAATGCACTTACCTTCTTAACCAAAGAAACGCATTTCAGTTTTGATTCAAGACCATCAAGTTCAGTAGGATGTTTTGCGTTGTTTTGTTAGTTAATTTATTGTCCTTGTTCGTAATAGAGTTGTTTATGTAGTTGCTAGAGATTTCGGGCGTTTTATGTCGTGATCATTCATTTTGTAGCAGTTTGCATTAGTCAAAACAAGTAAGGTGCTTACTTATTTTTAGGCAGACTAATGAATGTCTTTTTAACTTTCATTTTTCTATATAAAATAATTTGATATGTCATTTTAGCGTATTATACCAAAATGTATCATCATCTGCCTAGCCTTTTCCCAAATATGTTGGTGTCGGCTTCCAGTCTAACCGTATGCAGCTGAATACCAGTGTTTTACATGGAGCGACTGCCTATCTGACCTCCACAACCCAGTTAGTACTTGGTAATACGATACCCCTTGGTAAACCAAAATGTATGTGTATACTAAAATTTTGCTATCTAGGATTTTTTCCGCAGGTGAAACCTACAATGACTGAACTATATCTGAGCCAAATACCTAACCGAGTTTGGAGTTAGCTATTTTCAATCCTACCTTATTTCTATTGAATGCTATAACAAACTTAATTTCAAGGTCGACCATTTATTACTTCCAGCTAATACAAATATTTGCGTAATCCGGTGACGAAGCCTTTCCTAGAAAAAGTTTAACCAAATTCATGACTTTTTTGTAGTTCGAGCAACGACACATAAGTATTACGGAACACTAGGTAGGTAATTTAATTTTAAATTACTTAATGACAGAGTAATTTACGACTGTACTGTACTACCCCAGTCTTTGTTCTTGGAATCTATTAGAGTTGTATCACACTCAATGTTTTTGAGTAACCTGATAAACTAGACATTTTCTGAGGCTTACAAAGTAGTTGTTCATTCAGTTTCCTTGGATTTGGTGATGAATTGTTGATACTTAATTAGGACAGTTTGCTTTAGGTACTTATAACGATGGTATGTGAAGATGAAGGCTGATAAAGATCATAAGCAATGATGTTTGTTCCATATAGCTATCATCCACGAACAATATTTTCCAATTAGTCCCAGCCGTTTCCAATAAATTAAAAACAAAATAAATAATTTAACCGTCCCTAATGAACATACGGCTCATCATATCCTTCAGCACATTATCAAGGCAATAAACAATACAATTATGTCTGTCAGTCCGTCTAAACGAAGTTTCCCAAACGCCCAGTAAGTGAATCACCAGGCGCCTATACGCATACCTTCCCGATCCAGACTAACCCATTATATTTCATCTTTATCTAGTTTGGCCGAAAGTGATCCCACTGGCTTTCAGCCAACATCACGACAGACAAATATTTTGGGGGCAATTCATTCGAGACCAGTGCGCCGCCCGCGTGCCTCCACGGGCATAAATTCCACCACTATTTATATAGGGGCTAAATATAAACATTTGACTTTATTGGAACGACCAAATTGTACACGCATTTTATGCGGAAGTGGACACTTTTGATAAGCTCGGCTTTTGTGGGTTAATGTTTGAATTTGTTAGGGGTTAATATTGTGATGGATAATGTGCTGTTTGTTGCTTTACTTGCTAATAACAGGTTTGCAACTTATGCAATATTGCGTTAGCATTAGCATCAAACACGTTTTTGTAAGGACCGCTTTCAAGTGAAGTACGCTATAAAAACGGACAGGGACGGAAATTGCTACACCCGGCAATGACTACCTACTTATAATCTCATCATTCCTTAGGTATATGAACACAAATAAAACAACTGGATTGCATGCCCTAACTAATTTGGAAAGACTGACAATACTCCAGAGAAAAGCCATGCACATTTAACTGCCATCAAATGAGCCAAGCAAAATTTATGACCATCTCAGACGTAGAAAAGTAAATAACACAAATCTTCTCGACTATCAAATTTATTTTAGTCGACATAAGCAAATAGCATAGGTCAGCATAACACGGCTTACGAATCTTACGACACATGACATAAGACTGGGTAGAAACGTACTTTTGCGAGACAATTCAGAAACTTTCACTGCATACGAAAGCGTGAAAATGCAGGATGTATTCACGTATGCATTGCATTGCATATTCGGGCTCACGTCCTTTGAAAAGCGACGCCAGGAAAAGAGTAATGTATGGAGTCGTGCATTTTTCAGTCGTGCATTTTTCACACAGTGTAGAGAGGGTTGTCAGTGTGCACATTGGCCACATTGCGGTGCACTATGCGCGACAAAGTCACGGAGCGGAATAAACTGTGGTATAAAACTGACGAATTGGTGAGTGTGTGCCGTTTGAAGTAGCTTTTTGGGTGAATGCAGGTTATTGATCTATTGTTGTTTGCGTTTTGACTTGAGATACAGAATATAATGGAAGCCGACACCAACAAAGTTGGAAATAAAATCGTACGTAGGAATGCTGTAAAATAAACTTGAAGCCTTGATGGGCTTCCGTGATTCCAGAGCAACGATTTTCGGAATCCACGATTGGGTTTTAACCCTAATTTGGTTAGGGTGAAAACCTCTATCGTAGATTAATCACCCTCATTAGTGAATAGGGAAGTCTTCGTTTTCTGATTACCGACCGAGTAACTTTACATTTTGATGCTGACCATACTTTTTGAGTTTAGTTTACGTCGCGGATGTCTCGTTACAGCTTCCACAGCCCGCTTTGCCTTGAAACATAAGATGAAAATGTAAATTTGATAATGTTAAAATGATGAATATTTTAGACCGAGTGCGCGACGGACAGCGAGTGTCCAGTGGGAGTGAAGAATGGATGTCCTTTTACCCACTACATATTCTAGTACATGAGAGTATGAACCCCCCGTTTCTATTAAGCTGTAATGCCAGAAAAATCTGACTTCCGAAAGTTTTTATTTTACCTTTTTGAGCTGTTCTCACACAAATCGTTGTCAAGTATCAAAGTAGCAAGCCGTTCTTTATTGCTTCTGATTATGTTATAATATGCCTGGTTGAATATTTTATTGAGACAGCATTCCTGATAAAACATTTTTTATATAAATCTTGAATTTTTTTGGAATCTTGAAATGGTTTATTTTTTATTTTTAATAGGCACACGTGTTTATTTCGGCAAGTAGATCTTTTCGAGATACTATTACACGTTTTTTAAAGAGGAAGATTTCAAATCTATAGTTTATACAAGAAATAATACACCTACGGTAGGTACCGTAGGTATCCTGAAGCAGAAATTATTTTACGTTACAAAGGTATTTGTTGATTCTTCTACACATTCTATAAACTACTAATAAATGTTATTTATTTGTAAGGAGGGCATTAAATCAGGTCGGTGTTTCCTATATATACATACGTCTTCTCTGAAAAGACACAGCCGAAACAAACTCTAAAATAATGATGTAAATAATGTCCTGTTAAGTATTTTGTGTAAATAAACTCAGTCTCTTCGTCTCTCTCCTCAGTTCGGATATTTTCTTGGTCAGGATCGAATAATTACTTAAAGCGATCAGAACTTCAATCAGTTCGTTCCAAAACCAAAACTGCAAGGAAATAAAAACTACAAACAAAGACCTGTATTAAAACATTCGCAGTTTATTATGTTAACTTCTCAGGATTATGCAAGGTTTAACGACCGTTTATAGGTTATGAGAAGAAACATTTTCCTGTACTAGGAAGGAATGTCTAAATATATCCGCACTAGATTCGAGACATCCACTGTAAATCTTTATAGCTTAATATATTAGGGTTACCATTGACTGTTAGGTACAAAATAAATACATTAGTCCGTTAATTTTCACTTTTATTATAAAGGCACTGGGACCAATTTTGTTTTCGATTTTAAATCTTGGTTATTTTGGCGTTTTTTTCTTGGACATCGATTACCTACAAACACCTTTATTTACGTAAATGAGGCGTTTTAAATCCAATTGTGGTCATAATTTGAGTTCACAACGTTACACGTAAGTGCCCACAGTAACATTAAACATGAATGTGAAATGTGTACCTACTGTCAAATACAACGAAATTAACTCATTTGTGGTTTGACTCTTGTCTAATTTAAAAAAAAATAACGAAGTGCTAAATAAAATGATGATTGGAGGGTAGGATCAACATTTTAACAGTGAACTGGTGTACCAACTGATCTAAAAATACATTTTGACTTAGCACTGACCAAAAGAAAGGATTAAAATGGTAGCCTCCATTTGTGGTTGAGGGGACGAGTGGGTACATTCTAAATTCCTTGAATCCCTCCGCGGTAAGCTTGAGTCGGCTTGAAATGGAAATAGATGCCACAAAATCCGGATAGCTCTCTTCTATCTACATAATAGAAAAGTTTCATGAATGCCAACAAAAAGACTTAATTAGTCAAGAGTGGATGCGGCGAAAGTTTCGGCCGATAAATCATAAAGTATTTCTGGTATATAAAACTATTCTTCTAATTCTCATTTATCTCCTCGTGTCGCTGGAAAGCGAAGAAGAAGAATTACACAAGATAAAAAATAAGAGTGAAGCCTTCTGTAGCCGTATGGCGACAAAACGCTGTGCCTAATCTTTTTTTTTCTATCAGCCTAGGGACCTGTGGCACTACGAAAAGATTACCAGAAACATCAATCAGTACCCAGGTATTTACTCACGCTAACAATTATACAGGGCAGGTTGACAACCCTAACACATCGATATACTCGTACAATGAACCACATTTTATAGTCATCTAGTTTATGACGTCATAAAAATCATTTTAGCTTTTTCGGAACAAATCGTATAAATGTGGCGACGAACTCACCTTGTTTTTTATTGGTTCATTGGATCTTCCCCTAGTTCTAGATATTGATTGATTGATTAGCCCAGATAGGAACAAATAGATAGGCACAGTTAAACCAGACAAGGTGTACACTTCGAGAATCATCGTCTACCTTCAGAAATACGAATGAGTGATGATGTGATACAGAGCTGTTACAAACAGAAAAATACTTCAATAGAATAGAATGCTTTATTTTCATAGATTATGGGTCTTACTTTTATGTATTACCATGGTAAATAAATCATAGGTTATTTGTATTACCCACATGGTGGTTTTAAATAAAACCTCTGCAGAATTTTCCAAGTGGCGGTTAGTAAAAAATCACCTAGGGATTACCCAATCACCAGCAAAATCAGAGAAAAGAATCCAGTGGTCATTTTCGGAAAGGAAAAAACAACCTAAATTGAAACACGGAGGGAAATCCTACATCATCTAATCACTTCCCATGGGTGTCGTTAAAGGCGGGTAAGCGATCAGACCGCCAGTATCCTCTAGTGTATGATTAACAACTTATTACGATAACCAATATGGCTGTCAGGCTCGATAATTAGGTTGAGATCCCTTAGGATTGCTGATGCCGTCCTTGTGTCCAACAAAAATGTTTAGGAGTACGTTTTCTGTTTCCATGATAATGGTCACACTTATAAAGACACGGTAAAACACATAAATATGAGCATGTCAATAGTAGAAGTTGGAATCAAAACTATACGCGATTATCAGTATGTCTCGAATTTGGGAGTCATCAGCAATAATTATAAACATCTATACAAGCTTTCATACCCTATTTATATTATTTACACCCCTTAAGGAAATACTTTAACCATTTTCCCTTATACCTATCCTCTTTCGTCTTTTTTTTCTGGAAGAGTCCTTACTCTTCACAAAAAACAAAATCTGAGGTTGAGGCTGTGTGTGTGTGTGTCTGTCAGTGAATTTTATATTTTATAGAGTACATTTAAGAAGCTGATGAAAAGTCCTCAACCCCTAACCCTCCAATTAAACCTAACTCCAATAACCTTCCCAAATTCTATCGCACAAAACAGCAACCACATAATATCTACACAAAAACCCCTAAAATTACGAGACCCTCTATCAAACAAATTCGGCTCGTTGCACATTAGCCGAGGAAAGGTAAAACGTACATTTCATTAAGTCAACGTACCTTAAAACCACTTGGATCCACAATCCAGCCAGTCTATTCAACCCAAAGCCTATTAGAGTACACCTTTAAACATCCGCATATGTGCTCTTTTCCTAAGTCCTGCGAAAACATGAGCCACGAAGCTTTTAGATACGCCTTATTGGGAAGAAAAACACTTGAACTAATTTGAAAGAGGGACGAATGGTTGGTTTAGTTAATTGATTTGATGGCAAATAAATAGATACTCTGCTTTATATATTCAGTACACTCGGAATTTAAGTAACCGTAGAGTATATTAGTAGATAGCTGTTTGATAAAAAGGCTAACAAACACTTAGATGCTAAAAATATTTAAAGTAAAGATCAATAAAAATCAATAATAAAATTCAATTATTATTTCTCTTATAATTGTACAACAAATTCTATTTACATCAATACTTTTTAAAAAGCGTCAAAGCGTAGACACTGGTTTGCAATAAAATAGAGCCATTTCACCATTCAATAGGCACATTTTCAACAGAAAGCATAATGAGTGCATTTCCTCCACACGATTGTTTCGTACTCCTTGTCCCCTAAGAAAGCCGGGGATTTGTCGGGGGTTGATAATGAATCCCCTCACAGTACATCTCGCAAAGGAAATGACTGCAAAGTGTTTTTCTATTCTCCTAGTAACGGTGGGGTGGAGTGGTTCTAGTTGAACGACGAATTTTATGGGTAAATGGTAGAAAGATGACGTGGTATAGAAATTGTATAGGTACTGTCTGTAACAACACCAATAACAGATTGAATACGTGAGCTCGTGAATAGTAAAGGAATATAGACTATCTTCCCTATGAATTTGACTGCAAGATGTAAAACCTTAATCAATCAACCCAGCCTGTCGGAGTCCACTGCTGGATGTAGCCTCTCCCAAGATATGCACAACCAAGTCCTCTGTTTTCCGAATACAGTTTGCCCAGCCATCTACAAATATTGATCTACGAATGTATAATATCTGGCAAAGTAACTATCAGACAGCGTAATCTGATCAGGCAATAAAATATACTTACTGAAAATAGTCATAAATACTAATATTAAATTTCCTAAGTCCGATTCAAAAACCAAATTCAGATATACTCAATCTTTTATAAAGAACTGTTCTAGTTTCTACAGCTAATCAGTAAACAGATCACAACTGCCAAAGATACGAGCGAATAAATTCAAATTCCATTCTAAATCCTTTGTCACATCAGAATCTCTTCATCCAAGAAAGGTAAGGATTGAGGAAGCGAAGACATTACGGGTGTGCATTGACGCTGAACGCTTTATGTAGTGTGAAGCATTGACGCTGCCTTAGGGGACACCCCTTCGGTCTTCAGACATCTGCCTTGGAAACGTATTAATCTTCGTTGGAAAAAGGTTTCTCGCCCTCAAAGTTTTGTTGGTCAAGAGGCAAAAGTTACAGGTCATGTTTTTTGTCTTGGGTTGTAAATAACTTTGATTTGGAGTGGAGGACGGGTTTGTGTGTGTTTGTTGTTTTTTTAAGGAAGCTTAGAGATTTATGAAGAAAAAAAATAGTGCATGCATTTCAGTGAATACTTAATAAATAGAGAAATTAGAACTCAATTAAAATAAAAGTTTGTCAAAAATAAACTTATGCTCGTTATATTTCTCTAAGCGGCATCTAATGAAATGCCTTGTCTTACATTTAATTTGTTGAAAATCCAAAATTTCACTTTTACAGGGCATAATACCCATACCATGTGGAAATATTATTACAGATGACTAAGTATTTGGGAATACCAAATACTTAGTCATCTGTAATAATATCGTAAAAGTTAAAGACAAATGTAAGTCCCATGATTACAACAGCTGGCCTTTGATAACTCATAGCAAATTAGAAATTAAGGCTAATATACATTGTATGACGCAAGGCAGTTTGATCAATCAAATTGGGCCACGTTAATCCGTGCGTTATCTCGCATTTGACCCAGTTGTGACAATGGCCGATTGTCCCGTTTGTTCATCACATGCAATCAATATGCTTCTTGTAATAATGGACAAAATATTCGTGAAGTATTTTGTCCTGAAGAATGCACCTTCAGAACATGAAATCAGAATATAATGGAAGCATTAGGTGAAATCTAGTTGCTACAATCAAATATTTTGATGTTATCAGTAATTTTGTAAAGAATTCTGTCTGAATTTTGTCGAATCCATAAATTATGTAGTTACAAAATTTATTCTTATATTCATCCCAAGCTTACGAATGCTGGATCACAACAATACACAATTCCATTTCATATAATTTTGTTTATTTCAAAGTTAATTTATCCATTCAATGCCTCTTCAAGCAATCAACGTAAGATTTATGTTTTTAGTCAGGAAGCATCGACTTTGATGTTGCCACTACGACTGGCAATTTAACAGGAACATGTTAGTTTGATGTCAAATCAACGGAAACATCAGGTTGTTGTTCACATGGATGTAGGATGTCTCGTAAAGTCGTCTTTTCTTTGTCATCTATGCCCGTTCTCACTCGGCAAAAATAACGAACTTTCATACAAAATTTCATCCCCTATTTAACCCCTTTAGGGGGTGTTTTTTTAAAGGCTTCCTTATTGTTCAGTTTTAGTTATTTTTTGTGTGAAATTTTATGTTTCTTCAATCAGTGGAAAAGAACTTTGCATTGTATAACAATGAAACATTTGAACAATTTTATTAACCAACTTTGATAAATCCTATCTCCATTACATTACGCCAGAGAAATTTAGCTCCTAAAATCAAGACAATACACTGTGATCCGTCCGACCGTCTGTCAGTTACACAGTCCATAGTTAATTATCGGCTTTTCAGTCCGATTCATGATACCATAATACCATGCGTCATGTTCGTGAACGGGCGCTGTCAGTTGTGACTGGTCATCTCTTGGTTGCCACGGTTTATTTGAACTAATTATTTTGTTTTTTAATTGCCTTTTTTTTTGTACTGTGGACACTTTTAACGTGCACGTCTTGCTACATCGCTCTCACATAATGTACCATCTCTACAAGAATGATGTATCCAAGATTTTTTGTTTATCAGCGATATAATAATGCTTGGCTCAATGCTGGTCCTGCTCCACAAGGACAGGGGCGCATAAATTGATAGCATTAAATAGTATTGTTGGGGCTGCTGAAGATTGTTCAACTGTCTTTGCATTGTATAAATTCAATCTTTTTAGTATTATATAGCAGCATAGCCTATATTGTGTGAGTACTATGTACTAGAAAGCTATCAGTCACAGGAAACCTACTTTTTTACTTTTTCTCGACTTGAATGTGCCCTGGCGGTTAAGAGTATGTCATGCTCACTCAAATGTCTCGCTGATGGTGGCGTGTGTGTCGGGTCATTTAGTTCCCTTCAAAATGGTTGAGTTGAATGATGGCTGATCCATGCGTCATGTTCGTGAACGGGCGCTGTCAGTTGTGACTGGTCATCTCTTGGTTGCCACGGTTTATTTGAACTAATTATTTTGTTTTTTAATTGCCTTTTTTTGTACTGTGGACACTTTTAACGTGCACGTCTTGCTACATCGTTCTCACATAATGTACCATCTCTACAAGAATGATGTATCCAAGATTTTTTGTAAAAACATTATGATTTAAAAGAGTGTCCATGGAGTTTCTTGCCCATTCTTCTCCATAGAGATCTACGCTTTGGAATGGGCAACTACAGTACTTTCACAGTTATTATGTCTTGTGACTGGGACTGTAGCTTCATTTTTTATTGCTGTCTTTGTTTCGACAATTCAAAAGTGCCTGTAATTGGCCTACTTGAAATAAATGCTTTGATTTGATTTGATTTGACATTAGAGATCGTTTCGTAAATTAAGTCTTAACACTCGCTTAATACCCATTAGATATATTCACGAGAAACTGACGAAAATAAATCGGCGGCACCACCATTAACACGTCGTATACATACGTATGTACTGGGATTGAAGTCCTGGTTTCGCTTACCGGGTCGAGCAAAGTGTCAATGAGTTTTTCTCTATGAATTTTTCAGTAGCAGCCACGGAGTCTGGATTTGTACCCGTTTGATGACAATAGGCTCGCCCTATTACATGGGACTTAAACATAACTGGCAAATTGTGGGTTTACCATTAGGTACACGTCTGCCTAACCCTTCAGGGATTACAGGCGTTATGTTATTTTATGTACAGGACCTGTACCAACACCTCTTATGGCAGTTTATCTTTAATGGCACTTCAGAGTGGGAAAGAGATGACATCATGTATAGCACTAGTCAAATACAAGCCCTGGTCTAACAACAGGCGTATTCACCATACATCTAAGTTTAAGCATTTCTCTAAAATTCCTGTAAACGGTACCTTTAGCGACATAAAACCGGCTATTAAAGGTTCTTCTATAGTTTCTATCCCGCCTTTGACCATGTCTGCGGTAAATTCGGGTATGATATGATTTATATGACGTCACAAAATTTTACCGGTGGCTATTCCCCGTGGCGCTGTAGAAATATTCTCTTTATAATGGAGTTTGGAGTCTGTAAGCATGCCGTATGTTACGCACGGTTCAATACGGTTTAATTTAGATGAAATGGCTATTATTATGGAATTTGAAATATTTTGAAAAATTAATATTGATGGTAAAGAAGGACGGTCATTAACTTGTCTTAGTATAAAGAAAACAACAACATGGTACCAAATGATCTATCCCTCGGAAATTAAAAAGCCCAGATTTACAGTACAGCTGAAACTTGGAATTATTTTGGGAGTAAATGTACATTAGAAAATGACAAACAAACAAAATCTACGAAACCAAAGTTACTAAAAATATTTTCATATTGTAACTCATATTTTCACACACACAGTCATATAAATTAGGAACTGTACAAACTAAACCCTTTAATGAACTACAATTTATGTCCATAACCAAAACCATATTTAAAGCATCAACGTCTAGAACATTCCAATAGAAGACTGTTGTAACATGTGTTCTACGAATGTGGTTAACTATTTTAGCTTCCTAACAGTCCTATGACACAGTACGCAGATGTTAGCTATCTAATCTAGATTTCTATATGTTCCCAGGATGCGTACGAAATGAGAATGTTTGTTTAGTACACGCACATTTTTTGTAACGGTAGCTTTTTGTTTATGAGTGACGTGTTTTTTAAAATTTTATATGGGTTGAATGTTCTCACCCTACTTTGGATGTTAGACGGGAGAGTGATTCCGATTGAGAAATTGAAAACTATGCAGCCAGTATCATGTTCTTTATCCCACTTTATTTAATAAATCAATCAAGTTTGTTTGCCGTAAGATTCAAGCTATGCAACTCTTACTTTTCAGTAATGGAGTAAGCAGCACTGTATAGGTTGTCTGCCTTTAAAGCCTTAATCCACATCATGCTGACTGTTAGTTTTCATTCTACTAAAATCTCTCGACTACTGAAACTGCAATGTCTACCCATGTTAATAGTATATAATACGGAACCCGCAGCCAAAACCGCGTCAGGCTTGTTTTTAATTAAACGATGCCGGCATCACGTGCTACCTAATGCATAAACCTTATAAATAGCGAGCGATAAAGCGCAATGCGCGCCGAATTTCAATGACCGTTATAATGAATAATTTGAAATTAGAATTTTAGAAAGAAATTCGTTTTTTTAAGAATCTTCCTTTTTATTGTTCTCTATTTGGTCGGCATTTGTTTTCTTTTTATGGATTAGGGTATTCGGTTTTTGAGTTTAACTGCTTTTGTTCCAGAAAGCAAATGCTTTTTAAAATGTTTCCTATGTTTTTTAAAATCTAACAAAGAAAATATTCTTAACGGAAATGCAATGCAAACTCATGTTAAAAACTTAAAGAAAACCTCTCAACTGAAGAAGCAGACGGTTCCTATGGAAAAATATAACCCACAAACATAATATAAAGCCAATAAATACTTCCAAGTAAGAGCATAATGCGATGGCGACGTACAGCGTATGCAAAATGTAGTGGACCGGAGAGCTCCGCAGTGTGGTTTGGAAGAAATTTTTAATAAAGTGAATGGACTTCTAGTGCTTTTAGAATTTACTTCGAAAAATTTCATATTTCCTCGCTTGCTTGTATTCGTTGAAGCTTTCGGTATAAAGTTTTATAATAAAATAGATGTCCAAGATGACATCTTAAAGCATACAGTAAAGTTAGAATTTAATTAGTTGAATTCATGAACCCATTGTTGCAATGAGATTTACTCATAATTTGATAAGCAACCGTACCATTAGAAGTCTTGAACACGGAAACAAATGAAAAATTATACATACAACAATATGATCTGTGAAGCTTTGTTTCTTGAAGAGCTACACTTTTAGAGTTCACAATAAAGTTGTAAAGCTTTTCGAACTAAAGATTATTCATATGGAAAAATCACAAGTGCACATTTCCAATAAAATAAAAGCAAGTGAAACCTTTAAATCACAACCTCAATATCATATAGTAAAAAGCGTAGACGAAGAATATACAGTACCGAGTCGTCAAGTACTTATTGCATCAATAAAATGCACCGTAAATGCTTCAAACGTATCCCAGACCAATTCTCTAGCATTTGTACTTGAGAACTCTATTTTTATAACAGTAGGAGTTAAATTTGTTTGCGATGACTGCAGTATAGATATTGCAAAGGAAGCTCTCGGTCTAGGCAAGGAAGCGAAGTTTTCAAGGAAGGATTGCCTCGTAACTAAACTATAATTCCATTTTTATACGCAGTATTCAATATTATGAAGGAAATTGGTAGCCGGTGCCCTTAATGAGGTCTCTTGAGGTATCTTTGTTTTCCAAATAAAAAGAAATAGTTAAAGATGATGATGATGTTATAGATTGAGTTGATTTTAAAATAATATAGATGTGGGGTTCCCAAATCTTGCACAGCATGCAAAAGTTACATTTTAAAAAACACGAAACTATTTCTATAGCTGTTCAAGCTACATCGACAGTACTTCCACCTCATCCATAATCAATGTTGTGAACAGAAAGTTAATTAAATCTAACCACAACTGCTCATATAAGTAATCATATTACAACTACCCAAGTCTCAATTACGAAACAGAATTACAGAGACATATTATTACTAAGAGACGGAGACATAATAATGAAATAGAAAGCAAACAGGACTATTAAAGCATGTCTGAGTCTTTCCGAGAACACCCAATTATTTCCGTTATTCCTCAACATAGTTAAGCTTTACGTAAGAGGGTATTATATCATATAGAGTAATATTTATTTTAGTATTGCTTTGTCTTGTTTCTCTGGGAGAGTTTTTATTCACATTTGGGCCTATTGCTATTTTAACATATTCTTCCGCTGAATTATTTTATAAATTAACAATTTTTTTTCATTAGTCTTGTCGTATGTGGACTGCCCGTTTCTGTTGTAGATAATTTCATAACTGCGTTTTCTTTTATTGGTTTCCGTGGCTAGCTTTGTATAATTTCCATGATACGTACTTCTGTTTCATTTTTGTTTTCTTTGGGCAAAACATATTATTACATAATTATCCTAACTTTTCATGTATGTATTTTTTTTATAAATAACATAATCCTACTCTCCTACCGCGTAACCCTATTCACTGTAAAATAGAGATGTAAACTTAGGATAACTCGTCAGGCTATCAAAAACCCTTTTACATGCTCCCAAAACACCATTTTCCTTCAACTTTAAATTCAAAAAACAATCTCCCCATAATATATGGAGCGGCAAACATGACGCCCGCTCTCAACGTAGCGGTTCTAAAGGCGTGGCAAACAAATAGCTGTAATCAAGTCGTCGGGGCTACGCTCAGTAACGCTCAGCCACCACATATAACTCTTAACGGTCGTACAAAAGACTGTACATATATGAAAACTGTTACACTTCCTTCATAGATTATTGTAACACCCGTTAGTACCGTTTGTGCAGTGTTTTATTATGAACTGTTATGATATTTTGTGCTTTAGCTGTACTTTGGAACTGTCAAGCAAGTAGACTGTGATGATTTTCTGTTAGTTTTTCTTTGAATGTATTCTCTGCATTTTTTTTTATTCTTCTTACTTTTCTATACCTACAGATAACATTAACCTTTTATCATCACCATTATTGACAACCTTGTCCCTTCTCTCTCCAGTCTGTTGTACTTTGAAGAGGTTCAATTGAGTGTAACGAATGCGATTATGGCATTTTCGTGCTTCCTTAAGTTTTTTCCTTTACTTCAAAAGAAAATCTAGTAATATCTTTAATCTTACAGCGCGGTTCAAAATCATTTTTCTAATAGTTTAAATTAGTTGCGTAATAACGTTCTCACTCCTTCTATCGTATCTGTTATCTATGTATATTCCATCAATTTATAACTTTTTATGAATATTGGGTTAACATGATCAATATTATCTCTTCCTATAGATAACCTGTCGCTAATTTTGAAATTACGGGATCTTAGTGATCTAGAGAATTTCGCATGTTACTCGACAAGACGCATTCATCAAATTAGTTCACAGCCGAGTAACATTCTCTGGCACGCCACGCAACTCCTAGGGGACAATAACATCAACTAATATTACAGTACATCCAAAGATTAGCTCAAACTACGACATAATATTTCAGTAATGTACCATCAACTGCACGTCATAGTACCAATTTGTCATTGAAAACGCTTTTACGTGGTAGCACTAAGGGTGGTTCTCGTAGTTTAATTGATGTGCAGTTGATTTTACTAAAGCTGTTAGACGTTTTGACACTCCTGGCATTGGCAATGGCATACGAAGGTGTGCGACGTGCCAACTGCCAGCTTGTAACCCGACCGGTGCCAAATACCCGCAATAATTGTACACTTGACATTGTTGATGATGTGTTGTTGAGGCATTATAGTAGAACTAGATTTGTATTAGTTTCGATGTATTATTGGGATCTATTTGACTTCCAAATAAATAATTTTAACGGTACGTAAATTATCTAAATATTTAACAGCGAATAAATGTTAAATGTATTGACGACCTTATTTCATATTAGCATAAGGTTCTCTGTTCTCATGTAAGAGACTTTGTTTCTTTTTTGAGAGTAAATATTTGTAAACCTAGGTAACTTATAAAGAAAATTCAGAATCTTGATGCAGTAGAAATATTAAGGGCTAATTTCACCAATGAAATAGAACGCGATCAACACATCTAAACCTCGTTCAAGAGCTGTAAGTGTTATGATTGTTATGAAACATCGACTCTGGCAGCTCTTGAACGCCGTCTAGATATCTTGATTGCTATCAGTTTCATTGGGGAAGTCCGCTCTTAGGAAGCTACCTAATGTTGAACTGGCTCAGCAAATAGACAGCCATATATCCAGACTTGGAGTCACGCGAAGATTGTTTCATGAATTCTTAAAAAGATAGACGTTTGGACAAACTTTTTGGTCAATTTTAACTACGATATTTTTATTCTACTCGTTGTTAGTGTTTAGTATTAACTTGAAGCATTTAAAAGGTATCCATCAGATGTTTCTCATTCTAAACACAACTAAATTATTTGCAAAACTTTCACGTTGAACATTATTTAACATCCCGACGTGGACACGCGTTGGAATTTAATTTAATGGCTCTTCTGCTAACGCTGCACAATTTATTATTATTATATTAGACCTGCTTCAAACTGGCAAATTAGAAAAAAAGAGTTTCTGAAGAGTAATAGAAAAAGCTAATTTAATTAACTCTTAATTTATCAAAGAATCCTAGACTTGCAAGCCTCCAAAATAAACAGAGGCAAACTTCTAAAGCGGGCTTCCAAAGTACATTTATATTCACTAAATTAATGTAAACACGGAGATTTAAACGAGACTCTCATTACATATTAACCAAAGTAGGGATGTTCCATTTTGATTTCCTTTGATCATCCCTCCTTGCCTCTAAGCCTGCGGATTAAGAAACACTGACGAGATCTGACTTTTGCATAATTATTCGCTTTATCAGCTAAAAAATCAATTTGGCAGATAAAGGAGGTCGTGTTACTTCAATTAAAGAGGGCAACCCTAGCAATGCTACGGGACTTTTTGCAGAAAACAAATGAGCGATGGTTTTTTGTTTGAGAAATGCTAGACATTTCTAGAACTATCCATTCCAATTTCAAACTAAAAACAGAAAAAAAAATGGAAAATAACTTTACTTTCGGAAGTCGGTGACTATTGTTTGTTTCATTGACTTTTTTGCCACCGACTTCCGAAAGTAAAATTATTTTCCATTTTTTTTGTTTTTTTTTTTGAAGTTGGTTATTTTTTTGCAAAAACGTTTTTATTTTACCTTTTTTAGTTATCGTATCACACACAAATCCTTGTCAAGTATCAATTTCGCAATTCCTTTTACATATTTTTTCCAGCTATTTTGATTTAAAAACCAAACTACAGAACCGATTTTGATGATATTTCTATGAAACCAATCGGGAAGTATATACTTTCAGATAAAAGAAGAATTTTTCAAATCGGTTCATAAATTACGAAGAAATGAGGTAACAAACCCAAAAAAAATATACAAGCGAATTGAGAACCTCCTCCTTTTTTGAAGTCGTTTAAAAAGGCTCTTGTTAGTCCTTTCTACCCGACTACGGCGAAGCCAAAAAGAAGGGTTATGATTTTAGCAATCTATGTACGTTTGAAATATTATTGTGAACTGACGACACTGTCGCATATTTCTATTATCATATTATCTTCTCGTATAACTTATGACCGCTATGACAGAACCTGGTATAACTAATGTTCTGCCCGTAATTAAAGTACACAAAGCTTGCAGACATTAAAGTTATGCAAACAGAATGATTAATGACCATCTGGGGCAAGATGCAGCATCTTATACATTACGTCATTTGTTCCATAATTACATCTCACTTTCCCTATACAAGTGGCGATGTATATCAGTGATTTGGTTTCTCGTTAAAGCTTCCTGAAGAAAGTGATAGCCTTAGCGTCGATGAGTAGAAACTTCCCGGACAACCTTTCATTGGTATTAATAGTTGCTGGTTACCGGATAATAACTGAGTATTACCTATGATAATGTACTGTTATTGAACGGTCTCACCGTCTTGATACCGTTACGAATAATTTTTACCTCTAGGAAGTAGTAAACATTACTTTAACTTATCTATCTATACAAAACTGTTCAAGATCTCACAGAAGTTAGTAAGTAAGTAAGTAAGTAAGTAAATCATTTATTTGCGTAAAACATGGTATACATTGATGTTAATATTATTAAGTAGCTCAACATGTTTCGCTAAGATATAACATAGCATGCAAAAATTTATATTTTGACAAAAGGAATCAACATCTCACATCCATAAAATCTTTTAAACTGTAAAAATTACATTCAATAAGCCACTTGTGTAATTCTGTCTTAAATTTTCTCGAGTTCAATATTTTAAAGCGACTTGATTGACTTGTTAGTGTGTGGGTAATTGAAATTTAAAGTCGATGTTTTTGAGACTGCCTCAATGGTCTTGTGGTCCCAATCGCGACTTCTGAGCATGAGGTCCAGGGCTCGATTCCTGGGTCGGGAATTGTTATTGGGTTTTTCCATCAGGAATTTCTCAGTAGCAGTCACGGAGGCTGGATTTGTGCCCGGTTGATGACAATAAGGTCGCCCTTTATTACATGGGACTTAAGCATAAGTGACGAAATTTGGGTGTACTATTAGGTATACCTTTGCGTAACTCTTCGGGGATTACGTTATTGTTATTGTTATTAATCTGGTCAACTCTACAAATTTTTTGCTTAGTTTCACGTTTTTTTCGAGCAATACTGGAAACCATCAATACGTCACATCATTCCATTATCCACCACAGCGATAAGACGACTTTATTTGCACGTCCAAACCTTGTCCAAACATACTCGTAATAAACCCATTTCCTCAAAACCAACCTCACCACATCGCATTATCTCTTTATTCTATCCGTCAACCCTCTCATATCATCATTTGGTCCTAAATTCACCTTTAGGACCATTATCTGGAGCCGTGTTATCACGCAGGCCCGGGTCATTTCGACTAGGGTTATTCCGACCCGGTGCCCGCAGACGTTAACAGGGTTAACACCGCCTTTTGTTTCCACTGGCGGGCGGCTGAGTTTGCTCGACGACTCAACGTACGTACATCAATTTTGGAAGCGGCCATATTTGAGCGGTGCTGAATTTTGGAGTGAAACATTAACGAATGTTTAACAAAAACACAGCGCTGAGTTAAGTAAATTTGTTATTCAGTTTGTGTTTATACGTATTTGCTAAAAGAATTTAAGTTTATGTAAGTACTTGCTGAAAGTTGATGTCAGAGTTTTCTATTTTCTTTGTACAAAATAGATATTGTTTTTTAAAACTTATGGAACCATGAAGCATGAAAAATTAAATCATCATTTCTAACTTAAATTGCGTTACACCAACACTAACATTAAAAACTTCACTTTGAAATTAATAGAAAAACCAATAAGGTAATTAATTATTTAAAGTTTTATTTAATTTCCAGCAATTTACGTCATTAATATGAAAATAATGCTATGACTTTACAAGCAACACAATACATACTTTACGAAATCATAATTTATCAATTTTCACTTTCCACCGTGAAAATATCTAACACTAAAACGCCAACAATTTGAAAGCACTTAAATTTTGCCGAGCTAAAACATCGTTCATATAAAGGGTGTAGACTAAAAGCCGTTGGCGTAACATCACGACTATAAGAGCTTTAGTTCGGTACAGTTTAAATAATCGCGTTAGCGAAGCACCGACGTTGTGACGTCATATAGAAACCTGACTTTACATGGTACACCTGCGGAATTATGTTATGGTTGATTTTAATGTTGGCCAACCTGTAGGGTTTCCCGATTTTCTGTAACCGCAATTTTATTTATATCAATGTAATTTATTTATTTTATGATAGGTAGCTTCACAGCTGACAGTACATAAACATAAAATGATTATACTAAACATTACGCCAATTACGAAGTACACAGAAAAATAATAAGATAATCAAAGAGCGACTCTAATTAATTGTCGTTAAAGTTTATAGTGTGTATCTATGTGCGTGTGTAATAAATATATGTATTTATTTAACTTTTACTTGGTTTTTAAATAATTTTTAATTTATATTATTTTCGCCGCATAGATTTAATTTTGATTATAACCATGTAATGAACCACTAAAACAGTCTTAGGTTCGACATTCGCAGAAAAAAAAATTAAGCATTTTTTTTTTTTTTGGTTTGCTGTCATATTATTATTTCATACTAGTATTATTTTTATCTAAACAGCATGTTGTTAAAACAATTATTGCGTGTTAAGGTGCGAAAATGACCCTAAAGCGAATTTAAGCATGTGCATTAAGCTCCAGCTTAATATATGACCTCAAAGCAGAATTTTCACCATAAAATTCTTTGTGACTGCACAAAATGACAAAAACACTCCAGCAATTTAACAAAACGATACTTACAGTGCGTTTTAGCTAAAGGTAGTAAAACGACGGTCCAGGCGTTTTTAACTGTGTTTCATGAGAACATATTTTCACATTTAAAAATACACGAGCTGCATAAAACAGTTTGGTAGAGCTACAGTAATTAAAATTTTATAAAATGCTATACTTTATCGTGTATAATTTATTTAAAACTGTCTACCCTTTTAAGTGTAAGGGTGCTCCAATGGATTATTTCACACAACATTAATATACAGAAATCATAAATTGATTTTATGTATGAATGAATTAAGGTCGTAGACTAGGGAAAACCGACCGTGATACTAGTTTTAACGCGATTTAGGAAAAATGCAAATTTTAACAGCCTGGGGTAATTTTACGAACAGTCACATTTGGCTAGCACTATGCATGATGCATTATCAATATTATCACATCAAGCACGGATGTCTACTTATTTAAAATCGATTTTGATTACATATAAATTTGAAATCAGACAGTTTATTTATTACGTGCGAAGATTTCTCCTTTAGGATAGTTCTAAAACAACAAAACCTTCAACAATATTTCAAAATACCAAGTCTATGTAATATCAATCACACAGAATCTGCCTAAATATCAAAAACAGATACCGCCATTCTTCCAGTTCCAACATTTATCAAGAGGTGCCAAATTAATTACGCTATCGCACACAGATTAATAGTCAAGTGTCAAGTGTATGGCACAGAGTACCGACGGCGAACAGAGAGTGCCCGTTATCGGTTCAGAGACAAGTACCCTCTTCAACGTCACTTGAGGATTGTAACTTTGCTTTGTAATACATTTACTGGAGGTTCTCGATGATAGGTCGTGCGACTTAGAGGACCAGTTTGTTAGATTGTGATTGTATTTTAAAAATAGACTCTTTTATTTTTTTACTTCAATTACTTCGTGTTGGTCATATTACAGTGTAATTCTGACTAACCTTTCTTCGCGTTATGGATTAGTTTTGGAATACGTCTTTAAAGTTCCAAATGACCAAAACCTTTATATCGTGCGTGACTGTGCGCTTTTCACTGACATTTTGAAACCTATAAATTGAGGATTGTTTTCTGGAATCGATAATAAGTACCTAAGTGAGACCACTTAAAACTATGTAGTCTCACTCTTATTTATCACATAAGCGTATTATAGCTATAAAAAACTGCGACAAGGAAAATCCAACCCACACAGAATCAAATAATGAATGAAACAAAACAATATGTTCTAGTACACACGCACACACAAGTCCCGAGACGAAAGCCCCCAAATTAACCGACAATTACAACGACAAAGGTAAAACGGTTCCATTCTCGCATAAATTTAAATACATTTGAATCGTGTTCCACTAGTAGGCGCGTATTCAGAACGGAATCCATTGAGTACGCGAGACGGTGAACGACGAACCTTTGTGACAGATGCGGTGCAATCGGGCCTTTGAATAGATGTAGAAATGCGACACAATAAAACTTGGCGCTTGCTTTGATCGCTGATTTCATGTGAGGTTTATACGATTATAGTATGTGTGAGGAATGTTCAATAAATAGTTAAGTGCAACTTGTAACGTGCGGGCGAATAAAAGCGTTTGTCGGAAAACTTTTCATAAAAATGCAGTGCAAGTTTTGTTAAAGTTTTTAAATCACCTTCGCATGATTATTATATGATCTGTACCATACGTGTTTTATTCAGAACATGCATAAAGCCGGCTTTGAAAAAAAAAAAAACATTATTATATTAAAATATCGCTTTTAGAGTCTGTCAAGCGAGTCGAGTCCACAACCCTTTTACTGATTTCTTATAATGGCAATACTATGATCTGTCAAACAGATTGTCACAAATTCTGTTGTAACCTCGTAATAATCCGGTTTTTGTTGAGTTTTTTAATGTTATAATGCCGAAACCTATTAAAAGTAGTGTCAGGAGCTTGTTGTTTACAATGATTAATAAATATAATCATGTACAGAGTGAATCTGACGACGTGTTATCGCAAAAACGACGACTTTTGGATGAAATCGTTTCAACATCAGGTAGGTTGGCAACAACGTGTTGATACTTTTAGCACAATTGTCTAACATTTTTTGTTTTACTGTGATGTGATCACGATTTCCGTTTTGGTTTAGATCCAGACGTCGTGTTCATGACCTTGAAACTTACTACTGCATCTTTACCTAAGTGAAAACTACTATAAAGATTGTTGTCATTTTTTTTTCAGCCACCTTTGATGATGAATTAATAAAAAGCACAATTCATAATTTAGTTAAGCAAGTCATAGCCATAGAAGACAATAAAAAAATGAAATCTGAAACAGACTATCTGACAAAAATTGCTGCTGTGACAGGTTAGTACACATTTATTTGTTTACCCTGCATTTTCTTCATATTATTATGTTATCATAAAATTTGTGCGTTTGATACTGAACTGACTTATTGAATTTTCAGATTTAAGTGTGAAAACACTGCGGAGAATTAAAAAAGAAGGTGCTATTAACCAAGGTGAGTGGAACACACCAGGGAAAAAGCGTCCACGACAGCCAACTGTAGCCAACCTGGATAGTTTTGATTTATCAGCCATACGCAATAAAATTAATGAATTTTACTGTGTGAAAAGGCAAGTACCAACTCTACGAATTTGCTTGCAGATTTAAGAGAGTCTATTGAATTTACTGGAAGTCATGAAACATTGAGACAATTATTACTCAAAAATGGATTTGAATTCAAAAAAAAATAAAAATGAGAGATCTCTTCTTCTTGAAAAGTATGAACTAGCTGCATGGCGACATAAGTATCTCAGAGCTATTGATGAAAAGCGGAAACAAGGAAAATTAATAGTTTACCTCGATGAAACCTATGTCCACCAAAATTATAAAGTTAAAAAATCATGGCAAGGGCCATCAACAAGCGGTGTAATTGATAAAATATCATCAGGCAAAAGACATATTGTTGTTCATGCTGGATCCGAAAAAGGTTTTGTCCCCAATGCTTTATTAGTATTCAGTACTAAATCAAAAATGGCAGATTATCATGATGATATGAACAGAAATAATTTTATGAAATTGTTACGTGAAAAATTAATACCTAATTTAAGTCAGCCCAGTGTCATTGTTATGGACAACGCTAGCTACCATGTAACACAAATAAATAAGCCACCATCTATTCATAGATGGTGGCTTATTCAAATGGTGCTTATTTAATTATTTATGGTGGCCTTTAAATCATTCATGATTTAAAGGCTGACATTCAAAAATGGCTAACTGAAAATGGAATCCATTATGAAGAATTTTTCATAAAGGCTGAGCTTATGTGCCTTGTGAATGAAAATAAAACAACTCCAATATATGAAGCTGAAGAATGTTTGAAACAACATGGCCATGAAGTTTTGAAACTTCCACCATATCATTGTGACCTGAACGCTATTGAACTCATATGGAGTTTGGCTAAAAGAAAAATAGCCAGCAAAAATTTAGGGATTCCAGGTAATGAAATGGAGAACCTTATAAAAGAATGTTGTCACAGCCAATGATTGGAAAAAATGCACAGATCACACTATTAGTGTCGAAAACAAATATAAAGTAAGAGACAGGATATCCGAAACTGAGTTGGAACCTTTCATCATTTCTGTGCGTAATGATGATACTGACAGTGATTTCTCATATAAAGGCATTGAATTTCTTGATTCTGATTTTAGTTGTGATTGTGACAAATAAATACTTACATTGAAATGCTTTTTTTTATTTATTTCAAATATGTTTTTTTTTTTAATCAAAAATCCAAGTATCAATAAGTTTTCAGCGTGCTATATCAGTGTTGACACCTGAAAGATTTTTGAATTTGCCGCCTTTTTCATGGGACTAGACTCGCTTGACAGACTCTAACCACACGTTTTCTTCCTTATGCCTCAAAGGACCAAATATCTCAAAGTACCAAATCTAAAACCTTAGGATCAAAACAAAAACTATCTACCTACAGACGAGTCCAGACCGCACGAAATAAAACCGTAAAGCCACTCCCACTAAACTGGATAGATTACGTTGGAGAGTGTTCTGTTACTAATAAACTCTCGTTAGCCCTGTCTAAGGTTTAATGCAGCATTAGCCCCGACTTTTATCTACCGAGTCTACCCACTCCAGATTGAGTTACGGGTTTCCAGTGCTAGTTGGAAAAGTTGCTTGAACGGTTATCTAGTGGAACTAGAAAACGATAGGGTCTATAATTTCATTTTGTAAAATTTGAAATATTGTGTCGTTTGCCTTTAACGATGATTGAATGATGAAATCGATACAGTATAATTTAATTACCTAGAAGTTGTCTAGACATTAATTTATGTGGATATAATTTTTATTGGGTACTTAATTAAATTGATAATGATTTTGTTTAGTTATTGATTGCACTTTTAGTAAAAGTTGAAGAAACCTGAATCTATAACACATTAATTTATTGCGTACAGTACAACTATACCAACGGAGGTAAATATTTCGTCTTTACTTACTGCTTTCCATCTATCCCGTGGACATAATGACGTAAGTGTAACCATTTTAAATGCACCCCATTTTCTTCCTAATCCTTTTAAAGATATTTTATTAGCAGAGGGAACGTAATGTACAAAAATAACAAAACTAAATTCATCCTAACCGCTTTATTATTACATTAAATCAAGTGGAGTGTTCCTGCAAGCGTTGGGTTCTTTTGTATCTAAATAGCGGTACCCTAGAGGCGGTCAGTAAATGAAGAAAAACAAGAGCCTGCCCATTAGGGCTGTGCATTGTTCCCGGCTATGACAAACAATGCGGTGTGAATGAATAGGGCTGTTAAGAGATGAAATTGAACGGATTGTCGCAGTATTTTACTGGGAGAAATCGTCGCTGAAAGTGCAACCTTGGAATAATTTTCGTTTGTTTTCATTTAGTGGCTTTGTTTTTATGATGTAATAGGTAGAGTGGCACGCTTCGTATAAGATTGTGTCAAGCTCATCCCTTCTGCATTCGTAACAGAAAAAAACTGACTTCAGAACTTATAAAGTGTGTTTTCAATTACGATAGACTTAGATACTTATGTTCTTAAGTCGTATGTAAGTACATACTTTGGTTTAATATTAACGAAAAATGACATGTTTTGTTTTTGGAAAATTCTCCAATTTAATTCAGCACAACCAGTTAAGGAAAATAACACTAACACTTATTTCATGCTATAATTAAACTCACCGGTACCCAGGTGTCAGCCCTGAACGAAAATAATATATTTTTCCCGTAGTGCGTGTACGGAATTCACATTAATCTCGTGGTTCCGCCACTTCCGACCTGTGTCCAAAACATCTATACTTTTTGCTGTAGTAGGCACAATTGAGCAAAATTTTTGCCACGTGCGAAAAATATTTGAGTTAACGAATGTAGCGGAAAATCTTTTTAGGATTTTCAGAGTTTGTGCCCCGAAAAAGAAGTGGTAGCCACGTTCCCGAAGAAGAGATTTTCATAAACAAATGATGCCTCTGATATCAGCTTGATAGCTAGAATATCTGATTAATTTTACCGTAAAGCACTTTAGAATGCCTGAAAACCAGACATTAAAGGATGATTTGACTATAAGTAGGTAGACAAAACATCGGCCTAATGCCTTTAGTAAGATATTGCCAGACACACAAAAACTGCTGATTACCAGTCAGTTGAAAAAGCTTCTCAGAAGGAATCAAATCTGCCATACATACCTGCATATAATTAGGTATATACTTGCCTATATTTCTTTAACCACCTTTGATTAGTAAGTATAATAACAATGTTTGAATCTTAAGGGCCTTACAGACTCACGCCGAGAACCCCCGAGAATACCCGAAAAGCGTGAATGTGATTGGTTCCTCGCCATCTCGTTCTCATCGAGAACAAGTCTCGGCGAGACTTCTCGCATGAGTCTGTAGGGCGTATTACACATCCGTCACTCGTACGTAAAGGTTTAATTGAAAATCATTGTAATCTTTGGCGCGATCCTACACATATATAATCCTATACCAATATTTTTATTTTTTGTTAGTTAACTTTATTCAAATGTATTCCATGTACGTAGTATTTGTGCCAAATAAACATTTTTCTTTCTTTCATATCACTGTAGTGTCCGCAAAGCAACCGCGACCTCCGTTAATGACTTTTAATATTAACAACTCTTCGCATATACGATACGTGGTATTAAAATTAATTATGGTTTTCATCGGTACACCTGTGACGGTGACGGTATGACGTTTTAATGAATTGCCGGCGTCAGTCGCCCGTAATGACCGTGGGGGTGACATGTGACGCGATGCCGATTTGTCACTGTATACGAGGGGACATGGGGGTCCCGGAACGTTTGATGTGAAATGCAAAAATGAGACGAGAAAAAATGTGAAGAACAACTGAATTTGTAATTAAAGGAGGTTAAAATTACCGTCACAATCAAAATAAGGGCGTAAGTAAGTGAAACTAAACGCGATCAGCATGTCTAACCCTCTAACCCAGCTCATGAACGGCATGAGCTGTCCGGGTCATTATACATAGCAATGATGACACTGACAGCCCTTGAACACAGTTTAGATGGGTTAGTGTCGTTCAACTTGTTTACGACTTAAACAACCTACATTTACAAATTGCGTTCATGAACAAGTTAGCAAAGCGAGTGTGAGTCTGTCAGGACACACACCTTCAATTGCCTCTAGATTATTTTTCTTGTCATCTTGCATACTATACTAATATTCAATCACAAATAATTACAAAAGAACTGTATCTATAGCGTTATCACCTTATCACAACATTTCCTATCAGATAAGCTAAAATCGTTAAATGTAATGCAATCTAGGCTATTAAGCACATTATTACGTATGCACTTTGAGACTAGATTATTCAGGGAATTAATTGACTAATCTAATAGGAAACTCTAAACTAAGCGACGGATGGTTTCCGTCGGTTCCAATTGATTACACATACGTGTTTAACTGCTATCTGCTAAAACCTGTTCTTATATACATAGATCGTTTTTAAGAGCACGGTACAATGTGGAACTAAAGAAAACTGAGAATTCAGGATCAATTAATGTGATTAGCTAGCGAAAATCCATAAACACCTTGATTAACACGATGGTTAACGAAATTATGAAAGAAGATCAAAAACAATAGTTGATGATATTTGTTTGTGTTCATGATTGCAGGTAGTCTGATTTAAATTGCCAATTAAAATGCCACAGGCCTTCTAAAGATTCTCTTTTCAGAATGCAGTGGTGTTTTAACTTACGAAAAATACTATGATGAGTAAGTAGGTTATTGAAAAATAATTTTGAACATTCTGTCCTTAAAAGTGTAAAAGAAGCTAGAATAAAATCCATCCATCCTGTTCGTAGTACTGTCTAGTCGCCATGTGTTGGCACTAAAATTGAGTGTCACCTCGCAGCGGGCATGGCATCGCATCGATAGCACAAAAAGTGGTAGTTCAGATAAAACTATCAACACGTATACTTTTAGTTTCGATCACTACTTTTACATGTTTCCTTAACGAGCCCCTGAATTTTCAGTTCAGAGTGCTTTACCACTATTGTTAAAAAATAATCAACCTTAGGGTGGCAATTGATGTTAAAGATACTTTAAGTCTATATTTTGCTCGACGATTTGTTATTATTTAAATTATAGTGTTACTTTACATACACATTTACTCTATACGTCTAATAAGAATCCATCTACTATAGCCCTCTTCCCAAAGAAATATCATTAACCTTGTCGAAGTCCCTAATTACAAAATATTGACAATCAACACTCGCGCTGTCTATTTGAAATTCCTTTGGTCATAGTGACGTGACACATTATTAACAAATTGAGTGTCACTTCGCATCAGCCGAAGGGTTATAACAAACATTTTTAGAACCGACCGGCTGAGACGGGTTAAATTGCGGAACGGAAACGAGTGTGTTTGATGAATGTTCTAGTAGTTAATGTCCATCTCATATGTACACAAAAAATATTTTTTTCGGTTCTTTCAAAAATCGACTTAATAAAAATCTAATACACTGACAGACAAGGCACAGTTTTAACAACTACGTATGCATTTTTGCACTAGAGTCTATTAGGAAACTTTTGAAAGTTCGTCCCTTAAAGGCTTCGCAACAAGCCACGAAGAAGATGGCTGGACGAACTGTACAGGTTCCGTCAGATCTGGAAAGATGACGCGCTGGTTGGCGAGAAATGGAAAGAGTGGATGGAGGCCTTCGCCCAGAAGTGGGACAGAGCAGGCTAGGAAATAAAAACAAAATAAATGCTAAATGAGAATTTGTATCCATATCCGTCATTTTTGCGACTGGAAAATCCCATAGGGCACAAACAAATATATAGAAACCTTCGGAAAACTTCTATAGACAATGGTTTCGACACTACGCTAAGGAAACCAGTCGGTTTAAATTCGGCCTCCCAAAACTATCCCCCACCATCAACCCTAATTGTATAATTGTATTAATTATCGAACCACGTTCAAGATTGCGAAACCTTTCCTTTACAAAATCCTGCTGAGTAAGTAATTCGAAGAATGTCCGACGCACTCGCTGCGTTGTACACTCAACTACGCCTCAATGTGACTGGAACTATAAAAAACCACCTCCACTAATACAGCGTAAAAGGCACTGTCAATGTCAAATTGTTAACACCGACGTGTGGTTGACTGTACCACGTCGTGCACAGCTTTTTAATTACTACCTACGCGTTGGGCCCCGTGCTCGGGAATAAATCTTAGTTAATGTCCCTTTAGTCTGGTCAGTGCGGCCCCATGTGTTGGTAAGCTGCAACTAGATGAGCCGAAATCGATTCCGCGTCGGCTAGATGGGTAATAGCGCATTTATTTAGCTGAGTTAATACTGTGAGTTGTGGAGTACCGGTTGATTTGTGGATCTCTATGGTTAATTTATTTGCAAAAAGAGGTTTTTTTTACGATTGTAGGTTTTTACTGTGCCAATTATTTTGAAGTTTATCTTTTTACTATGGTTTAAATAGACATGAACTGTCAAACTCTCATCTGTCTTCTAAAATATCAAATGTCATCAGATCATATTTATATCTTTATTTTTACATGAAACTCAAATGGCGTTAACTCCTTGTTTCAGAAATGCGACATTCCTCGAGCCACATCTCCAGGGCATAAGAAGACGCGACAGCAGGAGTTCAGACTCAGATCACGATGAACGCTCCACGGAAGACGACGAGAGGTCTTTGCTTCGAAGCTCACCTCGTACGAGGCTGCCCCCTCCGCCGCCTCCACCGCCCGACGACGACCCACCCCCGCTGAAGCCTCGAGAGTTCTTCGAAAGACTTCAGACCCAAGCGATGAGGGAAGCTCAAGAAAGAAAACATAGATCAAGAGACTTACCAATCAAAGACCGACTCTTCAGACCTGTCGACGCTGACGGCAGTCTGGGAGACAGCCTTAGTCAGGTAAGGATTAACATAACATACATAAGTCTATAAAATTTCTACCTCTGCGCCACAGACCTCCTGTGTGTGAGAGCGAGGGGGGCATAAAACACTACGTGGGCCCGGTATGGGTCGGTAGATGTCACATGTCTTATTTTTAGGTTCTAAGACATGTCGGTTTTCAAAACATGCTTTCCTTTGCCGTTTTGAGAGCGAGAGAGTGGTGTGTGGGACAATTTAGACAATACCTACCTACCTACTTAGGTTTTATCCACAACCTACGGTAAGGCTTTACAGAACCCTTTTTATTTCTCTCCAGACTTCGAAAACTTTTAAATCACTAGTAGCAATTCCGTTCGGATGTTGCCTAATGAACCGTACCGGTTCTATTTAGTTTTTAGTTTCGCAGACTTTTTCTCAAACTGTTTCTACATCCAGTTCTGTTGAATTCTTTATTTGCGTATCGGATGGCATTATGTAAAGAGGAGAATTTCTGAAGTGAAATATTTGTATCGGAATTAAATTATATTTACCATTTATTTGTGTAGTATTCGAGATGTATGCTGTCGGTTCTCGGAAAGCGTCTCCTCTTTCTATTTTGCTGCCATTACCATGTGAATGCGACGAGAGTGATGTTACATGAAAGCAATATTTTTCAATAGTCGATACACAATTAAATTTGTGGTTCTACAGAAGGGAATTCGTAGGGAGGGGCCGCATTTCGTTTGATGTTTCTTTATTCATATTGGAATTATTTACGGTGTACAAAAACCCGACACCCTTAAACTCAATTTTAAAATGCTACCTTGTTATTAACGGTATTTTGGCAAGAATATTTTGCGTTTTCCTATTTTTTTTTATCGTGACACCTAAATATTCTTGTACGATTGTAAACAGTTTTTTATCCTTTTTTAAAAATAGGAGGTGGTCAATAAAGATTCATTAGTACCACTCGTAAGTACTTTACATAAAACCTCTTTAATATGCGGCGTCTTTGGCCTCAAACATAATTAAAGAAACATTAAACGGGCACACACTACATTATTCCTAAGCACTTGCTACATGTCTTCACTCTAAAATGACAATTAGTCATTGTTGCGCCACAACCGCAATGTTGACAAACCCTGCCGTTGCACTCAGCCGCACTACAGTGACAGGGGTGCCCACTTGAGGTGTAAAACTTCTCAGTCAATTGCGGGCGTTGCTTTGTGAATGCTTGAAACCCCACCAAGCCCTTGCATTGTCGTCGGCTCGCGTTTAAAATGTAGGGAGAAGTGGTAAGGTACAGTAATACTGCACTTGGGATTTTGCATTTATAGAGGAAATGTTGAAAATGCCTTTAGAAAGAAGAGCTATTAACGTAAGGGACGTAATATTTTATTGGAATACAAATTTGGGAAAAACTTGAGTTTACATACTCGTAATTATGATGAGTGATGAGTAGAAACTTGAAAATTTTCTCAGTAGCTGCTCGAAGTCGGGATTTTTGATTTTACAATTTTAATTCCCCTGTTTCATAGGATGTAAACATCATGGGTGAAAAGCGTGTACGTGGCTGAACTACTCCATTCTTTCAGGGGAAAACAGACGCTAAATTATGTAGAAGTTGAAACTTTCAACATCGAAACAAAGCTGATTCGTCTACGCAATTATTTTAAACGCTTCTGGACATTTCGCAAGTGCTACCTAAAAGTAAAGGGATAACCCTAAAGCACAATATTCATTACACTACACTTATACTGGTCCATCAGACAGCCGATTAACCCTCAAATTAGACGGGGGGCCCGAAGTTAACTGCCTTTTGCGGCACATAAATGACATGTGCGACTTAGAATTTTGAATGGGAACTCCTACCGTACCATTTACGGTCTGTAATGGTGTTTTTAATTATTTTGCGGGTAATTACTGGGCGGGCTTCGGGTTTTGAGGGTTATATTCACTTTTGGTGTAACCCTTAATTCACTTGCAAAGTCACAGGTATTTTTTTTATGAAAAGTGATACCAAAAACACCTACTTAGTTATTGCTAAAAGCTATTTTTGTCTTAGGTTTCTACAAGTCATTTATTTTGCTTACCCGTGCGATTTCCATAGGATTAAAAAGGGTTCATATTTCATACATATCTGAACAAAACTGTGAAAGGCTCGTTTGAAAGGCCGTGCAAATGAATAGATAACGTAATGAAACTCCGCTCGCCCCCATTTATCACCATTTTAACGACAAGAGACAAAGTACTGAGTTCGCGTGATTTTAAAGTTATTTTAAATGCACACCTAATAATTATAAGCCCATGAAAAGTACTTTAAATAGATAATCGACTTCCTACACTTAAGTCTTTTAGTAATTTGTTGATCGGTAATAAAAATTAAGGCACTAAAACTGTCTACAAAATTGTTTAAATATCGTTATTTACTTTGATTGCTTCTAATAGCCTTGATAGCAATATTAACTCCATGTTTGTTTAATGGCGCGTAAATTTCTTGCCGCCAATTAATATCATGTTAGATGGCAATCACTTTAAAAGCTTTCAAACTACTTCTTAGCAGAAAAGCGTTCGTTACACTCGACTAGTTTTAATAAACTTCGCAATCAAATCGGGAGTATTCGGTAAAAGTCGGGTCTTCGAAAATTCGAAACTTCGGCAGTTCGGCGTTTTATACGCGATAATTATTGCATTGTCAACACGGAACGAGTATCGGGTGGTCCGGAACTTCGTCTGCGCCCTTCTCTAGTCCGGGGCAGACTTTAATCGTCGGTGAAAAAAAAATGAAGTCATCCCTAGTTTAATTTGCATGCGGTGCAGTGGATGCCATCGATTTAGTACAACAATAGGGGGGATGGATGCGTCGCTCGTTTACGCTATATTGCATTGTTTGTGGATGTGAATTTTTTCGGTGATTATTCGGTCTTATTTCGTGACGTGTATTTATTGAGTCGTTAGCTGCAGCTGCTGTTACTGTACCAGCTTTTTATACTCCATAACTTGCTAATGCTAACCAAAAGAACATATTTGAAACCCTGTACATACTGCCAGACAAATAAAATTATGATAGTCAAACTTTGATTTTAACTGAATCAACATACCAAAACAAATTCTGCAGACACCAGTTTCACCGCATTTTTTCTTTCGCAACAAAATCTTTAATAACCACAATCTTATTCACCGCCTAATTGTCCGTCACGACCAATTTTCGAAAATATGCAATCAGGGTTCCAATAAAGGAAACGGCTTACGCTTCGCAAGTCAGGCGTCAAGTCAATGGCATCAAACCCCATGAGCTAAGGCTCCCCTGTCCAGTTTCCGGGACGCTTATTATGGTAATGGTACCTTCGGGCTATGTGGACTTTTACTGCGTTATACATATTTAACTCCGCCGTCTGTGTTGATGTGAAATCGAAAATGTGTTCAGGAATTTTTTCGGTGGGGTTTTTGCAGGTTGGCAAGTTGTCATTTTGTTTTGTAAAAAAATAACAAATCATAGAAAATGTTGCCTCGTTTGACCTGTAAATTGTTCCTTTGTATGCCACTAGCCAGACAGAATTAAGCCTTAATAGGATAAGTTAGTAGGAATAACAATAAAAATGTTAGTCATTTCATAAAAGTTGACAAAACAAATTAATTATCCCGCTCGCACTCAATTACTTAAGTATTCCAATTTCCCATTAACTCTTAATTAACAGCGACAAAATTACCAGTAATGAGAAAAAACGCGCTTCGCAGAAAAATGATTATTACGCCAATCTGATCGGTACACACGAGCGGGTAGTCCCGACTTATTGATTTTAACCACCCCGGGTGAGTCATCTGCCGTTGCATCCCCCTCGCATCCCCACAGTCCCTCACTGGACCACAAACACTGTTTGGTCTCTTTGATTGAACTTGAAGAAAACTAAAGGGCGCTGTAAGTTTGTTTGTCAAGTAATAACTGTTTTATTCCCAGTTTCTGAGTATTTCTGATCCAAGTTTGTTTTTTGCGTCCGTGTTTGGTTGATTTTTTTCGGTGTCTACATTCGATTGGTGCTCGTTAAAAGTTTGTCACGAAGGCGACGGTTTCCAACATTTTCAAGTTTATTTGAGTTTTTCATAAAAATGCAAGTTTGAGGAAAATATATTTAATGGCCTACGAAGTTCGTAGCGGGAATCGTGACTCGAAATCTGCATATTAATACTACTTCTGAAGAGTTAAGTTCAAATGGCTTGTAAAATTATTAAAAAATACGCATTAAGCATTACCGTAAGTACAGAAGTCAACGTTCCCCAAAATTCGAAAATCATTTACCTCTTAAAAGCTACTTAACCGTCCATAAAATCGTTAGTCTACCGAAGTACCGATACCCTATTACGTATTCTCGCAAACTTTTTACCTAATTAAAACTTCCCTTCGGTCGCAGGTGTGCGCCGTTTGCTCCTAAAACGTTCGAACCATTTACAACATGATAGCACGTGCGACCGCCTCGCACTTGTGAACCAAACTCGTGTAAAAGTGAACTGTTATGCGACACTAAGAGCAGAGTGCTTTGCGATATTTCCATGAGACGCAGATGCCTTTAAGAGATTGCTATTGCAAAGTGTTTATGTAATAGGTGTTCGAGTGGTTGCGAAGTGGAGCCTGAGGTAGAATGCTTTAAAGTTGGGGTGCCTTTGAAGTTTGTACCTGAAGTACTTGTCTTGTCGGAAGCGTGCATTTTTCTGGCACCGTTACTACAACTTGCCTGATTTTTTTGTGATTTGCCTTCTTCTGAAAATCATTCAGAAACGAGTCCAAATCGTCAAGCCAATGTTTTTTGGGCTTACCTCGGTAACGATGCCCGTCTTCAGGGACCCGATGTGTGACGTTCCTGGCCTATCTGTATTGATGCATTCAGGAAATATTACCAACCCAGTCCCTTTTCAACCTCACGGACTTATCGCCAACATCAGCGATGCTTGTCTTGGAGCGTATTATGGTGTTGTGCATTCAGTCGATGAGTTTGACTCTTAAAAAGCTATGCTGCATCGCTCTTTGGCAAACCTTGAGTCTGGACTTCTGAAGACCAAATACCAAGTCTGAATACTTCATGAAATTTAGTTTCAAAATATGTATAACTGAACTAATTATTAGGATTATAGAACATAATCCTTAAACCAACTCAAAACTTACATTTCCACTTCACCATAAGTGTTCTCATTCATAACCGTAATAATGGAAGTGCGGTTACCAATTCCACTTATACCATATTCCTATTGCAACCGTGGTTACCATACACGACCAAACAGCCGCATCTCACACCGAAGAAATCTAATTGCAAACAAACTTGGAACATAAATCTTGAGTAGCATTCGCGGTGGTGTGATATTTGTAACCGTGGCTTCTATTGTACCGAAAATTTAACACCTTTACTGCCGCCTGCGCCATTGTCACCCATGATTCATTGCAGTTATTATTGTTACCGATCGGAGAATTAATTTCCCGTCTAGTCGACATTTTCGGCCTGTAATATGCCCGTTTAAATGCCCCAAATTGCTGCGAAATTAATTTTATCACGTTATTTGTTTTACGCGGATATTAATGTTGTAGTGAAATTGCACAGTGTTGTTCGTTATAATTATCGGAAATATTTTACGGTACAAATACTGTTTGGTATTTAATTACACATAAAGGGAAGGAAGTTAAATTAATGCTTGTGAATTTATAGCGTTCACTCTCATCACGGATGTCGATTTCCGTCTTAGGTACGACGGTTTTAAAACTCGTGTAATCAAATAAGTATTTATCAACTTACCTACCTTTATAACCTTACCTTATTTTGTGTATTAGAGTCATATTTTAATTTAAACATCACAATCTTAATTTTGAAACATATTCGATACCTGACCCGTAATACACTTCCTTTGGTTTTACTACGAAAAATGAACAGAATATAAAATGATTTTACAACTGCTATTCTAAGTTCTCCGTTGTGAGTAGTAAAGAAAAATACAGCTTATTATTTATTCTCTCTGAGGCGAATTTCCCTCGTGATACTCATTTCTGCTTAAGAAACTAAAACATTTTCCTAACTACTAAATGCGGTTTTGTGCTTAACTTAAACTTTGATGTTTAAGTTTAGCTGAGAGATTCTGTTTGTTTTACTTTGCTATTATAATAAAGCTGCATTTATTAATTATTGTTGCGCTTGTTTTCTTGTCTTTTAAAAGAAGGAAAGAATTGCTATAGCCGACGGATCTCGCGTATTAATGTTTGAAAAACTGCTACCTCTCCAAATTTTAAAAACACATTACCCTCTTCAGTCGGGTAATAGGGCTAAGGCTAGGTTAGACCTACTTAGAATGCAAATCGGTGTCTAGTTGCCTATCCTTTATTTCATTATAATTTAACATATTAAACTGAGTGAATGACTTTATTTCATAAGGTTAACCTTTAATTTGAAGAAAAGCCTTATTTTATGAATATCGAGATGAAAGCTCATTTACAAAAACATTAATGTACTCAAGGCACAATATTATCAGCTATCACTAAAACCGAAAACTATCAGTCAGCTTTTGAAAGGACAGGAACGGATAGACATTCCAGTACCTACATATCTCGATTTCCACAACCGAAAATACTGCTCTTGTCGTGCATAAAAAAAAATTCGTCTACTCAACTCTACACTATTTTAAATTGCATTGAAGAGAAATCCAATGAAACAAATGTGAGTGACGCCCGACTTTCTAGCAATTACTCCTAGACATAATGAGGTGTTTTTCCTTGCAAATTACCCGTTTAAAACGGATACTACAGTGCGAATTACGTGCAAAACTTTTTCAAGTTTATTGAGAACGATTTAACATTCATGTTGTTTACAACTGGCTTTCATGATCTTAATGTTATTTGCGGAAAATAACACCAGTTAACAAGATTGGAATTAAGGAACCATGGCTCTTGGGGCCTAAAATTCGTGAAATGTTCACAAAGTGACAATTCATAATATTAACAGCTGCGTCTCTGACCATTTTAAGAATTTTAACGTAATTTATGTTACTGTTAACTTACTTTTCCCAATGCCCGATGCTGATTTCCAGTTGTTTCGATCCATGAGAACCACTGACCGTTGGTTTTGTTCTGCTCGACCCGCCATCTTCTACAAAATCAGCGGCGGCACTTTCTGACTGTGTTAAGGCTCGACATGGTGGCTTGTTCACTAAGTAATTTTTTTCCGCTGAAAGATTAACTGAAAGAAATTATTTGGTGGAAATGAAACAAACTATAATACAAGTAGATATAATATGAGAGAATCCTATGGAACAACAACATTTTAACACAAGATAAATAAGCAAAGAAGATTTAATTAAATCATACCTAACATATTCCACCAGTACATTCCATTATTCGAAAGAAACCAAAATTATTACGCATTAATTAAGTCCAAAAGTAAAATATTCACATTCGCACCAGCAATTTGAATTAAATGTGGACAATTTTAATTCAAAACTACACATGCAAATCGCATAAACCCGCAGCTGCAAAGGGATTTTGTCTCAATTAACGAACAAACTCGCCTCAAATTATGAATATTTATGCACATAACATAAGCCCTGATGTGTGTTTTATTTGGTGTTTAATAACGCTTTATTTATTGGTATTTTAAATTTCATTAAAACGTTGATAGTTTTGATCGAAATGTGGTAGGACGAATATAAATACCTAATCAACTTTAACGAGATGAATGTACTTATTTCACACTTCTTCAATGGTTCATACGTCTGGCTGATATTTATATACCTACATAATTATTCTGTCTAATTTATCTACTCATACATATACATATAATAAAATTGTAACAGGCCGATGTCTGTACATTGAAGATATTGAAAAAAATATATATGGGGGGTCTTAATTAGAGCAACAGAAGTCAAAACAACAGTTTTTTGAATTTTTGTCCGTCTGTCTGTCTTTCTGTCAGCAAGTTTGTACGCGCATCACGCAAAAACTACTGCATGGATTTGAACGCAGTTTTCACCGCTCTACTCCTAGATGCCTAACTTAAAATATAGGTTACATTTCACCAAAGAAATGTTCTTTTTTTGTAGATTCTCAGTACCACACGTACGAAGTCGGGAGCAAAGGCTAGTAGGTAGTAAAGAGCCTATTTGAACACAGCGAAACAGGTCCCTCTTAGTCATCATGCTCTTGCTTTTATCCCAATTTATTTGGGGTCGGCGCAGCATGCTTGTCTTCTTCTTCCATACTTCTCTATTACTCATCATCTCAGCATCCACCACCTTTCTAGCCATATCATCCTTCACACAGTCCATCTATCGTTTCTTTGGTCTTCCTCTGCTCTTATAGCCATCTTACATTCAGGTACTCAACATTTTCCACACTACATTTTCCACATTGTACAAGTTCTTCTTAGTATTGGAGCTTATTGCAAACTCGGTCTCACTCTTATTCTTTTTGCCAATCATGTCTGCAAACTGAAGTAATTGTTATCGGCCACAGATCAGTCCTTTTAATTGGCGTCAAGCTCGTTCCGCCAACTTCGTCTGGGAGTGTTTATGTCCCTCACTTTTTGACCCCTCTTACAAATACACAGGGAGAAGGCCAAAGTCCAAGCACTGGGACAGTTATTTTTGTAATACTTCGGTAGAACAATTTTTTTTTGTAACACAGGTAAGTTACAAATGTATTTTCTGCTTTATTTATGAAGACATTACCTACACAAGCGAAAAAATATAAGAAATTCTGAAACATATTAATTTATTGAACAAAAAAAGGTCCGAACCGATGACTTCAGGCTGCTTGAAATTCATAAAAAGATCAGAGGGAAAAATTGCGACCTGCTAAGAATATGAACAAAGATATCATGATAAAATCTTATCCAGGGGCAACAGCCGGACGAAAAGGGTAATACAACTTTAACATATAAACAACTAAACTAGAATGGATGAGCCTGTATGAAATTGGTAGCCTTCCTTTGTGAGAGCCGAGGATAGGGTTACCATTTCGTAACAAGCCCTGACAAGAAGCCGGACATTTGCAAAATAGTTTGGTGAGTTTACTTTTCAGATTCGGCCAAACAGATAAATCGAGTCCGGTGTCCAAATTTTCGTTTGCCTTGAAGTTTTTTATTTTCAAAAATAAATTACCTTGTGTAAAAAATTACGGTGACCAAATCTAAGAAGGCTTGACGAGTTCCATGCATGGAGCCAAAAACCCAGACACATGTCCGAGCCACCCCGTACGGATGGTTACCCTACCCGCGTATCCTTTGCGGGGAAAATCGAGTAATAATATTTCCAAGTTGGTGAACAAAGAGCCTTCTCCGTTTGAAGCGAGATTGTCGTGGGTATTTTCCCTTAAATATTGTACCTACTTTTTATTAAAGTGACATTTATATGTGGCGTCTATATTATTTTGGCTTTGCTTTCATCCAGGCGTTTTTGTGAATCATATTTTCAGTAAACTCTCTTTATAAGTTATCAAGGTTTCTTATTAAAATGTTTGGTTGGATCTTATTAGGAGTTTTGCACAAAATATTACTTGAAATAAGTTTTTATGAGCTGCCTTAATATTAAATGTACGCAAAGCTTTTAGTCTCTTTAGACATAGGTGCTTACCTATCTCATAACTTAAGGCTTACTGACGTCCTACAAAAGCCATTTAAATTTACACCTTCATTAACTTTCCTACATGTTTCAAAATTGAATATCACCATTAAATTACCATAAAGGGATATTATTTGAGACGGTCTAACTAACAACAGCGCATTACAGACGTATAATATTCACTGTGAATCTAATAGGCTGTGTACACAGAGCGAGAAGCCATAAAGAGGGCCGCAGACGGGCTCATGTATGATCCCCTTGAGCCCCGACACAAACTCGTAAAGGGACTCACTAATATTTGCCTATTATGATTATTTTCACGTACCACACAACCTCAATTAGCGAAACATTTTCTCCGACTGTGTGAGTACTAATGTATGCGATGAATGGAAATGAATGGTCCCGTGAGCTGTTATAGGTAATGCTGTTATTAAATTTTCGAGTAATGAGCGTGTTTATACGTGGTGTTCATTAGGATAAGTTTTTAATGTGTGTTTTTAATTGATCTACTTTTACAGCTATACTTTGCAAATAATAACAAAGTTAGAGTTACAGCAACAATTAAAAAGGTATTAAATTTTTTTTTAAGAATTTCGTCATAAAATTTGATCAAGTTTAGTGTCTGTATATTGCATTAGGTAACCCGTCAGTTTTCAAAATAAGAATGAACAGGCATCTTCTGTGCACGTTCGTCTCACCGTAGACCTCATTCATAGCATTTCACCAGGCGAGATGACATACCAGAAGTCAAGAGCAGGCCTATTCATAGTCATATTTTTTATAATGCCTAGCTAGAGCATAAATAGGAAAAAACCATTAAGTCGAATTAAGGACCTCCTCCTTTTTGAATGTCGGTCAAAATAAGCAAGCATTAACCTCTACTTTTCATTTCAGAGTCGAGAAAGTCTATCCTCAGACGGCGAGGGTGCTCGAGGCGACTGCTCCTCAGTTGACTCCTCAGGGTCAGGGTCGGAGGAGCAGCCACCATGCGACATCGGGCTGCTGGAGAGACTGATCAGGACGCACCCCGTGTGGTTCCTCCCTGGCATCCAGAGGGCTGGCGCCTTCCATTTGCTGCAGGGGAAAGAGGAGGGAGTAAGTAATTTGACTTATTCCTAGTCATGTCAATGATTCCATGAATTCAATTGAGCTTTGAACAGAAATCTGCTATCTCTACATCCTCACAGTTAACTCACCTTTGTCTGAATTTAATGAAAAAAGTTAAAGACCTTAATAAAGGCCTTTAGTTCTTGAATAAATGGCCTTAATTTTAGATCCCAGACTTTTGTTGAAGAAAAAGACGATTTTGTAATTTAAGCTTCAATTTTTTTCTGAGTGAAAAGTTTTCTTTAAAAGTTATACTGCTCTCATGATGAATACTAAAAACTGACAAGGTTGCCTTAATTTTAGGTCTGGGACTTTTCTGTTTGGAGAAAATGGCGCTTTTGTAATAACCTTAAGTTTTTCTTTTCTAAAATCTCTTAAAGTTAAATTAGTCTTAGGAATAATACCAAAACTGAATGATAAAAATTACGGAGTCTCCATGGTTTTAGCTTAACACTTTTAGCTTAACGTCAAAAACACCGTCCGCTTAATTATCATCTAGATGATGAGTATGCTTTTCATTCCAAGATTTAACTTACAAACCCCTTTTTGGTTTCCTTCCAGAACTTCGTGGTCCGTCAGTCAAGTCAGCCCGACACCATGGCTATCAGCGTCCGCTTGCCGGCAGACAAAGGTCCTTACATCGAACACTACCTCATCCAGGCTGCAGGTGGTCGCATTGGTCTCGAGACCTCGCACAACCGCTTCGATAACATACCTGAACTGATTGCACATTACTCTCAATGCTGGTGAGTTGCTAAATTCAAGATTTAACATAGAAATGAGGAAAATCATTTTGCCTTTTTTTAGAGATTAGAAAAAATCAGTCAGTCCGCAAGTTGTTAACGCGGCCTGATTACCCAGGGTGCACCGAACGGATATTTTACTATTGTCAGTGAAGTTTTGTCAAGTTATTATCATAATGTTCAACAGAACTAAACTTCCTAATGAAAATTATTATTTTCAAAAGGTTTTCTTCGTATTAATTAAAACGTTTATTTCATTTCCCTTTTAGTGACGAGTTACCAGTGCAGTTACAACTAGCTCGTCCCCTTCGAGAAGCAAAAAGTCGTCATCAACTAAGTTCCTTGGCTCTTCTGGGACAAGAGTTCTGGGGTTACCCGATGGCAAACCCGAAGAACAACCCGAACAATCTCCTCTCTCCTTGTCAGCTGGCCAATGGAGTTGTACCCATGGCCGTCACTCCTTCTGATACGGGATCTAGTCTTAGCAGCTTTAATGCCAGTAAGTAGCTTACTCTGCTCTATCAACACCAAAGAAAACTAAGAGGTTTAGTAGTCAGAGTACTAAAATCATTGGATTTTCTAGGTACCCGAACAAACTCCCGTGAACACATTTTGAGCCCCGAAAAGGATCAAAACGTAGTGCTAAAGATGTCACCAATAGACACTTCAGGTTCCCCACCGAGTCAAAACCAGAACCTCAGCACTTTCAAAGGCAAAACTGCCCCGTCACCACCAGCTAAACCAAACAGTGCATTCATCAGAGCGCCTAGACCTACCCCACCAAATACTTTGAACCTTATGTCTAGCACAGTAAGTATGATTTTTATTTGGTATAGCTTTAATGGTGTTGTTATCTAGAATGAAATTAATAGAAGCTTCACCTGTTTTCAGGCGCATATAACACAGCCTCATACATTTCCAACAACCAACACGCAACATTCCCCCACCCAAATAAACGTGAAAACGACACCACCTCCTCCGCCTCCACGATGGGCAAAACCGCCATTTTCCAAGCCATCCTTATCTCCAAAATCTGAAGCTTTCAGTCCCATTAACAAAGTTGCACAGAATGGAAACATAACAGTCACTACCACAGTTACGTTCTGTGTTAATAACACTCAAATTCACAATCATCAAATCAATGAGAGCATACAGAGCGACCGGTTACAACTAACGCTTGCGTCTAATGCCGTCAATAACAACAGTAGTGCAGACTCTGTATTCAGCATCATGGATACCAAAAACATTGCTGATTCTAATGGAGAATCCCAGGTGAGGATTATAGATTAATGCATGATTTGTGCACCCCTGTATGCTTTGCACGTTTTATTTTTGCCAATGCCAGACGATTTTGTTTGTTTCTAACCTTGTACTATTCTTTTATTTTTCCAAACATTGTGGGTACTTAATTTAACTTACTCATAGACTGACTATAACTTCCTGTTCCTGTGTAGAACATGATGCACCGTATGTCACCAGAGGGGGAGTGCATCAATGCTATGACGGCTAGTTTGCACGGGAGCTTCAAACGACAAATGACTGAGCAGAATAATGTCGAACCCGGATCACCAGTAGAACAATCTCAGACAAATACATCAGATTCAGTGGATCCGATTGTGAACAGTTTAACTAAATCTAGCAGCACTTTTGCTCCTAATCAACTTGTGTCTCCTAACGGGACGAACTCGGTCACTAGCGGAATATTCTCGCCAACGAGTGCAATCAATTCTCCTGTTTCTAACGACACAATTTCATCTAAAAGCGGTGTCTTTTCTCCTTCGAGTCAAACTAACAAAAGTGAGGTCTTCTCTCCGATATCTAGAAGTTCTCCAATATCAGCGAAAAATGTTTTCTCGCCAACATCCAATCAGTCAATTATCTCTCCTATGATGGGGAAAGATCGAGATAAAGTTCTGTCTCCAAATACGAACACAGCAAGTAGTACGCCATCTGGTAGATCGAGGAGGAGTAAACACTCCCACCGAAAGGAGTCCAGACATTACCAGGTAGAGTATAATGTTTTCTGAATGCAAATCATTTCATGTGCATTTTAGATACTACTAATCGCACGATGTTATGTATTTTTTTGTGTTTTGCACAAAAAATGTTGATGAATCACTAACCTTTAGGCAAGTTTATTTGATCGCCACCAAAGTTTTAAAACCGTATACAATTTTGTTTATCTATGAACCCCTAACACAAAACTTCATTCATTGAATACTTCTACATTCAGGTGTAATTTTTCAGGAATCAGACATCTTAGAATCTCCAGGAGTTTACTGCCGAAGTTCGTTAGTAGATAAAGTATCAGACTACGAAGATATTTGGGGACCAGAAAGTAACAGTTGCTCTACTTTCAAGCCGTTAAAAGCTGAAAACGAAAACAACATTCATAATGGTCTGATGAAAAGTAAAAGACCTGATCTTTTGCCAGACACTTTGCGTAAGTAAAATAAAAGTTTAGATTAGTACGATATCGGAACACCAAGCTTTAAACATTTAAGTTAATTTGCACCGTTTGCTTGTTACAGCTAAACTGAATGCAGCAAAAAGTACACAATCCATTTTAGAAAAAGAAAACATACATATTATCATGAATTCAACTGAAAGTCTAAACGAAAAGAAAAACCTTTCGGATAATTCACTGAAGAAGAGCTTCAAAGGTTCTAGTGAAATCATAGCAACTACCAATAGTAAGGGAGATGTAGTACCAAAGAGGCCAGATAAACTTAATATATCTATGAACATGAACAAAAAATTGACTGAGGAGATCGAAGCTGTGATCAGAAATAGAGAGGCCTATAGCACTGAAAGTATGGAGACGGTGAAAATAGAAGATGATTGTGTCCTCAATTCCCTTGGTGAGGAATCTGAAAAGGATAATGCTGGCAGCCCCTTCTACGCCGATCCTGTAGATGCTTTAAAGGAAGTAAGTGTGCCAGAATCTCCACCACATAATGAATGACAAAAGTCAAATCTAAGTCACTAGAGTGAATGCAATTGGATTTTTTTAACTTTTCTCAGGCTGCCCTACCACAAGTTCAAAGACGAAAGTTGCTAAGAGTTGGAGTGAATCTGTCCCAACGGTACTCGGAGCCACCGACACAAAACCATCCGTACTACCCTCTGCGCGATATGCATAGTATTGAGGAACTCTCTCGTAAGTACCATTATTCCTTTTGTGTTAAATAGATACATCTGTCTCATACCTATGTATATCACAATCACCTACTAACACATAGTAGGTTTTAGCCACGATATCAACAATGTCGTGTGCCCATCTCGTCACTGCACTACTTATACTTTTCTTTCCAGACCTTAGACGCCGTTTGGCCGCACCTTTATCCTCATTGAATTCTTTTTCTATTGCGATTTCAGCATCATCGCCAAACACGTCATCATCAGTGGACAACTTGATGTCACTGCGCAGCAAACCGAAGATGAAGCCAGTGCAGCCTCCGCGAATCGCGAACAAGCCACCCACAGGCAAGAACGACCAGACTTGGACCGTTGATTCCAGTTGGGAGTTTATAAGTCAGTGTTATGGAGATACTGTAGAACAGTAGATGCTGCTTGTAAATTTTGCTCTTGCACTCCCAACATTCCTATTTCATTAGAAATACTTACAATGCTTCTCCTAATTAACCCACTCAAACAACGTCAAGTGGGTTTTACTGTCGAAATAAATTTTGGTCCTCCTGACTTTTTTACATTTTTGTGATTGTTTTGGTTTTTTATTACTGACGGTTAGCTCTTTATCTTGCACTACAAAAATTGGGAAAGACGAGAAATTTTAGACAAACTAAGCTAATAATTCGATGTTGCGTTCACTTTCAGACAAAAACGACGAAGGTTCAAACAGTGAGAGTGGTACGTTCCCTTCGCTGGCTGAGCAGGAGAGTCGACTAAGTGCAGTTGATGATGGAACTCAACACTTGACTGTTCATCAAGTAGTTGCACAAAGGTGAGGCTTGCTTAATTCAACGGGTTTTTTGGGGCATAATTTATTTATATATTAACATTTACCGGAACACTCTTAAAAAAAATAGCTAACAAAATTATGTTTGTGAAATCGGCTTAGTTTTATATTTTTTTTTTTTAATCAAGCAAATTGTAATTATAAATTGTCTTCGATAGATTCCCTGATTTGCGGCTGAATGCAGAACCAACGATGTTACCAGAAGAAGTCAGATCGCCACCGAGAGCTTCGTGTTACGACAATGTGCACGATCTGAGACCTTTATCTGAACAGGTAATTTAGGAAATTGACATATTCAATCATGATATTTTTACTGAAAGATAATTCAATATCTAAGCGTCATTTTTGATCAAATGTCACCTTCTTTCTTTATCGTGTGGTTAGTGCCTAACCTGGTGTCAGAGTTTTTATACCGACCATGGGCCTCTGACTTGGCTTTAGATGCCGTCGAGAAATACCTCTCAGGCATGCTGGTTTCCTCACGATGTTTTCCTTCAACGAAGCAAGTGGTAATTATACAATACGCACATGAATCTGAAAAGTCAGAGGTGCGTGTCTTGGGCTCGAACTTGAGACCTGTGACTTTACCAGATGACATATAAATATAATATGAGTTCAGTTTCTTTCCTAAGATTAGTCGTTATTCATTCTATTAATTTGATCTATTTCGCAGGCAAGTGACGATGGAACAGTATTTTCTGAACCTTGGGATAGTTCGCAGTGGGACGGATTGCTACCTCCATCGAATGGTCACCAACTTTATGATAATGTAAGTACCTGCTTAACATTATCATGCCCCGCCCTTATCCTAACTTGTTTAGGGTTGCCGCATGTGTTCTTCCATAAAATAGATTTCCATGTCTGAAGAACCGTCTAGACAGTAGTCGATTTTATGCGGAATTTTCTTGTCATCTACAATATAAGACAAGGCAGTGTTCTTGAAATCAAAGTGTGTCCTTTAGTGTGTCCATCAAATAAAATCTATGTACCAAGATAAGCTGCTATACCCATAAAGTGGAATGCGCTTTGCGAGTAGCGCCATTGAGTCCCCCCCCCCCACGCCGCCAACAACCGGCGCCCGCGCACTGCGACTGCAGTTTTGTTTTGTTGTTTGAGTAACAAATGTGTATCTTGCAAAATGTTGTCCCAAGTTTTTATCTTTCTTAATTGACTACAGAAAATATCATGATAATATCCTTAGTTGTTTTAAAGATTATTTTATTATTTAGAGGGTGATCCAGTAAACTAACTATCTTGGTTCTAAATTTGCAGGAATTTTAGCAATAATCTGAAAAACATTCCCGTATATTTTTAGGATGAGCCATGTGAATGGGAGTCTCCTATCCCGAGAAGAGGACCAACAGTTGCAACGAGAGCAAAGAGCTTCAGGGACCGACTGGATCCCTTACTCGGTGAGTTGATCCAGCTTTAACATTATATAAACACAAAAGAAGATGGACATCAAAATATTTTGGACAAGTGTTATAAAACTTACACCGTATTGTCCCACTACAGAGCAATGGCCTTATAAAATATATCTGCACATCTATAAACCAACGTCTCTTTCTATCTTCTTCTGATAACTCACTGCACCATTTTGTTCCATTGAAGATGAACGTCAATGCACGTGTCGGCTCGTTGTCAAGTTCAATTATTTACTCTCGTTATACAACGAACTCATAACACACTATGTGCACACATTTTAATATGGAACACGCTGTGATAATACTTCACTCATTTAGATTAAACTAGATCCGAAGACTCACTTCTATTAATCATCTCCAAACAATCCTGACAGTGTGTTTTATTAAATGTCACTTTTCGGTCATTGCTATCAAAAGTCACGTCCTTTCCCGGTATTTATTTATTTGAATACAGTATCTCGGTGCAGTGTTTCAACCGTATCACTCGACGCCAAATCACAGATGTTCTCTGTGCACTGCAGACCGATTTGTAATTAATTTGTTATTACATATTTCATTATCAAATTAATTAACTCAGTAGAGCGCATACAATAGGACCGCGGCGCACATCTGTTATCTTTTACTACATTAGCTCCGTAAATAAATTAATTATGGCTAAAGGGCAAAGGTCTGCGCGTGCCGTGAATTTCTCAGACATACTCAGTGTCCAGGGCAGTGCAGTGACAGTCGCATTCCAACCCGCGTTGGAATAGCATTAGACGTGAGGCACTCTCCCTGTGTGAATGAGAAACTACCGTTTTAAGTCTTTCGTTCAAGCGGGCAAGAACCGCAGGGTCATCAGTCATGAAGTGGTTCAAAAAGTGGTTCCAAGGAAGGTGCGAGAAGTTGAATGAAGAGATACCAGGCCCCAGCAAGGCTGAGACCTGGATAACGAAAATTGATTCATTGAAGCACTTCATGCCTTCTGATGAAGAGGTCGAGGTAGCGGAGGAAGCTTTGGAAGTTTTGGATGTGTATGTGCCAACCGGTGATGTGTGTGCGTTGACAACCATCAAGAACTTTAGAGGAGATTCTCTAAACGAGTTCGTTTATGAAAGTGATTGGGTGATCATCTCCCGAAAACAGTTGTTGGAGCCCAAGTTCCAGCGACGTTTGAAGAAAATTGATACACTGACTGATCTCTGCAGATCTTTGGCCGAGAGAAGTGTCAATAGAAAACGAGCAGAAGTGATCGCCAAACCACCTAACTGTCATTGCCACGAATGGAGTTCCTGCGAAAGTGAAAAACCGTTACGTTCGAGTATATTTCAAAGAGTACTCAATAGCTTCAAAAGATTTTGGCGACTCTTGTACCGTAAAGTAAAAGATTACTTTAAGGCTGTCAAAGTGGACGAAAGCCCGATCCCTTACGAAGAAGACCCTCTCGAATCATTTGCGTCTACTAATGTGTACTTATGTAGGTAATAATTGTTCCATTTCATATATTAATTTTGTGCAATGTTCTTAGATTAAAGCTGTCTATAATTATCGTCAGAATGAGGTTGGGGCAATAAATATATCACTTTAGTGTACCAACGTGCACTAATTACGTGTTAATTCGTCTTGTATTACAACAATTAAGTTTTAATGACTTTACTTAGGGCTTTCGATTGTCTGTTGTAGGTCTATCAACATTTAACTTTGTAGTGGAATGTGTAGGCATTTTTAATGATTATTGTTTTTCACATAATTAAGGGTGATACTCATTAGCATTTTTGGATTTGTTTTTAACATTGATGTGAATAGCATAGAATAAAATATTCATTTATTTGCTCAGAATATAGGTATTTACAATAAGGTGGTTAGAATCCTTGTACATTCTATCATTTTGGCATGCAAACATTGATGCAGTTCATCATCACACATACAATCATCGGTACACAACTAAAATGTATCAGCTAGAATGTCCGATACGGAGTAGTAACACTTATTTAATAAAAGTACAGTTAGTTTCTTTTTGAAAGTTGTTACTGGTTCCTCTTTTGTGGAATTAGAAATGTGGTTAAAAATTGCCGTTGCCATACCAAAAACACTTTTCTTCAACAAAGAAGTCCTATATCCCCCAGTGCGTAACAAGTTTTGGTATTGAGATCGCAAAGTTACATCTCGGTATCTGCTTTCCGATAAAGTTAAAAATAGAATTCTATACATTTAGCAAAAAGAGCTATTTCAAAAAATTTAAGGTCTAAAATTTAAATGTCAATAAACTATTTTTTTTAAAAATTTCGGTCTCAGCTGTCAGTAACTTTGAAACCAAATATTGCTCGTAGGCAGCGTTTTAGGGCTTTAAAAATACTCTCCCTTTCAGTACAATTGCCCCAAAATATAATACCAAACCTTAAAATGGAAACGACAAGACCATGATATGCTAGTTTCTAAGATAATAAAGTGCTTATTTATGCAGATCATGCCCTAAGCTTTTTACAGATTGGTACAGCCTGTGTCTTCCATGTCAGTTTACCGTCAATCAAAATTCCTAAAAATTTTGTAACCTCTACTCTGTCCATATTTTGGCTATTATAAATTCAAATCATTAATACAAAGCCTTTGATAAAAATGCATTATCTTTGTTTTTTGTATGTTTATTTGTAAGTTGTTACTATTTAGCCAATATAATTATTATAATTTTAATGGTGTAGTTTATATCGTTTTCGTAATTTTCATTATTGTCACATTATAACAGTGCTGTATTATCGCCGGCAAACAGTAGTATGGGATGGTGGGAGGTCGTTAATGCAAATTAAAAATAACAAAGGTCCAAGGATGGTTCCCTGTGGTACACCGAATTTAATTTATCTACTGGAAGACACGTATTTTTATTTCTAATTTAGAATTGACACATATTTTGTAAATTTCTGTCGTCTGTTTGCGACCGGATAAATATGTTTTTATCAGGTTTAGGATATTACCTCGAATGCCATAGGCGTTTAGTTTTTGAAGCAGTATATTATGGTTGACAAAATCGAAAGCTTTCGACAGATCTGTATATATGGCACATATAGGCGTTTTAGTATCAACATTCGACATAATAATATTCAACAGATCAAAAATTGCTAGTGCTATTACAAATAACAACAATTTGATATCGAAATATTGTTAGTATTGGGTTATTATTAGGAATCGGAATAGTTAGTGCTATTTTAGGTCATTGAACCTGAATGATAATGTTAATATGGACATGCCCCGGGATTCCCGGGAATATGTTCCTGAATGTCGATGTACTAGAATTACTAGATGAAGTTAAACCACAGTATAGATATCTATCAGTATTGTGGCTCGGCCCTATCCTTATAAATAATGCCGCGCGGTACGAAAACACGCGATAGGGCTGCCCGCCTACAATATATTCATTTCATCTACCTACTTGAGTTTCTTTCTACATTTATGTTTGTAAATATAATATTTTTTTATTTTAGAAATGAAATTCGTTGTGAATAGGTGTTCAATAATAATACATGTTGTGTTTTTTGATTAGTAGATTTAATAAAGCGTGACGATAGGGATGAATTTAGTGACCAATACAATATTTTCATAAAGCTGAATACGTACGTACTGTGTAAAATACGAATTCCTAAAATAATTAACAATAAAAAACCGGTTTAAATAAATAAATAAATATAATGTATTTCCCGGGATTCAGAAGGCATATCCATATTATGACAACGGTCACTAAATCCCGCGAATGGCACTGCCTATTCCGATCACTGGTTAATATACTATAGGTAGGTACGTATAAGATTAATTAGAAGAAGAACAAAGGCAACTTATTAATAATCAAATATTTTTTCACTTAAGTAGGTATTTCATACTTCTATTTTAATTATTAAATACTTTATTTTAGGCACCTATAATGATCTTACTTACTCAAATAAATGCAAAATTTTGTGAGGATGGATGGATGTTTGTTACTCTTTCACGCAAAAACTACTGAACAGATTTGGATGAGATTCGGCACACAGATAGTTTATAAGCTGGATCTAAAACTTAGGGCACTCTTTAACCTGTTAGTACAATCCCATGGGATAGTTACCGAACTCCACGCGGGCGAAGCCGCAGGCATAAGCTAGTTATAGATGATAAACAAAACAAAGCTTGTATTGTGACCACAATACCTAATTGACTCATTGACAATACTGACTCATTGTCCAGCGATACAGGGTGTAAACCGCGTGTGCAGATATGGGTCTAAAAATCCCTTAGTTTAATATTGGCACATATTATTATAATAATATAATATTATCTGAGTATCTATGTAGATTATGAGGTCATTATTTCCGTCGTGCATCCATCGTGTATTTTGCATTTTGTACTGTAAGGGATACAAAGGCTAACTCTGTTTGCGAGTCTATTTGTTATGATTAGGATGTTATAGGTGACTCTCGGTGTTACACGATGTAAGGAAAACATCTACGCATGAACTGTAAATATAGATTCAGCACATGACTGCAGACCCCAGAGTAGCAATTCGACAGTCCCAGAGTCGTGTATAAATAAAGTAAAATAAGAGATCGGTTTCCCAATTTCTGACAAACTCCGACGTTTAAAAAATCTGATTTTTGCTATTGGAGCATTTCTTCCAAACTAAAAAATTAAATCATGACATTTTTATTAACATTGTTTCTCTCTTTCTCCAAGCAGCAGCCGGCCGAGTGCGTGCCTTGCGCGGCGGTCGTCAAACCCGCGGTGCGGGCGCAGCTGTGCGTGCGTACGCGTTACACCTTGCGCAGGACAAGAGCACCACTTTCGCGCAGAACATCGACAACTTTATCGCGTGCACGCTTGATTCTAAAGACACTAGTCCGCAGGTAAGATCGATCTCTTCTCTTATTGAGCAGTTTCTAATTTAACTATCTCAGATACTAATCTGCATGATTCTAACGTGATTTGTCGAAGACATTGTCTGGATTTCAAAAAGGTGTCATTAAAAAAGAAACATTGGGTATCGAGAGAGCCTGTTGTAAGTAACCGATTACTTTTAAAATGCACTAAACTTACTATGTTTTGTTTCCAGGTGATGATGCGAAACATGAGACAGTTCATGTCAGGAATGAAAAACTATCTGGTCAAGCACGGCGAGAGAGAATTTGAGAAAGAAGTTGAAAAAGAACGGCTCAAGGTAATAAAAAGATAATGAAAACCATTTCATCAAAGTAAAGTCTTACACAAGCTAAAATGCCGAAAACAATTCTTTGAAGATTCCAATGAAGGAATCTTAAAAATTACAAAGTACAAAAGGGCCACTTCTAATAATTTTAATTTACTATTTCCAGCTAAAACCAACGGAGTTCCTGAACCTAGACGCGATCCTAGAAGGCGTGATGCATCGACTGGTCGTACGACCGCTGCGCGCACGCCTCTACACGTTACTGGCAGCTTGGCACTCGGCTGATGTGCGTCGTTTACACGCTGCGATTGAACGAGCGCAACACGCTACTCCGTTGCAGCTGGGAATAAAGGTATCTAATATTGCGAAGAACTAGAAGCGTAATTGGGTTCTTGAAAAGGATCACATAGGCAGGATGAGTCTCCATTATCTTGTTTTTGGACTTACATATTTAATGCTATTGTTTTTCAAGTGCAGAGTTTCTTTCTTTTCTTTTCTCTGGTTTGGTGCAAAATTGGGTTTGTTCTCGCTTTAGCAAGCACACTCATGGTACTATCATTGCCGCAACAGGACCAGCAAAGAACCAACTTTTATCTCATATAGCTCAGGAGCTAAAATGTTGAAATTTCTTCATTTCAAAATTGAATAATAGTAACTGCCGAGCCTTGGGTATATTTTCTTTACCAACATGAGGTAAGTTGAGAACACTACTAGTGTTGATATAAAGATTTTCTTTCAGGAATCTACTAAAGTCCCGTCGTCAGCAGTACTGGCCGTGATCTCGAAGCATTTCCTCAAGATGCAAGAGGCTGACTCTCCTTTGGACAAACTTGAGAACCTCTTGGCTGCCATATCTGTTATGTTTAATGCTGTAAGTGTTTTCAGTTTTTTTGTAGTATTTAACACCCGTATCTATAGTAAAGTTAAAGAAATGTCTTTAGCTTAAGCAATTACTTGTGCCAAATTTTTTATGCAATTTTTTTTATGGAATTTAAAAGAAGTAAGACCCGTCAAAGAAAGCAAAGCTAAGAATTCTAACTTTTTACAGTTCTAACTTCAACCAATTACTAAACTACTTATTAAAAATCGTATCTTAAAAAATGACATTTACTCAAGTAAACACTTTGACTTGTCTATAGATACGGGGGTGAGTGTCGTGTCTATCATCGTGGTAATCAGTAATCACTGCCATAACAATCTAAATACTTTATTTTATAATTTTGAACCATGACTTTGATTAAGATTCAGCTTTTAAATAATTTATATTGCTATAAAGATTTCAAACATGAGTCGGGTGTACGCCTTCCAAAGGACCCGTATAATTACCGGTATATCCAGCAATGAGTGGTCAGGAAACTTTTTGTAGGTGCTAACTTTTAGTGACGTTTATCGACCTCATTAGGTTCAGGCCTCCTTTAAGACTATTTACGTTTTATCATAAGTAACAACGATGTAATTTCCTTTACAGATCCGCGGAGAACGCAGCGTAGGCGCAGATGATCTCCTCCCGGTCTTAGCATGGACGATCGCCCGAAGCCGGCTCGTCTGCGCTGAGCTTGAAGCCGAGTTGATGGCTGGGCTACTGCCGGCTGCACTGCTGGCGGGTGAAGGGGGATACTACCTGACTGCGCTGTTCTCTGCTGTAGCCGTGTTGAAGAGACTCGCCCCGGAACCGCAACCGGATAGCACTTCGCCCTCAGTGAGTATCGTAACTATATTAAACACGATGTGGTTTGCGAGCAATTTATCGATGAAAATTAGCTTCGCTACGCTAATTTTCATCGGTAAATAGCTCGTCCATTTTTGTAGCAGTATTTTCAGTCTTCGGCTGAATATAATGTATGGCTATGGTGTTCATCTTTCTACGCGTAAGGTAATATTTAGTTGAAAAACTCAAAACATAAAAAAACACTGGATATTTAAATGTATTTGACTGAAGATACACGTTTTTACCGTGAGAATCTACTAAGCTGTAGTGTATGATGTCGTGTTTTTCTGTAAATCCAGTCGCAATTTGTACAAGCGACCCAATGATAAAGCATAGCCTTTTAGCCTTAGCCTATCTACCAACATAAACTCATGTATGGCTAACAAGAGTCTTGTCCCCAACAGTGGCGACGCGGTTCAATGGACACGAACCGTGAGCAGTGCTCGGTTGCCGTGGTCCGTGTGGTGTTACCGGACGAGTGCCGCGGCTCCATCCGGCGCGTGCCGGTCCCGTGCCGGCCCGGCGCGCGCGCTCGCGACCTTTGCCGCGCGCTTGCGCATGCTGCCGCCATTACTAACCCGCAGGATTACGCGTTGTTCGCGTTACATGATGGGCATGGTATGTTGCTTCACTGAATTATTTTTATACTATGGTGTTTTAGGAGGCTGTTTTGTGCTCCATTTTTTTAATACGTCCTTCCATTGCTGCCTTGGAATGTATTTTAAGGCACGAAGACGCTGAATAAAATTCATTTCAGGCACATAGTTTGATTAAGAACGTCTGTGTATTTAGTCTTCTCTGTCAAATCTCATGAACCTTCTTTTGTATCATGAATCTATGGATACAAAGTCTGTCATGACTAGGCTGATTTAACTGAAATACAGTTTTAAAGAACAAAAATAGTTAGTTATATAAATTGATTACCTACCTGACCCCATGTTTTTTATTCTTCTTACAGAGACAATGCTGAACGAGAACGACTGTCCTCAAGAAGTGATGTCAGAGAAGAGCGGACAAAACTTCACGCTGGCCTACAGAAGAATAGATGCCAAGATCGCCTGGCCACAGCAGGCCTTACTATCTTACCCCTAGACTGCTTCATACAATAATAACTAGCAATAAGAAGCGACATAAATCTCTTAGCAATAGAAAGTAAAGAAACACACTTGCATGAAAATCATAAATAAATTCTCGAACAGTAAGTAGGTTGTCAAATCATGCTCATTAACAATAAGTCATCAAAATTATATTTGGAACGAATGAGAAACTATATTTTTGTCACCATAACAATAAAATCGAAGTGATATTTTATTCAACTGATTTTGTAAGTGCTAACGTTTTCTAAGCTTACCCCTTACTTATAAGTACATCGCTTATAGGCAGTATTTTTAAAGCGTCGCTACTCTACGAGCATACTAATGTCATATAACTGTAGCTTTTTTACTCAGTAATGTATAAGTACCTAATTTTATATTATTGTAATCTGACTGATGTTTCGGGACGTGTCTCCCAGATTTTGTACATTTTGTATCGCGTGGGGAGCTATCATTCGAAGTTTGAATGTGATGTATGGATAAAATGTTCACCATTTTTTTTTTTTATTATTATATTTGTGTACACCTACACCTGACTCGAAGTTCGCAGTTAGGGACTAGCTTGCTGCCTTATAAAGGCGGTGTTTATTTTCTTCGTGTGTGCGTTTGTGTATGTTCCTAAATTTCGTCGCGTAGGTACACTAAATAAACTCACCAAATTGTTGTTTTAGTTTTATAAAATTTAAGTATTTCTTTAAAACATTTCTAGTGCTAAAATTTACTTTTGAAGTATCTATCTATACATATTTTAACTCTTACTAACTTGTTTATGAACTGTGATGTTAATCGTATTAATTAGTAATACTGTAAGGTTTTGTATTAATTTTTGTATATTCGTAGAGCTGTTTCTTAATATAATTTATTTATATGTAACATTAAGGTAACTAACCAACAAAACGTTGTATTATAAAGGGTAGGTTATAGTGAGGACTGCAGTTTCCATAAACGTATTAATATTGGATTGTTTATCTGAAAAAATAAACATTTTGTATCTAATAAACAGTTGATGAATGTGCAAATACTCGCTAAAATGTACCGTTTATATAAAGCGTATTCAGATGCAACATTGCCTTACCTTTTGGTCACGGACAATATTTTTGTAGTTCGTATTATATTCCGTAACAGACAGCGCAATCGAAAAAATTGCGTACGATTTGGAGAAATGATTGAATTAACTTAGTAAACCTTTAGAAGTTTATATATTATAATACCTCTTTCCCACTGCCAACTAAGGAACTCTAACCTAAAAGATCCTGTGCTGCCAATTTGTAAACAATTAACTAATGCCTTAACTTTATTAAGTAAAATAATAATGACCTATTACAAGGCACCGACGAACGATGTTTAAACCTGACGTCATAAATGATGCAACGCCTATGTCTAATGCCAGATCTAACACCCGTAGGTATCTATAAACAAGTCAAAGTGGTAACTTTAGTAAAAGTAATAACTTAAGATACGATTTTTATTCTTAGTTTAGTAATTGCTTGAAGTTAGAATTGATAAAAGTTAGAATTCTCAGTTTTGCTTTCTTAGACGGTTCTGTCTTCGTTCAAATTCTTGGCTATTGCATAAAAATGGTTGCTTAAGTAATTACTTAAAGTCCAAGTAATTATTTTAACTTGACTATAGGTACCGGCCGACAATTTCATGAAATGGCTGTATTTCACTTCATGATGTGGCCGACCATTTTATGAAACGAACCTAACCTAACATGAAGTGATCAATTCTAAGATCTGGCCACAACCTGTTCGACCTGCACGACATTCCTGTTCTTTCACGGTCCCTAGCCCTAACTTTAACTCTTTTTGAACTTATTTGTAGTTTACATGAGTTCATACATTTTTGCCCCTGCCTCCGTCGAGGCTCTTACGGATTTTTTTGCCTTCTTTCTATGGAAGACTCAATAACCCTGGGTGTTATCAAAGTCTGACTTTACAATTCGATTTCATTCATCTATTCATCATTATTTAACACTTTGACACTAATTAGTCTTATTAGTAAGATTATTTTCCATTGAGATACAGAGTGATTGCGGTTGGATAAACTTTAAAGATTTCTTAGAACAAAAGTCATGTATTCTATAACTGGTTGGATGAGCTGCCATACAAATCGTCATTCAAAAACTCACCCGTAGATATAGCTGATAGAATAATATAAAAAAGGTTACATATTTGCCATTTGGCTAGAGAACCCTAAAAACCTTGATCCCATAACACTCATTGATTCATTCATTAAAACATTTCTCCAAGACCCGTACATTAAAATCAGTGTGTTTATCAGTGTGTTGTATTCATCAGTGTGAATAGGCAACATTTGATTCTGAATATGTGACCGTCGTACGCGCATGTAAGGGGCGCCATTTGTATTTATTACGTCACTCTTATTAACGTTAGTTGTAAAACACGTATATTGTGTTTTGATAAAGTTTTCAGTCATATTGTGAAGGAGTAAATGGATTTTTACCAAATTTACACATGTTGTTTTATTGTTAACTGAACCGAACACTATCCCCAACACGAGACGTATCCATACATAAGCATAATTATACAAGGTGTGTAAACGAACCCTTCGCGAAGCCGTACTAAGTAACCCTACGCAAAAAAATTTGCTGGGAAATGACTTTTCTTTGGGGTGAAAAATTACATTTTACTGTTAAACTCAATGTTATTCCTCAAAACATTGTGCTGATGGGTGCATTGAGCAGTAAACGGGTCATGGAAGTATTTAAAGTAAAGTTAAACCTTTAAAAATTGTATTAAAAAAAACTTGTCGAAAAGTTGGAACGTTGACCTCCAATATCTCCGTAAATAAAAGGTTCCTAGGTATGGTCTAGAACAAAAAACAATGTCGGGTAGTACAAGTGACGTTTGGCTTCGTTAAGGGTCTATTTACAACGGGGTCCACATGATGTGACTCCACCAGATAGTGTCACCGATGAAATAAGACATTACAACTGATAAAACTATACAATCTAATTTGAAAAATATCGTGTCTGGCGGTGATTTATCTAAAAATCACCCGTCAGACATGATATTATTCAAATTGTTTAACTATCCATCAGAAAACATAATTTAAAAAAAATTATATCCTTCTGGGGTCGACTATTTGCGTAACTGTAAGTCGCATCCTAGAATGGAGAACTTGGCATTTCTGTTTTGAATTTTTCGCAAATATCTAAAGACGTCTTAGGTCAAATGTAACAAAATTTTCAATTGCTCCACGTGTATATTTGTATGACATCCCCCAGGACGTCAGGTTTCTGCATAATCGATCTATTTATAAGAAACGTAAAATAAGTTAGAGGTAAAAAATATGTGAAAGTTCGCAGCATTCAAGTGAACTTTTAACAAGAGTATCGTAAGTACCTATTTAGAGCACAGCTTGGAATCCCCATTTTGAGTTTTTCGCAAATATCTCGAAAACCAAAAGTAAGAGTACTTGTCTTAGGCCTTACTAAAAAAAAATTCTTAGATGACTTAATAAACTTGGACGTGACCTTTCGTCAAGGCTGATTGGATTTTCAGTTCAAGCAACGTCGGTTAACCGTAAACCCACCCAAAAATAATGTTAATAACAAAACCATAGCAACCGATTTAAACATTGCTAAGATACACATCGATCACACTGTACACATAAGTTTTAACGTTATCCCACAAGCAACTATGTTATACCCACTTGACGAAAAACGTACTATGCAAGCGAATTACCCTAAAAAGTTACCAGTACCTCATTGGGACAGGGTGCATTTGCAATACCCAGTGAGAAAGCACCCAGGAGCTGGGGTTTCCAGTAAAACTGTTGGACATAAATGGAGAGATCTGCCAGAGGTGGTGATGGGAACGGTAAATTAAACTAATTTAATTTAGAGCTTAGCTCAAAAATCTTCAGCTAATTCTGGTGTATACAACATTACCATCCCAAGTCGGATAAAAGACTTAGTTGCCATTAAGTGGCGTGATTGGCTTTTATTGGCAACGTATTTCAAAGAATTACCAAAATATTGAGACGTCCAGCTGTGCTCCTCGCACAACCCCAGTAGCGACGCTTGGAAAAGACCTAGGTCCGACAGTGGGTGACGACAGCTCTATGATGATGATAGTCCAGATGTTCCCAGGTCTAAGAACTCTATCAGTAGAAGGATATCTGGGTAAATTCAGAACTACCACCGCCACCTTTTCAATACATTTCACAAAACATGTTTACCAACAACACCCTCTCCCTTGTACGCTCTGTCTACCCCAAAGAACTTTCTGTATCTGCTTACGAATAAGTTTCATGTTAAACAGAAAACTCCAATCGAAGAGCTGAAGAACTACTTTCGTGACTACAACCTCACTAAGCAGTTAACGAGGTCGCAGACGGCTGAGCACTATGGATTCAAACTGCCTGACACTAAGAGGTTCAACAAACATACGTCGTGTTTGGAAAACGAGTATGTTTATCCGCAGCCTAGAAAGGTAAGTAAAAACGAAATAATACCTCCTACTGCCACCAAAAAATATGTTTAAGCTACATATATCACCGCGCTTCTAACGCCATCATGAAGGCAGAGGCATATCTGCGGATTCTGCAGTTTGCGTTGTAACTTCCCAAGAAACTGTTGAATTCAAATTAAACTTCAGAAAATAATTGGCAATACACCGATCAGGAACTGTATAATATATCCATTAACGAAAGTATCCCTTTACTTCCGTTTACACCCGTCGTCTTCCGTTTCCGTTCACTTTAATTAATAGGCCCCTACATTATAAGTAGGTACAAGATACAGTAACTGCGCTGATCGCAACACAAATAGATAAATCCATTATGAGGTTTCAGTCTTACAGTAGTTGTCTGTTCGTTAATTTCAGATTGAAGATAGGGTACCACAATGTTCTGCACACGGCACGACAGAGATGAGGGATCGTTACACTCCACCAGTCATCCCTCCTAGGTTGATAACAGATAAAGATCAGTACAAACTTCCTACGAGGCTAGCTAAAGACCCAGTGAGTAAAACTTGATTCAATATGTCTGTATCTACATTTTTTTTTCTATCCATTACTCTTGCCCAAACATCTTTCTGCGGCAGACAGTTGGCTGCACCACGCTACGATTTTTCTACCATATTCTGCTTTTAATTATTTTTAAATCAACGACAGTTTTTATATGTTAACCAATTATGTAATACCCAATGCCTTGGCAATTTTCGATTTGTCACCCTGTATAGTTATTCTCTTTAATTTTGAATTCTTCATTCCAAGCTTCCACTTGAACCAAGCTGGCGTACAGAACTAGAACCCATAGACACAACACACGAAGGCTTCGAGAAGTATCTAGACCCGTACCTGACGACCAGCAGAATGCACCACCGGCCGTACACTGCCGAGCAGTTACAGCGACCGTCGTGCAACAAGGATGTGGTCACTTATTACACTTTTAAGGATATAACCTACGTAAGTTGACCAAGCTGTAGAATGAATTGGCGTAAAACGAAGCCTAGGTGATCTTCTTTTAAGCGTCCATCAGTAGTGTAGTGTGCGGGGCCTATCAGAGCATGTAGGACACGGTACGAGGTATCCCGTTGTTTGTGAAACAGCATCATTTCAGCTCTTGTTTCGGTTTAAAAGGAGATTAGAGTTGATACTCATCGCTGACCAAAGCGAGTGTTGCGTGGATGGACTCTGATAAGTTATTGCTGGACAACCTCTCGTCCTAGATTTTATTTCAGAGATCTATGTTATCAATATGGTACGTATCAGAGATGTTAATGTGACCTTATTCCGGTTTATATAAGACTTTATATCTATTGACTAAGGTCTATTATCAATTTATTTTCAGACAAGAACTCCAAAACCTGAAACGGAGTGGCAACTACCAGTACCTAGATCAAAATCTGTTTACGATAGAGAAAAGTTTAAGGAAGGTTTCAGGGAAATAAGAACCCATAACAAATTGCAATGGGTGCCAGGGTAAGTTACTACTTTTTACATGAATTTATAGGTTGGTACTTATTTATAGGTATAGAATAAACCAGTTATGTTTTTTTTTTTTTAAACTACTGACCTTATTAGTGACGTTCTTCAGAAAGGTCAGGTGCTCAACACCGGCGTTCGTGTATGACCAGATAGATGGACGAGGCAAAAGGAATATAAAGTATGTAATAATCGTAGCAGGTGGTGTTCTGTTGTTTTTGCCTACCCCCATGGGAAAAAAAGCGTGAGATTATGTGTGTGTGTAAACTATGCATTTAATAACCGGCGAGCCTATTTCAAACCAGCTAAAAATCCAAACCCCAGGCTAGAACTGATAAATTCCTGGTGATCAGCCCCAGGACGCTCAGCAATTTTACTTGCAAACACTGCACCAATAGTTTTTGATTTTGATATAAGTTTATTTTCTCATCACAAACGTTACAGTGAACAGGAATTAGTGATTCTAATTTACAAGGTGAACATTTGTGAGAGACTGGTGCCCGAAATAGGTCTACAATGCCTGTGTTACGGGTCACCAGGCAACAGTCAGTTTTAAAACTAAATATCTGCATACATTATCTTCCAGCACGTTCCGTACGGAAGCAAGAGACAACTACATAGCCCCAACATTGCAACCAGTCTCCCAAATACACAACTACGAGGAAGAAGCCAGGAGTTACTATGAGAAGTCCATAGCCAACTTATCGACAAACATTGGGGAAGAATATGACGCGTTCCAGAGAAAATATTCTACAGAAAACTCTGTTGTTGGGTCTAGAAAGCCAATTTGTTCTGTTCTTGATCAGTTTACTGAAAAGAACAGGAGACTAGAGAGAAAAAGTGTGCATATAAGCTAAGAGAAGAGATAGTAAGAGTTTAGGGCACATTTAACTTAACTATAGATACGGGTGTTTGACTCTCGTCTGGTAGTGTTTGTATATTCTACTAGCCTTATTGAAACACAAGCTTTCACGTAATAGAGTGGAATACAAAAATGAAGAGTAACAGTGTTAAAATAGGATAAGTTAATAATTGTGAAATTAAAAGTACTGTTACATTAAAATGAAACGTTTTTCTTTGTGCTTATAAAATCGTCTATGCCTTCAGCAATTTTGGTGGTTGATTGGAGTTGGGAATTACCAATAATGATCGCAGATAGCTCTATCATAATATTAATCATCAAATAAGGGTAAACAATAACTCTGATTAAGTCATTTGACTACATGGATAAACTACACTGATACAAAATATCTACTCAGGAATTCGACCTAAATCAAAGATTGTATGTAAATCCTTTTTAGTTACATTTGGATTAAAAATGCATAGGATATTCTATAGTCGATCACAAATTGACATTGACAGTAACACCATGAAATAAAATCAGATCACAAAAATGTATTAAAAGAAATCCGTATAAAAATAATCTGATCCGAAAATAAATAATGGGTTCCGATTTCAACCAACACGCAAAAAAAATGTCCAATCAAATTAAATGGAAATAGTTTACTTTCTAATCATAATTTCTTTGATATCATTCGTCATTTACATAATGCAGCCTTACTGGGTCGTTTTATTGTCGGGCGCAATCATTTATGGAGTTTACATCCAGGTTCAAACTTATTGGTAGGTACTAAGCTAGGGATGGTCATGAGTACTAAATATTGTAACTTAATGTTGTTACGAACATAGTATTTTGGAACATGAAATAACATAGGTACCTATAATATTTTTTATTTTTTACGTATTAGTGATCGCGATTGGACCTACTGTATATTTGTGTCATAATGCTAATACAAATAAACCTTAAATTATAATTAAACTGTATACCTTTAGGTACCTATAATCGAGAAGCAAAACATTCGATGAAGTGAATATATTATATTATGACATAGTTCTTGATACCAGAGAAGAAGAAGAAAATAATACAGTAAAGAACAGTAACCAATTTGAGGAAACAATCGGTACTACAGATACATAGTTTGTCGTAGCTTACACTGGATCCAATAAAGACGAGAAAAATTCAACCATAAAGACGAGACTCGAAAAGAAACCGATAGGTACGTAATCGTATGCATCAAAAAAATATAGTATAATTGTGCCTGTATAGCCGAGTGCAATTAGCCAAAAAATACTAAAGAGGTGGAACAAAGTTTATATGTATATGTGGGGAGAAGAAAGAAAATAGAGATTTCGCTGCTAGCGACAATTTTCTTTTCCAGGAACTCAATAAAAAAGTCCCATGGACCCCCTACCACTATAAACTTTATTCCACCTTTTTGTCTAATTGCCTAGTAAGTAGTAATAGTCATATTTAGATTACTGTTCATAACAAACAGTGGTCAGCTAAAATTCACAATGGTTTACAAATAAATTCAATTTACAACCTTGATTACTTCGTTGGTCTAGTCGCCGGTGGATAAAAACCTAAAAATAACTGTTGAGTGTGGGTATGTTGGTACTACAGGTATCTCTGCCTATCCCTCGGGGACAGAGGCGTGATGTATGATGTGGTCAATCTACAACAGCTACAGTAACTAACACAAGCTGAAACTCATCATAGTAAATCTTAACGCTTATCAATCAATCAATACTATGCAACCTAATAGTCCTGAAATTTTGCTTGCACTAAATTAAATAAGTCTAAGTACATTTGAAGTCAGCCTTGTGATGTCTTAAAGCAAATAATTAATTGATAATACCACTCGGAGAAGACAAGGTACCATTACCCGCGAATAACTTTCTGCTGTCTCCATATTTTAACTAAACATCGAAGCACAAATTGAACACACGTGAGTCGAACGAGACGCGAACCGGGCGCGAATTACTGTAATTGTTACATTTACTCGCGAATATTTACACAAATGTGACACAGTACTCGATAATAACCCGCCAAGCTAAGTCTTCATCTAAACAAAAATTTACACAGTTCAACAGTACAATATGTTGCGGATAACTCAACTGGTGTTTGTGGTTGTTTTTGCGATGAATCAAGTCGGCAGTGATGTCCCAGAGAAGGTAAAAGTAAATATAAATTTCACTCGACTCGTCAACCGTATCTAAATATTACCTACCGAAGCGAGAACTATTATTTAATTTCCATACGAAAAACATTCGATTCCGATTATACTCTCGCGTCACTAACGGCAGCAGATAATTAAATATTTTTGGCGGTGTATTTTCAATTGTACCTATGTGTAACATGAGTTTCCGTGGAAGATCTTGGCTTAATATCAATATTCGAATCTTGTATCTTATTCAAAGTATAAAAAGCAGTTGCCAGTTTTCCCCAGTTCCGACAAGATTTTCTTTTCTATCTATAGATATAGTTAGGTAGGTAAATGTAGGTAGAATGTGTTTCAAATGTTCTAAAACTTATACGTTTAACTTTACTTTTTTTACTTTAACGTTATACTGATCATCTACTGAAGTGAAAAGTGAATCTATACAAATAATAAAATTGTAACAGGCCTATGTCTGTACATTGAAGATATTGAAAAAAAATGGGGGGTCTTTATTAGAGCAACAGAAGCCAAAACAGTTTTTAGAATTTTTGTCTGTCTTTCTGTCTGTATGTTTGTACGCACATCACGCAAAAACTACTACATGCATTTGAACGCAGTTTTCACCGCTCTACTGATAGATGCCTAACTTAAAATATAAGCTACATTTTACCACAGAAATTATTTTATTTTTTATTTTAAGTGCCACGCGTACGAAGTCGCGGGCAAAGGCTAGTAGAAAATAAACGTCTTAGTACTCGTAATAGCAAGAAAACCTACGTTATGCATATTACGGCTTCTAACAGCTGTGTCAATGTTAAACGTTAACTAACGTTATTTGTGTTGGTTCTTTAACCTGATTTTCATAAACATTAAAGAATTAATAAGTGGCTTTTCAAAAGACATATTTTCCCCATATAGCATCACTGTTTGTGCTAATACATTTTATAATTTTAAATTCCTTGAAATTAACTTAAAAGAGGGTCAAATAACAGGGAGCCGTTTATGATCCACTTTATTTAACCACCACTCCCAAGTCGTCCCAAATCCTCTTAAGAACAAACACGTGGAAAGATAATTCACCACTTCTATGTCTTAAGTGTCATATTACACCATGAAAAGTGCTTAACTAGTTCTGATAAACATTGGATTAGTTCAACAATGGACCATCTGATCTAAAAAGTTAGTTGCGATTTCGAGAACAATGTGAAAATTATAACAATCAAATCGTTTTTGCGTTAATCTTCTCTACTTAGTTTTTTTACGATCTTTGTAACAATTGAATACTTTTTGTCAATCAATAGAAATATTGTGTGATTTAATTACTAATGCATTGGAATTCTGTTTTCTATAGATAGGTTCTTTGAGGAAATTATGATATATCTTTCAAAAACATAAATTATAACGTATTTTGTAGGAGCTATTGTTTTTTTTTTATTTATATCAAATAGCACCTGCAAGATATTAGATAGTAGCAGGCACACCAAGCCATTACTCGCTAACATTAAATCGTTACCGTGACAAAATGTTGGTGACATCACACCATGAAACATAAAAGTGGTTCAAACATAATAGTTTAGGCTTGATTACTGTTTTCCTGAAATTATAATTTTATGAATTTCAAATTTTGTTACTGGTATTTGTTCAGGCGTTCAATATTCAAGGTGATAATTGTCTATATTGTGATCGTCGTATGTAACGTCCTCTTCGGAATTTATAGATCTTTCAAAACCGCATTTTACCCTAATCTGGTTTAAAGGGCTTTGAATTATTTGGCTAATAAGATACCAGCTATTGATTAATACATGTTTTATGCGTGGCCGCTATTTTGAAAATAAAATAAAATGGCTGAAGTTAGGCAGGCCATGCTTCATACAAAAATCTTTCAACCCCTTTCGCTTTACAGTAAACTGATTGGGATATCAAGACCATCACAAAGTATTAATAACGATGGATCTAGAATACTACCTTGGGGTACTCCAACACATAAAAGTCCTTTATGACCATTTTTTATGTCAAATCGTGATCGGGTAGGTCATGAATGGTATGCTTATCATACCTCAAATACCCAACTAGTTTAGCCAAGGCATTTAGGCGTGTACAGGCGGTACCACATACCGAACACTTGAGGTCAACCGAGTAAGACCTTATTCAAACCGGAGCAGTGAAAGTTGTCCTGCACATACAGGTTTTTGATCCTAACGTTTATTTATAAACCATGTGTGATACTTTGTGTTTTTTTAATATTAATTTATGATACGCATTTTTTTTTGCCTCTTATCTGACAGTCAGATAAGAGGCTACTCTAGTAGAAAAGCTGCTTTTGATATAATTATCATTGCATATTAATTTATTTTATTTTTGGGGTCATATTCTAATTTTAATCTTAGTTTAAAACCAACAGGTTTGAACCGGTATCCCACCTTCTTTACAACACGGGATGATAATATTGGTACCGTGTTGTGTGATCGTCACTCGACCGCCTCCACAAACACGAGGAGATCCAGATAGCCTAGGAGCTGCGCTCACCTATCTGGACTTCCTTGTATTTATCCCAAACTACATTACTGTGTAGAAACGGGATTTTCACGAGAACTTATATTTAAACAGCTTGATAAGAAAATTTTGATAGCACAATGCAAAATACTATTGTCTGAAATGCACATTTGTGCTTTAAGAGCGTTGTTCCAAATCTACGCGCTCGGGTTTTAGGTTTTTATCGCTCGACGCCGCTTAGTGTGCGTTTTTCCTCATGTACGGCACACAGTTGCGACGCTGCGACGACTAAACGGTCTTGATCTGTAGCTATGGCGTACCGCGTACCTATATTTTATTGAAGTAAAAAGCTAAAAGTTTTAGGAGAAAATAAAAAGACTGTCCACAATAGATTATTAGTGTATTTTAATTAAATTTATACAAATATGGATGAAGAAAATAACATTATTAGCTACTTATAATACAAATAAACTCATTTTATTTGTTTATTTGTATAAGTACCTACTTAATTGAAGTTTTTAAAACTATTTGTCTAATGGGCATCGCTCGACTTTTCCTTGGATCTATAATTGCTAGGAGAACACAATCAAAATAAAATGTTGTTAATCGTGGAGCCATCTTTTGTCCCCAGAAATTATCATCTCTGAAAACTTTGACGACTTTTATGTTAAATTGACAGCCACACAGCAAACAAACACACTGAAATATCTGTACTGAAATCACTGAAATAATAATAACAATTTTCTACTAACGATGTTTAATTATTGAGGTTATTGGTACTAGGTGTTTTTCTGGGTAAATCAAAAGTCACGTTTGGGTTTCGTCCTTCAATTAAACCAAGGTCCATGTTTTCAGTCCTACAAATAAAATTGCTGATATTAAAGAAAATAAAACAAAACAACAAGTTCATCTACTAGAATAAAAACAACTAGTTTCAACTTACGATATTTGATGATAAGTGATATCAGGTTCTTCTCTTATATCCGTGGATGAGTCAAAAGTTGGGAGCGAGTCGGAAGCTACATTTTTGGATGAGCCAGAAGTTAAATTTACTGGTTATACAGTAGGAAGGGAGTCAGAAGTTACAGTTGAGGATGCATCGGGGATTATATTATTTACCAAAGATGCTCTTAATTTTGATCTGAAAGAAAAACATAGAAAATTATCAAGTTAGTTATTAATAAGTAATTTAATTTAACTATTAGTAAGTAATTTAATCAGTAATAGTCATACATTTTAAATAATTTTGTATAGTTTAAAAAACTAAAATCACACTTTAATTCTTACATGTAAGTACGCAACATTTCAACTTAATAGAAAACCGGGAAGTGGGTCAAATTTTACTTCTAAGATTTGCTTTCATAGTTAGTTAGAAGTGAAGGTTATACATATAAGTGTGTTCAAAAGAAACGGTTACGGTTGATGGGTCACCGCTAGTGGATTTGCCATTTACCTGACTACGAGTGTTGTGTTGGTAGAAAAACAATAATTTACACAACTGTATTGACCCCCTGTTAAAAAATTAAATAAGTACTTACGCAGCTTCTCTTGCCTTCTGCAAATTATTAATCATTTTACTTTTTCGTGACTTAACAGATTTCTTTGATCCAAAATAATATGTTTTGTTTATTACACCCATGTTCTGTAAGTAAAATAATAACAAGTTTGTAGAGAAAATAGTTTTAAGTACATAATTCCACTTTACCTAATTATTAAAATATTACTTAAATGAACAACCTCATTCAGATTCACAAATAAAATAAATAATACTGACGGATCAAAAATATTTGGTCGCACTATAATTTACGTATATATCACGCGTGGCGCTTGCGCAGCGGCGGGAGGTAAACCGACATAGGTCCTACGTCGACGAGCGCCAGAGCGCGACTGATTTAGGCCGTAAGATGCAACCGATTTTATACTTACTTTGAAAAATTATTTTCATAAATGATTGAAGACATATATTTTTTCTTTTTTACACATTTATGGTGCAATGTTTCTTCTTACATATAAAATTATTTATGTTGCCAAATGACTTTTAGATTATGAGATATGACGTGTTTTTTTGTGGTCGATTTCTCGATTTTTTATTTTTTTTGACGTGATAAAACTACAAGTTCATGAATTAAAAATCGATTTTTTCTCAATGCATTTTAAATTTCAGGGTATGCCTCTTCGAATGAATACCTTTTTACCTTCTTACTTAGTAATAATATTTGGTGTAAGATTACTTCAAAGTTGTGCCCTCGCGCGTCATCTGGAAATCGCACCTTCGAAATCCGCTATTTTCATAGTCAATAATCCAATTTGAACTAGTTTTTGTTAATAGACTTTAAACAAAAATCTATGATAATTACGATGTTTGAAGTCAAAAGAAGCTAAAACAATAAATTATATGACTAAAATCACTTCAAAATCTCCCAAGATCGCGATTTACGTTTGTAAAATGCTAACACGCTCTTAAGAAAAGGTAGTAGAGCCTACCCACTTTGAGTTGCGATTACTTCATTTTATTTTATTTACTTTATTTTTTGGTAGCTTGATTGGTAGTTACGCGCGCTCTAACCGGAGTGTGCACTTAGAGTAGCTGGCGTGTTCGAACCTCGGATTTAACAAATTATTTGTGTAATTGTTAGAATCATGCAGCTTTTTCTTATAATTGTATTAAGGCATTAATGTAAAAGTCAGTTATGTAATTATTATGAACTGGTTTGTATAAAAAAGTTGTTCGTAAATGGTTGTTTTGGACTCCTTCGATTTTCCTTTGGCAAGTCGTATGCCATCTCTGAACTCGTCTGCGTTTATGTCTACAACTTCTACTTGTTATTTCTGTCTGTTCTTTACTTGTATTTTTTAAGTCTATTTCTTTTTTCGAAGCAAAAAATCATCAAACAGCTAAGAACCGTTCTAAACTGGGACTTTTAATCTCACATAATCATTACATAAAGACATAGCATTACATTCGAAAAAAAACTTGCATTCCAGATATTCATCACAGTGTACTACGAAAGCAAATGTCCGGACAGTAAAGACTTCATAATCGGACAACTGCAGCCAACCATTAACTTGCTACACAAATATCTTATGCTGAGACTGGTGCCCTTTGGAAAAGCAAGAGTAAGTACTTGTTGAATACGGTCATTCTGATCCAAATGAACTTATATCAAAGGTAAAACTCATATCGAAGATACTTAGGTATTTCTGTTTGTTTTTTAGTCAAACAGTTTATGACAAACTGAAAGAAGTGGAGACTATGATAGTAGTTTTGAACAGTTTTGTCTCGAATTAGGTTGTAAAATTTTGATGAGTTTAGCCCTTGGTAAAGATATGATAAGTCTTGTGCTTTATAATGAAAATGAACTGTTACTCTTACTATCTTTGTCGGCAACAACAGCACCAACAACCACCATTAATACTATATGACATCACACCTTTTTTTCCTTGAAGGGTTAGGCAGAGGTGTACCAAAAGAAAACCCACATTTTGAAATACAATGCTTAAGGCCCATGTATTAGGGGGCGAGCCTATTGCGATCTACTGCACACAAATTCACACTCCTTCTTGCTACTGAGAAATTCCAGATAGAAAACGCACGAACTTAATGTTTTGAATCAATTTCAGAGTATAAACAACGGCTACAATGGTTTTCAATGTCAACACGGTCCTTCCGAGTGTGCCGGTAACCTGGTGCAAAGCTGCGCGCTGGATATCATGCAGGGGCGAAGCGACCTGGAAAAGGTTTCTTATGTTGCCTGCGAAATGCAAAGGCAAGCCGGCACTAGAGGGGATATGGAGGTATGGATTAAAGATAGGAAATATCGCGGCTTTGTCAAGTAGTGTGTACAATCAGGAGCTCCAATATGTTTACACTTAGCAACAAAAGTCATTTCCCCACCTGGATTGAGAGCAATTTCATGTTGTTGCAAATGTAGTGTTATTTTAACTCACATATTATTATGAATTAGGTCTTACCTCAAAGTTGCAATGATTACTATGTAACGAAAAAATACGCTTTTTAGTTAAGTTAAGTGATTACATATTGGTGCTCGTGACTGTACACCCATATTATTTTAGGTCCCATGTAACCTGTCCCGAGCCAATTGGCGTAAGCATAATCCACCTGTAACGTAACGTTAACGTAAACGTAACTGCTGGGATGCGGCCTCTTGTCGATGAAATGGAGAAGGCCGTAATCCACCACGCGAGCCCGGTGCGGGTCGGTGCATGTCACATTTCTTTCGAATTTTTCGATTCTATGTAGTTTATTTAGTAGCTAAATTCAAGCGTAAAGACGATAACATTGAACTAGATCTTCATGCTAAAATGCCAAAATAAGTGTTACATGTTTACATTTTATGTTTAATCGAAATTAACATTACCTATATACATATATTCGCTACATTTGAAGAACCTTGGACTTACTAATTTATAGTAATCAGTTACGCAGTATATTTTATTTATATTTGCATCGCAATATTTTCCAGAACTTACTGAGATTATTTGTGTAACGATAAGTTCTATGTGAAAGAGAATCATATCATACAGTTCGTTTATTTAATAAATTAATTAAAAGTGTATACGGTGAAGATGCAGCCACTAAACAAAAACAAAGCAATTGGGAAATCGTAACCTAAAATAATAAACACTCTAATATTTTTCAGTGTGTCTTGAGCGCCGGTGTTCGGGTAGACGAAGTGCAAGAATGTGTTCACTCTGGAAAAGGTATATCGCTGCAGCTTGAGGATGAATATCTCACCAAACAAGTGAGACCCAAGTTCATCCCAACGATAACTATCGACGGGGTAAGGCTGTCATTTCAAACTTATTTTACAAAAATATTATGTTCTAATCACAAAAAGCAATTTATATTGGTTAAAAATGCAAGGCGAAAACCATAGCACGAAATAGAAGATGTAATATTTTAATTTCTGGCTATTTCACCGATTCATCCGTTAAGGCTTTTTGGAGGTCCTCAAAGCAGCACTTTTGGCCCTATCCTCCAATACCGAATAATTCTATGTTACCAAATAAACCATTTGACACATTCAAGATGACTGAAATCGGGCAACGGATTTAATCCAACTGTAAGAGCGAAAAAGGACTTATGTTTTTTGGAGTTCCTCAAGGCTGTATTCTTGGTCCAGTAAAGATTGGACTCACTTTTACAAGTAGTGTCTAGACGATACTGGTGCCGTTTAAATAAAAGTACAGTATTCGTAAACTGATGCTTTTACATTTATTATATTGTATGCCTAATTTGTCACATTATTTTTATTATGTCTTCAGGTTTTCAACCAGCAAGTACAAGACTCATCGCTCCATGACCTCACAGGGACCCTGTGCTCGATATTCACAAACATCCCACCGTGCTTAGAACACTATAATTCCGTGGCAATGCACTACGTATTATTATGAACAAACAATAAATTTATACATTTTTCAACAAGCCTACTTATGTTTTTATTAGATTTTGTCCTGATTTTCCATTTAGGAAGTCTCAAGTATTAACGAATCGGCTTAAGCAGTTAACAGCTGGTTAAACTACTATGATCGTATTTTTTATAAACTTTGCCAAATTGGGGGTCGTCTAATAATGTGCACTTTTGCCTCAAAAATTAAAAAAAAAAAACTTTATTTAAAGGATTTTCTTTATTTTAAAATATTTTACATGGCTTTATCCAAATAATACGGAAAGAACAATAAATTAAAACTGATGATCACTTTACTGATCTCAAAAGTTGTATTCATCTTCAATCTTTTCGATCGTAAAAGTATTTATGTAATTTTTGACGTATGTAATGTATTTTACCTATTCATAAAATTGTTCTATCTTGTTAAATTCACCGACACAACACCGTCATTCGTGACTAGGCGACTGTAACTTTCTTTTTAGAGTGAAGACAATAGACAAAGGTTACGAAGGCGAATTGTCGACAATCCATCGGTAGTAATGAGCTATATTCGTGTAAACGCTGGGCACTCCCTCGCTACCGCAGTTTTCTGAGCCAAAAGAGACGATGCCGACCTGAAAAAGATGTTTCAGGGGTGTTCAAACATAGAAATACCGGTGAAAACCTGGAAATGATTGAGCTGAAAAAGATGAAACTTTGAACTCATCTGAAAATGAGTCCAAAAACACATCACTTACTACTTCTCCGACGGATTGGTCGGAGAAGGCAAATTGTAAACAAAATTGGAAAGCCATGGGGGAAGGCTTTTCGCAGCAGTGGGACAGATTAGGCTGCTATAAAAGAAAATGACTTGTATGGAAGCAGCGGGAGATGCAAGAGTATCGCCATGACGATACTGAGTCTATGGCTGTGCTTTAAACATCAACCCCAAAACTCAAATAACTTGAACAGAGCCTGCTACAATTTCTGAATTAGGTACTTCTACATTTTAGCTAGACTAGATTCTATAATAGACTAGATTCTATAATTTATTTTTTATTGTTCTACTGCCCGGTAAAGGCCGCTTCCAAATCTTTACAGCTACTCTCTTAAGGTTCGGTCAAATCGGTGCGGATCGGACACGGTATAATACATTAGACTTTGACAGATAATACTGAAGTATCTATCACAGCCAGTGTCTGCAGCGAGTCCGCAATCGGTCCGTAAGGATTTGACTGAACTTTTATTTTGGCAGATCCATTAAGATATACTATTTCTCACCTGCACATGACGCCCATCTCTAAACAGCAGTAACGGCGCTCCTCCAAATCCAGAACACGCGTCTTTCCCCTCCTCGCCTCCAGCACATAGTTGTCCTTCATTCACTGGCACCGACTCTCCGAAGATACGCTCACAGTTCTCTAGAGGTACTAGAGGGACTTCTAAATGCTGCTGTCTGCTTACCTGTAGTTGAGAAGAATAGAAGAATACGATAACAGGTCGAGTTTCTTTTGTTTATCATTAAATGTTTATTGCGGTGCATCCACAGCCAAGTTATTTTTTGTGAATAAGTAGCCAAAGTTATGAAAAGTAATGGAAACGTTTATTCATCTTTATACACATTTTTATACCTTAGATATTTCTAAAAAAACCATATAAAAACATTTATATAAAAATATTGGTTTCGGAGGGGGTCTTGTGTCCGTGCTCAAGAGAAGGGTCCAAGCTACAGGTGGTTAGGGTCAAGAGACAAGAACCTCCTCACAATGCGGGCCGTATCGAGGAGTACTGCATTCTGATGCAACCACCTAGCGAGAGCCTCTACAGATGTTCGTCGAGGCTAAAAGTTATATTACATATTGTTGCACATTGATGCACCTTTAAATTACAATACAATCTGATGATGTGCATCAGGTTTTAGGACGCATCACAATATAAACAATATTTCTACCCGATTGCTCCGCTGCATAAGGAGAGAATGTTTTCGAGTTCAATATTTTTTATCATCAAAATATTCATCAACAAGTAAGTAATATAACTTGAGGAAATATTGTAATTGAACTGACCGCATATTAGGCATTCAGAATTTAAAATGACGTAGGTACATAAATACTGGTCAATTACAACACAAACAAAATACTAAAAACAGATTCAACCAACGTGATTGACAAACACGTGTTCCGCATAATTTCCCCGACCAATCAAATACCATACAAATCACGGTCACAAATACAGACAAGGGCAAAACAATTAGCTACACATAACATCCTATCATTAAAAACTGATGTCTATCTTTCACTCACCACATTATTTTGTCCGGAGAGCTTGCCCCAGCCGACAAGTGAAGCTCGTTCATTCAGTACTATTTCCGGTTTATCATTCAGGCAGATCGGAGCAGCTGTCACTTGAAAATGTAAAAGGGTGTGATGATATGGGAGGATGAGTGACAGCAGGAAGTTCAGGCTATCAGCCTGTCAGTCAACAAACTGCGTTCAAGGGTACAGCAAGGTCAATGTTAGTGCAGTTTGGGCTAATTTGTGATAAATATTTCACTGTGAATGTAATGAACTCCACATAAAATGGGGCTGGTAACGAAAATGCAATATCAACGGGTATCAGAAAGTTGTCATATTTCAGGGTGCGGTACATAACAGACCATTTTTGTTTGGAAATAACGGTTCTCAGTTGGTTGGCCTGTACCACACCCTGAAAATAAAAAGACCACATCCTTCGAATACATAATATACTGTGGGAGATATGCAACAAGTCGTTTTAACTAAAGGAACATCAACTACGACCAACCTAGGTTGGCATTTTAAATTAATGAGAAAGGCTCTCGATAAATGAGAAAAAAAAACCATCTAGGCTTTCTTTTCATTAATCGTAGGCTTTTCAGTAACCAAGCATTAAAATTACAATATCTTGCTGACTCAAACGCCACTAATATTATCGTATCCTAACAAACTGATGTCCATAGCTAGAGATAGATCACTTTTATAAGTACTTAAAATACAATAACTTTCATAGGTACCTGAATATTTAATCTCCTCCTTCAGCATAATAAGCGCGATATCGTGCCTGAATATCTTCTGCTCATATCCTGGGTGCACGATCACGTTCTCCACTTTGATGGCTTGGGTCGGCGGGGCGCAGAAGTAGTCATTGCAGTCAGGACTCCGACCGATGTCCCACTCTCCTATTACCACGGTAGATCTAGAAGAAAAGGGATGTAACATTTGATGTCTTATATGTAGTAAAGAAAACTACAAACAGAATAATAAATTGAACTACAACTTACAATTTATATCCTTCTGGTTTAGCAAGCGCGCAGTGGGCTGCAGTCAGAACAACACGCTTTCCAATGATAGAGCCGCTGCAAGCGAATCGCACGTTACCAGTTTCTTTGTCTGAATTAAAATGCAAAAAAAAAGATTTCATAATTGGGTACTGTATATTTTAAATCGATGGGTTTTGTTTTTTACTAGATTTGAATGGGAATACCAAGTTGATTTTTCATCGTGGACCTCGTAAATTTTTAGATTTTTGGATTTGTTAACTTTTTCTATATTGTTTTTACGTTTTCGTGAAGTAAGTAACCAGTTGTTGTCAGGTCTACGCTGTCTTAGCATACTTAACCATTAACACTGAAACAGAATAACATTGTAAAACCAAATGTTTTTAAAAGAGTAACCAGTTCCTCCATAGGATACGACCAAACTGAACCCTGCACCATCTTTTGACGATTGATAAGTGTAAGTTTTGCTTGCGTTAGTAGACCGTATGCCACATCATACAACAGAATTTTGCACAGAATTCTAATAATTGATTATTCTTACGATTGGTTTGAGGAAATGATACTTCATATCGCCATCGAAATCAGCACGCTACTAGAGCCGCAGTCTAATTGCATTATAAATACATATATCAGTCACGCCAGTGATACCCTGAGGGCTAAACAAAGGTTGGTATTATTTTGTTATTATTCACTGATGACTGTATCCTGTACCTAAGTAACTTGTAAGATACCTATATCTATGCCCGTAGGACATAATTGTATTCCTTTTCGGAACCTCAAGGTAACCTCGCCGGAACAAGCCAAACTTATGTTTTTCCTTTTTTAAATTATTTTTTGAACCTCTTAGATCAACGTAGCTACGTGTTTGCTTATGATACCCATTTTGTCTGTGATATCTCAAAATTATTTATACCTTCATATTTCTTCGAACCTCTTTTGGGCAATAATATACGTATAAAAATATTTTTATAAGGATGTTTAAAAAATAAATAAATTTTATATAATAAACAATTACTAAAATGAGAAAGGAAATCTACCCAGCATGTTATTATGATGTGTTTCTCATAAACGAATGCTGCTTATAAAATGTTTTATTCCCATAATTCATATGTTATTGTTTACAGATTTTAATTTGGCATGCGGTAGTATCCGTATTGATGAAATTGTTTTTGATTAAAGAACTGCTTCTTCTTTGTCGCTGGCACCGTGGCACGCCAGTATTTTATATTTTGTTGGCCAAAAACTTCGTTATCTCAACTGCGATGATTCATTCGTTCACTGTCGGACAACGCAAATTCTATACCACTCCACTCAGTTCCTTATTAAACGAAGGTGAGAACTAAGGCAGGATTTTTGAAAATCATCCCCTAATATGGTTAAGTAATTTTGTTGATGGGATGCATTAGAATTTCCTATTGGGCATCCTGCTTGTATTTCATATAAGTTAAGTTTGTTTTGATATCTGTTTTGTTCATTTATATCTATTATATTTACGTACAAAATTCAAAAGTCATTTCTTCAAGCCCGCCCTTCGTCACTTACCCTGGTGTTTTAGCTGGAAAGAGGAAATGACAAAACAAACTCCCCAGCAGCGCATCTGTACGTTAGGTTAGAAGAACCTGATTTTCTATTGACTTAATTGATTATAATTCAGTCTGATCTATGAAGCTCACATTAAAATAGTATCAATAATAAAACTTACGCGTAAACCCAATTCTAGCGGTCCAAGGCTGGCTCCCAAGACCATTGTACTCGACTCCTCGAACCATACTTTGACCGCATTTGTCCTGTCCATCCTGGAAGACTTTCCCGCAGTCACAAGAGGGACAGCAGACGTAGTCCTCATCGCCCGCGTTACCGCATATTAATTGGTTGAGACGGTGGAAGTATCTAACGGAAGAAGAAAATGATTAAAATGATGGAGGTCACATAAACTAATCATTAACAAAATTAGCAAAAATGTGGGTTCACGGTAGAATTCTGAAAATTCAACTACGAGATACTACGATACTATGATACCACGGAGTGTGATTATTGGCTTCATTCGGACGAACTTGGCTGCAGCCAAACACGCTAACCAATATTGTAGCAGGTTTTGGTGATGACTGTCTCATTAGGATTCTGGTCGCAATACCGAATGCTGTGACTTCTTTCTCTAGGTGAAAAACTCAATAACACTGCCCATGTTAAGTAGCAGTGATAGTCTAGTGGTGTGACCGTTGGACTGCCAAGTCATAGGTCTCGAGTTCGAACCCAAGACACGCACCACTGATTTTTCGGAATTATGTGCGTATTGTACCTATAATTATCACTTGCTTCGGTGAAGGAAAACATCGTGAGGAAACCAGCATACCTGAGAGATGTTTCTCGACGGTATGTCAAAGCCAAGTCCGAGGCCCTTGGGCGGCATAAAAACTCTGACACCAGGTTAGGCACTAACCACACGATAAGAAGAAGACTGCCCATGTTGTTGAGTTTTTCTATTACCCGAAGCAGCCGGAAGATTGCATTTACGGTTGATGGTATTAGGCTTGCCCCTATTATATGCGACTTAAACATAACTGTCGAAATATGGCAGTAACAAGGTAGTCTCTAAGAATAATTTTTTTGGGTTATTGTCCCACTGTTGGGCAAAGGCCTCCCCCAGAGACGCGATACTGTATTATTACTATGGCAACGCTTACTTATCTGAAGAGAAACATGAGAAGTCCATGAGGTCTTCCAGAATTGGACAAGAGCTGACCGGTACACACGTGGTATTTTGTGGGCATGGACTCTGAAATATAAGTATGTATGACAGTTTTTTTTTATATTGATGGTAGAGCTGAATTTACGAGCCAAAATAGAATAGATAATGTGGTCATCATGCTATGAGAATTAGGACAAACTGTTAGCTCTCAGCGAATACAACAAGTTATAAAAATGCCGTAAGAATGTGTCTTAATTTAAGCCTTCTAGTCAAACTTGGGCACTAAAATCAATACGTGCCCCCGATAGGACGCTAAGGAAGACACTTTTGTTAAAGCACAGCTTCATATGTCAAGTGTTAATGAAGGAAAAACTAGAAATCTGAAAGCAAAAAAGCAATCATTCAGATTTTAGAAAAGCGGCAATAAGCGAAGGATCTACCAGCGAACGTTTGCAAATGTAGAAGAAAAGCTTGGCGATGGTTTTTATTAAAATTTTAACTTACTCTGATGCTTAAAGGTACTTCATCGGACTTGATGCCTCCCATTCCAACGCTTAGACCTATACCTGAAAAAAGTTCAGAGAATTACTTCATGATTCAACTTTCAAACAGCGTAATACAAAAAGAGAAAGTTCCTGGGATCAAGTATCTGCCGTTAAGAGAGACAAAAAATCGTTATCAAACTCAAAGAATTAATTTCAAATAAACCATTGGGTAGCGAAGCTTATCCTACTGCAACAATGATGTGCTATTGGCCGACGGCTGCATGATGTGTCAGATGTAGAAATACTCTTTCAACAAGACACGAACTAATAGGTTTTTATTCAAGTTTAATACCTTATTTGACAAGCAGATCAGATGCACGAGATTTGACATTGTATGCCTGACGTCTAATCATTTTTTTTATTCCTGTAAGAGATACTTCAATAACTGTACCCTATGTTTATCTTTGTACCTAAATGATCACCTTTTCAAGGTCGCCGGTGCATCTAGCGAGGGGGCGTCACACGCTATGTTTGCCGGCACACGATACCCATATTTCCACTTAACTGTCATTAAAACCAACAGCTTCATAATGCAATGGTAATTCATTGTCAAACAAGGCCTTGATACAAATGATGTTATCATTTTACTGCGTGCCCTGATCGAGGCTAGCCTTTGTGCCATCGGTCACCTGCAATTATTTGGTGCATCATTTGTTCAAATTACATGACGGGGGAAGGGATGTGGAAACAAACATATTGCGTAATAGATGCCTATGAGAAACTTGACTTTTATCGATGATTGATATGTAGTTTTTTTTTTTATTATGGATGGATTGTGTGAGAAACTATATGAAAGCAAGAAAGGTGTAAATGATGGCGGACAGTTGATAGGGGCGAATGGAAGAAAAAAAACGTGATGCGCCGACCCCAAGTAATATGGGACGAGGACAGGAGCATGATGATGAGTAGGTAGTTCTGTTTAACTATCGAACAACATTATGGAATGAGAAGTAAATGAGGTAAGCTTTCGATCACGTTTTCTTAAGTACAAAGTTGCGTTCAATAACTGGCAATGAAAAAGTTCAGTTGGATTTTTTTTGGGCATGTTTTGGATATCGATGCCCATCACGTCTCTGAAGTTTCACCAGTTAATTTAAATAAGATTCAATAAGCACATTATTTTTAGGTATTAAAACACCAACTAGATGTAGTACCTATGTATGGGATTTAGTATTTAGATTCGATTGACGTTGATGATGACCTTTTGTTCAAAATTCATTACAGTTTTTTGACAAGTTAAAACCTAACCATGTGCCATTAAACTAGAGTAACATTACAAACAATGATGCTCTTTGTTATCAACACACCATCATTGCAATTAAAATTAGCATACAAATGAAGGGTCAAACCACAAAACATGAACTATACTAAGTTAACATTGTAAAAAATTAAGATGGGTATCGCATTAGAGCATTACATAAACCTAACTAAAACAAAGGAAAAAGAACAACTAAATTTTATTATTAAAATAGACATAGACAACTAATTAAATATTGCTTACTGTCGACGGTATGTAGTTACACAATACTGCAAAATCATGAATTTCTCGACACCATAAATAAAATCCAGTCAAAAAAAAAAGTAGGTACTTACTTCCAAATTGAGCATTAGTCCATTGGAAAACACAGAAAAACAACACACAAGCACACACTTTGTTAGCCATAGTCATTATTTTGAATAAAATTAATATTTTTATAATAATTAATCACAATTTTCACTAATCATCCCACACAATTTTATATTCTATAATATTTTTAATGATATTAGAAAAATGTATTATGATGGTGGGATGTCGGCATCGTTGGATGGGCCACAACAAAAATGACACGCTACAGAGCCTCCATTTCGACCGGCGTGGTTCAGAGATTGTGAATCTTCGGTAATACATGCTATTGTTACGGCTATAAACATTTTTATTGACGTTTTTTATGACGTATTCATATAATTTTGTTCATAAATGTTGCTGGATTAGCCATGTAAAAGTGTCGACATTTAATGATAGTAGGTAGATACTAATTAACAGCTTCCGACTAGCATTTGCTCCAAAAAAATCTAGGCCTAGTGCCTCCAAATGACAGGAGAAGAGCCTTTAATTCTAAGGCTCATAAAGATCATTTATCCATGCAAATTAATATTACAAAAAGGTAAAGTACTGATTTGATTCCGAATATTGTTTCATTATTGGGAAGCTACTATTAGTGAAAGAAACCACCATACCATTGGTGAACATACGGCTAGATCCCTAGGAAATAATGTGTACTGAAAGAATTACAATTTACGACACATTTTTTTTTTGGTTGGGAAATCATCAAATGACCTCTCCCGCTCTGGGTGGAGCCGGAGGGCGTGTCAGACTCTTACTGACTAAAACCCACCCGTGTTCCTTCACTTGCCTGTGCCAAGTTGCCTAGTGTCACGGTAACTCTTTCGAACAAATCCGCAACCCTGGCAGGCATCGGTCCTAATGGACCCCGTCAGTTTGTGCTGACATCTCTTTGAGGCGCGTTGAACACAACGCGTCATCGACCCGGGCCTGGTCCCTACCGGACGGCGAGCTACCCATTGCTCGCCGTCCGCAAGCCTGCGCCTACGATGGCCGGGAATCTGCTTGTGATTCCCGACGCCCGGGGCGTCTCCTGCGGCGGCTAGAGGCGTGAGGGCGCAGAGATTGCCTCTCCCTCACGCGTTCCGCCTCCTCCCTTGCGAGCATTACTGCTTCGCAGAAGGAGGTGACGGCTTCCCATGCCCTCTCGCTCCATACCATGGCCTGGACCAGGGCTGGACACACTTTACGACACTAGTGTCAACACTAGTGTGATAATTTCCAACTAGTACGGAAGCGAAGCCGTGGGCAAAAGTAAGATTAAATAGTGCGGTCAAAATATTTACACGAATGACCAACAGTTGACGATCAATGACAAAAAAATGATTCACCGCTACAAACGTTTGCTTCAGATTGGTGCAAGCATTTACACCTATTCATTATTGAATGGGCATCACATCGAGCACAATAAAAAGAACCAGGTAACTAGATATTATAACTTTTTGACCATTAATGAATAGAATAGCCAGAAGTGAACTAGTTTTAGTTCGTTATTTCTGCCATGATTTTTCTTTTTGTTACCCTTTGCAGCTGTATAATTTTCGCGACCCTAATAACTGTGACATTATTCCCACGGTTTGTAGACCCATTAGTGTATATGGAGCTAATTATAAATGGTAGAGCAAAACTTTATTGATCACTATGCCAAATTGCTCAATGTAGGGTTTGTATAGAAAAATTGCAGACATATTCAATCTATGTATGTATTAGTAATAAGTAGTAGCAATTAGAAACCTACACCTTCTGTAGTTACTGGTGATAGTGATAAATCGCAGCCCGTTATTAAAATATCTCAACTAACAGTATATTTACGAACTATTAAAACGTACAACGATTAAAATCTACAAAGGTACGAGCGTAGAATGCGGTTCGCATGTCTCGGTGCGAACGAAGCGTGTCCGTCTAATCTTCGCAAAATCAGTTTTTATTGTAAAACGTTTTTGTGGGGTCTGGTGTCGTTCACATCATTGGCATACAGACACTGGACTCTTAACAATGTCTTCTTTCCCAGAAATAGAAGACTCGATTATAACTGGATCGGTTTCCGTATTCCGCTTTTTGTAACTGTTGCTAATTGAAGTGTTAAATGTAGGAAAACTTATAGTATTTCGTACCTACCTACCTAATAATGCTACTGTCTTCTTGACAAACCTTTTGTTAAATCGTATTGCAAAATGTTGATCAAGATCAAACTTATCAATAGGTAGGTACCTACTATACTGTCACTCAACTTTACAACACCTAGATTCCACCTACATTCATATCACAACATCATTCCACCATCTATACACAATTTGCAAAAAATGCTTTCTCCAAATAATGTCCCATAACAAAGTCATAACGACATAGTACAACAATGCATAGCTAGTCGCCTAGTCCTATTTGCCCAGTTCTATTCGCCAGCATCCGCAGGTCGTAGCCCGCTTATTCCCACCATGACATCAACATTGTTTAAAGCACGTAAAAAATTACTTCCTAATCAGATAACAATATCATACAATTAACCAGCACGGATTTTGGACATGACGGCATCATTGTTGGCTGGCCTTTGATTTATAACACGAGGCTGTTTACCGTATAATTACCATGTTTTTGTGATAATACGACGTTAATAAATGCAGCTATTTAGCTATTAGAGTGCATCAAATAATAATTATAGAACACAATTAAAAAATAAATCAATGAAGAAAAACTGCGAACTGCGGTCAATAAAAACTCTAAATACAAATAATTTTATGGAAAAGAAGAGTAAAAGAACGATTGTCAAGTTCAAATTAATGTCACAAAAATGGCATTTTACAAGGATTTGGAAAAAAAAACAATGTTCATATAGGTAAATTCTAATGTTGTGAAGTCTTTAAAAGCATCATCAAGTAGTGTTAAATATTTCAGATGAATAATAAACAGTACGGAATTGTTGTTTAAAAGCTAAAAAATGACAGACACACACGATTACCATCACCATCCTTCCAACGTCTCTCAATCGGACAAAATGAAATTAACAAGCAGCGCCTCTGAACAAAATGTTTATTTCACCTATGTGTGTCTTGTCAATGACGTCAGACCAGGCGGGAACCTAATACCCAACTTTGGTTCCAACGAAAAGGCACCTTTAAATGTGATTGATGTTCCACCTACCCATAAGGATGGTGTAAGTCTTTTATTACCAACGCAGTTGTAAGTATGAAACGATTAAGAATGTGACATTGTAAAATAATTCAATAAAACGTTATTTTATACGATCTTAGGATATTCCCGAAGACCATCCCATACAAGTAGAACGATCTAAAGCACTTCACGAGCTTGCTGAATCATATAAGAGAGCCGAATTAGATGAAAATGCCGGAGAGCAAAAGGCCGAATCATCCGGATATGTTAGCAAGTTTTTCTATTGTTTTTGTGCAGTATTAGCTTTAATTGTTAACATTTATACATTGAAAGTGACTTTGTACTAGCCAACAACTACTTCGGGTGAAGAAAGCGACTTATCTGAGAATGATGAAAATATTTTCGTACCTTGCGACAACCCCAATGTTTTAAAACTAACCAAAATGAAGTGGTTAACTGAAGATGCAGACGATGGCCATGATTCTAGGTGTGTATTTAAAGATTTTTTTTGTTAGACGCGACTGCTGTCATCAATATACACTGACATGGTGTCGTTCCAGAAAAGTGAACGCATTGACAGGGGCAAAATTAAAAAAAAAGAAAAGAAGATCTGAATAGTATCCGGAGTTGATGAAAAGTGGGTAATTCCACTGGAAAAATCGCGATTGTATACCAAACTGGTCAGTACACTTACTATTAAAGATTATACCAACATTAACACTTAATTTCCAGTTCACCGTCGTTATCACCTTATACATCAAGCTCCAACTGCAGTCAAGCTTCCGAAAATGAGCTCAAACAACAGAACGATTTCGAAGACAAATACTTGTCGACCATACTACGGCTGGACAAAGAACATAACATGTTTGGTCTGTCTAATATAGCTATAGTTGGAGCCAAACCATCAAAAGTGAAACGAAAGGATGATGAAAAGGCCGTGTTTCATCAAACAGCTATCGTACAAATATGTTGTGCCAGTGGCAGGTGCTGCAGAAATAGGGTTGGTTAATTTTTCAAACACATTTACCTAATGGTGTACCTTTTCACAAATCGGTTGCAATAAGTTTTTACTGATTTGAATCCTGATTCTTGTTTTTGTTTTAGAGCAACACTGATTTGCCATCGTCTTTAAAGGTATAATGGATATTTGTTGTTTTTTTTTCTGTCATATTTTAACACAAGTGAAATATATTCGCTTTCAATAATGTTTCATTATTTTAGTGTGGAAATTGTGGAGCTTGCTGTGTCGGTCCATCCTGCAGATCATGTGGGCCCTGTGGCGGATCGCCTTCCTGCTTTTTTGTAAATATCAATCTATACTAATATTATAAAGAGGTAAAGTTTGTTTGTATGTAGGGGTTAATCTTCGGAACTACTGATCCGATTCTATTTTTTTTTCACTGGTAGAAAGCTACGTTATTCGTGGGTGCTATAGGCTATAAGTTATATGTATCATGCTTATTAGCCGAGTTATCACAATTTTAACGGACGAAGTCGCGGGCGAAATGCTAGTTTCTAATAATTGTTTTTGCTTAGTCTTCTGGGTCAATGGTTAAATTGTCTTATTTATTTTCAGGATCATCCATCGTGTACTCATATTGTAAGTTATCATTGAGTGATTTCAAGCGATGCTGATTTCAAATCTGGCTTATTTTATCTTCTTAAATTGCACCTCCCTCATTTATCATTTCAGTGTTCTACGTGTTGCAGAACAAGGTGTATTTGCAAGGTCAGGAACAAAACTACATTATGAATTTATGAAAGGTTCTAATCATAACATTAATTTATGTTATGTTATATTTTTTTATCCGCAGTATAAATCATGCTCACCTGCTAAATGTACGATGGATTGCAATAATTGCTATGGCTTAAAGGTTTGACCAATATCTACGTTGAATATGTAAGTTCTAACGTAATGACAGATATTAAATTTAAGAGAAAACATTTCAGATGAAACTGGATCGCAAGCCAATATTTGAAGAACCACAGGTCGAATTAACTCCACGTTCCAGTTGCATACTGACAAAAGTTGGTCTTCTATTAACGACTTATTTAGCTATTTTCTTCTAAAACTCATATCTTGTACTTTTAATCAATTGAAAAGCTTTTGTTTCGAACAACAAGGTCCATATGTGTTGTAAGTAGGTACTTAAATCTAAGCTATTTTCAAGAAATTCGGTGATTCCGTTACAGACGCCTGTACACTTGCACAGTTTTTTACCGCACTTATTTGTGGGATAAGCATAAAAAACAACTTATTGCAGCAAAAACCGCAGTGGTAAGCGGTAATACGAAAATTAACTTTGAAGTTAAAAGTACTTGTTTGAATTGAAGATTTTTCTTGATCCACCAGCCTGTAGCAGCTCGGTGCTGCACCCACACGCCTTGTTGCATCCCACCTTCTTCTTGCTTCCCATACCTGATGCCATGCTACTGGCCGGCTCGGCCGTCAGCCCCTTGCACCACACCAGCCCGATGCTTCCATAATCCCCCATGTCTGCCAGCCAGAAGACCTAGAAGAGTACCTGTGCCTAAAGAGTACATATGCACACGGGTAAGCCCTAACAGTATTCTGATTTGATTGACCTGACCGCGACCATGTGAAGTTTGTCGGAATGTGGTACACATGACCGTTCGTAGTGGCGATGCTTGGGGGTGGTTGGGATATTCAGTTTGTTCCGTTTCTTTTCTCGTGTACCACAGTGAACCAACACAAATGAAGAAATGCGAGAATATGATAAGCTCGGTAAAAGATTAGTAAGTTTGCTAAGTAGCTTGTGCTGGTACCACCTCTCATGGATAGACGTGGAGTATCAAGTCAACCATCGCGGTGAAGCTTGTTAGCTTTTACGGCGATAAGACTACTTACCTATAAAACTTTTGAAGCCAATCAAATCAAAGAACAATTTTAAATTGATAATTAACTTCTTCCAGAAATGCCTGGACGAGAAACTGAATACGAAGTGCGAAAATGAAATATGCCCTGGCGTAAGTAAAGAAAAGTCACACCAAAAATTATTACATAGGTATATATCAGAATATAGGATTCGCCGGACTGACAGGCAACGATTACACTGGACACCTGCAGAAGGTTGTAGCCGTTAAAACGAATACTGTGACGGTGATAGTTGCGAAAGGTGGTTTGACCAAATCAAACCACCTTTCGTAAGGTTTCCACAGCAGACGTGGTCAGAAATCGTAAATGATAAAGAGGTTTGAAGAAGAGAGAAAAGGGAGGCCTTTGCCCAACAGAGGGACACGTTGTAGACTAACAAAAAAAAGGTTTATCATAAAATTGTCGCTGTTGTGGTGGTTTAAAATAAATAACTACTTAGGCGTTGGATCTAATTCTGAGTTTGTATCATTACCCAATGACATCGGTGAAGGAAAACATGGTGTGGAAACCTGGATGTTTAAGTCTGAAATCCAGACCGCCTTGAGCAAGCGTTGTGATCAATGCTTATGCCTTCTCTGTATGAGAAAAAGCATTATCTCTGCAATGAGGCAGTAATAGGCGGGTATTTGTTTTTTTACGTAAGTTTCCCCCACAATGTTTTATAAACGGTGTACGATTATTTTTTTAGAGAAATCCCAGTCTGAGGCCGGCTATAGAAACAACATTTGGCCCTGGAAAAACTGTATCTACCACTTCGAACGCTACAACAAAAACTTAACTTACCATTGTACGACCAACCCCTGCAAAATCCCTAGCAAACTAAAAGAACATAATGGTTTTACCGACATCTTCACAACGCAGTCATACGTGCTGCAATTGTCCATTTGTAAGTACCTAGTCTTAGCATTTTATTTCTTTTAATTTTAATACACAGTGTGTAAATAGACCCATCACAGAGCCATACTACATCAGATTAAGTTATTTCGCGCAAAAATTATTGCCGGGCACCGACTTAATATTCTTGGCGTGAAAAACTGATGTTTACGGTAGTGCGCAAAATATACGCAAAACTTTGTACAGGGGCTAGGGGTGCGTAAAATTAAACATTAAAACTTGTTCTCGTATATTTGGAACTTTGACGTTCTCCGTAATCAGAAAGTTCCCTTCTCAGGTACGGTCTAGCTAGATTGTTAAAAAAAAATACCATGGAAGAACACGTTATACATAAAATTCAAGTTTAATTCTTTATAAAATAACCAAGTAGGTACATAATATTATAGCAGATTGAACGATGATCCCCAAACTAGGTGTTTTTCTGGATCTTAGGGATCAATACTTGCAAAATATTAAAATTATTCATGACAAAACTTATTTCAGGATGCTATTGAACTTGAAAAATCTATTGAAGAAATTGAAACTAAAATTCTTGGAAAAGAGAAGAAAAAAAAACACGTAAGAGTTAATCTAAGTATTCCTCAGTTTCGGTCCAATTGATTTTGCTGGGCCTTCAGGATGCCTGAGCATGGTTGTGATCTCTAAAGGGTGCCGATAAAATCCGAGTTCTCATGTAACAGAACCTGGAGCATTCGCTGCTTTTAGTTTTATCAAACCGATCCACGATTGACTTCATACGTAAATTGATGTTTTGTCGAACACAGAAAATTGTTATAACATAACATAACATCACGCCTGGAATCCCCGAAGGGTTAGGCAGAAGTGTACCTAATACAGTGTGTAAACCCACATTTCGACAGTTATGTTTAAGTCCCATGTAATAGGGGGCGAACCAATTCAAGATTCTGTATTTGCATGAAATATGGTACATTATTACTATTGCCATCAACCGGGCACAAATTCAGACTCCGTGGCTGCTACTAAGAAATTCCTAATGGAAAACCCAATAATTTACCCGACCCGGGAACCCAAGACCTCATGCTCAGCAATAGCGATTGACAGACTATTGTTATATTGTTAGAAAGCTCACCGTAATGCTCCTATTTGACCAAATGCTTATGTAGTTTGAAGTTATAGTAATCAAATATTCTCGCTAAAATGCTGATTACATGTGAATGACCAGTTTTATCAGCACATGGATAGAGTGGACGCACATCTGACGAAAGATGCGTCAGGCATACATATGTGACAAGTTGAATGTTTTATATTTCATACACGAAATATTTTAAGAGTAACTTCTATAAGTCGCCATAGCAACAAAAAAATAAATTTTATTCATCTGTTTTTGTTTTTACGAAATACGCTTCACTGACAATAGGTAAATACGACCTAATAATCTAGTGTAATGGATGTTGAAAAATAAGGAGCCAGTATTTATTTTTTGAGTTAAGTAATTTTAAATTAATTATTTTTTTATAAAAACCAAAATAAAAAAACCATTGAAATAGCTTCGTTATAGCCGTTAGATGATTCTCTAAAATTATTACAAGTATGGATAGTTAGACCTTATACATATATCTATGATGCGCAGCGTATCTTCCGCTAAACTTTTCACGGACTCCGGCTTTACTAGTTAATGTCACCAACCTGTCTACAGTGAGTAACTATGAGCCTCACCTTATTTGTTTTCAGGAACCCTTTCTATTGTATTGCAGACATAGTTGAGAAGTGGCTAGGCAAACGATGATGATATCGGTAATCGGCCTGATGTCCACAACTCCACGTAACGTCCGTACGCAAAAGAACGTACGGTTAAGGGACCCTAATACAGTAAAAAACCCGTAATCGCGTGCATTCAGATTACGGTTTTTTACTGTATTCTGAATTACGGATTCTTCTGCATTGGTTTGCTGTCGATCATATAGATTATTTATGATTTTTCAGAAGTCTATTTCGTGCGAATGTTTTAAGCCTGGATGCGCAAGTTGCTTCGTTTTTCGACCAGAGGTAAAATTAAAATATGCGGCCATGTTCAGGACTTGTCGCAATCTTGGCCGCACGATCTTTCGTATGACTAGTTTTGTTCAAGATTGCGACCGGTCGTGCCTCTAGCCGTGGTTGTGGTCACGTAGTGCGCAAGGTCCCTAACTATGCCCACGATTGGTTGTCTGTAAATACTAGTAGATAGTCTATATCCAGGTCTATATGTTGATTTCGCGATCAGCTTGTAACGGCCATCATGCCCAGTGCCTAGCTACATGTATGTATCTTTATTGAGTCAGTTTTTCATTTACAGAAAAAAGACGAGTATGGTAACGTGATAAAAAGGAATCAATGAATATGTGAATATTGTAAGAGAAATTACCGAGTGTCATAATACGACTTTGGACGAATCTATACGCCAAAAAAATAAGAGAGGTAATAGTGATCTCCATGTTATACTATTCGAGTTATTAACACTATTGACCATTATAGTTGAACAAGGATCTTTTGGTGCGTGGCCAAAAACAGAACTAAATAACCTTTTAACCAAATGCTAACTAGCAACGTAGTCCCCCCCCCCTCCCAATAAATGCCCTTCAAATGCCTCTTTGCAGCTGTAGCTTTATTTGACCGCACGCCCACTGCTGGGTGTAAATTTTCGCAACCAACTGCAAGTGGACTGCGCAGTCTGTCAACAGTAGTAATGACGCATTGTATATGTCAAACCGTCCTACAATTTGAAGTTGACTTTAGCAGTTCAAATGCGACATGTGGCAAAGTGGCAAATTAGTATAATTTTTTTTTTTGCTTCATTTGTATACTGTCGTATTATATCAGGTTTTTCTTACCTAATAGATATACATATACATGTGTTGCTGGAGTGGGGAGTTTGTTCGGTCTCTTCTGCCCAGCTAAAACACTAGCAAGTAGCGAATAGCGGGCGTTGGGGGATTGTCTCATATAGAACTTCTATTCATAAGTGCTGATTATTGTCAAAGTCTAATAATTAGAATAAATTACTATTGATCCCAACTTTTGTTTCAGATTTCGACATATGTACTGCATTGTTCAACTCCTACACTAATCGCCAAACAGCATTGGCTACGATTTTGCCGCAATACCAAAGAAATTACTTCGAATGCAAATAACGATTCCCTTAACTCTAAAAAACAATTCGAAATATAGTTAAATGAAAATAAATGGAGAGGCAAATTTGTTACTTATTCGTTTTATTTATTACAATACATAGTCTCTAGACACCACATATTTTTCCACGCAAGGTTTGTGAACTGGCATCTTGTGGCTGATTTGGTCGATGACCGTATAAGGGGGAGTTCCTTGGGCGATGTGGCAATAGTCACTGCAGTACATGAACGGAGCTATGTTTGTTTGGAAAGGATTCGGAGGGAACGGCGCCAGGTCAAATGTCTCGCCGTGGTTCCATGAAGCGAGAGCCGATGTCGCATACGGGATTTTGTACTTCTGTTTTGATTCCGTGATGAATGTTCTGGGTAAGAAATTGTACAATCTTAGGGATGGGGGTGAATTGGATGAGGGTTTGGACCATCAGGCTCACCCTACTACAGAATAGAAGAACAGGAGGATAGATGGATAGATGGACGAACGGAGACAGAAAGACAGACGGCGCAGGCTCAGTAAATAGTCCCGTTTCCACCCTTTGGGTGCTGAACCATATCTCAAATCTCGAATTTTGACTTTCAAAAAACTAGTTTGCCGCTTACCCCTTTAAGTTTTTAACAGGATTATGGCAAGCAGCCACCTCCTTAAATTCTTTCTTGACGTAGATCCTGTCGTATACTCCTCTGTGAACCTTGCCTGTCAAAGGCATCCATATTTCCTTGTGCCTCGGTCCAAAGCCTTTGACCTACGAACAATCACTAAAGTATGAGTTCATATTTTGCCGCAGCAAGCGTTTGCCACCACAGGATGAATTTTCCGAGCTGAATTAGGATACCCTCCTCTTGACCTGTTAATTTAAAACTTTGTACACTCGCATTGTTCCAATGAAACAGCTTTATTTGATAGAGATGACTTGTAGTTGCCGCAAAGATCATCTGGCACTGGTATCAACTTTCCTAAAATGATGACGAGCATTTAAACACTAGTTAGTTACAAGCCTATCATTTACTTGAGCTGTAACTGAGCGGTGAAGAAGGCTGGGCTGTTGAATGTTGATGCCCGTCAGCGAATGGCAGACCTCTCCCGACGCATAGCACCGTCTTAATTAGATGATAGGCCTATAATCACAAATTGACTTGAACTTACCCTTGGAGTCTTAGATTCCGAGTAGAAAGTAATATGATCTTTTGCTCCTAAGCCATACTGATCGTCAGGAGTGAAAGGCCTGTGGTAAGTCCTATAGGTTGACACGTAAGGGTCGAGCAGTTTCGAGTATCCCCCTGGGACGTGGTCAAATATCGCTGGTACTTCATTCCTTCCGGCTGCCACGACCTATAACATCAGTTTCATCTGTTTTGTACGATGAAGACATGCATCGGATATAGTTTACAGAGAAGCCTGATTGTGAGACTGTTATAAGCTTGTACCAGTAGATGTTAAAATACCACTACTAAATCGGTTACCAATCAAAGTTTTATACACTACTGCGAATGACCAAGAACAGTGACGTAATCACAGACATCGTAAAAGGTCTGAAGATTGCAGTAAAATAATACCTAAGTGTTAAAATACGATTCAAAGGTCCGCCCAATCGCCGATGCCATATGACAGACCGCAGCGACACGACTAAAGTAACATCACGCCTGTAATCGCCGAAGGGTTAGGCAGAGGTGTACCCAATAGTACACCCATATTACGCCAGTTATGTTTAAGTCCCATGTAATAGGGGGAGAGCCTACTGCCATTAACCGGGCACAAATCAAGACTCCGTGGCTGCAGCAGAGAAATTTTTAATGGAAAAACCCAATAACATTTTGCCCGACCCGGGAATCAAACCCAGGACATCATGTACAGTAGTCGCGCTTGTGACCGCACGACCATCGAGGCTATCGACACAACTAGTTTTCATATAATCCTATAAAACTGCTTCCATACATGGTACACTGCCACCCGCTACCATACATTTTCAGTTCTACCTTCAGATCTGTCTGACCTATCACAAACCCTACTCATATGTAAGTGTTACGACTTCAAGATCTACGCAAGTACGAAATTCAAACTTTTTTTTTTTTTCGGGGGAAACCTTCAATAGGCGACCGGTCTTTGGGGATAAGACCAGGGAGTGTGGGATTTTTACCGCACCAAAAACACCCCGGTAGTCACAATCCGCACATTAGAGGAGGCATCGTTTCCTCCGAATAGACCTGTCCAGAGCCCCCTCTGTGCAACGCCTGTTATGGCACATCCCTGGGGCGACTATTTATCTCCCCTGAATGAAAATCAAACCTACAAAACTGAAATGTTAGTTACACACCCGATGAGAGCCATTTCATCTCTTCAGTTTGATCTCTCCAAGAAGGATAGCCCTAAATCTAAGCTGTTCGACTGTGATAATTATGTTTTACCATTGTGTTAGAACTTACATCAAAAATATAAGCGGGATCGGGAGCTTTGACTTCAACGTCTGGAGGAGCTAAGGGTGACTTATTTAAACCTCTGTAGTTATCTTTCATTTCTGATATCATTAACGGTTGTGTGATGCAGGCTCCTTGTAACTGTAAAGCAGATTGTTGAGTTTATAAACATGGATTTGGGGAACTGGTGATGGATCGAATGAATTTCCCACCCATATGCAAAATACGCGGTTTGGTCGTGGAGGTGCGGACACCAGCCCGTTATACAATACAATACAAACATGGATTTAAGTAGAGAACATCATTTGCCTGCCTGTCCCAACCATTTTGGGGTCGGCTTCCAGCCTAACCGGATGCAGCTGAATACCAGTATTTTACATGGAGCGACTGCCTATCTGATCTCCACAACCAAGTTAGTACTGGGTAATACGAAACCCCTTGGTAAGACTAGTTGTCAGACTTTCGGACCACTGACTAATTGACGACTGTCAAAGATCTACAATTGATAGCCGGGACCATGCCTTAACGTACTTTCTGAGGCACGGAGGAAACTCTGTATGTAATGGGGTCACCCATCCACTGATCAACCTAGGCAAGCGCGTATTTGTTAAAAAAAATATTATGTTTTAGTTTTAAGTAATACAAAATATCTAAATAAATGAATCAATAATATCCTAGGAGGAACTCACCCGTTTTTCGACACCAGTCATGAAGCTAACCCGTCGGCAGTTGATGGCACAGTCTGATCGCTCCATCGCTTTGTTTGGGTTTGGCTTCACACAGTATTCCCCAGTGGTGGTTTTGTACGACTCCTTCTCAACCACCATATCGCGCCCGGTCACACGCTTCGGCAAAGGCTTGTCTATTTTCTAAAAGGATAAATATATGAATGATGACCCTGATGTGAAGTTTGTGATGGGGTCATTTTGTTTAAAGCAATAGGCTCAATAGCAACATCTATTTCTTGAAAGTTTTTGTATTACGTCGACATTGCATTTTTTGTTTTCTTTTTCACTGTCGTCGTCGTGGATTATATGTATAAAATGTAGCTTAAAGCAAATCATTTGTCTGCATGTTTGTTTGTCCGCTCATTTCTTCTAAACTCTACATTTAATTGATTTCGGTGCGGGTCGCTCTCATTTCTATAATTTATTTCGAAAGGTTTATTCAAAAAAATCCTTTCTAGGTTTCTGATTTTTACCGCCCTTTTGGGTAAGGTACATCTGAATGACCAGCAATTGAGACCAGCTTGGCGAATACTGGCTCCCCTTGAGACGACTGACCCCAATTTATAATATCAATTTCCAACTTAAATACAGCACGTGTCGTGTAGCCACGAAAGTAGTAAATTTCACTTGTTTGAAGCAGAGGCGGTTCGCTAGTTTCCCAATAAATCCGTACACTGTTTACCAACTACCTTACGCAAAGGTTGTGGAAATCCTGAGCTATCTTACAAAGCAGGGGATGGGGAAAAGGGCAAGTAATACTGGCACTGATTGTATTAAAAATCAAATAGGTATGTGACTCACACAATCCAAAGCATGCGGTATAGCAGGTATATGCCGGAGACCGATACTCGTACCTGTCCTGGTCTCATTGCTAGAAAGCCTCAAAGGTATATTATACTGAACATTACCCCAAGTATTAACATTCTGGATTAAAAGCTCGTTTAGAACGAGCGGCTTGGCGGAAGCCTTGGTTTCTGTCATGATGAGAAAATGATCACACTAAGATTATTATTAACAGAAATATTAAAATATAAACAAAATTAATCGGTTGACAATGTCATGTCAAGTGAGTCGAAATTTGTCACTGATTTTTTTTAATACTAACAACAACGCTTTCATTCATTTCTAATGAAGAAGGTAGAATCTCCGCTTTGTTTAGCATGTGATAGTAAAGTAGAAGATGTTTATCATCTCTTGGTGGAGTGTGTCAGGAATGGGCCTGAAAGAAATGCGTTAGTTAGTGAACTAAACATAAATAAGTTAGATGTAGGTATATTTAATATGATCTTAGCGAAACCAATGTCGCCAGAGGCTGCATTGGTATATTCATTGGTTAATTTGTAAGTTTGTTAGTAATTAGATTAGTTTATGATGGAACTAGCGTAACATATTGTTAAAAGTTCCTAAAACAAATAAAGAAAAAAAAAAAAAAAACAACGCTTTCGTTTTTTTAGAGGGTTTAGTTGAAACTTTTTGGTTACACAAATAAGGTTCCCTACGTGGAAAATCTATATGCTTTTCCTTTTATACTAATATTATAAAGAGGTTAAAATTTGTTTGTATGTTTGTATGTAGGGGGTAATCTTATGAACTACTGATCTGATTTCGAAAATCCTTTCACTAACGGGGAGCTGCATTATCCCCGAGTGTCATACTACACGACCACATGCGTTCCCGTGGTATAATTTCCGACCTTAATGCAAGCGAATCCGTGAGAAAAAGCTAGTATATATGTAGGTCTGAGATTCTCCAGGTACTAACAGATGGCAAGAGAGACAAAAGCCTATCCCCACCAACCAAAGGCACGCTAACAGTCTGTATTCTGTTGCGACTGCCAATGAAGAATGAAACTAATAAAAACTACTTAGACTTGTTGCACTATTAAAATTGAATAAATAATCTTGCCACCCGTTAAACTTATGAAACTGGCAACATTACGATTATAATAGCCTATTCATATATTTAAAAAATGAAAGCCCTTCTGTCTAGCCTTTTCCCAACTACGAGTATGTTGGGGTCGGCTTCCAGTCTAACCGGATGCAGCTGAATATCAGTATTTTACATGGAGCGATAGAATGAAAATCCACTACATTTTTAAAAAGATTTATTTCACATAATGACAACATTACATTATCATTTGAACCATGGCCCTTTGTGCTTTCTTATTAATCAAGGGGTTGTTATCAAGATCGTATTCAAACTGCGCGGTTTGGCCTGCTTGCAAGTACATAGGCAGGAGTGCATCGTTCTGGGATAGCCAGTCGATCACATAGTCTGTAACTGCCTCTATGTGTGGTGATTTCTCGAAATTCGCTTGAATGTCCTTTTTTGTGTCCATTGCGAATGTCTGCAATGTGAATAGATACATAAAATCATGATAGACACATAACATAACATCATGCCTGTAATCCCCGAAGGATTAGGCAGAGCACGTAGGTACCTAATAGTACACCCACATTTCACCAGTTTACATTTAAATCCCATGTAGTAGGGACCTCCCTAAGCCTAAGCGTAATCCAGACTCCGTGGCTGAGAAATTCCTAATGGAAAAACCCAATAACACTTTGCCCGACCCGGGAATCGAGCCCAGGACCATATACTCAGCAGACGTGCTCGCGACCACTAGACTAACAAGGCATTCAAAACATTATCATGATAAAATACCACAACAATGAAGACTAGAAACTATCTAAAATCATTCTTATGCAGGGATCGAAAAACATGACGTTCTTTATTTTCTAATTCCCCAAGGGAAAAAAGGTATGAGTTTCATCAAGCAATAAATTTTTCGACACCGGCAAGGAATAACATATTTAGTAACTAATATTTAGCAACTTTAGAGGAGAGCGCGTTAAAGATTTTAAAAACCCTTTTATTAACTACAGTTGACTGTCACTTACAATGTTTTGACACTATAAAAATCTTTACGTAAAGGATTTAGAAGCAGGTGTGAGTGCAAAAAAAAACAGTATTTTTTGTACAGCAAGAATATGATTGTAACTCAAAATTGCCTAAAGCTGAGTTACGATGTTATTCCTTGCAGGTGTCGTTTTGTTCGTTGTCGTCGAAGGAACAAGCGCCTGCTACTTTGGCCTCAGCAATTATTTTGTCTGCAACTTGTCTCATGGCTCCTACACTAAAACTTATACGAGCCAATACGAGGCACAGTGGCACTGGTAAAGACAATATTGACCAGTGATGCAAACTATAACAATAGGACATTGAATAATATGAGAATCCAAGACTAGAAGAGGTAACAATAATAAAAAGCAATAAGTCCGCCTATGTACCACTCTTGTACATGAAATTTAAATAATATTTACCGGAGAACCGACTGTGAGTTTCATACCAACTTCACGTAATGCTTCCTTGAGTGTTAGCCCTTTGCATTGTCCCTGAAATTAATTTCATAAAATTATGGCAACCCTTACTCTGGAAACTTATGGCTATTCCTTTTTTATCTACACACTAAACTGACCCGCGCAACTTCGTCTGCGGAACATTTTTGATTAATGCTCCGCTCCTATTCGACGCAGCTATTGGATGCAGCGTGTTTAATAGCCTTCCTCGATAAATGGGCTATCCAACACTAAAAGATTTTTTCAATTCGAACCAGTAGTTCCTGAGATTAGCGCATTCAACCAAACAAACAAACTCTTCAGCTTTATAATATTAGTATATAATTATCATGCTTTAGAATTAGGACTTAGGAGATAACCTTCTAAATGGGCGCAGAAAAAAGGGAATTTGTAACCTTCTTAATTCAAAGAAACTTTCAAATAGGGCATGCCTCTTACAAATACTTAATATAACTCTATAATAAAATAGCAGATTTCTCTAATTAGGTAACTAAATTAATGTTACCTTAGGGAACAATTGCTTAATCATAGCAAACAGATCATCAGCGTGGTCGTGGTACAAAAAGAACGCCCAAGGCGATCGGAAGAATTCAAAGAAGTCATCCAATTTGTTTGCCTGATGAAAAATATTAAAATTATTATTATACTAGCGACCCGCCCCGGCTTCGCACGGGAGCAATGTAGATACTAATGTGTTCTCTACTATAATATGCATGTATTATACATGTGAACCTTCGCCTTGAATCATCATCTATCTATTAAAAAAACCGCATCAAAATCCGTTGCGTAATTTTAAAGATCTAAGCATACATAGGGACAGACAAACAGCGGGAAGCGACTTTGTTTTATACTATGTAGTGATTAAAAATAAAACCGCATCAAAATCCGTTGCGTAGTTTTAAAGATCTAAGCATACATAGGGACAGACAGACAGACAGCGGGAAGCGACTTTGTTTTATACTATGTGGTGAAGTTATGATAGAAGGCTTTGTTGTACTTGTTGAAATGCAAGTCATGAAAAATATAATCATGGAAACAATTAAGGGGGTGTAAAAACTTTAATGGTAATAATTGTATTTGATTGCTTTTTAAAGTACAGAAATACGGTGTCTGGCTGGCATCGCAATGACAAATGATTTTGTAACGTTTCGTTTCCATTTTTTTATTGAACCTTATTTTCTTTTGATACAATGTATATTGTATATTATGTAGATTATTCGAGCTCTAAGATCGAAGACCGTGAATGCAATCCAATCTTTGCAATGTCATCATCTTATTAAAGCTTTGTCTTTAGTAAGGAAATTGAATCAATGGTGTTTCAGTGTTTCTACGTACCATATATCTCAAGTGCATATTATTTAGTTCCGTCGCCGGTCGGCCGTAGATGTGCTTAAAGTTCTCCAAAGAGAACTTCCCCTGACTTAGACAAGTGACGGCATCGACTACAAAATCTTTCGTTAGGTGGATCTTGAAGTAGCCTGCTTTGAAAGTCTCGAACACGTGTCCCTGAAGTCAAGATGAACATGTAAGTAACAATAGGGGGCGAGCTTAATTGCAATCAACCGGGCACGAACCCAGACTCCGTGGCTGCTACTGAGTAATTCCTGATGGAACGACCCAATAACACTTTGCGCGACCCGGGAATCGAACACAGGATCTCATCACCTCATGCTAAGCAGTCGCGCTTGCGACCAACGAGACAGTCAGATTAAATTAGTAGTGCAGTCAGTTAATTAAATAAATATTATATATCTAGATATTATACATAAGGTACGTAACAACTAACATTATATCCCAACGATTGCACATAATTATGAGGAGTCTTCCGTCCGGGCGAGCGCACTTCTAAATACTTGAGGCCCCCGGGCAGCACGCAGTACATTACTTTAGGTTTCGTCAGCGGTACCAGTGCCATCTCCGGCCGCGCGTAATCACTCGTATGGAGGGTTCCGGCTTTGTTTACTCTGAAATTAAATCAAATACATCCTTATTTAATCTTTTTAAAGTACTTATATCCTATAGAAGTATTCTCTCTCTCACTCTGCGCAGGTGAAAATAGAGAAAACGAATTTTACCAGATATGATACCTAGCTAGATCGATTTTTCGACCCCGTAAAACCGCATATTGCAACTTTCATCGAAATCGTTAGAGCCGTTTTTTGAGAACTTGATTACAAATATACGAATATATTGTTATTTAAATATTATAGGATATTGCTTATTTAATAGTACAGGAATAGGATAAGAAGACTATAATAATTTTTACCACCAAGCAGTGTTGTTGAGTTCTAGTTCGAGGGGTAGAAGGCCCGTAGTAGGTATAGGGGAAAGCCTACTGCCATCAACCGAGCATAAATTCCGACTCCGGGGGAATTTCTCATGAATATCCCGATATCAATGTTATAATGGAGGTTCATATATACTTTTATTAAATAAATCATAATTATTAGTTTTTTACTCACGAAATTGTCGACTTCAGTGGATTTTTATCAACTTTCATACAATCTTGGGCCCATTTGTATGCGAAGGCTGGTTTCGCTTCGGCGAACAGTGGGTCCAGTTGATTCCTTATTTGAACACCCAACTGAAAACAAAAATACCTTCCAGTTATATGAACAAAAATCTAATTTGAGTAATTGTGTAGTGTCTGGGTTACCAAGACACAGGCTGAGCCTAGTTTGGGACCCGCTGTTAAACCTGTTAGTATTATGTTGTTTAAGCTAATAGAATAGAATAGAATAGAATAGAATATACTTTATTGTACACCAAAATTGTTACAGAACGGTTTAAGCTTTTAGCTAATAAATAAATAAATAAATTCTCGTAAATTCCAGTAATTAGCTAAATATAATACAGTGATGAACCTATGGTCGTGGTAATCCATTTGATGAGAGAATCACAGGAGGAACCTCTATTAGGAGATTCTTGGAAAAGGCCTAAAACCGGCAGCAGACGTCTTTCGTCTAAATTTCGATGACGATGAAGTACGCAGATAAAATATTTCCGCTTACAATTTACAACAATTATTTCATATTTTCACAAACAATTACCGAGACCTGTGGCCCTACTATGACTTCTGCATAGTAGAGCCTACACACAGTAGGTTCTTGACGGCTCTCTCTCTCTCTGTGTCTCGAAATAGAACTAAAACATTCCTGCATTAAGACGTCATATTAGGACCACTGATAGCTTTTTCAGGTCATGTGGTCAATAGGTGGTTACTTACTTTTTTCTGCAAAACTAAATACAATTACACTAACCTTCTCTCCAAGCTCATAACAGTCATAATACTTATGGCTCCTTGCGTCTCCGTAGTATCGCTTGTGATACCTCGTACAAGGCCCCGCGGCATACACATACGGGTCCAAAGTACGACACTCGTGGTCTATTATAACGCCGCCGTCGTATGCTAGCCCGCTCTTGTGGATAGCTAGAGGATAAGGTCAAATTTTATCAACTTGTGAAACCTTACAAGCGTGATGGGTACTACTATGTATTAAATGTTATGCGAAATATTTGGTTTTAATTCCGCGAAAAAAGATTCAGGCATGGATGCAGGATGCAGCACCGCTCTCGCGCCCGCAAAAATATCTTCTTTCGCCATCTTTTTCGCGGAATTAAAACTAAATATTTTGATTTCCGCAAAGTAAAGCCTGATTCTATAACTAACTTATATGTAGTTTAAGTTCTGTTAGAATCGATCAATCAGCTTGACCTAATGCAGTCCACTGTTGCATATAACCCAACTTCTATCAAGTTGCGCCACTATACGAAATTCTTCACTTATTGCATCCTATCTGCCGAAGACGACTTGTGACGAAGAAGTCTAGTCTAGCCATCAACCGGGTACATACAAATCCAGTATCACAGCTGCTACTGAGAAATTCCTGACAGAGAAGAACTCTACCGATACCACCATGCCTTTTTAGCCATGCCTTTTTAAGTTTCCCTGCCGCACAATTCTACAGAAGGACTCGTCGTTACTATTTTGGAGTACTCTATAACAGACACCACAATCGACCTGGTGATAGATATTTATGTACGCACCGATGAATGCCCTCATGTTAACTCCAACCCTTCCGTAATAGAACAAAGCATTGCACTCCAGGTTCAGATAATCGGAATAGGACAAGAAGTCCACATGCGTTATTATATCGTCTACGGTTACAGACCAAGACTTGAAGTAGAAAGATCTGTACACTTTTATTTTTAGAGTCTCTAAAACGTTTATTACTGTTTGGTCCACCTAAACAGAACAAATAAGATTAGATGAAGTTAATAGAAAAACGGTAAAGAGCATTATTAAAATTGTGTGTATAGAATAATTTTTAAATGATAAACATAATGTCGAAGTCGGTTTATCAAGTGTAGTCTGAGCCATCTAAATGCAGAGTAGATACACGAAAGCCTTCAATGCTATATTAGTATACTGATGGCATGGTCGAAAAACTTACTCAGCAATATTCAGGTGGGGTTTGGCGCCCAAGGAGTGAACCACGTACATGTACAACGTATTACCACTCGATAAACTTATCATCATAACTGGCTTAAGCCCGCTGTTTCACCCGCAGGGAGTTCGGTAATTGTCGTACTACTGAGATGAAAAGCCAAATTTCATCCAAATCAGAAGTTTTTACGTGAAAAAGTAACATACACCCACACGAACTTTTGCATTCATAATAATCAAATAATAAGGCATACATTCTTTTAATTACAAGATGTAGATTGAGCACTTACATTAACATTATGAAACACAGGAACTCTAGTCTTGGTGGGATCTTCTGGTGGGAATGGCTCCACAAATATTATGTTCTCAGGACGAATTCTGATCTCCAAAAGTGCGTTGATGCATAGGTACGCTTGTATCGTTGCACCGTACACTATGATTTTCTCTACAAAGCAAATAAAATGGATGAGTTGCAATTGAAAGGGAATTGCTGAGAGGACAATGCTTAGGGGGGTGTATAACGCGAATAGATAAAATAAGAAATGAGTACATAAGAGGAAGTCTGAAAGCGGCGCCGGTGACTGACTTATGTATGGTAATCGGTTGTCATGGTATGACCGTGTGATGCGGAAGAATGAGGAATATATCGTGAGGTAAGTTTTGAGTAAAAATGTGGATGGCTATAAAAGTACAGAAAAGCCAAAGAAACGGTGGATGGACCGTGTGAAGGATGATATGCCTAGAAAGGAGGTGACTGCTGAAATGACGAGTAATAGAGAAGTATGGAAGCATGCTGCGCCGTCCCCAAATAAATTGGGACAAGGGCAGGAGAAAGATGATGATGAATCAGGAGAAAGATGATGATGAATTTGTTACATACTATGATCATCATAATTGAAGCGCTTGACGTAGGCCAAAGCCCTGTTCGCTTCAGTTATATTGTTGATAATGAACACGTTCTCCGGAGTTTCGTCATTGGCGATCTGTATCTCCGTGTCGCTGAACCTGGGCTGGTCCAAACGAGTGTATTGGGGCGCTGATGTGTTACTCCTGTATTTGAAAATATAGTATCATACCCATTAAACCATCTAAGTATTAAAACAACACATTCCTTGAAGACTTAGAAACATAACGAATGCCCTAAGACTCGACGTGGCTACTTAAGGATGCGTTCCATTTCTGATTGTATGAGATTGTGAAGTTCGTTTTCCACTTTCTTGTGTTAAAAAGATTATTGAAAAAAAAGGGGAACTGTGATTGGTTGTAGCAATATAGACATCTATGATCTAGTAGAGTTTTATCCAGTCCTTAATAAGGTTCATTTTTTACGGATTCCAACGTATCCAACCAAAAGATGAACAAATGAGAAACGGGCGTTCCCTTGTTATTTATGTCCCTTGTTAGTTAATTTTTGGTGAAGAAGGAATACAGCCTTTGCATTATCAGCCATTTTTAGCCTTTCGCTCACAACCAATTACAATTGAATAGAATAGAATATACTTTATTGTACATAAAAGTTGAAACAGAACGGTTTTACAAAATTGATAATTTTATAGTTACAATGGCGGTCTTATCGCTGATAGCGATATCTTCCAGACAACCTTTGCATGGACTGTACGAACACAATGTTCATATGTCTTGAATTTTTTGGCTCTGACACATTCCGGTTTCATTCAAACTTTATGTAGATAACACTCTTACCTAATATCATTGTCTCGTTGGATCAGTTGTACCATGTGATCTGGGTGCTGATATTGTTCCCCAAAAAATAAAAAGAGAAGATCGTAGTAAAATTTGTTCCCACTAGTCAATGTTATGAACTTTTCTTGTCTGAAAATCATAAGAAAATATGCTGAAATATGATAAATAAAAATAAATAAATAAATAAATATCGCTAGACATTACACACAGCGCCATCTAGTGCCACACTAAGCAACGAGGCTTGTGTCGTGGACACTAGATAGTTGATATACTACATAGATACTTTTTGTTTGTAAATACATACTTATTATACATATAAACATCCATGACTCGGTAACAAATGTCCATGCTTAATCACACAAACACTTGCTCCTACCGGGATTCGAACCCGGAACCCTATGAACGTAAGGCAGCCTCACTACCGCTGCGCCATTCGGGTCGTCAAATGATACACCTACTTACTACAAAGATACGACAAAAGTTACGACACGAAAATGGCGACCGTTTAATTTTAACATGTAATTCCTGAAGGGGTAGGCAGAGGTCTACTCAATTATAATACACCCACATTTCGCCAGTTATGTTTAAGTCCCATGTAATAGGTGCGAGCCTATTGCCATCAACCGGGTAAAAATCCAGACGCCATGGTTGCTACTGAGAAAAAATCAGATGGAAAAACCCAATTACACTTTTCCTGACCCGGGAATCGAACCCAGGACCCTGCAATCGCGCTTGCGACCACTCGACCAACCAGACAGGAGTTAAATGGTAATTAATGGTAAAAATAGCCGTAACTTTTGCGTTTCAAATATGGCCGTCATGGGGTACTACGGAAACCGCGAAATAGAGGCATTATCAAAGTAATTCGCGCTGTTGATCGCACCTCCAACACGACGACAAACAAACCTATACCTAATAATTTAAAAAGTCTCACATATCGATTTCCATCATTGTCCCTTGGACGACATTCACGTAATAAGTATACGGAACACTTTTCAAATAATTGTCTGAGCCATTATAATATTTGAGGAACATGGACTCGGCTGCTGGTTTGGTATGTCTTGTGTATGGCAGACCGTTTGGTGACACTAGGGTCACGTTATTGAAAGTTAGGTACGTCGAAGTTTTACTGAAATGGGTAGAAGTAATGTTAAAAAGGGGCGCTGAGTAGAATCGGGAGAAAATTGATACGCCTTTATTTTTCAGTGGATAAGACTTGTTTTTGTTTACATTTTTTTTTCGCAAATTCGAGCCGTTTGCTTAGTCTAGCTGAATAATACTAGAACTTACTACTGCAAGGCATAGGCCTATCCTCATATCCTCTGTACGAGGAAGTATCAAGTCCTAAGTCCTAGCGAATAGATACTATTTTTCTTTAAATTTCTATGTCTACCTGTGGACAGCATTGTGGGTTATATTATTTAAAAAATTAGATTTTATTAAACTAGTTGTAAGTTCTCATAATGTAACTGTTTGCTGTCCTTTTGACTAAAAATTATAATGTAAAAAAAATTACCATCAGGCAATGTGCATTTGTTCTAACATGGTGATCGATTTGCTAGCAGTGGGCCAATTACGGGGTATATTACGGTAGATAAGCATTATAGAACTATACCGTTCCCACTGCATTACCGTAAATAGAGGTAGTATTATAAATCAAACAACATACAACTTAAAATCACGCATTTAATTCCCGAAGGGTTAGGCAGAAGGTTCCCCAATTATAGTGCACCCACATTTCGCCAGTTATGTTTTTAACACCCATGTAATAGAGAGCGAGCCTATTTCCATCAACCGGGCACAAATCCAGCCTCCGTGGCTGCTATTGAGAAATTTCTAATACAAAAACCCAATAACACTTAGCCCGACCCGGGAATCGAACCTCATGCACATCAGTCACACTTACGTCTACTAACCCAACGAGACAGTCCACATAAAACACGACGAACGACGTAGTCAACGGTAAATAGAGGTAGTATTACAAATTAAATATACATACCCAAATATTAAAGCGTTCAGGAATCCTAAAGCGGTTCTGGATGCGCCTACGATTACAATGCGAGTGTTCACGTCCATTTTGTGCATAGTCGTCAGTTTTTTGCCCATAAACCAAGCGCTGAATGGAATGCTGTAAAAATATAATATGTACATAAGCACAATGATTTATAAGTCTGTGTTGTTCCACTGCAAAGCAAAGGCCGCCCTTCCCTTCTTCCACACTATCTATACCTACTAATATTATAAAAGCGAAAGTTTGGATGGATGTTTGTTACTCAATCACGCCAGAACGGCTGAACGGATGTGGATGAAATTTGGCACAGAGATAGATTATAGTTTGGAAAAGCACATAGGCTACTTTTTATCCCGGTAGGACGATTCCGTGGGACAATTATCGAACTCCACGCGGGCGAAGCCTCTGGCATAAGCTAGTAATATTGTACGAGTAAATGCGAAAGTTTGGATGGATGGATGGATGTTTGTTACTCAATCACGCCAGAACGGCTGAGTGGATCTGGATGAAATTTGGCACAGAGATAGATTATAGTTTGGAATAGCGCATAGGCTTTTCATCCCGGTAGAACGATCCCGTGGGTCAATTATCGAACTCCACGCGGGCGAAGCCGCTGGCATAAGCTAGTATGTACATAAGTACGTCAGTAACAATATTTGACATATGATCACCACATACTACTACGCAATTACCGACACACGCAAGAAAGATGCTGCCAAATTGTCATCATGGACGTGCTTATAGGGTGCTACAGCGCCAAACTAGACTTGGATCAGTCGCGCTTCAACCGAAAATGAACCTTATTGCATAATGTTAATGTTCTTATTCGTTTGATACGCGTGATCACAGTCAATTTTAGAAATATGTACACTAACATAATTATACTAATAAGGTTTATTTTCTTCTTAGCCTGAAAGTTCTTGAAGAGACAAGGGGAGGCGTAGTTTATACTCGTATAACCAAAATAATGTACCCACTTATACAATTTTAGAGAATTATATCAGCAAAAACATCCTTTATTCAATCTGAGAAATCCTTGAGTAGCAACAAAATACGTACATATTCTCCGTCAACGCACGTATTAGTTTGAGTTCAGGTGCCATGGCGCTGTCGATCTCAACATTCCTCGGTACTAAAGGTACCATGGAAGCCACTATTGAGTTAGCTTTATGTATGGTCTATAAAAAACATAGAAATTATATTGTTATCCTCATTCAAAGGAAACATTATACGGATCAAGAAATTCCCCGCAAATATAGACCAACTACCGTGAAGTCTTATAAGACACTTATTCCTGTTTTCACTCACTGGGCGACTTACTTATAATATTTAAAAATACTAAAGTTTGGATTTAAAAGGTAGGTAATCTCTGAAATTCCTCACACCATTCCAAAAGTTCATTCACAGATATAAAGCTACACTACTACAGCGTGTAATGTTCTGTAACGCGGACGAGGGCTTTTGGAATGTCAAGCCTCAGCGTTGAGACTTGAAATTCCAAAAGTGCAATTTGCATTTAGAGACGTCGCTTAGTGAAGTGGAACAAATGTTAGAACTGCTTGATTTGAGTTTAATCGACCCGTAAAGAAGTGAAGTGAAAACGGGTATTAACATTGCCTACACGTTCTACTTCGCTAAAATTAACAATATAATGACGGTTGACAGTACCTATAACAGCGTGACGGTTGACAAGGGAGAATGGAAGAAAAAACGTATTGCGCCGACCCCAAGTTGACCCCAAGACGACGATGACTCAAGCTAACAACATGAGCCTTTAAAAGTAGGTATTTGTATCCATTAAATTACCCATTTATTCCTGTAAGCAGTCAACCACAACATGGTATTATGTCCAGAGAGCCTCAACATTTCTCGCGCGAAGAACCTAAAATGTGGCTCGAATACCGGGTAAATTAGCGCCACCTTGAGGGCGGTGAACCCAGCGTCCATGCCATATCCTTCTAAGTGATACTTATGGATCTGATACGAGCCTAGGTTGAATCTGCCTCGCAAGAAGTCGATTTTTTCTGGAGCCCTGGAAAAAAGACAAGATTTTTAACTACAAGAAAACTGACTGGCTAACTTTTAGCTGAGTTTTGTACTATCGTAATTCCTCCGTGCAGTAAAATACTACACTTTGGGACGGGCAGCTGCCCAGCTGGCCAAACCATGAAATAGAAACACGGGCAGAGATCTATCTATGATGCAGCCTTACTCTGGGCACTTATGTGCATGACATTAGTTATTGGGTTTTTCCGTCAGAAAATTCTCAGTAGCAGCCACGGATTCTGGATCTGTGGCCAGTTGTTGGCAATAGGCTCGCCCGCTATTACATGGGACTTAAACATAACCGGCGAAATGTGGGTGTAGGTACTATTACACCTCTGCCTAACCCTTCGAGGATTACAGGTGTGATATTATGCTATTTTATGGCTTATTGTATACGTACTCTAGTATTCCCAAACCAACGACGTGCTGTCCGCTAGTGAACACATACGCCTGGTTCTCTTTCTTATAGATCGTGTGCTCGACTGAAGTTATAATCTCCTTTCCGTTTATGTTTATCATGAGGCGCGCTATCTCAGGAATGTCCATTATTTCTGCTTCGCGAACTCGGAACTTACTGGTGAGAAAATAGAGAGCAATATTCTTTGTTAATGGATTCTGAGGTAAATGTTTGAAGAAGGCTGATTTAGTTCATTGTCTCACCCTAACACAGAACTTCTATGTGCAATATACAGCGAATAGTTGCAGCAAACCTTCTGCTTCAATGGAACGAACTGTAAAAATGGTACATATGTATATGTTTAAGTATTACTAACTACTGTTTAATAATTACATGTTTAGAAGGAAAAGAATAATACTTAACGGGTTAATATTATGTTGTCACTTAGATCTATCAACATTACATCCCAAAGGTCGAGAACAACAAAACCACCAGAAGTTAAACAGGGCATCAGGAGATACAGATCATACAGGAAAGCTATAACTTACAGTGAAATGCTGTAACAGTGGAAAGGTCTTGTCGACGGCTGGCACACGAATGATACAATAATCGTACTCCTTCGTCAGTTCAAAGGCTGCTTCCAATAAATCGTAGGCATGTCTGTAATTTTGAAATGGCATGGCACCTTTAAAGCGAAACCGTTACTTTTTTCATGAATTGAATAAATAATGCCATCTTTCTTAAAATTATGTAAACTACAAGATGCACTGCCTCACTGGCCGACTGCTGAACACGAGGTCCTGGATTCGATTCCCGGGTCGGACAAAACGTTATTGGGTTTTTCCATCAGGAATTTCTAAGTAACAGCTAAGAAGGCTGATTGCGTTTTGTGTTTGCGCTCTATCCATCGGTTTGGAAACAATAACAAAGTCACCTGTCATCCATGTCGTCGCCGAACGCAAACAATTCGATCATAAAAGCATTTTTTGCTCCTTGGTACTTCTCAACATCCCTGTCATCTATTGTAATGGGTTTTGGTGGATTTCTAGCTGTAATATTTAATTGTAACAATATGAGAAATATGCTGTACTCGGATTAAAAGAGCTTATTTTCATTTTGTTTATTTTAAACTTAGAACGGGGTACTGTGCCTTAAATATATTATAATCCATTGAATCATAATAATATTATGAAACGGCACCAAATTACACAATAGAAGGCAAGTGAAACTTAAGGGTTACGTCACATCTGGCAGCACGGAATCGCATTTTTTCACGCTCCTATCCTTCCCTACCGCTCAGAACCGTCGTTCGCTAGAGAACTCGCGAGTTGATGCTGCCACGTGCGATAACACTCCAGCTCTGATTCTGATGTGGTGCAACCCTAAAAACGTACAGCTCAAAAACCTTTTAGGAGTGACCACGCGTATTTCAGAAAGCGAATTTCCGATGCGATGTCAAGTCGCAACGACAGAATCCAAACAAGGCAAATTAATGTGTTTTTTTTTACTTTTTTGGATAGACTTAAAGCTCTTAGGACCGATGTACATTGGTCAAGTCCAATGGCGAATGATGACTACCTACAGTGGCGAGTGGCCTAAATCTAGACTGTGACTCTTGACTCGCTACTGTCCGATCTGTTTACACCACTGTCTTTACACACTGTACAGTGTAGTCTACTTCAGGAAACACTTGACCATTGTAAATCGGGCTTTACTGACCAGCTCAAGCTGTTTCTGCGTCGATGTGTGCCAACTTGCTTACAAGGAACTGTACAGATATAGCTTTAAAATAATAACTAACCTCTCCTAAAATATGATGTAGTACAAGAAACTAAAGGCTTCGGTTGCGAATTTATTATAAATGATGATTTCGCATTTAGAGATGTGTGGTGCCTGAATCAAAATAACGTTAGATTATTAATTAGGAAAGGATTTACTTCGCCAATAGCCCTACTTCTGAAAATTAATACTGTTAAAATTTTGTCCCAGACTTTGTCAGTGTTCGTAATACTATCGCTCTTGTGCCAAGTTTATAAGGATCCATTTGCGTTACCTACCTACAATCAACACACCTTCTGCATGTACAAACATTTGCAGGCAGGATGTGGTGTGACATTCTGCATCCGCAAAGCGTTCTGGATGTAGTTTTTGTCCAATGACAACTAAACATTTTTGCAAAACGTTGTAAGTGCCTGCTGTAGCGGATTGACGCCTGATTCCATAACTTCCCATCGTTCTTTTGTCCTACCCTATTTTGGAATATTTCATGAATTCATCAGGAACATGAAAAAATACTTACAAAATTTCATGAGACGGGTCCTCGGCAACATTGAACAGCGTAGTATCAATATTCACGATATCGTAATCAAAAGGGTCTTCATCTAGCAGTTGGACCACAGAGTACGCTGAAGGACTCAGGGAAGGAGATCGGAACAGTTGGTAACTAAAGTCGTCAGAGTGCGTCTTGACCGGTATCTCTTCACTATTGTCGCCTTGGCGAAAATTTACTCGGCTTGATTTTTTTGCCGCCTTTGAATGTTTGCGGCGGTGAGCCTAAATGAAATGTGTGAATATCTTAGGAGAACTGGGGAACTCTTCAGAAATGACACCTAATTTATTATTTCTTAGGAGAATAAGAAATAATAAATTGCGTCTAATTTCTGGAGGCTTGTCACTTACAATTTAAAAATAAGTTGAGGTCTGGATGTACTTTACAAAAGATTCTGCTATTTTTAATAGTTTAGTTTAACGTGGATTAATTAAATAGATTTAAAGCTAGCTTGTTGCTAGCGCGAAAGTAAAGGGTTGGTAGAACTTACTGTTTCCGCGCAGCGGTGTTTAATTTCCGAGGGGTGAGCGAAGGGGCTCCACTTGCCAAGCATTATCGGCTCCCTTCAATATTTACAATCGTTAAACATTCAGCTAAGTTGGCATAGTAAAAGAGTAATTTTACGTTACATCGGGACCCATAAACTATGAGAAAACGAAACCGTTATTTTTTTGTTTTATCGTAATTTGAATACCATTACGTATGTAGATACGTCTTTTCGCCAACCGATTAGATTTGAACCTGTATATGAATTAGTTGCCTACAGGCCATCTTTTAATTGATTTTTGATCGAAGTTGGTGACACTCCAATGGTCCTAGCGGATGAATGAGGATTCGGGTATAAAACGACGCTCACCCGACCGCACAAAGTATTGCCCTGGCTGGAGGCCTTACACTCAAGGCACCCACAGGATAGTCTGGTAAGCAGACGACAACCTCCTAGGTTGACCTGCTGGATGCCATTCACAAAAAAAAAACTGCACTGTATGAGTTTTTAGATGCGCAGTCGTAGAGATCTGAGACCACGGGTTGTCGCCAAAAATGAAGGCGGGCTGTGACGCTCTTGCCACTGACATAATACGAGTATACTCGTACTTGTATCTAACTAGCCCCGTAGTATACAACCCACGTAAAAGTCGGTCTATTACTATTCCCACAACTAATACATTATATTTATACATGACAGCCTCGTTGGTCCAGTGCAGTGGTTGCAATCGCGACTGCTGAGCGCGAGGTGCCGGGTACGATTCCCGGGTCGGGCAAATTTTTTATTAGGTTTTTCCATCAGGAATCTCTCAGTAGTTGTGCCCGGTTGATGGCAATAGGCGATAGGCTCGCCCCCTATTACATGGTACACCTTTGCCCAACCCTTCGGGGATTACATGCGTGATTTTATGTTATTACATTATATCTATACCCGAAATCGGTTAGCAAGGAATTATTCCGCTTATTATGCTCTTTCTCAAGAGCCGTAGCAGCCGTTAGTCCATGGTAGGGCTGCAACTCATACAGTCTTTGTAGTTTCTTGTAGTTGATATCTGTATTCAAACACATAACGGCAACGGCACGGCTTTGGACCTGAAATGATAAAAATGAAATTAGTTAATATTATTAATTTATTAACAGGTAAACCAAAAGCTATAACAGTTGTATTAATGTAACAGAGCCAATTAGAGGTCCCCAAGCGTAAAAACAGAAAAAGTTGTAGAAATCTTAGAATCACTTGCAAGCGCGATAAAAATAAAATTAATTAATTATAATAATAATATATCTGTCATATTCATCTTCTTTCATACTTATTATCAACACAACGTATTTATAAACAAGTCAAAGTGATTACTTGAGTAAATGTCATTATTTAAGATACGATTTTTATTATGTACTTTAATAATTGCTTGAAGTAAGAACTGTAAAAAGATAGAATTCTTACCTTTGCTTTCTTTGACGGTTCTTACTTCGTTTAAATTCATGTCTATTGCATAAAAAAAATTGCAAGTAATTACTTTAACTTGACCATAGATACGGGTGTTTTATACAAGTAAACAAGAAGGACTATAAGCTTCGGTAGTCTTCGTGTTTCCGAGGTAATGCGAACATTCGTATCTCCGAAAATAGACGAAGATTGCCGAAGCGCTATTGTTAGGAGACCTGTAGCTGTCGACTACTTGCATAAAAGCCCCTCCAACTGAACGCTACTCAACTCGGTATACGGCTACGCCTACTATAATAGCCACACTATATAACACGTCTCTCTATCATCTCTATGATTAAGCCTCATCTTCTGTAAAAAGTCTATGCCATACTTACATCAGCAACTAGTATCTGTCTGTTACTTTCAGGATGCCTTGCGATTATTTCGCTAATATAATATTCACCATAGAGCTCCTTCAGTCGGGGACATTTCTTATGTAATATTTCTACAATGTCGTCGTTATCTTCTTCCCTTTACATGAAAATACACAATTTATTACAAATATAACAAGTATATATACCACTAAGACTCAAAGAAGATCAAAGAGACAAAGCTGTAAATGTAGCTTTTTCTGAGTCCTTGTGGATCCAGATAAAAGTATTTGCTATCAGCGATAACAATTAATTAACTACGAAGGAAAACTCAACAATGTTTACATTTGGCAATAGCTACCAGTGGCCCTACCATGACGTCTTAATGCAGGAATGTGTCAGTTCTATTCCAGTGTGAGAAAGACATGGCGCTAGACATCCTGTCTAGCTCTGCCTCTTTTCCACACTAATATAAAACTAAAACATTCATGGTAGGGCCACAGTAGGCATATGTCAATTCTGTTCAAAGTCTACAGAAATACGATATTGTCACTTGTCTAGGACTTCTGAAGCAATAGAGCTGGAAGTCATGGACAGAGCTCTGTGGGATGATACAGGATGACTGTAACCAGCCAAGTTTAACAAAAATGTGGGAACGTACACTGCTCGTCGCATCTTCAATCTCGGACAAAAATCGGTTCTCAGGGCCGTCAACAAATAATTACCTATACCACCCTTACATTTAGGAAAACTTTTTAAAATATTGCGTTTCTTGAACGTTTGGAATCTTGTTATCAGTTCTGTAATAAGTATTCGTTGCATTACTTTATGTATAGTATAAAATAGCAAGATAAACTGCCTTCCTAACTAGCCGTTAATGTTAGAGTCAAACATTTCAGATACCTTGTTCACTGGGTTACAGAGGATGGCACTGATAACTGTGATATTGAGAGGGAGTGTAGTGCATTGGCCGTACGATGCAACATGCTGGCCCGCAGATTTGCAAAGTGCGACACTAATGTCAAGATAACTCTGTTTAGGGCATATTGCAAGGCATTTTATACCTGCAGTCTGTGGACCAGATCCATGTACGCAGAAAACGTTTATCTTTTTGACCGCTTGGCTAAATATCAATTGCCGTGCCCCTAGCGAGCGGCTACAAATCGATGAAATAAATAATACCTACAATAAATAAGCATTTTCAATACTTAGAGCTACGAGACATCATTTCAAATAATTGTTGTAAATAATATCTTTAATAATGGTTTTAGTTGTACCACGCAGTTAATAGGATGAAAATAGAACGAAAAAATGCATGTTCTCTGTCGCAGAAATACGACACAAGCGGTAGGGGTACCGAAATATGTCGCATAAATGCGACACAAGCGGTCAAAAGGTTAATGCCTTCGTGTGCAATACAACAATGCTTTTAGGATACTGCTGTCGCTGCCTCGTTTCTGTAGCGCGTCAGGGATGTGCAGCGCGGACTGATGAGTTCTTTGCGATCATACGTAAAAGTGCGTAAAAGATCCGCTTCACTACTGCGTCGAATGCGGGGAAGTGACAGCAGTGTTCTGAGCGTTGTTGCTAGAAAGACTGAAGGCCACCTTATGGGGCACCTGTGCGCAGTGTATGCACTGTTGCCAGGAGCTCCAGAAGGTGGCGGAATTAAGTATTATTAGTTCCAGTTATGTGTTGTTATTTATTGTGTATTTTAGTTTAATATACCAACATAGATTAAGGAATACTAACAAATTGATGGGTTATCTACCTGATTTAAAGGTTAATAAATAAATAATGTCCCACGGCAAAGGCCTCTCTCACTAGTCAGGACGCACGGAATCAAAGCGAAATGCGAACGAATTAGTAATTAAAAATGTGAGTAAAAACCGCACTCACGCTTTTCACCCGACTGCGGCGAAGCCCAAAAGGAGGGTTATGTTTTTATGATACCTATTGCAGTGAACAAACATTGCTCGAAATTTGGTAAAATTATAGGAGCCTTTAGATGAGCTCAGTATTACGGTGCTCCCTGACGGTCGAGCACTTTTCACTCTTATGCCCTGAGTGATAAGGTTGAAAAGTAGTCGATCGTTATTAAGCGCGGTAGCACAATGCCGCTATCTATCCAAATCGGCCTGGTACCAGCTTTTCAAATAAGAAACCTTTCACGATTTATACATAGACATAGGCTGAATAGTTAAATAATCTTACTATCTGGAGAAAACATAGGTACAACCAGCACGATGTACTGTAGATAGCAATCATTCAGGAACACCGATAGCAATGCTTCCTCGACAAAGAAATCTGTCACAGAGTCGACGCAGCACATGAAATGTATGAACAGCGTGTTCCGAGACAAGTAGTATCTTCTGAAAATGTATAACAGTTATTTAAATAAGATATTTTCATATCAAAGTATTACTTCCTCCACCAAGAATTTCTCAGTAGCAGCCACGGGGTCTAGATTTGGACCTGGTCGATGCCACTCTGCTCGCCTCCATTATAAGGAATATACACATGCCCTACAATTTTGGGACATCCCTTATGATGGTTAATTGGATTAGTCCATTAACACGTTTTAATGCACAGTTCAAACATTTGAAACTAGGATTTCAGATGATAATGCGACATAATAATTACAACTAACTTGGAGGGCACTGCACATCAGACACCCTTTATAGTCAACACCGCTACCAATCTTGCCGGACAGCGGTGAAAATTGAAAATGCCATTAGGGACAGTGAACGCGCTGTTGGATTAACAACATTCAACTCGGCAGAGAAAATCAAAAATTCAACAACAACATTTCAAACCACCGACGATGCCATACAAACAGAAACCAATTCTATGGATAGAAACGTGTACTGACTGATATAAATTCCTTATCCAAATTTCCCAATCGGCAGGATCAAGGCATGGTATGTGAGGGTGATCTGAGAGCGCCATGAATCCAAGTATTTCTTTGTTCTCGTTTAACATGCATATTGACAGGGCTGATAGCTCTCTGAAACAATAAATAGCAATAGATTTGTTACACTGTTATTCTATTTTGGTAATTACAATGAACAGCCCCAGAGGCATTTTTCTACAACACCGAGCAGTGCATCAGGCCGACCCGGACATGTGAATTCCCGAAACATTGTTTTAGGAAAAGTTTTTGTCGAGCGTAGTCTCTGTAACGCACACCTGTGCTGTGTGTCTCAGAGAGACTAATCATATAATATCGACAAATTTAATATTAATACGTATATAAAATGCCAGAAAACTTACATTAATTGAAATCTGTTGCAGTAGAATTTAAACTTTAACGCTCCAATAGATACACGGCGAGCGAAAACGTTTTGCATGCCGTTACAAAGATATTTCGTTGGAGCTGTTTACGACTGCCATGAAGGGTACATCCATGTTCGAGTTCAAAATGTCTGCTGCTTGGTTATAGAGATAGGTATAAAAGTGATACTACGGGATTTTAAAGTAATACAACTTACATCAACGAGCCAATATTGACATCATGGAACAGTAGGTCCGTGTGCTCCTGTTTCCAAATCAACTCAATATAAGACTTGTCACCCTCTACTGCCCTCCTAAACACTCTGGTCTTTGGGGCTACTTCATAATCAAAGTATATTGACATTTTCTCTCCTTTGAATCTACAAGAACACCTGATATTTTCTTTTTCTTCAGAGATGTCAGTATGGGTAATTAAATATTAAAGGAAATCTCGTTGGTCATGAAAATAAAACATCAGCTGTTTTTAAACTATGCAAATATATTACAACCATAATTTACATTTTAAAATTATACATTAGTTAAATAAAGCGACGAATATCAATTAATTATAATATTATTTTAATGTTAGCATGAGTTATGGCCATTTTGTGAATCCTTTCTCGTTCTTGAAATACTGATAAAAATTAAGTACACTGTCTTTTGGAATGTTAAAAAACCTTTTTCAGGTGATCTTTTTTCCTATTGTAAGCTGCCTGCCATGTCAACATTTTGGACGCGCATAGTATTTACAATGCTCGTAAAAATACTTAATTATATCAAACATCAATTTTTTTCATAAGATATTTCTAAAAGAACAATTTGATGGGTAAACGAAAGAAATAATCTGCTCTAAGCTAAAAATTGAGTCAATATGTTAGTAAAAGACATGACTAAAAACTACTCTAAAACAACATTATTCCAATTGAAGACAAACTAAAATAATTATTCTTGTTAAAACTGAAAGTAACTTATAAAACTATCTATCAATTAAAATACTATCAATCACATCCTATAAACAAAAATCAACCAATGCCTAAAATTGAATGCAATTACTCAGCACATAATTATAGAGATTCAAATATACAAGGCTAGAAAGCGAAACATTGTTTTATCAACGAGAAAACGACCATTTAATACGTCACAAAACTTGAGTCAAACCATCGACAAACACAAAAATAAATTGTATTAAAAAAAATCTGAATAATATTTTATAATTACAAATTGATTCTCGTATGAAAATCATGGCTAATATTATCGTAAGGCGCAGTGCATACATCTTGATATATCCGTGCCAAACTATTCTCAATAAAAAACAAAACCAAGCGTTTATACCAAGACGTAGGAACTGCGCTCAGTCTAAGTTCTTAGATTAGAGGCGGGAGGTTTTTTCGCACTAAATGCGAGTGGGATTTAGACCTGCTAACGTTATTGGGGGTAGTTTTGACTGTTAAACTGGCGACGGTGTTTTGTCTTTGTAGGTTGACTTTGTTTGCGCTGAGGGGGGCTCGGGGAGTTGCGAAGCCGTCGTTGTTAAGCTTGAGGGCGGATCGTGTGAGCCTGGTCGGTGTGTACAGGAGATTGTTCGGTTTCGGCGTCACCTGCATGTTGTTGCTGTGTATGTGGTTGCCGTGCTGAATGTTCTCTTTGCCGACCTTAGGCGTCAGAGGTGTTTTGACCCTCGGAGTTTTTTTTGGGCTCTCGTTATTCTCTTCTATTGCATGGTAGACGATGGAAGGGACGACTGCTTCGTTCGGTTTTTGGGTCGCCATAGAGCTGCGGCTGATCTGCTTTTCGTTGATACCATCCTGCGAACACATAGTTTCAATGAATAACTGCAAACATTACAAACGATACAGTCCTTTATACGACATGACATCAAAAAGTGCGCGAATTGTTTTTCCGCTTGGTGAAAACGGACCCGTAGACGTAACGAAATTTAAATATTACCACCGTAGAGGCTATTTTAATCACTCGAAATCACCATAATTATGTCAATGTACATTAACTTATGCGTCACTTACACGAATGGCTTCAAGCCCGGACAACAACCACAGCCAACTTGATACATATTTACAGCAGACTTAAAGATGGCTCACCTTGAAGTCAGTATAGGTGGTCAGTAGCGTAGTCTCCATGAGCGGATCCCTGTGTCCCCGCTCCTCTTCCTGCGAGCCCGTGGAGCGCGTCGCGTTGGTGGAGCGACGACTGCTGCTGCGACGCTTGCCGTGAGACTGGGAATGTTAATCGAAGTGATAACCAGAGATCAGAACAGGTAGAGTTTATTTACATAAGTAACATATGGATAATACCTCCGTATAAAAACGCGGAATGATTTTTAAGTTTCGAAATAAAGCTGTTAAATCAGAGGGTGGTATTATCCACATGTTATTTACTTCCTTGAAGTTTAGGCAAATATACTCAACCTATTCCGATCGCTGGTGATAACATATGCTTTGAATCGCACAGATTACTATAAGTGGAGTTTTGCTACTATCAGCTCAGTAACGCGGTTTAGATGTTCAGAGCGCGTTGTTTCATTGGTGAAATTTGCGCAAGTTATGTGTTTAGCAATTGTCGGACTTCCGCTTATAGGTAGGAGGCGTGTCCAATAGGCTGATTATGTATGGTTTTTTTTCGTGTGGTTAATGCTTCACCTAGTTTCAGACAGAGTTTTTATGCCGCCCATGGGCCTCTGACTTGACTTTACATGCCGTCGAGAAATATCTCTCAGGCATACTGGTTTGGTTTCCTCACGATGTTTTCCTTCACCGATGCAAGTGATACATAGCTCACGTTTTACATACCACCAATCATCAATAGGCTCGCTCCCTATTACCTACATGGGACTTAAAAACATAATGTTGTTGTACACCTCTGCCTAACCATTCGAGGATTACAGGCGCACTGTTATGATGTTTATACATACCATCCTGTAATTATATAGGACGGTTATGTCAATGGGAATCTCGTTTACAAGCAATTGCTCTGTAAATATGTCTATTTGTCACTCTTAGAAGCCGAAAGAATCGCCCCTAGTTTTTGCGGTAACCAGTCGTTTCTACCAGCCAGAAGGCGACGCGTTAGACCTCGTAAAAGATGGCGGGACAAACTGGACAAAAACAACGACCAGTGGCCCGTATTAGCCCTGGTTCTAAAGAACTGGTGAACTAAAGTCATGAGGAGAGGCCTTTGCTTAGCAGTGAGATGATGTAAGCTAACAGTAACAGTCGTTTCTGTCATTTTCTCGTGATTCAATGAATTTCCAAAACCAATTTAAAAGAATAGTACTGCTTTAACCTACCGTACGCTTATGTTTGAGAATACTGCCATTGACTTTCGGCGTCTTCCTCAGTTCGCCACCATAGTCCAGCTTCCTCTTGGCATCCTTGCCCTCCGCGACCACCCGAGCAGCCAAACGCCCGCTGATGCGCCTGTCGCGAAATAGAAACGTTAATTAGCATGCTATGATGAATACATAAAGCATTGATACAGTCTTACGGTAATATACTCCGAATACATCATAATTTCCTCATACACATTCATACATGAATATATAACCTTGAACCTTCTTCCAATGTGGGTGGGTAGCCAGAAACTGCAGAAACTCAAATCCTTTCATACTCTCCGGTTCCTTTTGCTTTAATTTCCTCATTTTATACATATTTTAAATGTATAACAGCCCGATAATTCAATTTTATCGAAAACATAATAACGTCGATATCTGGCGCAAGTATCTATCTACTCCTACAATCTACCAAGTAATTACTTCTATCAAATATTCTAATTACTTCATGCTTTTCTGAACAATGAACCGTAATGACTACATACAATTTGCTCTACATGTATAATTAATAAATTATATAACGCTAGTGCAATATTTCTCATTCCCTCTACGCTACGCAATACGTCAAAGTGGAATATTTTGGTTCGATCGCTACTAGTCATCAATCAAACGCAACTTGCCTCAATAAATGTGACGTAATGGTGTTTTCACATCAATAAATTCACAAGCGAGCGCTGAAATAGTAAAGGAATGAAAAATATTATCTATATAGCAAGTGTGTGCGAAAGTGCGTGCGGTAACTAATTATTGTTTTTATGCTGATTAAAAAGTGAGCGATGCCAATAACATTTTTTTTTCTGCACCGGTATTTATTTGCAATTCATATAAAATATAGAACTAGTTTACGAAACAAAGATTAAAATCAAAATTTTTTGCTTGAAAATTGTTTATGTTCATCACGGAAAAGTGATTGTTATCTTGCATTATCCAATCATTCATTCGGTTTATGAATCTTATGAAGTAACTTTGCTACATTATACAATTATAGTTTTTCTAACATGGTAGGTGACAAAAAAAAAGTAGAAATGAACTCGACTGCAAAAACACGACTTACTCAATTATTACAAACCACATTTAGCGAACAAACACAAAAACAATTATATTATCAGTAAACACACAGTCAGCAACATAAGTAGAGAAACATTTATTTCATTTCATTTTGTATTTCAAAGTTAATTAAGTACCACTGAAACTTTCTACTTATTGCCAAAGTTATTCTCTATTACAACAAAAGTACGTCACTATAATTTTTTTCACACTCAAATCAATAATGAACCATTCAATTCTGTGAAGGCTGGCTACATACTGGTCGGATACAATTTAAGTTAAAACGAAACGCAAAGAAATAAAATACCCTTGTAAAGATATTATCTACTATGTTGCTGACTGTACCATCTATCAATAAAAGTACTTTATTACCTCTTAACAGTAGTGATAGCAGATCTCTTGAGTGCAGACAAGTTGTTGGTGAAGGTAGTCACCGCCTTGGTCGCGCTGCCCGTGATGAGCTGGCGCTTTGACGGCGGCCTACGAGTTAAAAGACCTGCTTACAGTCAATGCGACTATGCTTACATCTAACACAAGTTATAGGGACGCCACAGTTTATTTTTTTTACGTTTTTCCTCGCCGTTTTTTTTGGAAGACGGTCTGGTGAAGATGATTAAATGTCCATTTTTATTTATCTATGTATGGAGACGGATAAACAGTTCGGTTCAATAGTTCAGTTCACTTTATTGGTAATAACGGTGCTTGCAACAGTGCCGAAATATCGGGAAATCATAACAAATAGTAAACATGGTAATCATACCATTTTTAGTGTTAATTTATGGTGTTATTAGTGACCATATCAGTTTCCAAACTTTCACCAAAGAAATATCTTGGGCAGCACCATGTCTTCTTATGTAATATTCATGCTGCTGTCACCAATTTAAACGGGGCAATGTGGTTTACCCTCATATTAATTTACAGTGACGGGTCCTTGGAATGCTAACGCGTTCAGTAAAAATGTGTATTGAAAATGTTCCCTTTTTCATTCCAAATCAACAAGAACAGAAGACTATGCAGTAAGCTGTTTTGAACTAAAATACCCAAATTATAGTTTTATAATACCTGTATTTTTTTCGATACAACAATTTAGTGGAGCATGGTTCTCATGGTTCATCATGGACATTATTTGGAGGATGATGTTGGTACATATTTGTGAAATTGTCATTGAAAACGTAGTAAATGTAGAACTAACAATATCTACGAAAAAAACAAAACACCATCACCAAACGCCATATCATGCAACGTTACCTATTTCTTTCAGCAGTAGCAGCCAATCCCGCCGCAGTCCTATTACGTTTGCCGAGCGGTGACGTAGCAAGCGAGCGGAACAGCGGCGTCGTCGGGGTTAACGCCTGCTTGCGGGCCGATAGCTTATTGTGACGCTCCTGTGTGAAATGAGTTGTTAGAACAACGAGCATATGGATTGCACGCTCGTCGAGGCAAGACGAGGTCTCGACAATACAAAAAAAATAGACCCCGAAACAGTTCAATAGTAGTTTTTGGGTTGAGGTAAACCTCTATAAGATTGCTTTTTATCTCTCAATTTTTTTTCTTAAAACAGTTGCAGCATAGGAATTCGAACTTTAGGTCTTGACGATGCTCACATCACTAGCCAACGACCGCTATTTTGTAGGCTGTATGAAGCGTTACGGCGACGCCGACGTTAGTTCCGTACCAATATGCTCACTATAATAAATGGCCGCGGTATAGCGGACTACTCGTGCTTATACTTTTATTGTTACGCTAACAGAGAAGAAGGGCCTCTGTCTCAAGCCGGCAGGTATCCTTAAAACTGCAAAAGCTTCTAAACTTGGGTGGATTCGTGATTACTCCGATACTCTGATCAAGAAAGATGATTACACTAATAGCGTGAAAGCATACGTTTCACAGAAATAAACCCCCACTATTTCTCGCCTCACCTCGACCTTACATAAAGCGAGTCAAAGGAGACGAGGTGAGACATACCAATCGACAAAACGTAATCGCTACTCCCTCGTGTCGCCTCGTCTCACAAAATGCTACCACGTCATACTTCTATGTTTTCTTGGTATGTTTGAGTTAAGATCAATCCACTGAAATAGAATTCTACTTTCAATATCTGGATTAATTAAAATGATACTAGATTGGGGTCGTTCAACGTTGCATTGATCAACTGGATTTGGCAACTAGAATCAATTCTTTTTCTTGATCAAAAGTGTTTTTATGGCCAAATTGAAATATATAATTATGTCTATGTCTTTGACTTTGATCGTTTCAAAACATCAGCGACAGTGATCGGCTGCCATGCATCATGTCATGCAGTATCGATCCGAGTGGCTGGATGACGATGGAACAAAATCTGAGTAAGTAGGCATCCCATTTGCCTACGTGTCCCACTTAGTATAACTCAGGTAACATACACATGTCGAAGCAGTAGACCGGACATTAAAAGACCTTCGTAACTCAAGTGCTGTGATGGGAGGGGTTACTTTCGCCTTTGCTGGAGATTTTAGGCAAACAATTCCTGTTATCGATAAGGGAACACGTTGTTAGCAGTACCTAAAGGGCGATCAAGGTTTTTTATGTTAATAGTAAACTTACAGCTTTCCTGGTCTCCCATTCGTCTTCCATAAGTTGAAGTAGAGGCTTGCCGTCGATAGTGAACGTGTTTCCAGTCTTGGCTTCATATTGTGACACTAGGTCACGGATTTGTGCCTCGATTTTCGGTAACTGCAAGAACGCACATAACACACGTTACAATTATGTAAAGTTCGTTCGGACAATTCAGTCCTAAACAGAGATAATCCTTTTTGCTGATTATTTGAAGCGACATTTAAGTTGCTTATAACAAAATTACTGTACACCGTTTTAGGCTTTCACGGTTTAAAACTAAACTTAAACAATAATTAATAATCACGGAAGATATCGCGTAAGTGATAGTGTGGGTTTTAAATCATTGTATCTCTCAATTATACAAAATATCTAAGCCTTTCTTATCCGCATTGAAGTACTGTGATGTCTGTAAAAGCAAAAGATTACTGGCATTAAAATGAGGTCAGCATTAGCAATACCCTATCTTCCCTGAATTACGTGTTCAACTAAGCATCAGTATTAACAGTGGAATAACGAAAACCACCTTCTTCGTCGTATCGATGATTCCTTTGAAGATAAATGAGCTTCGAACAGAACTCTACCACCTCTAAGTCTCTAACGCTACGAAATAAAGGTGTTGCGAATATTCAAACAGACTTGCGGTCGTATGCACGTAATACAACTTACGTTACTAGCGATAGCCTTCCTCTCCTTCTCTTCGCGCAGCAGCTGGCCGCCTCGGTTGTGATAACGACCCGGCTCCGTAGCTCGCGCCTCGAGCTCCGTCATCTTCAGCCAAAGGTTCTTACGTGTCACCACCAGCTCGAAAATGTGCCTGAGAAAATATGGACGAGGTCATTTTAAAGAAAATTTTAAGGTCATATTTAATTTTATCTAAACAAATATCTTTGTACGGAAAATTACTAAAGTTGAAAGATCAGACCTAATTTCGAAAGAGAAACTGAAATCCGGTATTTGCTTGATAAAAGGTTACAAATATCTAACACAAAAGCTTGCTCTTAAAAGAAAGGTTCTAATTAATGCAGCTGTTATGAGGTGATAGGGACACTATAATACATGTGACACTTACTTGTGTTCATTATAATACTTGGTGATCTTCTCCAGATACAGCTCATGCAAGGTCAGCGTGTCCTCAGTGAAGATGTCTTGGAAGTAATGCACGAACTCCTCGCGCTCGCGGCTCGAATACATTATGGTGTCCCACATCAACTTGATCTTAGTGCGGACGTTTGCTACGAACACCTGGGAGGAGGGAAATAGTAATTAGAATATTGCGTTCTGTTACCCAAAGCGAGTGCGTATGTAATGACCGTTCAAAAGCGAACCCCACGCGGCATGCGTGAGCGACTGTGCGCCGTTTGTTTTAGTGATGAGGAAGACACGCGACTATCCGCGCCAATTTGAATGCCTAAACACAAGTTAGCTGTCATAATCGATGCGAGCGAAGTTCGCGCCACATCCCAAGCAGGATTCACTTCAGTTTGAACAGAACTTAAGGTAGGGAATATCCGTGACCAGTATTATAAAGTGGGTCTATTTCCTCTCTCTCTACTTTGTGTTCATGTTCCTAGAATCTACTGAGAACTAAGAGTATTGCTACACTGAACGCAGTATGGTATGACTATAGTACGACGAAAATGAAATGCTGCTGCCTAATGAACTCGACACATACTCAAAATTATGATTATGGTCACCTGATAGTCAGCAATAGGCGTATTAAAGGTGACTTTAAAATCCTGAAAATTTTAAGTTGCTATTATTCTCAGTATGTGTATTATTAATAAATTAAGTACAACTGCTCAGGCGAAGATGGCCTACCTACATAACTACAACACTAAAAAGCCGTGGGATGTAAAAAGACTGGCGGGATGGTAATAATAAATCAACTACTATGTTTTCAAATATAATGAAAGTGAAATGACGTGTTTGCTGTGCAAATTACTAATAGCAGTTACCTAGCTGTAAGCCCTTTTCTAGGCATATTTAATTACCATAAATCATAATGTAACAATTAAAATACATGACATCTAGATAGCGCCACTGATGGCTATCAATACTTGTTTGTAGAAAGTAAACCAATTTATAATCCAGCCAAGCAAAACGACTGGTTAGATTACGATTTTGCATAATACGTTATATCAATGTTAAATTGCAGATAGGATTAAAACTGGGTTTTAAATGCCCATGGTAAAAACGGATTACAATCCACCTTGCATAAGAGTTTCTTCAATGATTTAAGTTGTGGTTTTATTATAAAATAGTTATTTACAACCCAAAAAGAAACAGATACAAAAATACTTAACAGACTATAATCCCAAGGCCCTTCAATAATTCAAGTTTTGATGTTACAAAATAAAGTAGTTATTTGTGGTCCGAACAGAATCACTTTTTTCTAACTCACTGCACATGAATAAATGCCTAAAATACTAAAATATTTTATCGATCTCGCGATTGATAAGCTTTTCTGCCCAAATTGACTTTTATTCTTTCTATGATGAACGAACAAACGAAAACCTAACATTTCCGCAAGGACTTGCAAAAAACCGCAGTAAACCATAAAATGCATATCGTGTTACTAAATGTCCCATTAATATCAGTAATTATGCAGTGGAGCGAGTAACAAGCCCTGTTGGTGACGAAAGATTCCTGAGTTGCTAGACCACTTTCTGTATGTAACTACTGTATCAATATTTAATATTCCAATCATAAAATCCTTACTATCTTAGATCAGGGAAAAGTACTCTTGAATGCTAAAATAGTTGAGCAATAGATTGATTTTCTTCGAGATACATTAATTTGGCGCGTTATGCCGCGCGGTCTATGTAGTGAATGGACCTAGTAATACAAGCTGTTTACACTAAGAATAACAACATCATATAAATATTAAATATCCATAAATTTCATACCTGAATCTTCTGCCTCTTGATCTGATCACAGCGCTTGATCTCCTCTTTGATAGCGGCCTCAGTCTGTGGGTGACACCCGGGATGAGCGTGCAAGAAGTTATCCCGGTAGATCATGTCTTCTTCCAAACATTCCCACAGCTTCGTCAGGCGTTCACGAAGTTCTAGTACCTAGAAAAGAAAGTTCTTCACTACTTTCTGTCTGTCCCTTGATTCAACTGCGGATCGCTGCCATATGCTATTCACTAGTCTAGTGACTCAAAATTAACGTGGCAGCCTTAAATAATTAATTGAAAAAGATGGTCATTTGTCAAGGGAAGAAGTAATTTATCAACTACTAGACGAAATCGATTACCTGAATTAGAAAGGTACAGTGACTATTAATAACTATGTGTTGTTATCGCTTTTTGAGTCTGAGCTGAATTGCTTTGCATAATACTTACAACTTATTTAATTTAAAAAAGTAGATCATGAAGAACTTAGTACACACGTCGACCAATCAAGCTATGCAAAACCAGTACCAGCTGATCTCTCATTGTCCAGAATGCTTATAAAAAACGAGGTCAGTTTATACCGACTCGTGTGTACCTTCATATTAATAAACCAATTTATTTAGCAAAAAAAATACAAACCCTGTTGTTAGTCTGTTCAAACTTCTCTTGCAGGTCTTGTTGAAGCTTGGAGAGGCGGTCCATGTTGAGATCAGTCACTTTAAAGTCCACAGAGAGAGATGACGTCACGATGTGTTCGAACTTGTTCTGTGGCTTGATGCGGAGTTTGTCTGAAAGGATGTCATTATGATGAGCTTTGATCTTTGCCAGTATGCATTGTATATTACGATGGTTCCCACGTGTAAAGCGACATGTCTAAGAGTGTTTAGCCATGTCGCTTTGTATGTAGGAACCGTCGATTTCAAATATAATGGAAACAAGTGATGAGCAATTAATTCTGAAATGAATAACTGGTTGATTGATATCATGCGAAAATAGCACTACCTATCATCATTCGAAATGGCAATGACCTACTAAATCCAAGATAATAGTTAATTGAAATAAGTAATGCCATAGGTCACACTTATTTATATTGGTAAAAAGGAACTAAGTAATAATTTATCCCAAAAGATAAGTAGTGGGCAAATAAAACCTAATAAAAAAACTTATTAAATGAAAAGGTAAGGCAGGCTTGGTATGGACATGTAATGAGGAGGGATAAAACGCATGTTACTAAAAGAGTGATGGATATAAATGTAGATGGATGGAGAGGGAGAGGAAGGCAAAGAAAAGATGGATGGATTGTGTGAGGAATGATATGAAAGAGAAAGAAATAAATGATGCCGTGACGGTTGACAGGGGAGAATGGAAGAAAACGTGTTGCGCCGACCCCGAGTAGAATGGGACAAGGGCAGGAAGATGATGATTAAATGAAAATGTAAGTAAAACACAAGATGCACAAAAAACTCAAAACATCTACATTGTTCAACTCAGTTTTGGGTACTACTTTTTTAATCTGTACTTTGGGCCAGATGGGAAATGCTACCTAAGGTGCAAGGGCCTTACAGAAATAAAATCATACTCACCCATAATATCCTTAATCTCAACTTGAATGTTCAGGAAGATCTCAGCCCTCTTATCCCTTTCCGCTTGCAGCATTTCCAGGTGGTCCTTCAACTTGTCCAGTTCCTCCTCAGAGGGTAGTGGAACCTCCTGCAGCTCATGTATGCCAACTCCAAGCTTATCAGCAAGGTCTCGCTGCCATTCCAGTAGTCTTTCCATCTTCATGCGGCGCTGTTCAACTTGTTCTCTGTATCTGTTGGAATATGAGGCATTTTTGTGTGACAACTTGAATAATAATTACTTAGGTACCTGGTAAATGATGTTTGCTTTGCAGTTAACACCTCTCTGAATAATAAAGTGCTGTTATAACAATACAACAATGTGAACAGAAAAGTGATAAGTGTCACATAAGAGATAACTTTGTGAAGAGTATACTTTTAAATATCAAGGTAAATTTATTGAAATTCCTTTAACTGCATGCAAGTATATGTAGCCCTATTTCAAACATTGGATCATATTCCCTTAACTATTGTATTTATCATACTCAGATTCAAGATGATTCTTAAAAAGTAGCAAACAAAAATTACTTAGTCATCATCATCATTTGCTTAGCCTTTTATGTTGGGGTTGGCTTCTAGTCTAACCGAATGCAGCTGAATACCAGTGTTTTACATGGAGCAACTGCATATCTCACCTCCACAACCCAGTTACTACTGGGTAATACAATACCCCTTGGTAAGACTGGTTGTCAGACTTTCAGGCCACTGACTACTGTACTGTAACGACTGTCAAAGATTACAAATGTCAGCCGGGACCAACGGCTTTACGTGCTTTACGAGGCACGGAGGAAACTCGGTATGTAATGGGTGGTCACCCATCCATAGACTAACCTAGGCAAGCGCGGCTTAACCTGAAGATTGATCCGAGCGGCTGTTATTATTTAGAAAAAATTACTTAGTATTACAACAAAACTCAGGCAGTCATAAGATGGTCAAAGAATGTAATAATCCATCATACAACTGCAATTACAGTTCTCATGAGAAGATTGCACTGTAAACATTAGGTAATTAACAAAGAAAGATGCACAATAACAGATGGCCTAAGAATCTTTCTCATGTCATCAAGACTGTTACAAAATTGACCTACGACCTCAAGCAATGTTCTTATTACCTGTTTTGAAAAGTGTGAGAATAATTTAATTGTCCTTAATGTTTATTTGTATGATTGTAAAGTGAGTAACTTAATCAGCTGTGAAAAGTAAAGATATTAACAGTTGCAAAACTTGAACATAAGTTCCTTCTTGTGTTATAACTTTTTCAAAACTTGGGCATACATTTACAACATAAAGCCAGTTGTCATTAAAGTGTCTTAACCACATTGATATTTTTTTAAGAATTTTTAAGGTTATTCCTACTCAGAATAAAATACTCCAATAAATCTCTACTTAGATAATATTACAAATGCAAAAGTATGTCTTGTCTGTCAGTTAACTTTTTACACCTTAACAGCTGAAGAGATTTATATGAAATTTGGCACTTTGTATAAGACATAGTATACTTTTTACCCTATTAGTATGTTCCCAAGGGATAGTTTCTGACCTCCATGCGGACAAAGCTGCAGGAAAAAGCTAATGCTTCAAAAAGGTAGTTCAGACTGACAAAAGCTTTCGTAAATTATCGTCTCTCTACATATAAACCATTACCAAATGAAATGATTACTTACCCAGCAATCTGTTCTTCCAGCTCTCTCTTGTACTCAACTAGCATCATTTCTTCCTTGAAGTCCAGAATGGTGATGTCCACAGACAAGCATCTGCTCAATTCTTCTGTTTCCTCCTTCAATTCTATGGAGATAGTTATCATTTAATTTTATTAATTCTTTCCATACTGCTGGAGTACTTAAATTTCCCATGGTTTACACAAATGTTGAAGCTATGCAACATCGATTTTAGTATGAATTTAGTGTTGTTCGAACATCAATCTTCTTCTTAGCAATTTGAGGAAAGACCAAGACAGCAGATAAAGAGGGATTGTTGGTTAATTGGCTTCAATACAAGGAAATTAAAATCTTCATTTTAATAATTTAAATGTAATCAGGCTTCCTATTTAAATGGTGGCTATTGTTTGTATTCTACTGTTTCCCATAAACAATGTGTTGTGGCTCAGTTCTGGGCCGACAAAATATAGATCGCCATCAACATGCTAAGAAGAAGACGCTACAACATTATTGAGATAAATTTCATGGATCTGCATAAATGTAAATAAGTAACATCATCAAAAACTAGATCTCCATCAAAAGTATTGTTCCAAAAAAACAAGCTTCATTAACATAACAAGTTATTCAACTCACTGTCAACCTGCCCCTGCATAGTCTTGAGCTTCTGCCTCGTCTCAGAGATGACATCTCTATGCAGTTCCTTCTCAATCTGCACCAGCTTGGTAATGTTGTTTACTTTGGTGGCATCATCCACGCCGAGGTGTGACCAGTTCAGCCAAAGCTCTTCCATCATTGAGCGGACGTTCTGTGATATCTCCATGAGGACTTCATTGCTATAATAGAAGATATTATGTTAAGGAAACTGGTATTGCTACGATCAACCAAAATGTATGATGATAGAGTGTAATGCAATCATCTACTAACTAATTGTTAGTTTTAGTCTTACTTTTGATCATATAGGACACCATTATCGCTTAGCGATAAAGCTCTTATATAAAGTAAAAAAAAAAAAACAAAAGAAACTGGTATAGTGTGGCAATGGTGTAAAACATTGTTATCTGTTGTTCTTAACTGTACGACATGAGCAGATTTTGGGATAATTGAGTATGATTTAATAGAGTTTTCAGCCCCTAAGTATACATTCAAAAACTTATAGGTGATGTCCCAAGTTGTTAATATAATTGTGTGTTTGATATAATGTTCATTTCACTTATTTGTTATACTTTTGAACAAATGATAAAAATAATGGTATGACAAAGCCATCAAAACATTGAGTTTGACAAATATGTCATTTGATCACCTCAGAGCATGCTAGCTTCTTCTATGAGAAGAGATCTTTGCCCGAAATTTAGTTATGTAGTGTCATAGTATGATATTTTTAATTTCAAATATTAATCAATCTCTAACAAGAATCAGAGAGTTATGCCGTGATTGCACGGCAAAATTAATAACGGGTTGTGAAGCTAATTTCAAATATTTTACGGTTCAGATAGCAAGCAGCCTTTGAAACAATCTCTGGAGGATGTTTGAGTATGTAATAAATCAATAATATGTCAAGTAAGATGATGGCAATTCATGTTAATCTAGGTTCAAATCGCAGTAATGTTGATAGGGGTTATAAATAGAAGCGGAGGTTTATTTTAAACAAGGAAATTGTAACGGTGAGAATTATGGAGACGCTGCAATGAGTAGTACTACAAAACCGGCGAATGCCGAATATTACGACAGTTATGATTTATCTACACGAATTCTGCAATAATATTAGCCTAGAGACAGCCGCAGAGGAATATTGAAATACATTCATGCTATAGAACCTTGGAAACTTACAATAGCTTGTTGACATCTTCGGATAAAGTAATCATTTTGTATATTTGTTCACTGTTTTGCTTCTAACAAAACTCACATAGGTTTACAATAAATGTCTAAATAGTGGTTGTATTATAATTCACAAATAAAACTCAATAATTCTAAAATACCACCAACACGAATACGAAATCCAACGAGTCTTGAACGTTTGTTTTCAAAATTCAATACGTTACAAATGAAAGTGTCTTCTACTGCGTCGTGATTGGTCGGTTTAGTTTTCGTCCAGAAACAGTGAACCGATGTTTTTTTGTGTAAGAATTTTATTTTGCTTGTTTTTATTTATTTAATTTAGATTTATAGCAGTCTTTTCGCTAATCATAACTACTACTGTTCAAACTTTAACCCGTATAAAATAATGTCAATTTATTAAATAAAAAATGTGTTGTAGTTTTGTATACGCTCGGAATGGCGCCACTGCCCTCAAAGCAAAGCATGTATTGGGCGATGATGAGGTCTTTTGAAACAAACAAAACATTAACCAGCTTTTGTGTGTATTGATATAATTATAAGATCTCGAACACCACATCAATTTGAAAAATCTGTAGTACCACCAATCTGCACTTACATGAAATTTAGGTACCTACTTGTTTAATACTTAAGTAGTACCTACCTACGTTAGGGCCCCGTCAGGCGCGTATTGCTCTATTACGTATGCACGCCATTGTTAATAAATTTTATTAGTTACAAAGGTAACAAACTTCCTCTGATACAATCGATTTAATTAAAAGACCGGCTGTATTACGTAAACATGTTGAATAAGATATATATTGGTCGATAGGCTAAAGCGTACGGTGCGGCAAATAGATTGTTGTTTTGTTTAACGTCATGGGACGGAGACGTCGTTTGATGGCAACCCTACTCTTGAGGTACCCCTGTGCCGTAGACAGAGAATCGAGGTAGACATGCTCTTAGAATAATAATAATTACAAGGGTGAGATGACACATTCGTCAAAATGTGTATGTGTGAGCAGGACATAGCATAAATCTTTTATCTCTATTTGCGTATCGGTTTTTTGTTGTTTGCCATCACTGGTCATAGATGGCAAACAAACTGTGGTGTCAAAATATTTTCGTTACTAAAAACTGTGAAACGAATACTTTGTGTAATTTGTGACTTTATCGATATTTCAAAAGGTAATATTTAGTGTCTAGTGATGGTGAATTGCTGTATAAATGGCTGTAAAAGTCGTAGTGAACGAAATCAACCAAACATAACCTTTCATCGGTAAGTAGCATTTTTTACCTGTTACAGCAAGTAAATCAAAGAAATATTGTACTCAAGACAATTTTGTGTCAATATTAAGCGAAATTTGTTGATAATTTCATCTAAAAATACGATAAATTCCTAACTTGATTTTTGTACTAACCGACCAAAGTGGGAGACATTTTATGTTAGTTTGTTATCTATGCTACTTTGTGTCATTTTTTTTTTTTTTTTCTTGTGTCATTTGTTAATAGTCGGTTAATAACTTGACGGGGATACCAGCACTTAATTATTTTTACCACTGAACATATTTAATTTTTTTTACCCCGGCCGCATTCAGTATTCGCTCGGGTCCTGTTTTTATTTTCTACTGTTAACTAATAAACTTACAGCACTTGAAAAAGTTTTGCTATGAGACTAACCTGAAATATGAAAATAAAAATCAGCTGTTTCATACAAAATGCATGAAACTGATGTTTTTAAGTTTTTATTTCCTATCAAGTACATATCAAAACGTTATAAATACCCCGCCCCTTGAAAGTCTAATGACAATTAATTGAATGTCGTACTATAATTCTCGTACGTAGTAGACCGTACAATCATAAGAATAAAGTACCTACCAGATTACCCACACGATGGGGTAAAAATCTAAGTATGGCAATATTAATTACACATAGCTGTAGTAACGTAGTTATGTCGAACTATCGCTATCTCATATTGCATACGCTAAGGACTTGTCTACCTCGATTCTCTGTCTACGCCCTGTGCCTACATGCAATGACTGTTATGACATGCCAGAGGGGAGACCGAGCCTAACTGTAACTTTGCGTTATTAGAATAGTGTGCTACCGTCTTCTCAATGGTCAGGCGAACGTTCATTTTTACTAGAGATTGATTTCAAGCGATCACTTGACAAACGAGACTACCTGTTGAATATTTTGATGTCGCCTGCAAAAACTGTTTGGGCAACTGATTCTATTCTCACGGGCTGTAAAATTTGCAATGTTAAGATAAATATTTGATCTATAAAACTTACTTCGGCTCAAAATAGAAGCAATTTCGTTTTAGTTAAGTAACTACGTGTCAACTTATTTGAGCATCTCCATAAACATTTGACACTCATTTGGGACCCATCTACTTACTTAATTCGGCACTTATGTCGGCACACGAAAGGACGCGTAGGTACCCCGTCAGCTGTACTAACTGTAGAGATCGTCGCGGACTGCTGGTCTCGTCCCACCGATTGTAATGAATTCCCATGAAAATGCGCCAACCCAAAATAAAGCAATGCCTATTGAGTAGCTTTTCTACTTTTATTTACTCTGTAATCTAGCTCTATTTCTCATTTACGTTTCCATACTATCTTTATGCGTGAACCTAACAAGTTGCTAATACACTGTTAGGTATCTCCGAAGTACCGTTACACTTAACAGCGCAACTTTGTCATTAACTTGGCAGAAATGCTGCAACCGATTGGAATGCACTGATCACTTTTGCTTAGGTACCAACTTGGTAGATGATCGATCGTACTTCCTGGTTTATGTATTAAATAAAGCATTTTCTTGGAATTTATGATTTACCAAAGTGGTTAGGTACTTATCATGTTTTGTTAGAAGGTTTAATTTTCCTTACGATCAATAGCTTATGCACATTTTCTATACAGAGTGGAAGGAACATCGACGCACAAATGGTTACGTGTTCAGTACAATCATCATACCAAACCAAACTTTGAGGAGATCCAGATTATAATGATCGGGAAACAGAGAAACCGGCAGTTAATTTGACAGGCTGGCGGGCGGTTCGCATAATAAATGTGAAAGCATAGCGCTTTGTTCGGGTCCGCGGACCTTCAACTCTAAACTGTGTGTGATTAAGAATTGCATGATTTAGACCAGTGGTGGGCAAACTTTCCTCGTGGGGGGCCAGAAAGTTGAAACAATTTCAGAGGAGGGCCAGAATTATAGCAAAAATACATAATAATTTGAAATCTTTTAATCATAAAAATACGAGTAAACATTACACACCATGTTATTTACAAATTACAATTTAATTTGCGACCCTCAACACATGAACTACGCGGCTAGTATCGCTGGCTCCTTTACCTATCCATCTATTATTCTATTTCATACTGCCGGACTGTCAAAATTGGGCCTATTGTATTCATTTTGAAAGACCGTCGGCGGGCCGGATTAAATCCTTTCGCGGGCCGGAGTTGGCCCGCGGGCCGTACTTTGCCCATCACTGATTTAGACAAACTAGATAGACACCTATGCTGTTGCAAAGACGAAAAAAAGTTACCACTTGTTTGTCTCCAAAAGATAGTTATAATAGGTAGATGAATATGTACCGGCTGAAAATGCTACTGAAAGTGCCAAACTTGTCGCCAAATTCTAGGCTTGTGTTAAAAAAGTCTACAAAAGTGGTTTAAGTAACCACGTGAACATGAAATGATGTGGATGTTGCTAAAGCCGTTACTTCCTTTGATGACACCTAGGAAAGACCCTGTGGAGATCGCGCCAGCGGGTCGGCGGCGGCGCTGTTGTAAGAGGAAATATCTCTACGCATCGAGGGCTCAGTGTGAAGATTACACGTTATAAAGCGGGTAATTACTATTCTTAGCAATCTGATTTAAATTATAACAATATTTACCTAACCGTTTAGTTATACACTGAAACCGATTTAAGTAAAATATTTAGAACAAGGACAGGTAAGGATCGTAGCAGATGGAGTTCTGTAGATTCTGCCTACCCCCTAAATGGCGGGAGTTTATGTATGTATGTATATAGAACAAAACTTCTTAGGCTAACCGCAGATCTTTGGTTTTCCAGATGTTCTACAAACAAGAATCTTACTAAGTATTTCTCAATGTCATGGTCATGCAGGTCGTACTTTCATTTAATATTAAAACGAGGCCAGCTTGATTGTTTAAGCATTATTAATGTTAAGCCTAGGATCCAGTCTAAACAAACATTCGTGCTCAATCACCACCGCAGCCTTTGGCTGCCACAAACTGACGGGGTCGATTAAGACCGATGCCTGCCAGGGTTGCGGATTTGTTCGAAAGAGTTACCGTGGCCCTTGGCACCTTGGCACAGGCACCTGAAGGAACACGCCCTCCCGCTCCACCCAGAGCGGGAGAGGTCATTTGATGATTTCCCACCCAAAAAAAAAGGCCTTTGATAGCTTGTCTGTTTCAATGTTTGGGTGCATTACCCAATTCAATCTTCTTCTTCTTCATCGTGTGGTTAGTGCCAAACCTGGTGAGTTTTTTTTTATGCGTATAATGTTGAATGTTATATCGCTTATTGGTTGTACCTCATCTAGCAGCACTCGTTTGCTAGAGCGAGAAACAGAGCGTGCTGCCGACCGCATCGTCGAAGCTGCCGCGTCCGATAGCATACCCGCTGTACTGTCTCGTTCTAGCAAATGAAGGTTCAGAGCGACAGCAAAGGATAGGAGTATGATGAGGAGGAGTGCGATGTCCGTGCTGCTTGATGACGTTCAACAGCTCGTCCGCTCGGTTTGGCGGTGAAGCGGATCTCATGTTGCATTACCTTGTATGAAATCTGTTGATGCCTAACATACGACTCCGCCAATACTTTTTGCTTCGCCGCCTCCGCCCGAACGCGCGGTCGAGCTGTGTCGTATAAGAATCGCCCTAAGTATGTATGTACGTATAATATTGATAGGTACTTGTTATAGGACGCCATACGCACATATGCTAAAGTAGACCAACTAAGTCGAAAGTGCTGTGGCCCCAAATAAATTGGGATATGGGCAGGAGAGCGATGATATATAGCCCGCGAAATCCAAATCTTCTTACGTTTTAGTAATTTTTTCAAGGTATAATTTACCGAGATTAAAATATAATCATGCAATGGGATTCAATGAAAATAGAATGTAAAAACATACGTGTTACGACTGTAACACGTGACCTGCAAATAGAAAAAAAACTTGAGAAAATTTGAATTTCGCGGGCCACCCTGGCGCATATTATAAGAACACATTCGATTCACTTTATCAGCAAGCGAACCCCAACTGCTGCCTACCTTTGCTTCGTATAAACATCACTCCTCGTTTTTGCCTAACATCACTTTGCATACTTAGCTCACCATTACTTATTCTCCTCGCTACATAATAAAACGTAACACATAAGAACATGTGTCGGATATGGATGAACAATGAAAGTGGCCTTTTTATGGGACGCTACAAGAAAACTATTAGGTTTACATAATTGTGTAGACTTTACTTACTTCTGCAAAAGACTATTGTTTGTCGTTGAAAGGTTGATCGAGGTTGGTTTTTAGTCTTGTCTTGTCGTATAATTGTGATGACAGAGCGTTATAATTTACGTCTGTGGTTTGAAATTATAGCGCATTTGTTTCTGCAAATACATTTTGTTTGTGAGTAATTGTTTTATGATGATTAAGATTTATGAACAGTTTTGACTTAGTTTTGTCTTCAAAAAAAGGAGGAGGTTCTCAATTCGGTTGTATGTTTTTTTTTGTGTTTGTTACCTCATATCTCCGTCATTTATGAACCGATTTGAAAAATTCTTCTTTTATCTGAATGGATCTACTTCCCGATTAGTCCCATAGAAATTTCATCAAAATCGGTTCAGCAGTTTGGTTTTGAAATCAAAATAGCTGGAAAAAATGTCATCCAAGTAAAAGAAATTGCGAAATTGATACTTGACAAGGATTTGTGTGTGATACTATAACTAAAAAGGGTAAAATAAAAACTTTTTTGCAAAAAAAAACCGACTTCCAAAAAAAACACTAAAAAGTGGAAAATAACATTACTTTCGGAAGTCGGTGCCAAAAAAGTCAATGAAACAAACCATAGTCACCGACTTCCGAAAGTAATGTTATTTTCCACTTTTTAGTGTTTTTTTTTTGGAAGTCGGTTTTTTTTTGCAAAAAAGTTTTTAAGAACCCCACGATGTCTCACTACTAGGAAAGGGTCTCCCCCAAATTGTTTTTCTTTTATGCACCACCTCCGTCATTTCTTTAAGCGTTCAAATCGTCGTTCATATCATATGCCTTGGGGATGATACAACAACACGAATCCCTCTGACACTACTTAGGAGCAGTCAACTTACAATCTTACGAGTATTTTCTTCCTTCCAAATCCAATCCTTCGATTCAATTACTTTTCAGTTTATGTTTGCGGTTATACAATAGCAAGATACGTCTTCTTCTTTAGAGTGTCGATGGCAATCTAAATTGAACCCAAAATTTGGCGACTTTGGCAATGTTATTAGCGTCCATCAGCTCCTGTAATGTGCAAACCACAGAAAAGGCAGGACAGGATATTTAATGTCCCATGAGTTATTATGTCCATGAGAGAGCTAGGTATACATTCAATCAATTTTGTCTCGGTCTTTTGATGATACGTCACGAATCACGCTCTATGTTCGCATAATGTGAATTAGATTGCTCAATAGCCATCTTACATACTCATACTTGTTAGCTCGATGAATGAAAGATATTGTTAGAATATTTTGTGGTTTTAAAAAAGACCAAGATATTTATTTTCGATGACTGTACCGTGAAAAGTACCTGTACCTGTACCTGAAGAAGTAAGTTCTAGTACTCCGAAGAACTTTGAAGTCAACGACAAGGCAGCAACTGTCTCAATTCCTAAATTGAGACAGTTGCTGTTTGATTTTTGTGCATAAAGCATGACTTTCTTTCTGTGACTCTACTTATATTACTTACTTACACTAGGGGTATGCCCCCTAGGGTAAGTAAGTAATAACTTAAATGGATATAACTATTGGTTAAAATTAAGTGACGTAAAAAATTTTACAACGGGATTAATGAAATATCCAACTTTAGGTTCTGAAATGTTGACCCTATAAAGTTTTGTGAAATTGTGAATGTAGATTCAACCATGTACGTTCCAAAACAGTTGTTAATAATAAGTATTAAGCACATAACATAGCAAAGCAAGTGCATGAATATCATCTATTCTACAACACTTTAATTAATCGTTTTCTTCCGACTTTTCAGATCAATACACACACCGTTTTCCGATATTCACGTGATGATATAATAAATCACTCTATCCAACCAATGAGCCGAAACCAACAGTACCTGTATAGGTGAGTATTATTATTGCTGGCATTAATAAGTGAGCACTGAATTAAGGCCTGAAATAACCTGTGGGATTATTGAATGAATACAAATAGTTTGTAAATTTTTTTAGGAGGTGACAGCTTAGTTGAAGAGTAATAGAGAAGTATGGTGAAAAAGACATGCAGCGCCGACCACAAATAAATTGGGATAAGGGCGGGATAATGATTATGATTTAGTCATTTCTCTGCAGCTAATTAAAAGGAGTTTGTAGGATGAATAATGCGTTTTTTTTTTTCAGGGGAATAATTTGAGTGTTAAAAGTGCAAGCAAGAATAAAATTAAAGCCAACTAAGTCTAAGTTAGAGTCGCTTTCCATTAGAAAATGTTAGAGTATTTAACTTCATTGAGAAACGGCTAACGCTGACGATGCAGGTTGTGATTGAAATAATTAGCTACTTTACTTACAAGGTACTTATTTCTTGATTGCTGCATAATGAAGTAGGTATTTGTGCTAACATTGTTATTTTTATTCAACTTAAAGTATATCAGATACGAAATCTTAAATAGAATAACAATAAACAGCAAATAAAGCATCGTACATAATATATTACATAACGTGATTTATGTAATGCAAAATGAAATAATCAACATCCGTCCATTGCTCTATTACTAGAGCAAAGCGACCTTGATATGTCATTCAAATAATTTTAATCGTATGTATTAAATAATTAAAAGGTTTCACACCACAGATTCTTGTTCGTATGTTTGGTAGATATATGTACGTTTGGATTAAAGTCGCATGATTCAGTGTTGGTAGATGCCGAACAAAGTTTGCCGATTAGCACGAGCCGAAAGAAAGCCTTAATTTGTGTATCAAAGCTTCAGGTCGGTTATGTCGTTCTACAAATAATGCCGAATCGAATGTGTCTACTCAAACCAATCCTATACTACACACATCAAAAGTATCTAGGGATCAACATATATTTTTGCAATAACTTTTCTCCTGATTGATATTAATTAAAATTTTCTTTAAGGATTCATCAAATAAAGTGTTTTCGTTTGTCACAGTAACGATAAACCAAGTCACCTTTGCATTAATAAAGAAATTTGCCATTTTCCTAATAAAGGGATTTTTGACATTTGAACCACTAACATTAAAGTTCGAAAAAAAGACTGAAATAACAGTTTTCTTTAAAATTTTATTGGGTAGCTTAAACAATTAATAATCCGTGTTTCTACCGCGAACACTAACAACACAAGAACATCGGTTTGGCATACTCAAAATGAGTTCATCCAAATCACGCTGTGGAATGGCCGCCCATGTTCGTTGCAACAACAAAAAAAGGTCTTCTTGCGACTGGATACCCTCCATATTCGGCAGAGCTCTTCTCTGTAGCATATCCCATGCATGCTCAATCGGGTTCAAGTCTGGCGACTGAGCAGGCCAGGGCAGGACATTGATGTTAGCTGCGGCGAGAGTCTGTCTTACAACTCTTGCGGTGTGCGGTCGTGCATTATCATGCATTAACTGAAATAAGGGACCGATTTGCACTTGTAGAGGAACGATGACGTCTGATACAATCGTCTCAGCATAAATTTGAGCGTTGAGGTTGCCTCTGATCCAAATCAACTCAGTTCTTCCGCCGATCCAAATACCCGCCCATACCATGATGGTTCCACCACTATAAGGATGGACTTCCTGGCAGGATTTTAATCGCTGTAGGCGTCCAGGGGTTCTCCAGTGTCGTATACGTCTTGTATCCGGTCTCATACCAAAACGAGACTCATCAGAAAAGCACACGAAACGCCATTGTTCTTCTGCCCAATTTCTGTGTTCAAGAGCCCATTGATATCGAATCCTACGATTGTGCATTGCTATAGGTGGTACCCGTAGCGGTCGTCGGGAATGAAGGTTCACTTCATGCAAGCGGTTTCTGACTGTTTGGTCGCTAATTAAGTTCCCTGAAGAGTGATGAAGCCTCACGGCTAACATCATGGCGGTTATTGTTGGAGCTCTTCGAGTTAAGATTTGAATGTATCGGTCTTGTCTCCGTGTGGTGCAGCGATACCGTCCTCCATGGCGCTCAGCCACGGTACCAGTGCTTCGGTAACGTGTCCAAAGTCGACTGATAACACTCTGACTTGTATTCAGAGCTAAAGCCACAGTACGTTGCCGGGAACCAGCTTCTATCATTCCCACGGCTCTGAGCATTTCTTCCCTGCTTAAATGACGTCGCCGCTCCATAATAACGTTGGTTTTAATCAGTAGTAGGGAAACAGTAGCACTAATAATGTCTTCAATGCGTTGTATGTTTTTATAGGGAACATATTGACAGCTTATTTTCATCTTTTACTCGAATTTGATTGAGAGTTCCTGATTCAAATTATGAAATGCACCAAAACGGATCCATATAAATTTATAAAATCATAAATTTATTACAAAGCCACATCTCAATCTCAAGAAATCCGCATAAAAATGCTTGATCCCTAGACACTTTTGATGTGTGTATATATATATGTTACGGGCAATTTGATAAGTCCGGGCACTATTAATAATGGCCGGTCTGTATTCATAATGCCCGACTCGATTGGGCAATGTGATTAAAACAGCATGATTAATCACTTTTCCCGGCCATTATGAATAATGCCCACCCTATCTTGGGCAAAGTAATAAAATAGGTGAACTGTAGTGTTTTTTTTATGAAATGAAATTAAACTTACATAATTTTCATGGAAAGTTAACAAAAAATAAACTATTGAACATAGTAGTTAAAAAATAAATGGTTAAAAATGTAATAACATCAGTAGTTACGTGCTTTTATTTTGATAAAAAATATTACTTAAGAACAATAGTTTAAAAATTAGTAAACTGAGAAAAATCAAATTTAATATTTATTAATTAAGGACTGTGCAAGAAAGTTATTAAGTTTAGAATTATTTATTCTTGCAAGATGAGCTTTTATGACATTTTGAATTGCAAAGAATGTTTGATTTCTTGCATTTACAACGTTTTGAATTGCAGCCTTGTCCATCAAAATGAGAGTCTCTTCGAGCACATTCTCGAAGAGTAATATCAACTTTTGGAACATCATCCATCGAAATGAACTTTTCTTTACACACAGTAAACTCATTTCTGGAGTACAGTTGGTTTAAAATACCGTGTTTAGTTCCTAGTTTGTAAAGTTTTTCTTTTTGGACAGATATAATAATAGTAATTATATTACGACTATCCGTCTTGGCTCGATCTACATCTGGTATCCTTACTCGAACGCTTTGGCTTATTTCCAATAGGAAATTTTGCATTTGAACATGCCAACATTTTTTCGGCTTGCTTATCAAGTGATACCTTAGCTGCGTTACGAGCCTCCCGAATTTTGTTTGATTTTGCGTTGAGTAAAGATGCAGCCTTTTCATTATCAGAATTTTCCATTTCATTGCTCATATCGGCAGAACGCTGTTGATCGGCTGCTCGAGGGTTTTCATTTATTATGGCCACACTCACAGTGGGTTGCTGATTTTCTGGTTGAATATCATACTGCCCGGTCCAAGTGATAAATTCAATCTATCTCAAACACTGACATTACATGGACCACGGGCCGTCGGGCATTATTAATAATGGCCGGTCAAAGTGATAAATCAATCACTTTGCCCGACGCTCTTGGGCATTATTAATAATGGCCGGTCCTTATTAATAATGCCCAGTTAATCACGTTGCCCGTAACATATATATATCAACTTGGATGACCAAAATTTCAAACTAAGATTTGGCGCAAACGCAGAACAAAAGACATCAACGCGCTCTACGACGCGTAACAAGCATTCGGTTTATTCACATGCAAATTGCAGAAATAAATGCATATTATTTAAATTAGTGACTAGTAATACTGCTACAATGTTCTTAAGTGATGCAAGAGTCAAGATGGATGCAAGATTCAAGGTACATTGCATCGCTCAGTTCAAGATCAGCGCCCATTCATCATCTTGGAATCAATTTATCTTTTTTTAATTATAGGATACATCGTGTATAAGACCTATTCATTTAATTATGATTTGTTTGTTTAAAAAGATTATAATAATATATTTAGTGTTTGATTTAAATTTATTAATGTACAGATTTTTTTTATTACCAAAAATAACAAATTTCAAGTCAAGATTTTTCAGTGACATGGGTTTTACACGATTAAAATAAATAGAATGCTGTGTATATATTTTTAGCTTTATTTATGTCAATCAATTACAAAATTTATCAATATATCAATCTATCATAATAAAAGCAGTCTATAAATAAACTCTTAAGTTACTCAAGCAAAAAAATGCACCGGCAAAACGTTAAAAAACATTATATTGTAAAATAAATGTGCTCACACGTAATTATTGCAATAAGAAAAAAAAGAAAGTCGTGTTATAAACGTTTACGTTATTCCGTACGTTTACTTCAATTTTGGGACACACGGAAACAACCTCGACTTACCGTCACGAGTTACTTTAGGACCTCAATTACTGCTGTACGTAATGATATAAACGCCCTAATCTAAAGTTTATTAAATTACGAAACAATGGAAATATATTGGAAGTGTGTTACGTTATAGTAGCAGACTTATTACCTACTGTCTGGTCAGTAATAAGGTTTATGTGAAGGTATAGACAAGCACACAGAGGTTTTGACCCTTGCGAATGTACGGTGTTTTGATACCGATTTATAATGGAAAAGCCATTCAAGATTTTATATAGAAACGTTGGTGTCTAAACATTTCTTCTTAAAAATGTTCTTCTAATGTTTTCGTTGTTCGTTATGTGTAGATGATTATTCTTCTTACGTATCGAAATTATATCAGCCCAAAGTGTGGCACCCTTAAGTAGCATCTATCAGCTCCTTTAATGTACAAACAACAGGAGCAGGCAGCACAACACAGCATTTACTCCAGGGCAGAGTAATCTATAAATCTTCACCTGAACCGATTTTCCTTTGATGCATTAATTGGACGCTATTAGAGTACAAGAAGACCAAAGAACAATGGATGAACTGTGTAAAGATAACTACAAATAGAAAAGTATGGAATAAGAAGGCTTGTAGCACGGACACCAAATAGTTTCGAATACAGGCAGAAAAATGATGATAACGCCACGTTTATTAAACTCTCATCACCACCTATCAACCACCCCATAGAAAAGGGGGCTACATAATAATTAAAGACATTTATTCACCATTATTTTTGTTGCTCACTGTAGGTAGAGGCAGTCGTATGCAGATGGTAAATGCCAACGATTGGAGAGTGTCCCTTCACTTCGTCCTTACAACGATCTGTAGAACAATTCTTGTTATCGCATTATTATGATTTTGTTTATATTTTTACACAGATAATTATTAATAATTTTAGCAGTATGTGTGTTGGAGTTCGGTGGTGATATTGAAGACAATGTTTTTATTGAAATTATACATTGTGGTGTAACTATTTTACTTGGTTTTCAGGTGCATCTGGTTAAACTGGAAGCCAATCCCAACACAGTTGGGAAAACCCTAGGCAGAACACGATGATACCTACTTTACTTACTTAAATTGAATTCTGCTAGTATTTACGTTATGTCTAAAATCATGATTATGTTGAGGATAGCATTATTCAGAGACTCGATAAAATAAAGAAACAAGATATTTTGTAAAATAACCTAAAATACATAACAACAAAGAAAATCTCTCCAATAAAAAAACACACAAAGGTATTTCACAACAAAACACTTCGTACCGGTCAATTTCCACGCACAATTTCAGTGAACCAACACTATGACCGCGAAACCCATATCACTATAACATTACCAATTTAAAATCATCGACACTCGACACACACTCACAAAAAAAAAACAAAGGATGCATTGTTTTCAATGCGTAACATTGCGAAAGACGCCATTTTGAAACGAAATCTGTATCAAACGCAGTGTTTGCGAAACCCCGAGACGATTGAGCGGTGGTTTGATCAGGCTCTTACGTACGTACGGCAATCAACTAATTGTTACTTGCATTTTAAACAGAAACAGTCCCGTTTTATTGGGTTTTAGTAGGAGTCAAAATGTTACTGAACCGTTGCGGATTTCACTTTTAGTTTAATTCGGAGACGTTTGTTTAGAAAACACATGCCATTTATTTTAACTGTTGAGTCTCACAGCCTCCTCTACCTACTGTCCTCTCCCGAGTTCTAGGCATGATTCCCGTATGAAGTCTTCATTGAGTTTTCTATCACATATATTCCACAGGTAGGATTTTGGATACGAGATAGGTTAATAATAAAGTAAAATAAAAGCTTGCATGAGGAAACATGCATCAATAACAATAAATAAATAAGTATAAAAGAATACGCAATTCTGCTTCCTTTTATTTAACTATTTCATTCAGTCATAAATTAAGATTACTTCACAGGGAAGTACTTATAAAAAATATTAGGACTCCTAGTTCTAACTGAGTTGTTCATGTCTATAAAATCATATCCGTCAAACATTATGGCAATAATTGTTTTATAATTTATTACTCATCATAACGTTTCTATTATTAAGTACCCATGAACAAGCTATTATCATCGTCCGTATCTACATTAAAAAATACATACATACACAGCCATGTCAATGCGGACTTCAATTATACAATGTAAAGTTAATCGTTTCATTTTATGATGCGATTGCGAAACCAGCTTTCGTATTATAGTAATATTATTTCTTAGCTTTTTAACATTATTACGCAAAGAATACAGAGAAGATAAAAAATTGATCGTCCTTGCTCCGTATTTATGAAGTTTGTGCATATTTCTGTAATGTACAAATGTAATTATGTTTCGCACCTATCTTGCGTTCGTAGTTTCCAAACACGTAAACAAAAATGTGTTTCTGGAAGTACAACTCTGCAATGCCCACAAATAAAGTTCAGTATGTGCTACCTACAACTTAAAACAATTTAATGCTTATCTTAGTACTAGTAACTTTGAAATCAACTTAATCTTCACAGTCATAAAGCTGATATTCGTTTAAATGGAAATAACCATACACTGGGAACAAGGATTTGAATGGACTTTACTTATCTGCTTTTGATTTTTATTTCAAATTATTTCAGAAAGTGAAGGTCGGGAAGCATTCGTACCAAAATTAGTAGATCGTTTTGGAATTTTTAACAAAATGGGCAAATACACAGGTTTTTGCAAAGCTCGACGCTTAAACATGAATTAAAGAACTATAAATACCTGAACTTTCACTATCTATCTATTTGATTAATGTTTATGTTAAGCTCCCGAAGTTCTGTTATAAACCGTGAAAGCTTAAAACAGTGTTTATAAATACCAAATACAAAAGTGCTATAAAAGGCAATATAAATCTAATAGGAAATTATAAAAAAAAAACAAATTACTGAAAAAACGGATGCAAGGAAGTTATGTCATCTTATGCAGAACAATTATTGCATCAAACATAACATATACTATTAGTATCGATTAGAGCCCAATAAATATTCATAATTTATTCAAACGCTTATAAATTATCAATTTACATAAATTAATTATTCATAATGGTAAATTATCAAAGTAAATACAAGACTCAATTTAATTATAGGTAATTCTTATTAGGTATTCGCAAATGAAGATCACATCAGTACTGTTTTTTGACCGATTTAAAAAAAGGAGGAGGTTCTCTATTGTTTTTTTTTTTGTGTTTGTTACCTCATATCTTCGTCATTTATGAACCAATTTGAAAAAATATTTTTTTATCCGATTGGTCCCATAGAAATTTCATCAAAATCGGTTCAGTAGTTTGGTTTTTAAAACAAAATAGCTGGAAAAAATATGTCACCCAAGTAAAAGAAATTGCGAAATTGATACTTGACAAGTATTTGTGTGTGATACGATCATTAAAAAGGGTAAAATAAAAACCTTTACCAGAGTTTTTAAGCATACTCTTAAACAAAAAGTGCTACAGTTCATAAATCAAAACAATCGGATATCACATATTAAAAGTCACTCAACTAATTCATTGATTCATAGTAAATGTAAAAACAGACTTACATAAAGTATGCAAATTCTATCAACATTTCGCGCGTCTGTCGATATAACCGAACAATTACGAGTGCATAGAAGATGTAACGTCATAATTATGGCAAAATATGTTAATGTTGTCGATATCGCGTGCTTTTTCTATGAATCTCCCAACAAATTTCTATCTATTGTTCTAATTGAGACGCCGATAGACTGACAATGCGCCGCACCGCGCACACGTAACTGCAGCCAGAGCACTCGCACACACCGACCGCTAAGTGAAAACGAGTATAAATACGATGCAAATTACAAATGCTGGCATTACCCACCACCCTCTCGTGGAGTCAGGTGTTCCACAGTAATCCACCGCCGAAATGTACTACCATGTGCGTAACTGTGTATTCAACATTTGTGATATCTAAGTGCTATTGCTGAAATCGTCCACCTAGTGCAACAATCGTTAACTTATTCGTGATCGTGCTAATTGGACTGTGCTGAATATGTTAATTAGTCTATTACACGGAATTAGTACTAAAACAAGGAACATTTACCTCATTGATTGAACGCACTGATGAACGACTCCAGTGAAGCATCTATAAGAGCAATTATTCCCGATAACACGTCGTTTGGCTTCATAGGAAGTCTTTCGCGTTACATAAATCAGATTGCCTCTGTTCCTCGAGTTAGAGCTCGCAGCGAAACTGGTTAATAACATATACCTCGACATTTTATCGTATATTCTTCGGTTATTAATTGGCAGCACGACATCCGCTATTGCTGCAAGATTACAGTCGAGCCTACTCGTAGTTGTTACAAGCTTAGATAATTTGCAAGCTCCAATTACTTAATTTATATCTTTCTAGCTCTACTTTCTGTAATACAACATACCAACTACTTGTCACTAAAGCTTTCTTTTTGTTCCTTGTGCAGTATTTCCTGGGATTCTTGGCCGTGGTGGCCGCCTACCCTGGACTCGTCCACGAGGAGGCTCCACAACTCGAGGCCAAATACGACCACGCCCTCATCGGCGAAACGGGACACCATCATCAAGTAGAGCATGAACATGCCAAATCACACCAGTCGATCAAATTCGAGCACTTCCACCCAGTCCCCGTGTACGTGAAGAAAGAGCACAGCCATCTTCTCAAGCACCCGCTCGAGAAGGGCAAGTCTGAGCAGAACTTGAAACTGATCCACCCCGAAACCGAGCACAAACATGGCGGCGGTCTCGTGCTAGAAGATGACAGGCATAACACCGACCACGCCGCGGCTCTCGAGCACGGAAGCTTCGAGCACGGCGGTTTCGAACAAGGAGGTTACGAGCACCTCTCCGGCGGCTACGAAGGTGGTCACGGAGGTTTCGAAGGTGGTCACGGAGGTTTCGAAGGTGGTCACGGAGGCTTCGAAGGCGGCCATGCTGGATTCGAAGGCTATGGCGGCGGTGAGGGCCTTAAAGCTTACGCAGAGCTCGCCCAACCCGAAGCCGAGGGACACTACTACGCGGAGGCTGGGCACGCGCTCGCCGCCGACTCCGGCGAGGGCTATAAATACGAGAGCTATTAACTGCATTTAACATAGACTTTACCACGGGCATACCAGCGTGGAGACCACTCCATCGTCTGAAGTAACTTTAGGTCTATCTCTTGCCTGTTGATATTAGTGCACTTAAGGTTAGATCGTAGCTTGAGACTAATATGTATTCAGCTTACGTTATGCAGTTGAAATGTTTCTTGTAGATTCAAAATGTACCTGATCTAGAATTAATTCTAAAATCGTATTTAGGAAATTGTTTATAGGTCTTGAATTTTTATCGTTATAGATTCTCGGCACTACGCGGCAATTAAATTATGAAATGTTAGAAACAGTTCCGTTAGGTGTTAGAAAGTACTGCGTGGTGCTATTTAGAGTTGATCGACTGCTTGTTCGTGTGATTGTTTTCTTTATAATTGTTCTCTCGCTTGATTCTCATATTAGTAATTATTGTGACTAGGCGATTGTTGATTGAGTCCCAGAGAAATTGTGATATTAATAAAAAAATGTTTGTTTTACATAAACATTCGTCTTTGTATTTGGAACATTAAGTTCTGCTTATCCACATAACCTTACGTTACAATCGGTATTCTTCTGCTCCAATAGACCATGTCTAGATATCGACAGTCATGTGTTAATTGGTAATTATGTACATTGACGGCTCATGTAATTGTTACCGGCTGATTATCGCTCCGTAGTTCGCAAAAAGGATCAATCATAGCGATCACATAACTATGATTTAACAGAGTTACAACACATTATAAGGAACCTGGTTAACACGAATGTTTTTTAAACTGAACTAGTTGCACCAGTCATAAACTACAATATTTGACGGCAATAATTCGGGGACAGAACAGGAAAAAAACACTGAAAGAACAGATTTAAAAACTTTTTGCCGTCAATCTCTTTACATAATGCACATGACAGAAGCCTAAATAAATACCAAGACTAGAACAGAAGCTAATCACAGTATAACAATCAAAATATATAGTTTTACTAACTAACGTTGGCCGAAGAAATTGTGAAAGGCGCTGTCGGCAGTGCGCTCTTATTTCATTTAAATTGCCGTCTTGTGAGTCACGATATCGACGCTATGTATATTCCATAAATAAGGAAATAATACTAAACCATAACTATTACTTATCTAGGTAGATACTCGATGTAATACGCGTGAGAAAATTGTTCCAGTCACGATTATATAGGCTTTAAATCTTGAGACATTTTATACAGTAAGTTCCTACTATCTTCTATTACGATTTATCGTTAACTTTGACAGATTTACAGATATTATAAAAGCTAAGGCACCCATTTACACTTCCATTCTCCATATAAAATAATAAATAAGTCCTTCCACGGCATGTAAAATTCTTGAATTTTTGATGGTATTAAAGAATGTTTAAAAAAAAATCAAACCTGCAGTAAAAATACTGACATAGATATTACAGAACATTATTGATACCTAGTCAATATTTGCCCAAAAATTAAAGGAATGACAGCGTATTTGATTGAGTACTCACCGTGCTCGCTTCACTTTGTTCTATATAATTATGCGTAAGTAGGCGTCTACTTACGTAAAATTATATCCTAAGTACATACCAATTAAGTTCGCTCCAGTTCCGAGTGTCAACGTCATATTATGATGCCGTAATAAAAGCTAATGCTGTTCACAACACAGCACACTTCTGTCACACCACTGTGGCCTAGTTAACACTCTTTATTATGTACAGAAAGAGGTGCATTTTATAACTTCCTTTTGATAATGTGTGTGGTTTCAATAATTGTGTTTACGTGTGATTTCGATATTTTGCAATAGGTCAAGACTGGTTAATGTGTTGTAAAATACTCGGTGAATACTTTATGAAACTTCCTGTTTTCTTAGAATACAATGGACTTTGTGCGTTGGATAAATATGGTAAAGTTGAGTCCAAGTTGAATATTACGATGACGTAAGATTCTAACCAGAATGCACACAGCATTACAAAGAAAACTTTTACCAGGTTAAAAAAAGTTTGCTAGCAAAACTCTGCAGTCGTGTTGGGTCTCGATATTTTAACATGATACCATGTTTTGTTTATTAAGTTACTAACTTAATTTATTAACACCATCTCTTCAAAGGTGTTAGAGTGAATTGTTTCTAATCTCAAATCTTTTGATATCTAGCACTCTTGTTGCTATAAAAATATCCAAACTTCTATTAATAAATTACCAAAACTAAATCATAAAACACTTATGTGGGCCGATGTTACAACTCGACCGACTTATGCAATAGCGGCGAATACAAATCATGTGATTTTAAAACGCGACATCGCAGCTTCCTGGTCGACTCGACGATTTCGTATTCATGCTGTAGGTAGCACCGCTTTCTACCCGATGATATACAGAATCAGATATTCCAAATGTATTTTGTAATTTCTACTACGGAAGATGGCGATCGAAATGCGAAAAAAACATTATTTCCCAGTTTTAAAAGTTGATATTTCGCTGGTTTGTGGTAATTTATGCTTTGATATCAGGTTGATTAATATTGTTATTTAAGGATATTTAGTTGATGTAGGATTAGGAAAAGTCTGTGAGTTTAGTCTTAAAGTGATGGTTTTATAATTGACTTCATTAAAATTCTGTTAGTTAGGTCTACGTAAATGTGTATTTGTTTTGTAAAATTCATTTATCATAAGCATTCGAGATAACGATTTCACCATTTTACTTAATCAGTCATTCATCAATCAAGTTTTATTAAAAAAAAAAACAATTACCCATGTACATACTTCTGCATAAATTAATTACTATAGCTCTAAATAAAGTTGCATGCTTTTGATAGCGCCTTCGTATTTAGTTTTGCAAGCATTGCTGCTATGGAAAGTTACAACACAACAAGTATACCCAGGCGTTACTGAATTAAAAATGCAGTTTTTAGAAAAAATCAACTCATTTAATTTAATTTAATTACAACAACTTTCATAATATTAAATACAAATAATATCACTCAATCAATGGCACCAATATTGCACTCGAATTAAACAATACTTAATTTTAACAAATAATTTTAGTTTTATTACAAACATAACAACAAGTCTTTATATCAGTTCAACCAGCGTGGACGTCTTTAAAACTACAAACATAATTAATGTTCCCAAATGTGACGAATTATCGTTAGTTGGTCCGCAGTAATAGGGATCCTTACAGGAACCTTTTGTTTTTCTAAATACGGAACATACTCGTAATTTGGGATTGTGTATGGCTTATCCACTTTGACATGGACATTCCTCACACCTTCAACGGGCCGTTTTCCTCCAGCTGTTGGTCTTGGAACCCGGAAAGGTTGCATAAATTCTAGAGGCGCTGGATACGGTGCAGGTATTTTAACTTCGTGAGGTTTGGGAATCCGTGCTAGCATTGGAACTTTAGTACTTTTCACCAATTCTATCGGCCGACTTTCAGTATTTTCTGACCCTCGGTTTACAAAAACTGTAGGGGTAGGAGAAACTGTCGAACTCGAAGCTTCAATCCTCGCTAAAGCGTTTTGTTCCCCAAAGTTTCTAGTCAACTTTTCTAATTCAGCAGTGTACTCTCGTTGGTTATAATATTGAGGCGTCTCTTTTATCCTTTGTAACTTAGTGCGAATATTAAATTCGTTTTTAAGCAGTTCTTCTTTTTGCCGGGATATAGTTTCAGTTATGGTTTGATGTTGGAAGAGAGGAGCCAACAGGAGGGAGAGTTTATCTTGGTTTAAAATATTAGTTTGTACCGTTGGTGCCGGTGGCGCTTGGGTTACTACTGGCTTTGTTTGAGGTTCTTCCAGTGGTATAATTGGTGTTAGTGGTAGTAATGGTGGCAGTCCTTCAATCGAACTGAGAGTTTCTTTAAATTCTTTCGTACCCTGAGATATAACATATGTTTTGTCCGTAGGTCTTGGTGTAGTTACTGGCGTTGTAGCTTTTTCATTTCCTTGTGGTTTTTTAGATCCTTTTGGTATTTGGACTCGGGATGGTCTGGATGGCTTATACAGGTTTCTTTGACTCTCTCTGTTAATTTGGGAATATGTTTTTTGTTGAGCTTTCGTACTCGCTTCAGTATATGCAGTTTGTTGAGCTTTTGTACTTGCTTCAGTATAGGCAACTTGTTGCGCTTCTGTATTGGCTACAGTATTTGCAGTTTGTTGGGCCACTGCACTTGCTTGAGAATATACATTTCGTTCAGCTTCTGCGTTTGCTACTGTGTTTGCAGTTTCTTGAACTACTGTATATGTTTGAGTATACGCAATTTGAGGAGCCTCTGTATTTTCTACATTATTTGCAGTTTGTTGAGCCACTGTATTCGCTTGAGAAAATGCATTTCGTTGAGTTGCTGTATAAACTTGAGAAAATGCATTTTGTGGAGCCTCTGTTTGTGATATTCTATATGCAGTTTTTTGGTCCGTGTTTGCCTGAGAATATGTATTTTGTTGAACCACAAAGTTTTTTTGAGACTGTGCATTATGTTGTCCTTGTATGTTTTCTTGTGAAAATGCATGTCGCTGTGCCTCTGTAGTTTCTTGAGAATATGCATTTTGTATAGCTTCAGTATTTATTTGATTATTTGCACTCCTTTGACCTTCTGCAGTTTTTTGAGAATATGCGTATTGTTGAGCCTCGGTATTAACTTCAGTGAATGCATTTCGTTGAGCTTCTGTATTTGCTTGAGAATACCCATTTCGTTGAGGCTCTGCGGTTTTTTGAGCAAATTCATTTTTTTGAGCTTCTCCGGTTTCTTGAGAAAATACATTTTGTTGAGCCACTACATTACCTTGTGCAAATGCATTTCGATACGTCTCAGTGCTTATTTGAGGAAACGCATTTTGTTGAGTCACCGTATTTGCTGGAGAAAATGCATTTCGATAAGCTTCAGTATTTACTTGAATAAATGCATGGTTTTGAGCTTCTATACTCGCTGCGTTTTGTTGGGCCTCTGTACTTGTAACAATAAACGTATTTTGCGGTGCCTCGGCATTTCCAACATTAAATGCAATTTTTTGAGCCATATAATTGGCTTGAGCATATGCATTTTGTTGGGCGTCTTCATTTGCTTGAAGAAACAACGATTGAACATTCTCAAATTGATATGGAGATAGGGGCAATGGCTGATAAGGGACCATTTGTAGAACCTCATGTTCATAATTAGGTAGAAAACGAACGTACGCTTCAGCATTATTGCTTTGGTTAGAGATTTTTGTTCTGGGTTTTTTAGGAACATAAGGAGTGGAATATTCTTTATCTTTGTATTGTTGCCGTGCCTTAGTATATTTGTAACGCGGAGTAGTTGTTATAACTTTTTCTGTGGTACCTTCAGTACTCTGCGTTTCCACTCTCAAATCATCATTAATTTCTTGAATGTTTAAGAGCTTGTAGTAATTTTCTACCTCACCGTCATCTTTCTGTGCTTCGACTGGTCTCATCCAGGTTTGATATCGTTGTACATTTTGTCGTTCTACACTTTGCTGAAACTGCTTCTGCTGTTGTTGTAGTTCAGCAAAATCGTTTTCATATTCTGGGTAAGGTTGTACAACCGCGCCAGCTGCTTGTAAACTGTCCACCTGTTCAGGTGTTAGGAATAGCACAATTTCTTTCATTCCTATCAGGTCAGGTCGTTGAGATTGCGTGGGTACCGGCGCTGGTGATGAAGACTCTGGTTCCTCATAGAACGATTGTGCGACGACATCATGTAGCCCTGCTCTCACGGAGACCAGGAACATTGGTGCTATCAAACAAAATATCTGAAAGTGAGTAATATTCTTCGTTAATTTATTTTATCCAGAACAATGCTTGATAAAAGTCATATATGTATATTTCATTGTTTTACTTACGGGTATCCCCATGGTTGATGTTTATTGATTGACCAGCCTCTGATCTGCTACGCCACCGTTGGTCGTATGTTCTAAAATGAAGAAGAACAACATTTTATATAAGTATCTTACACATACATAAATTCAATAGATTGGTAACTATGACGGTAGAAGACTTCCGTAATGATTACGTTTATGAAATCAAAGTGTGGATTGTATCAATATTCAACACCATCGCAATCTTATTAATATTTGTGTGAAAGTTGTAGTCGTTAGAGAGAAATAATAAGATCTTTAGTCTATAGTCAACATTATTAATGTTACATGTGTGATGCTGAATACCGCTATCATGCTTTGTTTGTGTTTGTAATTAAAGATAAGAACTAAGGATTGTTTTGTCATGTAACTCAATTAATGTTTATGCTCGGAACTTTGCTCCGGACAAGTACTGGGAATAAACCAGTTCAACAAAGCGTGGAAGAACTGTCTCGGGAACGAGAAAAAGAAGGTCCTTAACTTTGATGTCTATCACCAACAATGACAGACATTAGCACAAAGGACGGAGGTAGACAGCAGCGAAGTGACATGATAAAAAAGAGATCCATAACACTTTTAACTTTTTAAAAGCTACTGAAAAACCAATGTTAGTTCTGTTAAAAGACGTTGAAGAAATACGAAACGTTCCAAAAGCTAAAGTAGCTGTCTGGATGACCCGAAAGAAGCCCGAAGAATGACGAAGAGAACCGACTATAAATCAAAAGTCATAAAGCTAAGGCATAGAGGGGGAGTATTGCTAAAGCTAGTCCAGTCTAGTATCTATTACAATAGCATGAAAACCAGTTACAATATCGTCACTAATAATGATGAGTAGGTAAGTATACATACCTAATTTTACTTCGTTACCACATCTCACTTCTCCAAGTTGCAAGTCTTTGTTTTTTATTGCCGTGTCAAAGATATATAAGAAGACAAAGATGAAGATTTATAGTATGTAGTCTCTAATTATTAATTTTAAAATACATATCGATGTATGTCATTGAACTCAAACCAGTTAGGCACTAATAAACTTCTTTATTTTATGAAAAATACTTAACAGGGGTGCACCCAACTGCAGCTTACCTAATCTAATGGTTCATTATAATTTTTGTTTCCTCGCTTTTATATAAACTTTTGCCGTGACCCCCCGAGAGGCGACCGTTCGTGTCTTGCTATCCATTTTTAATTAGGAGACTCTCAAAAATGTTTGCGATTTATTCAAATGCCGTTAATCTGTTAAGTAATACTGTTGAAAACTGGTTTAGACATCGTCTTATCCAATTTCCGTCTATTCGGAACTATCTCGTTTTGGCGTAAATACTTCAGCAAAAACAAGTTATTTATTCATTCGTTTTTTGCTAGCTGTTATCTAAAACATGATGATGATGGTGTATTCAAATTATCTGTAGGTACTATTTCAAGCAAGATAATTAAACTTAAAGAGGACATAAGGTTTATTTAGTACGCATTGATTAGATAAACCTACATAAAATTCAACTTTGACTGAATCAAAACATTTTTATACAAATGCTGGCTGCTATTCTAAACGCCTTGAGCTGAAACTTCTGTGTACGAATTTCTTTTGTTTGATGCTGTGTTCACCAAAGTAGTTCTGACGAATAAATTTTGACATTGAAAACCACTTGTAATTAATAACCCATTTTAAAAGGATTTCATTAAGTACTCATCTAAACGTAGAGTTTATACTATGTATATTATAATGTTCCAGAATAGGCATATAAGCGCCTATTGTATTTTAAAAATACTATCAGCGCCTACTGTTATATGAATGGTAACGTGCCGTTGCTCAGCTGTAAGCGTAGATTCCACTGCAGCATAGGATGTGCACAGAGCGGTTTGGCCACGGGTTTCGGGTTTTTTTGTCAGCCAGACATTCGTACGTGGTCGTAGTTCGCAGTGGACGATCTCGCCTACAATTTCATACAAAACGAAGATTTAAGTAGCATAGCTAGCCGATGGCAGCTGTGGATTGTTGTTTTTATTATTTTCTCAGACAACACGTTGACTTTTCAGAGATCTTCCGTGGAATATAAAAACATGAAGTAAAAGTTGTTATAATTTTTCTTTTTTCTTCTTCAACCCGTATCCCGCGTAGCTGAGTTCCCCTCTGTTGCACGCCATTGGCATTGGTGTTGAGAGTTTAAACATAGCATAAGCAAGCATAGCAGCTCTGTAAGATTGAGTGGATATAAGTCACCACTCGGGCACAGTGTGAGTTGGTAAATACCGTCTCTCCTTCATTCTTCTTTCATTATCGTTCGGTTAGTGGTGTTAGAGTTTTTATGCCGCTCTTAGGCCTCTGACTTGGCTTTACTTGTCGTCGAGAAATATCTCTCAGCCATGCTGGTATTGTTTACCTTCACAGAAGCAAGTGATTATTATGCAATACGCATATGAATCCGAAAAATCAGAGGTGCACGTCTTGGGTTCGAACACGTGACCTATGACTTGGCAGTCCGACAGTCACACCAGTAGGCTATCACTGCTCTCCTTCGATCATTCATGAACGTTTCCTCCGATGTTTTGAAAGTTTTTAACCTTCAGATTAGACACGTCGATCTAAGTGATCGGAAGAGAGTACCGGACATAGATAAATTCCTTGAACCAAATCTTCTTCATGACAAACTGTTGCATAAAACAGGTTCTAACGGAGTCAAATGACTCACAGAATAACAGTTGCTCACAGAGTGTGTGAAGCGGTGTTGAGTTTATTGCCACACCCCTTTATAACCGTAACACAAATTCCGATCAGTATCCGTGTTAATTCGTGAGTACGTGATTTATGATCCGGTTTCAGTATCTGATGTTTCCATGCGGAGAGGCGTAGCACAAAAAGGAGGCAGCCTATATTTAGCAGTGAGTGGAACAAAAACAACTGTTAATGATTATGATGTTTATTATCTTATAAGGATCACCCCACTAAGTCACAACAGCCACCAAAGTAAGAAAAGCTTTGTTGTCAACTTTGCTAGTCGGACGTGGCGTACCTATTGGCCAAAAATACGGCAAGCCCATAATGCAAGCAGACTGTTCAGAAACCCTAACCTCATGAAGAGCAGTAGGTTATAAGGGCAAACCAAGCTTGTAGGCTTGTATCAAAGGACTGCCACTACTAGCCGGTCGGCTTATTACCATGTCATAAGCTTATTTTGGTCCCATCGAGAAAGATTTTTAGATTGATGGTCTGTAACACCCTTAAGGATGACTTTACTCTTTATGTTATACGCTATACAAGGTGTAGTTTTGCAACCTCTTCCAAATTTAGGAGGTTGTCATAGAAGGTCAATAATAATAAACGCTGCTTTTAATTTGTCACTATTTCAGAATGAAGCCCTTTTCAAAAGAGGAGAATCATCCGTTTATCGAATAGACGTCTGCGTTTGTTTGTGTGTGTGAAAGCGCGGTTATAGGGATAGACGGGCCGCGTTTTAATTCGGGTGGTGTACACTTATCGATTTCCGATATTAAGGAAAAATATAAAAAATTACCTACCCATTTTATTATTGATTCGGATCGACAATAATTAACATAGTTACCTCCTTGAATTTGACAAGAATGCAAAGCAACACCTTGTGTAGCATAAGCCGACACGAAAAAAACCTAATTCAGGCGCAGCCATTCTTCGTTTCGATTGCGCAGGCAAAAGTTTTTGTATATGCGGCTAGGTAAAGGCGATTTGCAGTATAATGATAAAATTTAATACGGTAGGCATTTAACCTATCATATAATAACTGAACACACTTTTAACATGAGCAAAGTGGGCAACTGAAAGTTATCTGATAACTAAAATGGTTTGTCTTTGTTTAGGCCAAACCCTCTGTAGGTTTGAACTCAGTGCATTTATGCACTTTCTACCTATGAGTCATTGAGATAACGTCTTCAATAAGTATTCCTATTATTTCATTGTAATGGTTGTTAACTAAACTCTTTATCATAATCAGATGTAATTTATCAAACCCTTTTGAGGTCCTACATCTAACCTTATCTTACAATTACTCTTATCCTATTAAACGATCAATTATAATAATCAATCACTTCAGTCGTTCATTGTCGATTGAACGACCATAACTTCTATCTTTATTAATTAATTATATTTCTATCGCTGCATGAATCGCCTGCTGATTGCCATTTCATGACACAAAATTCTGCTACTTTTGTTACAGTGTTAGTGGTGGTATATTTATTACTAACTGGCTCTCAAGTATTATAAGACAGTCAGTTGAATTGTGCGGAAAAATTGCAAGTTTCTAGCATCTAGTGTCAACCAGTTCAGGCATTCTATTCTAGTTGCTACAAACCTGCAACTTTTCCACAATTCAACTTACTTTGGCCTTTCCTGCTGTAAGAGTGCAGGTCGGATTGCACGGCACGCTAGCATTAATGATCTCATCCGTCGTGCTCATGCCACCGCCGGGGTGCCAGCTGTCTTAGAACCCAATGGCTTGGCACGCGTCGATGGGAAGAGACCAGATGGTATGACCATAATGCCATGGAAGTTGGGTAGGTCTTTGGTGTTGGATGCAACTTTGCGTCGACACCCTTGCAGATTCCCATCTTCCTGGCACGGCGGCTGCTGCAGGGGCTGAAAATCTCAAACGGCGCAAATACAATAACTTAATTGATAATTATTTGTTTGAGCCGTTTGGGGTTGAAACGCTAGGGCCATGGGGTCCGAGTGCCCACCTATTATTTCGGGATATCGCCAAGCGGTTGGTCAACTGTTCACGTGACCGTAGGGCTGGTATTTTTTTTGGCCAAAAAATCAGCATTGCCATCCAATGCTGCCAGCCTTCTGGGCACTTTTCCTGTTGACAGCGATGTGGACGAATTTTTTGACGCCCCGTAATTGTACATATTTTTATTCTTATTTTAGATCTAATATTAGTTTGTAAATAAGGTAAAAATTTTGATGATTAAATAAAGACACACATTCGATTTCAACTTACTGTTTTATAATAGTTGAGTATCAGTTAGTAATAAAATTACCACCAGAGATCTCAATACAATATGCTCACAAAACAGACTGCTATTGCAGCCGAAAGATTCTAGAAATGAGATCGTAAAAATCGGAAGGCACAGCGTAAGTGTATAGTTGATGGCCTGGTAAAAGTCCCGGGAATCCGTTGTGTCACTTCTTTGAGGTGGCCGAATCTATTCAGAAGAAGACATCTCTCGAATGAAACGATGATCTTGATGACCTCAGGGTTATGATATTATTAAGTGGAGTCCCAACTTTGGTATGACTTTTACACTCTTATAAAACTGCTTCGGTGTCCTTACTAAGCCACGCCACAATGGGTAACACAATTTTGATAGGCCTTAAACAGTCCCCAATAAAGCTGCCATCAATAATTGTATCAAAACGTTCCATCTCTATGTGGGCTGCGATTACATCAAAACTCGTTTGATTATTTCCACATCTGGGTATTAAATTAGCATAATAAAAATTGGCTGTAATATTATCTCACTGTATTTCACTCTCACCAAAGGTTATTGGCTTTTGTCACAGAATTATATAACTTTCTCTACTTTATGAGAAGTAGCTAACGAATGAAAACTAGGTGATACCCGCTGTTAAGGCTTTGTTTCCGCTGTTTGTTAGTTCCGCTGTCTGTTTGTTAGATCGGAATAGGTATAGTATATTTGCCTAAAGTAAGTAAGTTTCGAGATAAAGCTGTTAAATTAGAGGGTGGTGCCCTCTAATTTAATAGCTTTATCTCGAAACTTAAAAATCATTCCGGTATGTAATACGGAGTTATTATCCACACGATACTTACTTCCTTGAAGTTTAGGCAAATGTACTCTACCTGATTCCAATCTCATATAATCACCCATGTCATACCTACTACGGGGTCAATGCCCAGGTCATACCTACGACGGGGTACCTGCGCTAATTCTTAAATAAATTACAAATGGTTGTTCTGAGCTGTACTTGAGTTATGAAAAACCAAAGAGCACATACAATCTAGTCAACATTTTTGAGGAGGATAACCCTCTAATTCTATTTAAGTAAGTAAATGCTTTTTTTTTCTTTGTTTTGGTGACAATAGCGAGGTTTGTGATGATCATGTATTGACCTTTAATGACCTTTAATACAGGTAGAGAAAACCTGACTCCCAAACTAGGAGATCCATTTCTTTTTCATTCTGCAGATTCACTCAAATTCATGCATCATAGAATTTAAGCAATGTTGAAGGTTTTTGTATTTATTAAAAGATTATTATTTATTTTTGTTTATCTTTGACAGTCGTTAAGTAGTGAGTGGCCCGAAAGTCTGACAACCATTCCAAGGGGTACCGTATTACTCAGTACTAACTGGGTTGTGGAGGTCAGAGAGGCAATCGCTCCATGTACAATACTGGTACTCAGCTGCATCCGATTAGACTAGAAGCCGACCCCAACATGGTTGGGAAAAAGTTAGACAGATGATGAGGATTTATTTTTATTTAAAATCGTATCTACCCATCGCCATCCACTCACTGTTCATCTACAATGTCCTGGTTTACTAAATAGTAGCGGATATAAGGAAATGTAAACAAGCTTCGAGATTCTTACAGAACTAAAACTTTCTTATTAAAATTACTTTGATGTTTATTTAATCAACCTAACTGGTTAGAGATTAGGTGAACCAAGCTGACGGTAATCTGTTACCAATCACAAATTATGGACGAACAACGGATGACTTTTGCGTTTCAATATCAAAGTCTACACTGTCTTTATATGGTCTTCGCTTTGCTCAATTCAGTGGTGGGTGATTTATTATGAATGTTGATTTACAATCAAAAGGTATTTTGACTATAAAGGCATACTACGTTAGCATGGTGAATTAGGCCTTACTAGTGACATGACGCTGCGATATCTGTTCTGAGTGCAAAAATAAAGCGATTTTCTATAAGCGATGACGATGATGGAAAAGATAAAAAAAATATTGAAGATGACATAAGCCATCGAAAAGTTTTTGTGTTGAAAGTCGATGTAGAAATATTAGAAGCTTTGAAAGCATTTGCCAAGTGCCTAGTTCCTCTGGTCTTTGTTTTGGTATCAGTGTTATCAAGGGCAAAAAAAACCAACAAAATAAATTGTAAAACGATACGTTTTATCTTCATCTATTTACATGTACAAACTAATGACTATCAAAGTATTTACAATTCTATTGACTATTTGGTATGATCACGACTGTTGCTGGTAGGGTCACCAGCTGTTTAAAGAGCAAGGCTATGCCTTACCAGCAGCAGCTCTTCTTTTTGTAGTGTGTGACGTGCTTGATGATGTGGAGTGGGTAGGGCTTCCACACGGCGACTGGGACCTCCACATGCTTCTCAATGGGCACATGGATCTTCTTGATAACTTCGTATGGCCTGTCAACAGGGATGTGGACCTTCTTGATGACCTCAAATGGAACCTCTTTAACGACCTCGACGGGGACTGGCCTCTCAACATGCACGTGCTCAGTCTTGTACACGGGGTAGGGGACGTGCTTCACGACTTCAACGGGAACGGGGTAGGGCTGGGGCACTGGAACCTTGACCTCCTGACGGACGGGCACGGGAACGGGTTGTGGCACAGCAACCTGGATGTGACGGGTCACCTCAATAGGGATGCGACGGATAATGTTCTGCACGACAGATTGCAGCTCGTATCTTGTGGCGGAAGTATCTGGGCGGCCGACGTTAACAGTAGTACCGATCACACGTGGGGCTCCAAGTGTACCTGGTCCAATGCCGTTACCTCCGTTTCCAGGTCCAGAGAGGTTTGAATCGAGGAGAAGGCTGCCCTCGGAGTATCCGTTGCCTGATGGGGCAGGAGCGGACAGGCCAGATGAGAGAGAACCGTAGCCATTTCCAGAACCGTAGCCATATCCGGAACCATAGCCAGATCCAGAACCATAGCCAGGTCCAGAACCAGGTCCGGAGAGACCAGGTCCAGAAGCGGAGGGTCCGCTTATGTAGGATCCTTGATTGATGGATCCATGTCCGTATCCTCCGTTTCCACCATTGCCTCCATAACCACCGTCACCGTATCCTTGACCACCGGAGTAGTGTCCGTGGCCGCCGGCGAGGGAGCCGCCGCCGTAGGATGCAGCAGCCGCGATAGAGCCGATACCGGGAAGAGAAGCTCCATTCAGTACTGGATGATCGTCTACCAGATGTTCTTCAACGGTCACGGTCCGTTGTCCATGTCCACCGCCTCCGCCACCGCCGCCATGGTTTGGTGGTCCATACGACGAGGAGGGGGTCCCGAACGAAGCTGACGGAGAATTTAACGCTGATGACAGGAATGAGTCTGGGCTATGGTGCTGGCCATTTAAATATCCGCCATTAGTGCTGTACACTAGCGCTGACACGAAGAGCAGTTTGACCTGGAACAAATGAATGTATGTTTAGTATGTGAAGGAGTTAGCTGAAGATGTTTTTTGTTTGTTATTGAGCTTTGTTTATGAACTTACAACAAATGCCATGGCTTTTAGCTAATCGCTTTGCAGCCAGCCAAAAAAAAAAACGAGCTAGTTGTTGTCCCTTCCGAGTGTCGGTAGCTTGTGCTGTGACATCGGACGGTCCCACATATTTATACAACTCGCTCTTTCCAACAACGCCTATGAATACATTACACACAAACTCGAACGGACATCGCTGTATCCTCTACGTCACCGATGCTAAAATATATTATGTTAATTTCTGTACTGATCTCGTTAACATCGTTTTCTATGCTTATGCAAGGGAAACTGTGTTATAAAGGTCTAGAAAACCATCTGCCACGGGACTGTTGCTTCATTTCAAAATAAATATGAAAATTTAATCCAAGGCGATCGTTGGTAGGAGTTACAAACGTTTCAAGTTCTACATAGCTCCGTTTACCTAATATTGGATTTATATTTGGAGTTTTCTGTATGTCCCAATATGACATAAATTCATTCGTCATATTGATTTACTGTTACACATTTCCTAACAATAATGTGGAAACCTATAAACCTGTTCTGGGTATAAGAGTAGAGGCAGACCAAAAAACGCTGGATGGACTGCGTGAAGCATGATATGGCAAGAAAGGAGGTGTCTGATGAGAATACAAGTAATAGAGAAGTATGGAAGAAGAAGACATGCTGCGCCGACGCCAAATAAATTGGGTTAAGGGCAGAAGAATGACAATAAATGTTGAAACCTGTAATAGTCAATCTATCAGTTTAAGTGTCATTGAATATCTATGCTTATTTACGTTTCTCATGTTCACCTCATCTTAGCCGTGCATTTCAGTTTTTTTTTTTTGTTATTTATTTATTAACACCTGGTGAACTGATGGTGATGACTAATCGAAGCGAGCGAATTGCTTTCCTTAAACCTTTGACAAAATCATCACTTTACAAAGCTTCGTCTGTAATCGAATCAAATCTATCAAGCATGCCAGAATACAATAAGTTTTACTACTTGTTTCAGCACTGCTAGGCGAGACTTTTCTGTGATTCAGAATTTTGAAACAGAATAGAATTGAATTAATATTTGAATTTTGTTTAGCACGTTTTCAAAGACCAGCAGGCCATAAACGCGTGTAGTAAACTTTACGTATATTCAACGATTTTAAATTAGCAATATCTACTTCTTTCTCACACATATTTACTTGGTTGTATGGTTTTAAATTTATACTTTTTGTGCTTGTCGTTAAAAAAAAAAAAACAAAATGCTTGAGGATATATTTTATGTTTTCGATTAAAATACCGCTGAAATTACGTTACGTTAACGTCGCTAGGACTTCAGAGATGACTTAAAGCCGGAGAAACATTAAACTCAGTATAATAACTTTCTTGCATTCTTAGCTAATAACAAGAACATATACTTACCTAGTAAGAAGAATAAGGAAAAAGTGGACCACTTGCTCAATTCAAAGAAGTTACTTAATAGTACAAGTATGAGCCTAACACTTTTTTATAACTAGAAAGCTACTATTATTACGCCAAAACCTGTCTAAATATGTTGTACCATAACAGAGCAGGTGATGGATGGTCTGATATGTATATTATTATATGGCCTCTGTTCTGGTATTGAGATTTAAAAAAGAAAACAAGAGCAATTATTACCACCTGATCCAATATACGCAGGTGGGCTGTTATCAACATGTTAACAGTAAGGCACTATTTAATGATGACGGAAAATGTAGCTCCAAAAGAAAAACCGTCTCCGATTCCTAAGAATATTTGCTGCTTTTCAAACACTAGGTTTTTTTTTAATTGGAGTGTAGGTACTGAGCATTGCTTATTTCTGAGTATTTTCATACGATGACATACATACTTCTTCATAATCAGAGTAGCTTTATTGATGTGGCGAAGCTTTTGCGAGCCTGACTGAAATGTTAATACCAAATAGCCTACATTGTACTGCTTTCAGTTTTGAAGTAAAACATAAAATCATGGCATCAATATGAAATTCGAATCTAGGATTGTTGCTTGTTGTTCCAAAGTCGATATAACAGCACAATTGTCAGCGATGCTATGTCAAAATAATTCTAGTAATTGGATACTGTTGCTGACCCACGACCTATGTAAACCATGACGGAAGACACAAAATTCTTGCCCAAAAAAGAAATTATAAAGGATGGGCAAATTCTACTACCGGCACACTTTAGATTGCCATAGAAATGCTAAACATAAACAGCTGCTTATATTTCCTCATCTCATTTAAATACGAATCTTTATTTTACTACTTTTCTGCCCTCACAAATTAAGTAAGATTTCCAACTCTATTACGGTCAATAAATCAATCACATCGAATGAAATGGCCTAATTTTAAAAGACACTTTTGTCAGTATATTTCAAAGAAGATGAATAATAGCAGCGAAACGGGTCGACCTTCAAGGTGTCCAAGCAACGCTTAACGAGGGCAGTCCGTGGATGGGTAATCCCTAACATACCTAACATACCATTGTAATCCCTAACATACCATTGTCTGGGGTAACTCTTCTGAAATTACGAGGGTTCTGTTAGCACAAAAAAAATGCATACGCTCAATTTTCAATATGGACTGGACTGATTCTTGCAGACCAGTGTACAAATCACACAACCTTCTTACAGTTCCTTGTATTTATATATGAAATCGCTAAAGAAACATGCGTCAGATTGGGCTCAGTGACCAACAGAGCTATGGCATATGCCATTGTAAAGGATTTTGTACGTACTTAAATTGTTACTATCGGCACCGCCTTCAATTCCATTGCAGAAAAAAGATATGCGCCTAACTATGTACGAGTATGTTTTGTAGAAAAAGACAATTGGTAGTCATAAAACTGTTATCGTAACAATAAATTCATACTTTAAAGCAATGGTAAACAATATGTGCGCTTGCGCCCGTGTGATCCAGATGCCATCGCTCAATATTACTGCTCGTGTCTAACAGGTAGACGCACAGTAGGAAGATGTGCACATACCATTTCAATAATAATATGGTATCTAGGGTTAGGTAGGCACATAGAATTTAATCCACCGGCAGGTCATCTAAACGATATTATTATTGATATTGATTGAAATGTTAGTAAAAATATTTTTAACTGATAAAAGCTAAAGAGAGAGAGGTTTGGAAGGAGAAAGGGGAGGCCTTTGCCCAGCAGTGGGACACGTTAGAGGCTAAAACAAAGCTGTTTTATTATTTTATGTATTTTTTACACCAGCATTACTTTGCAGAAATATAGTTTATTTATGGTAGGAGAAAAATATTTATAGCAAAATAACCCCATGGATTCTTCACTAAAATGAGTTAATATCTTTAGATTTAGTGTTGTAAAAGTATATTCCAAGTGATCTCATCTTTGTTGGTTGGTGAGCCCAGACTTCATACATTTTTCCCATGGTCCTTTGTCAAAACTAACTCTTCACTTTTTGAATTTAAAAACAATATTAATAAACGTACAGTTACACAGTATCTATTAACAATGCCTGTTCCTAGGATTGAATTATTCAGACGTAACTGTGTGTATATGGCTCCACTTATTTTTAACTCTCTTCCAAACTCTATTACTGATCTCCCGTACAGAAAATTCTGCATAGTTCTGAAAAAATGGCTTATTTCTCAGAGCTTTTATTCCATAGCGGAATTTCTCAAACAATCTAATTGTCAATCATACCATTACCGGCATGCATTGTAGATAATAACCTACTAACATTATATGATGTTGTGTTATTTAATAATGTTTTACTATTCAAAAATTTGTTGTATGTTAAAAATACTTTATTATGTTAAAATTTGTTTGTAGTGTTTAGCAGCAAAATTCTGTTTTGTGTTGTGTTTATTAAACTTAAAATATCCTACTTTATTTAGTTCCTACCTAATCTAATGTTTGTATTTATTTGGTTACCTACCTAATTTAATGTTTGTGTTTATTTGTTTACCTACGTAATATAATGTGTTTTATTTGGTTACCCAGGTACCTAATTTTATGTTTGTATTTATTTGGTTACTCAGGTACCTAATTTAATGTCTGTATTTATTTGGTTACCTACCTAATTTAATGTGAGTGTTTATTAATATTTGCATGCTATTTTTATGGCGAAATGTGTCACTGCACTACATCTTATATTTACCATCTTTTGTACCACATTTAACGCAAATAAATAATTTTGACTTTGACTTTTGATACCAAGACCCCTCCTTTCTTCGAAAGCGGATTAAGCCGTTGATCCGGGCTGTCATTTGTAGGTCTTTAACGGTCGTTACGGCGAGACAGAAGCCAGAAAGTATGACAGCCAGTCTTACCAAGGGGATCATTATGTTACCCAGTAACTAGGTTATGGAGATCAGATACTCGTAGGCAGTCGCTTCGTGTAAAATACTGGTGTTCAGCTGCATCCGGTTAGACTGAAAGCTGACCCTAACATAGTTGGGAAAAGGCAAGGCAGGTGATGACGATTTGACTGAAGATTACGTAAATAGATCCCTGTGATGTCAACAGATATTTGTTATTTCTTTTATTTTTTTTATATTTTACCTGTTCGTGGGAATTTGAATGTAAATAAAATAGTCTTCAAACTGATCGTTTCCGCTTTGTCGCATGTTTTACATAATTGTAAATATATTAAACTTATTGACCTACTTTGTTGTATGAATTTGTAATCTTAGAACACTGTTTTTATGCATATTGACTATCTGTTATGTGTATTATTAATTCATAAGTGAAAAGTGGATATTAAGTTATGAATAAGTGGTTGTCAATCTAGCAGCTGATACTCTACTTACGACGACCAACTAAACTTAAAATAAGATTTGAATTGACTTGCGTTTTGTGTTCAATAATGTGCACCATATACCTGATATTTCCAAGACTGATAAAAACTGATAAAAATGCTAGTGGTCTTTACTCAAACAAAGGAGGATCTAGACTAGTTCCTGAAAGCAAGCAAAAAGACTTATACAACGTGGCGCCGACAAAACGATAATAAATGAAAACACTGGTAATACTTGTTAATAGGAATATTTTTAATCTATCAAAAAATCCTTACATTGAAATACAAAAAAAAAATAATTTCAAACAAACTAAATTATATAAAACTATTAACGAAATAAAACACCATTTATAAATATTGGTTCACTAACCTTAGTTATAATTTGCATAAATCCGCATCTGGAAGTACAATTTAAGGAACGAACTTGGCAAACATTTTTGAAGTAGCGAGTTGGCAACATGTGCTTAGTGTTTATACGATGTTATAGTTGATACGATGCGGGGTTCGTTAACCTGTCGGTGCTAGCCTATTAATCTACATCATGTAGAAAATACTGAAAATTAAAAATAATGTCCTGTGACTAAAGTACTGGATCAATAATCCACCGTCAAACCTCCGGTAAGCTTTTGTTTTCGGTTGCATAAACTGACAAAACTTATCACATAAGTTGATATATTTTGAGCACAAATTTAATTCAATATGCTTTTAGCATCTAAAGGACCCTAGACCTAGGACTAAGGTAAAATATTGTCTTACAGTGATCGTATTCAACGACATGACGTCAATGTATATATTTTATTTGTAACTATGTTAATCTGCGTAGTTTGTATAAGAAATAATGTTGTGCCTAAAATTAAACGTCTATTAAACTGTTCTTAGATACGATCTGTAACTTCGCAACAAATACTTGTAGCGTGTTATTTGGAGTGCGCGTTTCTCTCAATGAATCACTGTATTACGTAAACTAAACGACAATTTATCATTTGTAAGGTCGCACGCGCTTCGAAAACAAGTGAAAAGCCCGCCCACATAGATCAACCTCATTCAATCTCAAATGTTAAGGAGATTTATTTATAGATTTATCTTGGTTTTATATCACAGAAATATTAATAACTTTTTTTGTAAAAATGTTAACAAGAATGAAGGGATTTAAATCACTTAAAGTTAATCTCTGGTTGAATCGAGCTCAGTGAAAAATGTTATCAATTACTTCCTGTGTTTTCTCCATTTACTCATTACTCGTTTGTGTACGAAGTTATTCGAGTGTTTGACCTGCTATTTTCCAATTTAAATGAATGTTTTTGTGGTTTTATGAAAAACAAAGTTCCTACCGTAGTTATACCTAAGTACCTATAACACCATATTCACCGAACAGCTTGTCATTTTTACTGAACAAAAATCTTTTCTGTTCAGTTTAGTTCAGCTTGTGCTATCAGTATTTTTATACTTACTGCAGTTTCACCAGGCTGTGTTCTGGCTCTGAAGCTAATTTTGTCATTAAAAAGAGTGCTCCACTGGAAGAGCTCTTCCAGGGCAGCTAGGTAACAACAAAGGGTAGGTGATTACCTATGTTTCTTGGTTACTAGATACGCATTAACCAACACTATGTGTTATTTTGCTGTATGTAGTTTGAAAACATGGCATGAGAATGACTTGATTTTGTTACGAAGTTGTTTCTACGGATGATTATTATTACAGGTGGCTATAGATGAGATGGCGAGCGTTTGTGGGTACTATCTTATGTAAAGTATTTTAAGTATGTATCTTAAAGTGGAAAAAACGATGATTCTCGGCCTTATACTCGTATTAATAAATGATTTGAAGTTTCAAACTGAATTCAATGATGTGTCTGATGCTGATATTGACTTATATACGGCATGTGGCTCATTCTACTGTTTTGATACTGTACATGATTTTGCCGAATGAGCGAGCTTTGCTCTCTGAAATTATCGTTATTTGTAGTTCAAGGAAAAATAAAATCAAAAAATCTTTGGAAACTTATTTTTTTATTAAAGTTATAAAGCATAACGTTACTATTTACAGCAAACATTACAAGTATTAGAACATACTGTTAGCATATTCACCTAAATTAATGACTTAGTTATCACCCTAGAGTGCAGCCTCACGATGAGCTATGAAGCGATAATATTTACAATAGACCGGACTAGGTATGTGACGATACTACTATTTACATGGATTTCTTTGGTTATCCAGAATTACCAGCTGGACCAACCGTGGCTGTGGTGGCTGCTGTGACCGTGCCCGTGTCCGTGGCTCTGGTGAACCTTGTGGTGGACAGTCTTAATATGGGGTACTGCGTACTTCTTCTCGTAGGGAACGGGCACCTTGATCAGCTTCACAACTGGCACCTCGACGATCTTCTCAACGGGGACAGGGCGGTCAACGTGCACGTGTACAACCTTCTCGTATGGGACTTTCACGATCTTCTCAACGGGGTAGGGGACTGGCTTGTCAACCTTGACATGCTGGATCTTGACTACGGGCACTGGAACATTCCTGTAGTGTGGCACTTGGACGGGGTAGGGCTGGGCCACGGGGATCTCGACTCTCTGTGGCACGGGGTAAGGCACGGGCTGGGGCACTCTGTGGGTCACATCCCTGAAGACCTGGTAGTTCTCTTCACGAACGCGGTACTGAGTGGGAGCGCCATTGCCATTGGCAAGTCCGTGGATCTCGTCGATGACGGGAGCTTTCTGGCCTGGAGGAGGAGCTTCACCGCCAGCAACAGCCACACCAGGTCCGCCGAATCCAGAACCACCGTTGAAGCCAGGTCCGCCGAATCCGGGTCCACTACTGATTGAAGGACCACCGAATCCAGAACCACCACCAATGCTGGGGCCACCGATTAAAGAGCCGCTTCCGAAACTGGATCCACCAAATCCAGAGCCGCCATGTCCAGAGTCACCGAATCCGGATCCACCTCCGAGGCCATGTCCACCTCCGAATCCGGATCCACCTCCGAGGCCCTGTCCACCTCCGATGTCATGTCCGCCGCCAAATCCAGAACCACCATGTCCATGAGATCCAGACAGTGAGGAGTCCAGGATGCTACCACCGTGGCTCAATCCCGATCCGGAGTAAGTGGCTGAGGGTAATGACCCAGCAGGGAAGCTGCTGGGCGAAAAGCTGGACGAGTGAGATTGATATCCACCGGATAAACTGCTTGAATGATCATCATGATGATGTCCGTGGAGTATGCCGGCGTAGCTGCTGCTCAATAGGATGGCTAAGCATGTCAGTTTCATCTGAAAAGATAGGAATGATTTAGTTTTTGAAGTTTCATCCTTCATCCTTAGCTGTCAAGTATATTTTTGATAGTTAATACTTACATAAGTAGCCATAGTGATTAGCTAATCGCTGGCCACACGGTGAACTTGTGTTGACTGTAACAAGCGACGCTTGTTTGTGATGATGTCGTATACTTCCATCTTATTTATATCGATGTCTCGTGTGGGTCAACTCGCGTTGAGAACGAGAGTAAACGAACAGGTTTCTGAATACTCTTTCCTTTTCTAACGGAAACAGCGTATACTTGAGCATTGAATACATTATACTCATCGGTTACTCAATGCCTGTTCTACTGATGAAGGAGCTTATGTTGTGATGTTATTATGGCGATTTCTCACTGAAGTGGCACTGAGAAGGTCTTATTATTGAAATAGTGTTTAATATTCTATTTCAATATTATACTAAGGCCGTTAATGTGAAATTTCAAAACGATGGCACCATATGTCATGGAAATAAATTGTGATACATTTGAGAAATGGTCTCATTAGAATAATTCAAAGTTTATTTGGTCCTCAAGTCCTAGTTTGAATCCATAAGCTATGGCTATTGCGCCTACAAAGCCGGTGACGTGCTTGTCATAATTATCTAGTTATTAATATTCTCAAAGCTGAAATAATGCTTCCTCAATTGAATCGGCGTAGGTTTAAGATGTTGTCATATATTTTCGTTCTCATCACTGATCTAGCTTCACTTCCGTCTCTTTGGGGTAGATTTATAAGTAATAAAATATATATTTATTTAAATAAGATATATATTTGTCAATGTACATTTAAAGAAGTAGGTAACTTTTATCCTTTGATAAATTTAATGATTTAGAACCTGAACAACTTGAGCACTACTAAATAAAATATTTGAGTCAATGTACATATAAAGAAGTCACTTTTATCCTTTGATAAACTTCATAATTTAGAACCTGAACAACTTGAGCACTACTAAATAAAATATTTGATTTTAGCCTACCTAATTTTGTAATATCTTGCTCCTTATGATAATTTATGCAGATCAAAATAACATCCATTCATCTTGTCGGATAAGAAAACTTTCATTTTCGAGTAGAGCCTCATAGTGCTAACAAAAAGCCACTGTTTTTCACTAAGTCAACGTATTCAAGATTTTCTACAAAGGTGAATCTTTATAATAATATTTTGCTCTATCCTCAATATTAAATTAAGAAACAAAATCCTAGTAGTAAGTTAATTTATGTTAGTAGAGCAGCAGTAGTTTACACTCAGATGTAAGATCTTAGAAGTGCTTAATATGTACATAGCTTGTTTGGCTAAACTTGTCGTCCTTAATTAGTTAAAACCAATATTTTGGATTGAAGTCAAATATGGTGCAGCGATGGCACTAGAGACGTCGAAGCACGTAGGACATTGCTAGCTCAGAATTGCTGCATAGGTATTCTCCACAGAAAACGAAGAGGTTCCATTTTCAGGCCACATTGCTAGTATTTACTTTTCTTAACTTCTACTGGCCTACCTCAAATCATCATCTTCCCTTGTCAAATGTCACTTGGGGTCGGCGTAATACGTTCTTTTACTCCATTCTCCCCTGTCAACCACCACGCTATCATCTACTCCTTTTTTTTTTTCATATCAGTCGTCACACAATCCATCCATCGTTTCCTTGGTCTTCCTCTTCCTCTCCATCCATACATTTATAACCATCACTGTTCTGGCCTACCTCAAATAACAAAGTTATAAAGTATGATATCTAAGTTGTATGTATTATGTAAAAATAATATGAGACATGCGACCATTGAGATAATATAATGGCAACCTGTCAATCTAGTTGTTGTTAGAATTCCAGATTTCTTATTTTACTCACTCCAAGTGAAACTTTAGTGACTCATGTTTTAAAGTTTGGTTTTCCGCTAGTTTTTTTTAATTGTCTTTAATAGGAATAAGGGCATTTATAAACGATTATTATGTAACGTGGTCTGTTTTTAAAAACCAAATTAAGTCTCTATGAGCAAATCGGCTGCCGATTCTCGTCGTGTTCATACTATTTGAATACGATATTACCATAGAAAAATAAATTTAATTAATTTTAAATTATATATAGACAAAGAAAGAAAGAAAAAGGATTTATCTGAGTCGCATAGGTCAAAACAATAAAAAAAAATGTAGTAATAACAAAACAACTAAAACAAATAAGACATACATACCTACATTAAACTAAATTGGTGCTGTACAGGCCCAAAGCCCCCCTTCCCCTAACTAACGACATTTAAAAAAAAAATGTCACGGCGATATGGTTAAAACTAAACTTAAAATACCTATATGGCGGGTGAGACTTTTTTGAATGGGCAACCAAAAAATCCAACTGTAACGAACTTTTCTATGTGAGCCATTGGGATTGTACGGGTTCGTAGGGAGGCTCAAGTACAACAGTTGGTCGCTGCCAATGTATAATTATGATAATATGTTTACTACATAGATCACAAAAGGTCAAAACGTTCAATATTTTCTAGAAAGTTATGATAATATAATTATGATAAATGAAAGTGACACATTGATACAGATTTATGTACGTATTTCTGCAACGAACGCGATATATTTCTCAACTTTGATGTAATTACCTAACACAATGTAGGTAAGAGAATGCGTCTTCAAAATAAATCGTAAATCAAAACATAACATATCAGCGATACAAATAATTCAGTGTCACTTTTCTTTATTTTTCAGATTCACAAAACTCTATGATTATGTATTCTTCGACTATTTAAGTATTAACTTTGAAGGTTTCACGATGTCTGTCTGTCATGTCTTTTTACGACCAACAGCGGGATTAATTAATAAAAACAAAATCAGCAACATAGGAAAAAAACAAAATCAGCAACATAGGAAAAAAACTACCGTGATGATTTTCAGCAATAGCTTTTCTCCAAATGACATCTCCGTGGAAAAGCCAGGCTAATATCTAATTATCATGTAAACCATGCGACAGATGTTCAAAACGATTAGCCAATTATATTGACCGATGCGTTTCATAATTTGAATTGATCGTAAAACGAGACGCACGCTGAGACCCATCGGACGACGCGGGCAGAAAGCGAGACGCACGCGAGATCCACGATATTTCATTACATTTAACGCATAACAGTGAGTGCAGTGCGCTTTTTTAATGAAATAATAGTAATTAATAAACTGAGAGTAATAAATTGTAGGTTTAAATGGGTAAAACATGAAAGGTTGATGCTTAATAAAAATAGGCCTGAAATTAATACGTAAGACGAAAGTTTGATTCACTCGAGAAAGTATATTTCTACACTAATGCTGAATACTACAGACTACTAAAATCATCACCTTCCTGCCTTCATCCTATATTGCTTAGGGTCGACGCAACATGTTTATTTTCTTACATTGTCCACAGTCAGCCGTCACGCTGTCATTTACTCCTTCTCCTTTCATACCATTCCTCACACAATGCATGTATACAGACTAGTAAAATACTGGCCAGTAATAATAATTTATAGCGTACTTGGTCAATTAAACAGTCCGATTGATTGGCTATGCGGGTATCTAGAGATGAATTTTCATTGATGTTCGTAAAAGGTGCTTATTGACAGATAATAACTTCATTGAATGGTTGTAATATGTTACGTAAAAGTAAGCTGACAATGTATAAGTGGCCACCTCTATTACGATCATAATATTATTGTCGCTCTTCTATGTACGTGTATTACGTTCGTGAAAACTGAATCGATTTCATTTTTAATTCTCATCTCGCAATAATTAGCACTTAATTACGTAAGTTTCTGTCTCGGTGACATTAGCCTTCGTAACATATCGTTAACATTGTTCGGGAGAAATCAGAAGAAAATTATACAGAGATAGATTTATCACGTGATACAGTAGCAGATTTTTTTAACTGTATTTGCAAACATGAATCACTTGAACTATTGTAACTAGCGTGAAAGACTTCAGAAAATATTGCATGAGAGACTGAATATCAATCAAATAATACGCAGTTTATTTCTATATTTTTATTTTTGTAAAACATCGAGAATTCTTACAATAAATTAACAACAACCTCAACAGCTTTAAATTTAACTTATCACAACAATAAAATAGAACAAAATAATTATTTTAAGAACAATATTTACAATACATTTTTGTCTATAATAGACGTATTACATACGAAGTTGGTATGTACAAAACCGTAACAAGTCTTAACAATACTTTAAACTTAACACATAAAAAAATAAATGCCAAATTTTAATAATACATCGTTTTGAGCAGTCCAATCAAATCTTTCTAGTTATGTAATTACAGTAGGTAAATTAAATAATAAAAACTTATAAAATAAATACAATATAGAACATTGTACATCAGTTCAGAAAATATACGTAAGTTATAAATAAGTTACAAAAATACTCTACGTGGTATCGTCTTCACCAACGTTATCAGACTTTGACTCCGCAGCCGGTGGTGGCGGCCGCAATAATATTGGTACAGAACTTTCTAGGCTTTCGGAATCAGCACCAGCCTCAAACAATGGCTCAGTCTTCATAATCCTAAGGTGTTTCGGCTTATTAACGCGCCGCCTGCGAGGAGAATATTTATCCATCTTCATATGATTCCCTCTACCCATAGGTAAATGAGGTGGAGGAGGTTTCAACAAAGGATAAGGTTCATCAACATCAGTCTTGGGATACTTTCTCTGATACGGATGACGTCCCGATAGCAAATTAGGGTGTCTATGTCTCTCGTTTACTGATCTAGATCCTGACATATAGCGACTTTTTGTTCTACTATCCCCGAAACTACTTGAAATATCGTCACCTTGTCCCGTTAGATCGGATGTGGAGCTAACTTCTCTTTCACTGGCTGAATCGTCTTGTTCTATTACAGCGCCTATAGGATGTGTACTTGATGCGTCAGCAATGGGAACAATACTTTCTTCCTCTTCTTGACTTCGAGAGTATTTCACTCCTTGATAAGGAAATCTCCCGTTGTTGTAAATATCCATGTAAGAGCCACCTAGCGCACTAAGTCCGTCATTAATCGGTGCTAAGCCTCCAGTATTTTCATTTTTTAATAAGAATTGTAGCTGTGAAATATCAAATTTCATTGGTGCAGGTTTTGAATATTGGTCTCTCAATGACATCATTTGTGAATCATCTACAGTAGACTTCCCTTTCAACATGTCTGCTACCAATTTGAGATCTACATTAAACGGATTCGCTACTTTAAAGCCATTGATTGTCGATAATAAACTGCTATCTATTTCCGGTCTGTTCATATTCATAGCCGGTTGCTTATTTAATAATAACTTGTTCAGTAAGCTAGTTGTGACGTCAAGCTGATGGCTACCTACGTTTTGATTGATTCTCATAGGCAATGGAGTGGGTATGCTCCCTTGATCAAAATTGATATTGTGTAACTTTAGGGCATCGTTGGCCATACCTTGAGTCAATTTGTATGGGATATCATTGAATTTTAAAATACTGGCTAAATCTGATGGTAACTGGTTTTGGTTGCGATTGTATCCTAACTGTTGTCCGCTCTGTGGTTGTAAATTATCTTGATAGTTGTTAGACTGTTGAGATAAATAACTGTTGAGTCCTGGTGAACTAGAGTAAGTTCCTAAATTAAAACTAGATTCCTGAGATTGTGGCTTGTTTCCGTAAAAAGTAGACTCTATTTGTTTCATATTGTCAGATGTTAAATAGTCATCGGACTTTGTTTTAATGTTAAATCCGTAAATAGCATTTTTGTCTTTATAAAATGAATCTGTAACAGGTCTTATGTACTGTCTTATATTTTGATCTTGTTGATCTTTTCCATAATTGGAGGAAGTGTACCGACCGCTGTTGTCCAAACTAGTTCCTGCTTTCGAGGGATCTGAATTTCCCACTACATTCGATACATCTATTGGGACGATATTTTTCAAAGCTTTATCGTGATCAAACGACTGTTTTGGCTTGCCATCTAGATTTTCTCTTGGTGTTGAAAGGAAATAAGGAGATGCTGTTATAAGATCGTTTTGTGTGTTATAAAAGTAGGGATTGTTTGAATTGTCAGTGTATTTATTTTTCTGTTTGTCAGTACTGCCATAATATCCACCAGCGTTGTTTATGTCTGAGTTACCAACATTAGAAGATCCGTAGTTATTGTTGTTTCCATAAAGTTGTTGCTGTTGTTGTTGTTGCTGCTGCTGCTGCTGCTGCTGCTGCTGCTGCTGCTGCTGCTGTTTCAGTCTCTCGTGTGCTTTGGCTGCTGCTTTCGCAAACTCTTGAGCTTCGATTGCTTCTGTGCCTGACTTAGAGACTTGGTCATAATTATAAGGCTTACCAGTCTCCATATGGAAATTCATCTGGCTTACTGCCGGGCTATCTGATTGCATACTTAACTGGGAGTACCTTGGGGGATACCCAGAACTGTATTCAATCAAAGGCTTTTTACCTGTTAGCTTCCATCCAAAATCACCGTTGGAGTATAAATCTTGTGCTTGACCTGTTTCATGTTCAAGGTCTCTTGTGCGAATTTTCAAATTATTCAACATTTGGTTATCCGGCTGTACGTAATTAACAAATAGGTTATTCGCTGCAGCCATGCTACCGATGCGATGTGTATCACTATTACTATTATCCGAGTTTGAGTCTAACCTTGAATCTTGTTGGGAATTTTGATACTGATAATTCTGATACTGGTTATATTGACTCTCTTGTAGGGATTTTGAGGCTGCGTTGATATTGGAGTTCATAGCGTTTTGCCAAGATTCTCTTAACTGGTCTTGATAAGGGGACGTGGTGGTTGTCGTCGAAGACGAGTACTCGTTTTGATATTGTTGTTGGATATTGTTCGGATACCTAACTCCGTTGCCAGCGTAATCATAATGGTCAATTTGCATCTTCTTACTTTGATCATTACTATCAAAACTCACGACATTGTTACCAATCGTGGTCGTAACTCTATTGTTGTAGTCAGGCGACCCAGTTTGTATGGCTGATAAAGGTGACGATACATATGACTGTAAATTTGATGGACTAGACAGGTACATTGGCGATGAGCTAGAAACATATGAACTAGACTGTGTCCCACTGTACTGACCATTGTTCAATGGTGTAGACAAATACGATGGCAATGGAGATGCAGTACTCTGTACGCTATCTAAAAATGAATTCGGCGTACTATACTGGTAAGGACTCGGACTAGACAAGAACGTTTGACCAATTGACGCTTTAGGCTCTAACGGTATTTGATTATTCTGTTGGTTGTTGTTATCGTAATTAGATGTCGAGTACTGGTACTGTGGTTGCGGTGTGGCTGTATACCCTAAGCTCGGAGCTGGGGTAGACATCTGTGTTTGTTGGTAGTACTGATTCTCTGCTCTCAGTTGCTGGAGGAATTCCTCTGGTGGTAAGGAATACTGCACGGATGCATACTGGTTACTAGCCCCTGCACCGCTGTCCTGCGATTCCGTATTCTCTGGTTGCTTCTCAGTTTCTTCTATCTGTTGCTGGAACGGGTTCTTGATCCTGTAAATCTTTCGGCTCCTCGAGTAAAATGTTCTACCGTAGTTATCGTTCTTATTTGTGTCATCATTGATGTTATACTGTATGCTGGGTGAACTTAAAGACTGGCTGTTCTGGTCTCTTTGTAGGATGTTGTTGAAGCCCGTGATGGTCTCAACTTGGCCACCGTTGGAAGCCATCTGTTGGTAACGGAGAATGTCTTGCTCGGCGAATTCATTTTGACAGCGGGTGGATTTTATCAGTTGTATTATGACTAGTAGCCGTATCTGGAAACAAAAAAAGAACAACATTATTCTCACAATAACAAACAAACACTTGTACGACCACGTGCTGTAAAGTTACGCAATATTATTAATATAACGCCTGATTTCAGTTGCGTTCATTCTATTTTTAGCAATGGATGGTAAACTGGTTTAACTTTTTTTATTTTGTAAATGCATCGAGCCCAATAACTGGTTTCTGATACTACTCAGCGCAATTCATTTATGTCAACACATATGTAAATCAATTAATTAAACTAAGATGTTGTTATGGCAAAACTGACATCAACATGTTTAAAGGCACGCGAAGCACCTGTTTAGAAATTAACATGTTGATGAGTCAACTATAGATTTAGAAAACCATCAGCTTCTATCTAATAGTTCCAGCATTTTTAGAAAGGCAGAGGCTTTCTTTAAAGGACTTGCATACTGTTGACTTCGTATCTGACCTATCCACTCTCGATCTTTGCTCGTTCCTAACTTGCCTATCCAGTTGTTATTTTTATCTAAGGTTCTGTCAATACAAGGTTTTCCCTTTCAACCGCCACTTCTTAAGGGTCAGCCCGCCTACGGTCACTTTTGGTCATACCCACCTACTCCATAAGCGATTTTAATTTGAGAAAACATTGACTAGTACTTTCACAAAACTAGTATTGAATTGAATTTGATATTAATATCTTATCAGAAACCTGTTAATGTCGTGTTATAGAACTGTAAATTTCACAAAGTTGCTAATACTGAGTTTAATCGTTAAAGGAGTGTAAAATATGTATCTCGTGCAGTTGTGCTAAAGCGTAATTATGACACGCCTAGAGAAGAGAAACTTCTAACAATTTTTACATCAATTGCTGGTTATAAATAACGACAGAAAATGAAATCATTCAGAGCTCATTCACACGGCTTCCGTCATTGACGATCCGTCATAAAACACGATACGTCATGACGGATGGACGTTCACATTGCATTCGGAGCCGTGTTTTATCACGATCCGGCAAAAAAAACGAATTGGTGTCCACATTAGTTCCGTGACTTTTCGGGAGCGAGTGCATCAGCGAATCCGTCACAAAAAAATCACGATTCGTGTTTTTTGACGTACCTGATTTTTAAAAGACAATACGTGATTTAAGACGTGTCGGTCTTTTTCACGATTCATGATGCGTGTGAACACGGGCATTTAAAAAGCATATGCGTCGTAAAAAAAAATACAGATGCGTCGTCATGTGAACGGGCTGTCATTCGCTATCCAAAATAGCAATATCTTACAACTGCTTGTGAGCCTAGCACGACATGTAAAACATTTATTTTATATCATAGAGTTTTCATGCTGAGATCGACATGCTCTTTCACTGTAATGGCCAATTTGCGTGCTTGTCCGCTGGATAAACATAGATGAAAATGCTTTAAACTATGTTCTTAAAGCCATATCCGCACCGACGTGTTGATAATTAAACCCTTCTGGACACTATTAAACCCTTTGTATCCCATATACTGATTTGAGAAGTCAAAAAATGTAATTAACGAATGCAGCTATACCTGATAGGGTGATTGATTCAAAATTCTTCAGAAAATACTTACCTATTTCAGATTTTTATAGAAACCTAAACAGTTCAAAACATTCCGTCCCACCCTCGACCACTGTTCTTTCTATCTTACTTCCGACCATGTTCATTACCTACTTGACAAAATATGGCAGATTAAGAAAGAACACTTCGACCAATACGGGGTGGAAGCTGTACCAAAAACGGGGACCACATACTCAGTACATCATTCTGAAACCCTCACATAGTAATTTTTATTTATTTATACATTTATGTACACACAAAACACATTACAGGAAAAATACATAAAGACAAAAGAATACAAAGGTACCGCGTATTAAAAAAAAAAAAGTCAAGTTCGTCAGTTATTAAAAAAAATGCAATACCTACATGGTCGAAATTTATGGAACAGCGTTTTTTTTTAAATTACCGATGAAAAAATTCTATGTGGGGGGGGTTCAGAATGATGTACTGAGCACGTGGTGTCCGTTTTCGGTACGGTGTCCCTTCCACCCTTTATAATTGACACATTCCACTCTGTGTTGATTGACACAGAGTTAGTTCGGCACGTCGGCTAACGTGATGCGTGCACAACTAAACGTCTACACGTTCGTCGACCGTGCGGTATGCACGGGCGATAGTGAGACGTCTGTGCGTCCTCAGCCGTGAAACTTTCCTACTCTCCGTGCTGAATCGTCGGATTCCTAATTTATATTACTACGGCCATAAATTTATCTTCGTTCGTCATTAGCTCGCGAATTAAATAAGTGAGCAATAACAACAATAAAGTCTTTTTCATTTCAATAAGTGATTCGTTCTGGTAAATTAAAAGAAAGGTTTTTCATGAAAATTACACAAAATAAGGTTTTCTCGATATTTGACAGTGCAAGTTCATTCAAATCCACACCACGTATGCATGCGTATTTTTTTAAAAAAAAAAAACAACATGTTCATAATTTCATAATTTTATTCCACTCACCCACTCTAACTGAATGCAGATAAAATACAGAAAACCAGTTTTGGAAATCAATATTACGTAAAAATATTTACGTTTTAATTTTAAAGGAGATGGTAATTTAAACATGCATCATTTAGAACTTCATTGTAGAGCTTCAAATTATCTTAAAAATCATTAGATAACATCCTGTGCATTCGTTGTATTAATTACAACCGTTCTTGTAATTAAATAGCAATATTCATAATCTGTTCAAAAAATGTATTTAAAAGTCTATTTATCATTCGTTTAGGTACACTTTCAAATAAAAACCTGAAAGCGAAACTGTAAACAAATCATTTATTTATTTATTTATTTATTCACTCATCATCACTATCATTACAGGATTGTCCTAATTCAATAGTGTGGCTATAATTACAGTTTTATTATTTATTATAACATATTCTATACATAGTGACTTTTGTGAACTCACCCAGAGAACAAGTAAAAAGATCCATGCTGTCTGCTACGTCATTAAGTATACGCAAGGTACGCGTTATAGGGGCTTTACTCAGTAGATTGGTCCTACTACTGGGAACCGCCAATAGACGTGGCCGTCGTCTTCGCAATACATAATTGTCGGGCACACACAGGTTTATTTCTTTTAATATACCTGAGTTTGAAGTCTTGCCACGCAATAATTTAAAAATATAGGTAGCAAGAGCTATGTCCCTCCTTGTTTCCAATTTATTGTATCCTACCATGCCTATAACAAACAAGGTTGGATACATCAATGGATAAAATGGATATACATCATACAACCTTAAGTACAGAAACCTAGTAAATTTATTTTGTATACGCTCCAGCATGAGACTGTATTTAGCTTCATGCGGAGCCCATATGATTGCGTTACATTCGAGCTGACTTCTTACCAATGCATTGTATAAAGAAGTTAGCACAGCGATGCTTGTAAAACCCTCAGCTCTTCTAAGGACGAACCCTAGGCTCCTATAGGCTTTTTTACAAACATTTACGATATGATTACGAAATGCCAGGCCCGAGTCAAGGCGTACTCCCAAATCACGCACCGTTTCTGTTCTTTTCAATACCGTGTTGTCCACCCTATAGTCATATTTCTTTGGCATTTTCATCCTACTAAAAGTTATTGCCGAACACTTTGACGTATTAAACACCAACTTATTCTTCTCTCCCCATTCCACAACCCTGTCTATGTCTTCCTGTAAGCGCACACAGTCCTTTTGTTCTTTCACAGAGAGCAGCAATTTTAAATCATCAGCAAACAACAGGCACTTGGCATTCTTGACGACCTCGGGCAAGTCATTTTCATGTTCGTTCTAACACATTAGAAAAATGTAAGTTGTCTTTTAAACACAACAAACCTGTTACATGTAACTAAGAACGTAACAAGAGTTAGGAGCTAAGTTGGTTGCAAGTTAGCTTCTAACTCTTATAGTATTAGTTATAAAATAACTTGCACGCCGAGGACTCGTTACATAATGTTACTTTTCGTAGTTTTCAAGCCAAACTATGAGAAAGATTATTTTATTTTTATCGACAAGAGAGTGCGCTCCGTATTTTAAAATAGCTTCCAAAAGGACTGAGATAAGCTTTTCGTTGGCATAAGTCTATCCCATACATTTTTGTAGCTTCCATTGTCGTGATACTGATATGTAGAATGTCATTTTTTCGACGCCCTATGCTCGCTGTTGTCAACATAATTCTCCTGCCCTTTTCCTAATTTATTTGGGGTTGGCGCAGCATATCTACCATATTTCTCTATTACTCGTCATTTCAGCATTCACCTCCTTTCTAACCATATCGTTTCATTATTTTGCTGGTGTTATATGACAGATAAATCGATGCCGTCCCCAATTTAAGCATAATTTATTTATACCTCTTAACATTTCAAAACTATGCCTAAAGGAAACCAAACCAGTGAAACGCGGAATTTGGAAACCCAAGAATTATACCAAACCACTATTTTATATTCATACATCACTGTTTTATAAATAATTTATATTTATACAAGATGATATAAACTTAGAGGCTCAGTATTAGAATTGCGAATCCATTGATTTACGATTAAAGGAGTCGTGAACAGATTCACACAATAGAAAGTCTAGGAAGCTTTCAATTCGTGACCATTATGCATGCAAAGACAGGATAATACCCGTCCGGAGTGAAAGGGCAATGGTATAAGTTAACGGCCACCCAGATGGGTATTGGAGGTGGGAATGGATAATGTTAATAGTTAATCGCATGTTATGAGATTTTATAGAGGAATAAACATATTATTGAACTTACACATGCAAAAGCACTTACTTATTTTTATATTTATAGTATTATTTGTACTTGATAGTAATCAGGCAAGAATAAATCGCTACATGCCTACCTATCTATGTATTTACATTTTGCAATTATAAAAATTTTATTTATTTTAAATAACTTTGATCCATTGTTAATAAGTAGCTACTTAATGCTTAATACTATGTTAGTTTAAAATACATAGGTATTGAATATAATTTAAAAAAAAATGAGACCAACGCTGAAATTCGTACAAGTTTTGGCGTTTATTCAACGAATGAACATTATTTAAGCTACCCTGTGCCTAGTCAAATAAATACACATCGCCTTATTTTCGTTAATACAAAGAAAATGTGATGTTCTCTTGTTTAAATTGGCAAAGATCAAAATATAGCACAGAACACGTGAATCTAAATCAGTTGGGCAGTGCCTTGAATGTAGATATATATGACTTCATACGTGAGAACACTCCATAAATCTATATTATTCACTATCTCTCGACACAAATCTCTTAGATCTACATAAAGATTAACCATCTCATGTTTAAACGCCATTAGACCAACTTAATTCCCTATAATTCCTTATGTGCTCCACTTAAGTTTTGACCCTAAGGTCTGTGCTAAGTGATGGCAAGTGCTTTTCAATCGTGATGCAGCCATTTGCAGTCATGTTTATGTCTCAAATGTTTTTAACAAACTCATTTGGTTTTATGTTCTGTTTTGCGTATTTAAAATGGCCGTAGGGAAGATTTTATGGCGTGATGCAGGTTGTTCTCCGGTGATACCGTGATATAAATGGTAATGGGATGCAGTAAAAGTACTGGTTTATTAACTTTTCTTAGAGCAAATAGCGGGAATCGGAGTCTTTGGTAGGAGATTTTTGAAAATGATACGATTCTCCTTTTTTGTCTTAGAAATTGTACTGAATTAAGTTTGTTTAATGCACCTATTGTATCTACTTTGGTACTTACTAAGAGTGTTATGTTTTTGTCCCTCCTCCACTCCCCCGAACAGAGGAATAAAATAATCTCAACACTTTTGTTACTCTTCAAGTCTTTCTTTACCTTCAAAACTTACTAAAACACGCCAATTTTATATCAAAACAACAAAATAAAACACTATAACGAATCGATTCATCATTCATAGCAATCAACTAAGTATTTTAGCTACGGTGAAACATTCGTAAACACGAAGTGCTCAAAACTAAAAACATTCCTTTTGCCTGTACCGTAGTCAGGCTAAAAACAGCAATCAGTAAACGAAACCCAGCATAAACAACGTTCAAAGTCACATAACTAAGGGCTTCACCAGATAAGCGAACGTCAAAGGTCGTGAAGACACCGGGATGTTCGATGTTCACCGTTTCTCTGCCCTCAACGGTCACGCGTTTCACCTGGTGTGGCCAGGGAAAGTGCGCTTCTGAACATGCCATGTCGCTTTTAGCACTAACTACCTGTTCAAACAGGCTGCGAGGTCTTTGACGTAGTGTGGGAACGACAGGGAAATTGATTGGTGCGAAATGTTAGTGCAATGAAAGCGCAAGTTTGGATGGAGGGCGATTTGATACGGTTGAGTTTTAGATGGTAATTGTTTTGAGTGGCGTGGAATTGTTGGGGTTATGGTAGATTGGATAGGCATTGGGTGTGTTTGATTGAAGTTATGCTTCTCAACTATAACCCTTTCCTTGGAGTTAAATATTACATCTTTATCCAAATTTCGTGGCCTCTTTGTGGTTCCCTATTTTTTTTTTCTAAAACAACTTTTCTAACAGGTTTAGTATCGAAGTATGTATGAATCTATGAATAAACAATTCATAGATTTTCTTTTAAATGAGTGTGCAATATTCTCAAAAATATAACGTTGTCTTTCTCAATTATTCGACAGTCTAAAATTATGTGGGAAACTCACCACTCGTACAAAACCATTTGCAATGAATTTAACCTTTTACATGTAGAGAACTAATGTTTAATGTATGTTCTTGTACCTGTCTTGTACTGAAGCTACATACATCACATTGAAAGTTTAACTACGCTTCTTGCGTACATAATAATAAACTTCGGTGCTACGGCATTTGCTACGGGCGGCGAACACCGCTACGCGCCATATTGGGTAAGGTTAATTAGGTGACTACGTGTATACACACTCTATAATAATTTTATTCCTCGTAGACATTTCACGATTTAGCCATTTTATTTGTTGACTGGGTTATGCCCGCGACTTCGCCCGCGTGGAGTTCGGTTATTGTCCCACGGGATCGTACTACCGAGATAAAAAGTAGCCTATGTGTTAATCCAGATTATGAAGTATATGTATGGAAAATATCATCCAAATCCGTACGTTTTGAGTTTGAGTTTGAGTTTATTATTATAAAGATTTTGCGGCAGATGATACTTTTGTTGAAAAAATGTGAAAGGCTTTTTTGCGAATAAAAACAAAAACTTTCTTTTATCGTTGAAACTGATCCATTGATACATAGATAAATTATATTCGTTCAATGGTTTTAGACAACAAACAACATATCGAGGGGTGAAAGGCTATTTGTTTTAAGCGACCTTTTGGTCGAAATTGAGTTATATATATACGGGATCAGCGTTTTTTTTTTCCGATTCCGAATATACATATATATATATAAATAACTCAATAAGTGATGAGCAACGACGAACGACTAAAATGATTTATATAAAGATGCGATGCCTTTCGAATAGGATATTTCTAGCTTACTGATAATATTCGCATAAATTTAGTTTGGGGATCTCTAGCAGGTATAAATAATTATCTCTCTCTCACATATAGGTCAAATGATGTCTGCTCAGACTTATTTATTATTAATATGAGCCTGATGTGTCCCACTGCAGGCGAACCCTTCCATCTTTCCATTTTACTCTGTTTTTTGGCTATTTGGGCCCAATCCTTCTGGTAAGAGTTCTTAGTCAACTGCTCAGACTTATTTTTGTTAAAAGAAGTTCGCATTTTTGCAACATTCACAGCTATTTGTAGGTACTTATTTGGAGTAATCCATAAACTTTATACCCAAACACAAAAATAAACTGTGCTTTTAGACCAAAAACCTCCAAATTACCATACTACTATCACGTTTAAAGTCAAAGGGCCAACGACAGCCATTTTGTGACATAACATAACGAACATTTTCTAAGGTTTACGGCTTCAAAGTGGGACGACATCACTCTAAACGGGACCAAACGTTACATAACTCTGATATTATCAGAGAAAGTGAGCAAGGCAAGAGCCAAGAATTTATTGTTTAGACGTAAAACTGATGGATACTTTCATAATTACAGCTTGAGGCGGTGGAATCATTGTTGTTGTATTGTGAGCTGTGTTGTAGTTTCATTTTAAAATAATGTAACTTAGGTTTGATGAGATAATGATTGACTTCAGCTTTGTAGACTGAAATATCTTATTTTATACCTTATAGTTTCCCTTATTTGATATGTATTTGGTACACCACAGAGTACCTGCAGTATTGTTTCTCTCTCTTACTGTAGTTCATCCAAAGCTTGTTTAAAAAATATCGCTTTCAGCGATAAGACCGCCCATTGACATCGCCCTATGTGATATATCTTATTTTATGAATGTTACTTGTATGGTGTACATGATTAAAAACATTCTATTCTATTCTACAGGTATGGGCTGCACTCCGTTTGGCATAGATACTTAACTTCGCGGCACTTGGACAGGTGATGCAGCTGAATGTCACCACCGGCTTTTTGCACTCAGCCTGAATGTTCGGATATTTCAATATTGCATTTGCACTAGATATGTACCCATATCTGAAATAGAATTTGGTGTTGGAACAGTCTTTTTAGATATATTTCTAGGTTACTCATCGAAATAATTGTGAAAGTTTTTATTTTTGTACATGTGTTGCTTTATAGGCTTAAATATCATGTCTGCTTGAGATTATTTCTTGATGTCATCGATCACACTTCGTCACAATATGTTGCGGCCTAATCTACATAAGTTAGACCGAGAGACCGAGGTTAGGTCACAGTTCTTGGTTCGATTTCTGAAATAAACACTGTAATGTAAACTCTATTGTTTTATTATAAAAACATTGTTTGTGATATAATGTTTATTGTTTTTCTCTTGATGCAGATGGAATCTTTTATAATTATACCTTCAAACATAATGATAGCTATTGTGAGACGTTTAATTTTGTTTTTAAACGTCTTGTTAACAGTTTCGCTTTTTATTGTTCTTTACGAGTTCTGATAGATAACATATGAATCTATACTAATATCATAAAGCTGAAGAGTTTGTTTGTTTAGTTGAACGCGCTAATCTCAGGAACTACTGGTTCGAATTGAAAAATTGTTTTAGTGTTATCCAACACTAAAATAATTTTTCGAGGAAGGCTATAGGCTACATATAATATACATAACAACACGCTGCGACCAATAGGAGCAGAGCATCAATCAAAAATGTTACGCACGACGAAGTTGCACGGGTCGGCTAGTCGTTCATAAAACTTTTATGACAAATTTAATTTTTCTAAAGACCCTTTTAATTCCAATGTTGCAACTAAATGTGAACATTTCTATGAATATCAATTAATGTCGAAATCATTTTATATAGAATAGTTATTAATATATCCACATAATTATGATAATAGATGTGTAAGTTGTTCTGAAAGCTCCAAAGAGAATGCTGGACACAGCAGTCAAGTATTCATTACCTTCGTTAGTTTTCAATACACACTAACCTAACCTAACCCAACCTAACTGTACCTAAGTACGTATATGATTATACTAATAATAACATATTGATGTTACGGATGGCTTAGAGAGATAAAAAAAAACTCAGAATGTGTGATGGGCATTTAAACCGTTAGGTACCTGCAAGTATTCTGCAAAAAGAGTCATTATCTGCCCAACTTTTTCCCGACTTTGTGGGGGTCGGTTTCCAGTCTATCCGGATGCAGCCAAATACCAGTATTTTAAATGGAGCGACTGCCTATCTGTCCTCCACAACCCAGTTAGTACTGGGTAATACGATATCCCTTGGTTAGACTGGTTGTCAGACTTTCAGGCCACTGACTAACTGATAACGACTGTCAATGATCTACAAATGACTGACAGCCAGGAAACGACTTATATTCTGGCAAAGAATATAAATGTTAAATTGCCAACTGCTAAATATAGGAAAACCATAGATATAAACCTCTTGAGTTACAAGATCAATACTGATTTACACCCAACAATTAAACCATTATTTCAATGCTAATCCAAACGCACTGTCATCAATCTTATTCACACTTCAGATCATCATAATTACGAATAAATATGTCATCATTGAACACTGATCAAGTTTCACTAATAATTATTACCATTAATCATTTACCAATGAAGTGCTGATTACAGGAATAAGATCAGTTACCGTAACCAGGCTCAATAGCCACACCGATCTGTCATCAGCTATGATGCTTCAAGCTATAATTCTACGATAATGTGGCCGATGAACCTTTGTAATTGATAGTTGATGTGAACATTGCCTTCTGTGCGATATTGTCGTTTATGTAATGATTTCTCTGGTGTATTAAATACTCATCGGGATAGTACCTGTTTATTTCATTATTTATGTTATCAAGTAATTAGGAAGTGTAGGCCAGATAAGCAGTCAGCTGAATTCCAATATTTTACAAGGATGGGGTCCCTGTAAAATTCTGGAATTCAGTTGCATTTCATGAGGCTGGATGCTAACACCAGAATAATTGGGAACAGTAAAGGCCGGTGAAGATCATACAAAATAGAAAAAAAAAACCGAAAAGCCTAAACCGACTTTAGATATTATTTTCAATATCATTTGACATGGTATTTACATGTACATGTAACAATTTAAGAAATAAATAAATACTTAAATCACTTAAATACTCTTAAATAATTTACTGCTCAAGCAATGACGCGACACGAAGATAAATCTACCTGATGAAGACCTACCTGATGGTAATGCAGCCCGTCAGCTATTATTAGTTTTATTTCATGCTTAAATAACACCCAACGCTTATCATGCGTGATATTTATGCAGGGTTTCACTAACACAAGACGACAGTAAACTTAATGCCTTAATAAAAGCGGACTGCGGTTGATGGCAATAGCCTCGCCCCCTATTACATGGGACTTAAACATAACTGGCGAAATTTGGTGTACTTGTTCGGTACATCTCTGCCCAACCCTTCGGGGATTACGACCTTGATGTTTTATTTTCAACCCTCGATTTAGTGCCCCTAGTTGACCAATAGATAGTGTGAAAATGGGAATTATTATTTTCATTAAGAAAAACCTACTACAGAAAGTACATCCTAGATGAAAATTTAAAAAAAAAAAAAAAAAAGACAGACAAATCTGACTAAATTCTAATAGGTACGTCTTTTCATTAGGAATTCTCAAACACGAGTATGTACAAGTGATTGTTATCTTTATTTGTATCTCTTATTGGAGCTAGCGAATTCCTAATTCAGCAACACTATCATTTCTTTCTCTTTATCGTGTGTTTAGTGCCTAACTTGGTGTAAACAACCTAATACATATTATAGTAGCTATAGACTTAATGGCGTCCGTTTTCCTTTAAAAGTCACTATTGTGTAATCCATTGGAAGTTTAGGCAAGTTATTTTTCTTGGAATTGATTTAGAAATCAATGAGTTATGAAGTAAAACGTTACGTTAACCTCTCCAATGTGTCTGTCTTGGTAATGCGTCTGTCTTCCTATGGGTTTTTCCTAAATTAAGTTGTTATGTAACAATGATGGTGATTTTAGAATAGTTTAACTTGAGTTATACTTTACATAGTGTGGATATCGTTTTCTTTGAGGCGTGAGAAAATATTGCTTTTTAAATTTTCTGTTTCAGCTTACTTTTTGCAAACGACAATTAAGATATTAGCAGATTTATATTTAAAGTGCATTAAGAGTTAATTTTCTTTTTTATCATTTGTTTTTTGTTCAGAATTAATTTGAGGTATATTTTTTCTTTTGTTTATAATAATGTCTTTTAGAATAGTTTCATTTATCAAAAAAGTTTATTTGTGATTTAAGGTAAGAAATATCCATTATTCCTAAACTCCCCAAAACTTTGATCACTTCACTCTAGTCCAGTTTTTTAATCTCATTTCTTATAAGTTTCTTCTAGGCAAGCGTGGCCCCTAAGCGTGCACCCTGGGCCGCATCATCGCTTCACATCAGGACTACTACTTAGTGGTGTAAAAGTTTTGAAGGTTTTCACCTTCAAAAATGTCCAAGTAAAGTAACTTTCAATAATTCTAAACAGTAAAGAAAGAGAGTTTTGCCTTTAGTTTCTTAAAGCAAAGACTCACTTTCCTTACCTCCATTCAATATTTCTTTACTAAAATAACGACATTGTATGTAAACATGATAACTTCTTATTGAGCAATTATACCAGCACTAAATTGTCAATATAATGAGCAGATCGACACTCTTGCGCAGTGCAATGTGTCACTAACGACATTAGCTGTCGCCATTTCTTTGCCTATTATATCCACTTTCATCGTTTCATTGTTCTCTTCTAATATTTATTTAGGAAGGAAACTACATTGTTATTTGTGGGAACTTATGCAGTTATTTATATTCAGTTTGCATACATTATTTGAAGCTGATATCTGATATGATATCTTTGAACGTAACTGGCGCATTGTGGATGTACTTTATTCGTAGTGACACCTGTGGTTACACCTATGCCTAAAGATTCGGGGTTAACAGGCGTGATATTATGTTGTTGACGTGTTTTCTTATTTATACGAACTCTGACTTATAGAAATAAAATAGTTAACTTAACTATCCAAATAAAAAAACGAAAATTCATGTAGTTGGAATTCAATAAATTCGTCAATATGCGAATGTTTTAACTAAATAGTCACCAGTCCACAAACCATTACTAACATTCATAGCTTCTTCTTCTTTATCGTGTGGTTAGTGCCTAACCTGGTGTCAGAGTTTTTATGCCGCCCATGGGCCTCTGACTTGGCATTACATGTCGTCGAGAAATATCTCTCAGGCATGCAGTTTTCCTCACGATGTTTTCCTTAACCGAAGCGAGTGATAATTATACAATACGCACATGATTCCAAAAAATCAGAGGTCCAACAGCCACACCACTAGGCTATCACTGCTTCACATTCACAGTTGACATCGTATAACATTTTTTACTGTAAATAGTCTAAAAACAATTGCACAAAACAAAACAATCTATCTACATTTTGCTTCATTTCTGGGGTTGCTTTGTTCAGATGCATTAAGTAACGCTAAAATTAATTATGAATATTTATACCGAATTAACCGAGTTTTGGGCCATCGAAACATTAATGGACTACTTATAGAAACAATTAAGATAAACAAAGCAGCTGATGTGAGAAATCATCTTTTGGTAAGCGCCTTGTAATTTAAATAATTTAAATGTTTATTAAAATTCTCTATTGGTATTTAACTGACTTATTAAATCTAATGTATGCCACATAAAAAAAGACTTTCAGGAGTGGTAATTTCATTGTTTTTATAGGCAGCTTCAGTTTTCACTCTTTCAGCATTTAACAATAAATCACAACTTACGGTTTGCAGTACGGTCATCATTTTCACGCGTGTATCAGACGACACCAATCAACACAGTTCTGTTCAACACAACATAGTTTATTCACTGACACCGTAGTCCAATTCCTAAATCTTCGGTTAAGGGTTGGTAATATAAAGGCGGGTTTAATACGGCCGTGTGTTCGTTGTAGCCGTGGTGAAGTGAAGTTCAAGGCTAGGCTGAGTTAGGTTTATATACGGGGGTAGCGGACCGTGGAGTTGTGTATGTGTGAGTGTGCATCGGTGCAGTGGGTGCATGGACGGGAGTTGAGCTAGACGCACACTTGTTTAGAACGGTGGTGCTCAAAGTACGCCCTTTGATTTATGCGACGATTGTATGGTGATTTGATGGTGCTTGATCGAGAGTAAGGTTTCATATTTGTGAGTTTATTGTATTTTCCGTAGTAAGAAGTTTGGTAACTTAAGGTAAGAAAATTATTCTAAAACCACATACAGGGTGGCGCCGACAATAAATGAAAACACTGGTAATACTAGTTCATATGAATATTTTTAAACTAAGTCTAAAAAAAATCCTAGAATACAAGTTTAAAAAAAGTTCTTAACGAAATATGATAAAACTGTTAACGAAATACAACACCATTTATAAAAATTGGTTTACTAACGTTAGGTATAATTTGCACTAATTCGCGTCTGGAAATAACATTTGTGGAACGAATTTGGCAAAGGTTTTTGAAATAGCGAGTTGGCAACATGTGTTTAGTGTTTATACCGATGCGGAGGTCGCTAACCTGTCAGTGCTAGCCTATTAATCTACTTCATGTAGAAAATTCCGAATTTGTAAAATAATGTCCTATGACTAAACTACTGGATATATTCGAATTTTTGCACGCAGACTGGGAACGTCATGAGGCATACGCAGTTTAATTTATTGGCGGATTGTCGGCACCACCCTGTATTTAATAAACTAATACGTAATAACATAATATAAATCATAGTTTCGATATTTAGAAATGGTTGATAGCTAGAGCATTGGGTAAAATGCATATCTATTCAAATCAAAATCGTTTATATTAGTCACTTAATCAACTTTAAACATTGGAAAATACCTCAAAAGCCTTAGGCGTCACATAAGTGTGAACTATTACGAAACACATTCTTAAAAAAAAACAAGCCATAAGACTATTCGTTACAGATGTTACATCTGTCAGCCTATTTAAATAATTAAAACGTTGCGATAACACCATAATTTATTAATGACTTTATGCGGAAATATTGTTATTAATACTTGTCATGACATGATGACTTGTCTTGTCATGTTTAATTAAATTAACATCATGACAGTACCTTGCCAATACATCTATGAAAACATCATGTAGGTACGTTAGGAAAAATCTGCATTTATTTGGTAAAAGAGGCGACAGACCACTATAATACTAGAACCAGGGACCAACTAGTTCAGCCAGGTTTCAGGCTAGCTAACGTATACTCATCTTTCATGGGGTACTTTTTAAATGTTACAATAAAATATCTCCCCGCATTCTACAACTGAATGAGACGAAATTTAAATCTTGTATAAAACGCACACTATGTAGGCAAGCATACTATAAGTTGGGAGATTACATTGATGATAAAAATGCTTGGCTAAATGCTGGTAGGCTGCTGTCCACAACCATAGGGGCAAACTTATTGATTACCATGTGAAGTTATTGTGGAAGCTGCAGAAGATTGTAAACATATCTTTGCATTGTATTGATTCAATCTTTTAGTATTATATAATTGCAAAGCACATGTGTGAGTATTATGTACGATAAAGCTACCATTTACATCTTTTATTGACTTGAATTTTCCCTGGCGGTTGAGAGAATGTCATGCTCACTCAAATATCTCGCTGATGGTGGCGCGTGTGTCGGGTCATTTAGTTTCCTTTAAAATGGTTGGGTTGAATGATGGCTGATCCATGTGTCATGTTCGTGAACGGGCGCTGTCAGTAGGGACTGGCCATCTCGCAGCTGCCATGGATTATTGTATTTTTGAATAGTTGATTTTATCTTTTTAAGAGTAAAAAGATAAAATCAACTATTCAGATTCGATTCGATTCGATTTGGATTTCGTCCAGAGGGACGCTCTTACTCGCACGTCTTTCTACATCGTTCTCACATATATGTATAATCTCGACATGAATGATGTAACCAAAATTTTGTAACAACATATTGATTTAAAAGAGTGTCCATGGAGTTTCTTTCCCATTCCTCTCCATAGAGATCTACGCTTTCGAATGGCCAACTACATACTTTCACAAGTTATTATGCCCTGTGACTGGGACTGCAGCCTAGTTTTTTTTTTGTGTTTTGACATTCAAAAGTGCCTGTAATCGTCTAATTGAAATAAATGCTTTAGGAGTTTGAGTTTGAGTTCATGGCTGATGAAGGGTTAATCAGAAGCAAACGATATTTAAATAAGATTTGTAAACATATTAGTGTGAGCTATTGTATTTACATATCACTTAACCTAGTTTACTAAACGGTCAATATGGTAATAAGCCAATATCAATTAAAACTACATTTAACGGGTTTTAATTGTAACTGAATTATATTAACACATTATTTACTAAATAGACCTAAAATAATAATAAAATATGCATGTATCAAAATCAGAAAAGAATTAAAGAGCGTCAAAAATATTCTTCCGCATCACTGTCAATGGGGAAAGTGCCCAGAAGGCTGGCAATATTACCACATTGCTGATTCTTTGTCCAAAATAGAGGCCAGCCCTCTGGTCACGAGAAGAGTCCAAAAACCGTTTCCTGAAATACTAGGTGGGATACTAATACTAATAATGATTATATTAATTATGCCACAGTTAATAACGGCCTTGAAACCAGAAAATAATTGTTTCTCATTTTCTTCTTCTACGAGTTCTACCACGTGACGACGACGGTACTTTGATTTGAGTACTCCAGATGTCAGCTCTGACGCGTGACTGGAGCATACTCCTGAATAAAACCTTGAATCATTAAATCTCTACTGAATACTAATTCGGTACACATGTCAAATATCAAACGTCAATTTGACGACAGTTAGTCAAATTATAAAAACAGTGTTATTCTAGTGCCATGTTATTATGCTATGAGTCCCACCACGCATTCCACATATTAACAAAAAGAGAGAGTCACAAAAGAAGAGCGAGGAAACGATTCATAAGGAGTAAACTCCAGTAGTCTGAGTTATGAATTATGAAATCGTAATTAATTAAATTAGTACAAAACTTTGAGTAACACTGTACATCTTCGCGGAGCGTTAACATTTCCACGCCTAGGGCGCAACTAATCGTCTTAAAGGGTACCTTTAACGTTTGCTTATACGTTACGTAATTAGGACTTTTACAGCATACGATGGGTCTTGCTTGACATAGAACGTCGTACTCGCATTTGTAAAAAGTCCGGTTTACTTAAAAGGCTTACATACATAACATAACGCCTGCAATCCTCTTACGTCAGTTATGTTTAAGTCGCATTTAATAGGGAGCGAGCCTATTGACATCAACCGGGCACAAATCCAGACTCCGTGGCTGCCTGATTGAAAAATTCCTAATGGAAAAACCTGCTCGACCAGGGAATCGAACAAGGCAGTCAAAAAAGTAAAGGCTATTTATAATAGTGCAAAAAGTTAAATTTATTCATACTTAGGCAGTGTTATTTTTATATTGATTTGTTATTCCAGTATTTTAAAGAGTTGCTTTAATTGTAAAAGCTTCCCATTTAGTAAAAGAATCGTTTTACACCAACTAAAACTACTTATTCGTTATTATTGTACCGGGGTTTAAAAGATTGTAAAGGATTCAAAGACCTTTGCCAACATCTAACAGACTGTCTATCGATGAAAGACACGACTCGTCTATTAACTCTTTTTTTACAATACCTACAAAAATCATTTTATTGAATTTAATCTGATTAATTTGGTCCATAAATAGTTATAGAAGGAGAAGACATTTAGATAACACGACTCCCAACAAAATGTGAAGTCGCCGAAGCAGGGCAGCGCCCACTCGGAGACTATGCAGTTCACGTAGCATCTACTCAGCTCTTATAAAAACATTACGATTCACCTACACAGCCTCTACGAAGTTCTAACGTGTCCAGGCGGCGCAAACAGCGTCTACGCGACGTCAACGCCTAGGCCCACGCTAAATAAGCTCCTAGTGCGGGCACTACAATACTTAATCATCTAATATTCTGTATTGTATAGTCTGCAATCCCATGGTAACAGTTTGACTTTAGCGGAACCTTTATCAATCCCAGTAAGATATTTTTTCATAGTAGTACTTTTTATGAAATTCAAATGTTTTTATTGATATATGATTGACTGTACACAAAGCCAGAAGCACTAATAAATCATCATGTTCATCCCACCATAAAATTACAATCAATGAAATCGATTGGAATGGATGGACGAATTTTTTCACGCCCTTTAATGCTTTTCTTCTTTTATCTATGTTGATATTTGTATTATTATTTTAAGTTATATAAATAAACAAAAATGACATCCGAAAAAATCTCTTCAACTTCAACAAAAGTTGCTTTATGCAAATAAGTACCTGTGACTGTTCTACACTCTAAAAGTCTTCACCACCCCTCACACGTCGTGCAGTTTAAAGACACCCGTCAGGTTTCCTATCGAGCGCCATAACTTCCCAGTGTATAAGTTAACAAAGCTATCGGCGCATCTAGAAAGGGAAACTATTGTTTATTAGTCCGATTCGACGATATAATTCACACGTAGTATGCCATTGTAGCTTTAAAAGTATTCTATAGTTGTTTCCTTTCTTTTGACACGTTTGTTGCATTGTGTTTATGTTGGGAAGTGTCCTAAACATATTTTCCCATCGGCATGTTTCATTCGGAAGTATTTATTGAACTATGAAGCTGACTCGAAGCAATGACTACACATATTCGGTTTATTCTGATCGACAAACTTTGTAAGGCCAGGTCAGGTTCAGGTCGGCTCCGCACAATTCCAGTTAAACCGATCAGCTATTTCCCTAACTTTATCTACGTATACTCGATTTTGCCTGCCAGTTATAATCGAGCCGAGCCGAATGTAAATGTATCATCACCATCACTGACTTCACCCACTGTTGGGTATAGGCCTCTCTTTGCTTGTGCCAAACTCCACGTTCTTGTGCCAGCCTCATCCAAGATATTCCCGCGATGGCAACAATGTCGTCTGCCCATCTTGCCGCCGCGGACGACCAACTGTAACACTCCATAAATTCCCTGTATATGCCGAAATGTGGACTGGGCCCACGGCTGAAGAAACCGAAGTGTATCAATGGGGTATCAACTCTAACGTAATGGTGATTTGCTGTGCGTCGCGGGAATAACTGGATGTTGTAAGATAAGGAGAGGTTCTTTTGAAAAAAAAAATATAACACTTAAAAGGACCCGGAAACTGAACAAATTACATAGGATCATGTTCAGCGTTCACATTTGCGGCCACTACACCGTCGGGTTAGTCACTTACATCTCATTCCTTACAACCCAAAATCAAGCGCCTAATATCCAAAATATTTTTTAACACTTCTCAAAACGCAACAGCTTGCTTTATACCGCCCATAACGGTTAACACCGGACACAGCATCCATATCTACAAGATTACCTCTACAACACCTAATTATTACTGGTCGTGGAGAGCCAAGCTACTGCAAATTATCCTCAGGCCCAATTATCACTTACACTAACAACTACAGATAAAACTGTAACTAATAGGGTAGTACTCCAAGTGATTGAAAATTGCCAGTTTCCGCTAGATTTCCTTTTAAGCCTACGCCTTGGTTTGGTTTTGAGCGCCTGCGCAAACATGTAACTGTTTATGCCGCGATGCAGCGTTGCTGTGTTTTGGTTTGAAGGTAATATGGGCTGTTGGGACTACGGGCTCATAAAATGTTTCTCTCTTAGAATAACAAATTGATCAGAAACGATATGGTATAAGACTAATCTGAAATGTTTCTATTATTACAGATGTCCACAGGCAACAAAGAAGTGATTTTTTATTTATTTTTCCTTACACTAATTAACATTACAGTGTGATTAGTGATTACGTACGAAGATAAATGACGCAAATGTTTATCATTATACATTATGGTCGGATAGTTGATTAAGTGAGAGATCGCAAATCGTGACAAGTTACACTTACATACAATCATTATTTTACGTCCTGATTAATGCACTCGTAAGTTTTCAGAATCGAGAACAATAATAATTGTAGTCATCGATATCAATAAAGTTAACACCAGCAAAGACATTTTTTTTTATATTGAAACTTATCAGACTCGTATAGAGTAGACATATTTATCACCAGAATAAAATACATCCAATAAAAGGTTTACTGTACCTACGGTTCCGTCCGCCAGCTTTTACAACGGCGTTCACTCAATCTAATGATAGTTTATACCGTCCTTACCTTTTTCCTGATTCCTCATGGCAGGTTTAGTTTGTACCGGAAAACGCGGAAGTTGGAAGGGAAACGAGAGTGAAATGCGCACACCCAGTCACCCAACCCCCTGAGATAAGAATATTACAAACCTGACTTGTTTTATGGCCAGTTTTTCTGCCAACCTGCCAGTTGCAGTGGCAATTAGTAGGGTTTCCTGGTCAAGCTTCTTTATCCAATTATAGAATGTAACTTTGTGAACAAGAAAGTATCCGGTTGGTCGTTTATATCCTGGTCGGTGTAAGTTGGGAATTATTAAAGTATTTATTTATTTAAAGGAAGTGTCGTTTTTCCTAGATTTTTATGGTATGAACTTTGGTATTACAGGATGTGTGCACGTGACTACGTGATATGGCACTGGCTGAATCCACTAAAAGGTATTTAATAAGTTAATGGCATAAAGATTAAACACTAATTCCTATTTAGAAATAAAAAAGTGTCAGCTTGGACAAAGAGCGCGTCGGGATGTAAAACAAATAATGTTTTCGAAGAATAATACAGCGTGTATCAGAAAGGTATATTCATATTAAAGCTGTGGTACAGACCATCGGCCGAATCAACTCTCTCCATGGAAACAACATCGTTGTTGCGAAAAAACATAGGCTGCCCCATACAATACCTACTTTTCTTTTATCTTTTCTTTAAAAAAAAAACGTTACCTAACACTAGGAATTTCTCCTGTATCGTGGGAGCGTTTACAAACTTTTAAACTGATATACACAAATAGCCAGACCTGGAACAACTACCTATATGCAAATATTTGTCCCGTGGATATTGAATTCACAGCCCCAAAAGAGAAGATGTTGCATCCTTGACGCCTGATGTAAAGTAAGTAGGTAACATATTGGGCTGAAGACGACGCGGACGTTTCTTTGCTCCTGCGTAAATGCTCATATGATTTACATAATATAGCCTCAAAACTTAAAAGTCACTATTAAACATATTACAGGCACTTCTCAGTCAAGAACGGGCGTTAACCGCCTTTGCGTTAACGCCCGTTTCTCCTATATGATCTACGAGGTTTTGCAGACGGTTTCCATCAAATAAACTATTCGTCAGTCTAAGGGTGTGGCAACCCACCATTGATAAAAGTCACCAACGTTACGTCTTTATTTTCTTCAACGTTACTGATATTGATACTGTTAGTCTGCGTTATCCCACTGCTGGGCAAAGGCCTCCCCATGACTTCCAGATGTTTCGATCAAGGGCCAATGTGGACCACCGGTCGCTGGTCTTGTCTTCTTCAACGTTACACGTCTTTATTGTATTGTTTTATTCTGGAGTTACAGTTACTAGCACATTTACGTGTATGAAAAGTGCAAGCCAAAGCAACGGCCTTCTAAGAATGGCTTCTAAAAACAGATCTATCTACAGTAGAAAAAACTTACAAATCATTGTCTGCTGACGTCTGAAAATTGCAGCGTAGTTTGATAAATAACTTATAAATTAATCTTCAGCCAGACTTTTTGTTCGTGACAACAAAAATTACAGCACATCTATAGGTAGTAATATTATAAAGAGGTAAAGGTTGTATGTTTGTCAGTTTGGATGTAGAGGGTTATCTTCGGGATTACTGATCCAATTTCGAAAATTCTTTCACAATGGAAAGCTACATTATACCCAAGTATCATATGCTATATTTAAAACGTTCCCGTGGGATAATTTCCGCCATAACACGAGCGAAGCTGCAGCCAAAAGCTAATTTTTGAAAGCTAATCTCAGAAACCACCCAATCGATTTTAATGAAATTTTGTAAATGTGTATGGCTGGTTAAGAGCTTGAAAGATATGATAGTTTTGGCTTCGCTAGGTGGCGCCATGCGAAGCAGGGGCAGGACGCTAGTATCTTATAAATTAATCTCAGCCAGATTTTATGTTCGTGATAAAGAAAATTACCGTGCGTATAATAAAGCGATATTTATTTATTGTATCATTACTGGCTTAGACACGGGGATCTCACACGAGCGCTCAATGGGTCGTGATTTATGGACGTGAATCCTGTTTATATTATAAGTGTGAAAGTTTATATATTCGGATATTGATAACTCAATCCCGCAAAAAATACTGAACGGATTTAGATGAAAATTTGGCACACAAATAGTTTATACCCTGGATTAATACTGGGGATACTTTTACCTGCCTTGTTGTTCGAGTGGTCGCAAGCGCGACAGTTGAGCATGATCCTGGGTTCGATTCCCAGGTCGGGCAAAGTGTTATTGGGTCCGTCGCCGGAATTTAGGCTGGCATACTTTTACATACTGGCGAAATGTGTGTTTACTACTAGCTACACCTCTGCCTAACCTGCCGGGGATTAATGTATTGTACTTTTACCCCAATTCTGAACGCAGGTGAAGTCGCCCGCAGAAGTTAGTATTTAATAATAATTCTCTCATCACCCGTTAGACCAAATGCGACTCGCACGAGCGCTCAATAGGTCGTGAAATATGGGCATGAGTAATGATCAATAATTTTAATAGCTGTCATTCTGCAGATGCCTTTGCTACTGGTTAATTTTACATCAAATTGTTAAGTTTCGTGTTTTCTGTTTTATTTTTACTTTTGCACATAATTTTAACAACTTGCTTAAGAATAGACATTTTAGTTACATATTTTTAATCAGTCAAGTTAGAAACACCACCCTGCGTTCCATAGCTCAGGTTGCGGATGTCGGAGAAAAAACAGCCAAGCTAAAGTGGGTGTGGGCTGGCCACGTAGCGCGAATGCACCCGGAGAGGTGGGCGAAGATCGTCACTCACTGGACGCCTGACGGAGGACATCGCCGTCGAGGTAGACCGCGGCGAAGGTGGTGTGACGATCTGATCTTGTTTGCGGGGCGAACATGGCCAGATATCGCACAAGACAGAGAGGTTCGGAAGGAGAAAGGGGAGGCCTTTGCCCAGCAGTGGGACACATGAAAGGATAACAAAAAAAAATAAGTAAGGTCATCTACCAGGATCAAATGGGATTGGGTGGGTCACGTGAGCCGCATGCATGATCTCGACACGATGGGTGCCTGAGAATGGACGGCGCCGCCGAGGCCGGCCTAGAAAGAGATGGCGACATGATCAACAAGGATATGGGGGAGGACTTTGCTCAGCAGTGGACATACAAGGCTCATAAAACAATAAAGGTCATTATTTGTCTCATTCATTAGGCATCTCATAATTTTCTGTACGTGTATTCTGTGTTTAAACAATATTACTGTCTTCGAAAAATGTATTCCAATGTTTCCTGGTATCCTTTCTTCTTACCTAAAAATGATTTATTCTCCTTCCCCTATCATAAACATTTAATTACTTGTGTAGGTCGGCAGAGCAAAACGTCATTTCCTTAAAATCACTGTTGGTTGCCGTCTAAATATTTCCTTTGCTACATTATCATCTTTCTCATTTAATAAAAGATTATCGAAGAAGATTTGGAGCCATGTGTTCTGTTATGTTGTTGTTCTTCACCTTCATTTGCTACAACTAAGAAGCTAGAAGGTTCATATTCATCGTACTATCTAGATTTCATTTTTTTGTGATTTTGATCAATTTCGGATGTCAAATATTCTCAATTCCTTATTACTCGTCTGAGGGTAATAACGAATTGACAATGGCTGGTAAGTTTTTAGGGGTCCAATATCAAACACAGGCAAAGGCATAGTTTATTTAACTATTTAATTTATTACACACTAAGTATATACCTATCCCAAATTATTGCACATCAAATTAGGAAGAACACACAACAACAAATTTAGTAATAAATAATTCAAAGCATTGTTTTACAATATTGCATTCACACTTAAACTTATTTAGTTATAATCTTAACTATAGCCTCTTCTTATACATTCTGTGTGTATTAACATTTTTGTGCTTCATAAAAACACAAACAATCTTGCATATTTATCTAGTCAGACATTAAATATACTGTAGATGGTATGATTTAATGTCTAAATAACAGCAAGCTCTGTATTCAGATTATCATCTTACATATCATCAAAGGCAATGATCTTGTAAAATATCATTCATATCATATTGGAAGAAAAACCCCCTTTCTTCTTTCAAGTGTCGCCATTAATCTCTTCTGCAAAATCAACAAACAAATTGAGTCTTGATTTTGTACTATACTCGATGTATTTATTTCGAATGTTAATAGGTTCCTATATTTACATTACCTATATCATTCTTAACTATTCACATAAATTGTGATCTATTAATATTTACTTATGATAACCTTTTTGTTTCGTTTCTTTCATTCTTGTTCTTAGAGAACGCTGATGGGCTTGAGTTTTGCTTGTTTTCCGATTTGACCATACGTTTGGGATGTGAGTGGTAATTTCTGGGGTAAGATGGCGGCTTCTGTTTACCAATTGGTGGCACGTAACGGTATGGAAGTGTGTACTCCGCTTCAGGGTTGTAGTCCTGATGAATCATCGACTGGCTGTAAGATGAGGTCATCGGATGGGAATTCACATATGTCACCTTCTCTGTAGACGGATTATGAAGGAAGGTCTGGGGCACCATGACTCTGTATGGCATCTGATACTTTGGATGAGGACTAGGGGTGACGTAGCTTACAGATTGAATCATCCCAGACTTCTGTTTGCCTGTCTTGTAATGTGTAGGTAAAACGGTCGCAATGGTATGGTCCTTGCTTGGATAGTTCTCTGAAAGGATTAGCCCGTGAGCATCTGCCTGTAGCGGCTGCTTCTGCTGCTGTTGCTGCTGCTGTTGCTGGTACACATAGTTTTGCTGTTCACCTGAATCTGATTGAGATAAATGACTTGATTGTGCGCTTTGAGACGAATAGCCAGAATCACCTTGTTGATCGTGTACAGCTTGAGTGTAATAAGATTCATGAGAAACTTGGGACACCACAGATTCCTTTTCACCTTCATAAGACGGTGCGGGTGACCCTGCTGTTTCGTATCCCGCCGAAACTGATTGCGAAAGTTGTTCTTGGGGTGTTCCGTATTCGGGAGCTACAGTGTTAGTGTGTTCGTACTCTGCCTCTGCATGAGGAGCAGGAGTAGCATACTCAGGAGCAGGAGACCCATATTGTGGGGCAGGAGACCCATATTGTGGGGCAGGCGAAGCGTATTCAGAACCTGGAGTACCGTATTCAACGCCAGGAGTGACTGCAGATTCATATCCAGCACTGACCTGCGCAGGCACTTGATATTGATACTGAGGATTGGTATCATGAACACCACCTCCTTGCTCCTGGGAAGATTGCTGAACCTCTTGTGATGACACATGTTCTCCTTCTTGTTGGTATTGAGCTGCAGGCATGTAAAACTTCTGTGACGACACGCCCGACTGGCCGAGCGCCCGTGGCTGGTATTGGTATTGGTACTCGTACTTCAGCGGCAGTGCAGGTTGTTTGTAAAGAGAGTAACCTTTAGGCATTGTCATGTAGTGGTGACGAACATAGCTGGCTGGGTATCTGGCCATGACAGGTTGAACTGCCGAGTATTGTACTCCAGCTGAAAGGTGAGCTTGGGTGTACGTTGGTTGAACATACGGATGAGCATAATGCTGAGGCTCATACTGAGACACAGAGGATGCGCCATGACCATGGCCCTCTTGACTAAAACTCTCATACCCTTGGTTCTCTTGGCTAGCACTAGGATATGCCATTACCTGAGGAGCAAACTTATAACCGGCTTTCTTAAAGTACTGGTTCACTAACTGTTGTAAGTTCAAATGATTTAAGTAATTGGACAATGGGTAGTTCTGCGGTAAATTAGCATACAATTCAGCTGATGGGTTAGTCAGAGATGAACTAGGTATTCTCAATACTAGCACTGGAACAACCTTCTGTTCTAAATGAGAACCAGGTGTGCGCAAATGATCCTGGGTCAATCCAACATTTTGGTACTCTGGGTTTTTGATTAGCTGGGTAGGATCGACTAAATAATCTGGCATTACTGTCGGGAACTGTCCACTCAAGCCTGAAAATTGTTCACCGTTGTATGTGGTGTATAAAGTTGATGGATGCGATGAGTACGAGTTACTACTATGTTCGGCTGAGGAGTAAGAGGTAGGCTGCGGCGCTGGTGTCGTAAACTCGATCGCTGGCTTCTCGTAGTGATAAGCAGGTTTCTCCTGTTTCACAGGTACCAGTTCAAAAGCTTGTGATGGTTGGATTTCAACGCTGGTCTTAACATGCTTTCCATCGTAAGGACGCAAAGAGAGAGTGTCTGCGGGAATATCTTCCTGCGAGTAAGGATATACCATGAATTTTCCCTTTTCTTGCGCAGGTTTTCCGAAATAAGAGTAAGTGTATCCGTTGTTTGTTTTGTATCCATAACCAAGGTTGGCGTCAATGGTACGCTTCCCTTTTGATTTCGTGTCAGTGTCGTTGACTATTTCAATGGCTATAACAGCTGGGAAATGTGGATTTGCTGCTTGTGGTGCTTTAGATTTAGTTTCACTAGCATTGTTCTTTTCTTCTTTTGTAGCATCGGTTTTAATTCCATACTTTTCTTCCACTTCTCTGAGGAATTTCTTCTCATCTGCTGTCAGTGTTGTATTTGATTGTTTGTCTTTGTCTTTTACTTCTGTTTTGTATTTCTTTGGATCTGGATCGGCCCATGTTGTTGCTAGCGCCACACAAAACAGCATCTGAAATTGATATAAAGAATGGTTAATTTCATACAAATAGTATGTTTTTGCAAAATTATCAGTCATAAAGCCTGGAATTATGGATCCCAGAGAAATCATGTCGGAATTTTAGCCGCAATATATTATATGTTTTCGGTGATAGAGGACATCGTGAGGAAACCAGCACGCCTGAGAGATATTTCTTGACGGCATGTAAAAGCCAAGTCAGAGGCCCATGAGTGGCATAAAAACTCTGACGCCAGGTTAGGCACTAACCACACGATAAAGAAAAAAGAAGCCACAAAATATAATATTCTACGCATAGTTACAAAAACGTTCCAACTCGACCATAAATCACTTCTTGATTATCGACTGACTTATCATCATCAATAGTAATAAACCTACCGACCTACTGCCGAACATAAAAAGTACAGCATTGTGTACGCTTTGTTGTTTTATCTCCTCGTAGTTATACTACGCAACTTTATTTTTTTATTTTGCGAACTTATTTATGTTCTCGTCCCTTCGCACTTTCTACGAAATGCTAATGTGATAACGTCACCACCAAAAAGGTGCATGTACACACCTGGTCCGTTAACCACTTCTAAATTAGGCAGTGTTCTTAACTGCCATCAAACAATGAAGTTAGTCTCGATAGCATGTGGACTAGTAGTGTCCGTCTGTATAACGTCCCATTAACTGATTGCGTGTTTGTCTCATCGTTCACTCTCTAAGCGAACTCTGCAATTAGGTAACATAACATTATCTTTATTTCTTAGTATTCCAACATTGAGTCGATCTTGTGAAATTTAACATATGTTACGAGGCAATGACACCAGATGATCACTTCATATAATGCACACATCCGGATACAAATTGATGCACATATCTCAGTTTAGATTTATTGTAATTTCTCCATTTGTGACGCACACACTTTCCATTAATTAAATACTATAATTATGATAATTTTGACATTTTGTTTTATCCGATCATTAAGCTGTTCGTAAAAGAATGAGTAGGGTGTTATGTGGATGCGCGTTATCGTTCCTTATGATTTGTCGCTTACGCAACAGTGATTTTCTCGCGGAGCGCGCGACCCGTCGCGCCTGCGACTTTCCACGACCTCAGGTTCTCGATGGTTACCTCGCTGATTAATTAACGGCATGTTCGCATTATGTGGAGGTTGTAACTATGAACTTACGTAACAGTCGTACGCTCACCGGTGACTGGTCTGCAAAATTTATACGCGACCGCAGTTGATCGTAATATTGTCGGCTAATTGGCTGCAGAGTCTCTTGAAGAATAAATGAATAAACGTTCCTACTGAAGATGCATGCTTTTAATATTTATAGCTGCAATATCCGCATAGAGAGTGTGTTTTATGTTTTATCTAAATGTAGACATAATTACGTATATCACCTCGCGGTGCTAAATAGCAATGATCTTGATGTGTTCGTGCAGTAAGCGATGCAATACGAGATGAAAGTAATCGTCGGGGGCTGATATAAATGTTCGGAGAAAGTCTACAGACCAACGTCCAGCGTTCAGTATTGCAACACCGAATAACAATACGTTTCCTAGTAACGAACTCCTGCCAACTTTAGATAACTGTAATTTAAAGTGTGTTTTATACTCGTGACTCCTTAGTTTTGTTGTCTTGGCAGTGTTTCCGAGAAATATAAGGTAAATAGATTAAATAGTTGTGTTAATGTTGTTGACAGTAATATTGTTAATGAAAACGGATAAAATGAGGCGTGAAATCAGTTACACGAAACCGTCAATATTTATGTTTGCCCGTTGTAAAAAAAATTGATCGAAATAAATGAACTTACATATTTATAACTGAATGTAAAAGTAGAATGCCTATACGCTATAAATATGTTGTTGGTGTTTGTTGAAAAAACAACGACTTTAATTAAGCAAAAAGAAATGATTAAACCTTCATGAGAACCTAAGAACTTGACACATGACACATTGTCACTGCTGCATGAACTATTTAAGTACACATTGGTAGCCATTAGGTACACCACTTAAGGAACCACAAAGGACCTAAGCCACACTCCGAAATGGAGGTGAACAGGACAATTACAGTCAGTTAGAGTCAGTAAGTCGGAGCAAAGTCCTCACTGAATGATTGTTGAGAGTTAGAAGGAGTGTTGGCAGACTTGAAGCAGGTAGGGATGAAGTTAAGAACTTCGTGGGAAACTGGTTCAGCTTCAAACTCGCGCAGACCAGGGCAGCATAGCACAAAAGCAACGAGGGTGGCCTATACTTAGCAGTATAGCATGATGAAAATGATGCTGACCCTATATATAGGAATTTAAATAAGACTTCTATGAAACAAAAAGCAGTCTCCACACCACACACCTCAAGATGATATCAATGCTGAACGCGTGCGCAATCACGATGACAGTTACATTATTATTCAACAAATACGTTCAGGTCACACACCGTCTGCATTTGCACATTTCTCCACTTGTGCTTTTACAGTTATTTTGTTCAGATGGCCTGATGGACCCGGCAGTGGTATTCTTACGTAATATCTATATTTGCAAGCTTTAATCACTTTTAATTGATATATGGCAGGTAAAAGTTACTGAAAAGGTGGACTTGATGAAAATAATGAATGAAACCGGTATTTCTTTAAAAAGCTTTGTTTGTTTTTTTCAATTATGTCAGATAACCGGTTGATCAGGTGGCGTAATTGACGAGTTCGATAGTCGACAAAATGTTAACTTACGAGTTTTTCAAGTTGATCACTGTGCACTTTTTGGTTCCATAACTGTATGAAATAAGTCCACCTGTTGTAATACTACTTTACTACATGTACTGTGACTTTTATATTCGTTAAGGTACCTAATGAACATCATCCAACCGCTGTTTTGTGGTCAGTTACCTTACGTTATGTAGTTCTAAACCGCCTTAAATGGTAATCATATTTGTGTGAAGTGGGTGAAGAAGGAAATGAGACAAACCGCTTAAAAATGTCTCCCTACTCTAGTGGTTATAAACCAAATATAGTCTATTTGAAACACAGCAGTATTTACATAGTGTCAGGTATTATATTCTTTTACTAAGTGAGAAAATAAATTAAGGATTATTTCTGCCAAAATGCCATTACTATGCCAAAAAAATATCAAAAGCTAGACTGAGAAATCGGATCGTTGACCGCACTAATGCATAGCTAAATTATGCAACTATTAATTTTCTAAAAAAAGAATACCATTTAAATGAGCAATAAAATATGCGTAATCATAAATTAAGACCGATTTCTGGTGCATTACCGGCGCTTGGTGCCATTAAATAAAAATAAAACTATTTGTCGACAGAATGTATCATCGATTACACAACAGACTACTAAGATATAACTTAACGCAGAAAATATGCGCATAATCTCACTCGTTCCGTAAAAAAACGGAAATAATTACGTACGTCCGTCCGTTTGCGCCTACCGCATGTTATGTTTTGGCGAATAATTTATGCATGGAATATCTACGTATCTGTAGACCGTATGGTCAGAGACTTCATTTTCAGGAAGGGCCTACGCCCAATATTTTACGTTCAGGGAAATAAATGTTTAAGCAAACTGACGCCTTACATCAATTTGCCGCGTTACAGAAATTTCATACAACTGTCAAAGAATGACAGTAACCCCCGTATCTATGAACAAGTCAAAGTGTTTACTTGAGTAAATGTCATATTTTAAGATACGATTTCTAATAAGTAGTTTAGTAATTGGTTGAAGTTAGAACTATAAAAAGTTAGAATTCTTAGCTTTGCTTGCTTTGCATAATTTTTTTTTAATGCTATTGCAGAAAAAAATTTGCAAAATTACTTTAACTTGACTATTGATACGAGTGTAAGTTGTGACGTGATTATACAGACTGTTTAAGTTGGTAGTCATTTGGATTAACGATTAATTTCCCTGATTTTCCATAACTTGATAAGAATGTGTTCATGATTACATAAAGTAGGTATACATAAATATACTCGGTGGACGGAACATCGACGCACAAACGGTTACCTTCAATTCGGCACATGAATCTAGACCTCCCAGGACAAATTTGTCAGTTCTTTAAAAATAATTAACTGTTCCATACATTTTACCGTGTAGGTATTGCATTTTGCATTAAACAGCCCAAAGCAGTTTTTGTAAACTTTCAACTTTCCTGGGAATAAATCATCACTGTCAGTCATTAAACGTCTTTGCAGTTATGCCTATAGTATTAAACTTACGACACAATCTGTCGTGCAAAACATCATAAAATGAAAAATAATAGATAAGTAATTAATTACCATCTTCAGTAGGTACAATATAAAGATCTAATCAACATAGTAACAGAAAGCTCTATCATAAGATATTACGATAGCTTAGCTTTTATGTCACTTAGTAGGTTCAGCGATCAATCACTTGTATCATAATATTGATCTTCTAAATGACTATTATTATCCAATTAATTACTAAGATTGATCCGTCTTTTATGCGTTATGTCACAAGACTCATTAAGTGTTGAGCAATCTCAGCTTTTAATTACGTTGCCAACGAAAGTATATTCTATTGGGGCAGTAAAGGCTTCAGTTGCTTCATTGGTGTAGTATGAGGTATTCTTGATTCATATCTTCACATAAACTATGTTAGTTAAGTACACTAACACAGAATCGAACCTATCCTTCTGTCATCAAATCGTACAATTAAAAGTTCATACCTATCGTATTTGAAGATTTATATCGAAATGATTAGTTTACTCATTTCGTATTTCTACTTAATTTTGTAACGACAATTATGTTTTCATATTATAAAATTATTAATTTGAATCACTACATATTACAAAACAAAGTCGCTTCCCGCTGTCTGTCTGTCCCTATGTATGCTTAGATCTTTAAAACTGCGCAACGGATTTTGATGCGGCGTTTTTTTTTAATAGATAGAGTGATTCAAAAGGAAGGTTTATATGTATAATACATGCATATTATAGTAGAGAAAACATTAGTATCTACATTGCTACCGTGCGAAGACGGGGCGGGTCGCTAGTAATATTATAAATTAAATAATATAATCAATCAACAAAGTACCAGTTACAACTAAGAACATACCTCACCTACGAGTAGTTTGTACCTTATTATAAAATTATTTTTTCGTTTTGTAAAATATCACTTGATAATTATGAAATGTATTGCATTGTATGTAATGTACCTAATTTATTTGTTTTGGAGCACGGGGTGCATGTTTGAAACTTTTAATTTAATCTTATTCCAACCCTAGTACAACGTGTACAACTGATTTGATTTGACCTACAACCACAAGTTTCCTCTTATATATAGAACTTAGTATTTAAAATATGAGAAAATGAGAAACGTCACGTATAACATCAGTATTTCATAACACCAACTTTTATGTAAAGAGTCTGCCATATTATTGAATCTACCTATAAAGACCAGTAAGTTACTATAGTAAAAGCTTCAAGTTGCTGTACATAACATGAACAATATGCAATCATGTTTTACTGACATTTATAGCATAATTAAATATCGTCTTGCACATAAAGTGCATTGTCGATGTTTTCAATACTTTTTCAATTTAAGACGTCAAAGAGAGACCATCGTTACCTTGTCTTCTTTATGTAATAAATAAATTTGATGAACCGTAAATAGAGAAGCAATCAAAGTAAAATGTGAGCGTTTCATCCTACTTTCAGTATATAAGAATGAACTTTTACTTATTTTATAGATATACTTCTGTCTTATACTTACTTCATAGCAGTAATATCATGTAAAGTTTAAAGCTTTTATGTAAACTTAACGTAGTTCGATTCACGATAGAAAATTATGACTTGATTATAAAGGATGGTTCCACAAACCTTCTTATTCAATAGATATGTGTTTTACTCTTAACATATCAAGAACATGGCAATAGGCTCGCCCTCTATAACATGGGAACTCAAAACATAACTGCCGAAATGTGGATGTACTATTAGGTACACCTCTGCATAACCATTCGATCATTTATTACAGGCGTGACGATATGTTAATATTAATATCAAGAACATTATTAAGCCTCAGTCTGCAATCTTCATATAATTAGCAGAAACAGAAAGATAATTACATTTGGTGTTAAACGCCTATCGTGGTTTGTAGTGTAAGCGGGCCCTTGTGTATAGTCACCGCGGATCTAACTTTTTGACACTCTTTCCTAATTATTGTTTTAGACTAAATTATGCGTCCAAATTTACTATCTTTCTTAAAAAAACCACGTTTTGTAACATTTATAAATAAATATTGGAGTTTTATTACACTCTAATTGTATCGTTGGTCTATCGTTACTGTTGAGCACATGAACCCGGGTTTGATCTCTGGTCGGTGTTATTGGGCTTTCCTGTGCCTTGATTGGTGGTTGATAGCTAGGCTTCTAGATCGTGGGGCTTACAATTTTGGCGATTTTTCGGGTGTACTGCTAAAGGTACATCAGCCCGACCCTTTGAGTAATAAAGGTACGCTTCTGGCTATGTAACGTACTTACGTAAGAATATTGGGTCGGTTATCGGTGGTGACCCATCGATAACCGCCCCAATATACTGGGTATGGTAACTCATGGGTTCGAACCTATGCAGGTGCTTTAGTTGGCTTTACTTCCCCATTGCTCTCAAACCGTAATGGAAATCCTAAAAATTCGAAGACATGTGAAATTCACCAAACCATACTGGAACTGCGTGGCGAATTAAAGCCCACTCCCTCACGTAGAGGAGGCCTGTGTCCCAGCTGGGTTTATAGGCTAAATTATGCTCATGCTAAACGAATTATGACACAATTCCATAGATACGTAAGTTCAATTTCCTAGTTAAGTCAACGATCAATAGGTGACTATTGGTCATTGGTAAATTGTCATGTCATGACCTAGTAGGGTAATGTTATTGTAGCCTTGTGCTACAATAACATTAATATTCTAGCGTGTGATGTCAAAGGCATTCCAAAAATAATATTAATAGCGTTTCTAGAAGAGCTTCTTGAGAAGCTCTTCAAAATTAAGATCTGAACCCCGATTTGATAGCAAAATATAATAATAATGTAAACAAAACAAATGCTGTCTCTCTGATACGGAATTAGTATTCCGCTAATTAATAGTTATGAATATAAACTAATTTTCTCTGGTGACGAAAGTGCATTTAAATAAGGCAAATATTCATACAGGTTTGAATGATATAAAGACGTAAACATGAGTTTATTTACATACTTTAGGTACTTATGCATCTCAAAAATCGAAAGTTCCGATTATGTTAATGAGCTGAATGAAAATATTGAGAAAGATGCATCTTGCTACGAGCAGTTTGTTGATTTAAAACTAAGAAATAAGTAATAAGTTAGAGATCCACATTGATTTCCATTATCTTCAGTCTTTAACCTTTCGAAATTTTTATTTAAATTTTCTTGGGAAAGGAGCTAAATAGGTCCAAGATCAATTGTTTTGAAATAAACACAAACTCTATGTTATGCAACTTGATAAGCTGATTGTACTTGTAACAAGTAACTAAAAGTTCAAATGTCAACATTTTACAAAAACACGACAAATGCGCACAATTACTAATTGCAACACTCTTGGAGATTACCAGCACTATTGAGAAACAAACTTGAACTTTAAACCAATTGCGGAAAACTCTCATTACACTTATATAATACAAAAGTATTTACCAGTAAATATAACCGCATGTTGACGTCACCGCGCCGCACTTTCTGTCAAAAGAAAACAGACTTATCAGATCACAGCACTAAGACACATCACATCACTGTCATCACGTTATCACAACACTGTGTATACCTGTGTGTTGTCCGGAGTGGGTATATGGAGCGAGCGGGTACATGTAAAGCAATGGTTCAGCGAAACATAGCGTTACGTTCTTTTATACCTCGGAAACATTCCCACGAGATGCGCAAGAGTCTCCGCTTGACCGAAAGCGCTCACTCCGGTACAGCGCCGTGTGTGAAGTCCGCGCGACCAATAAGATTGCGTGCTTTCACTGACCGACGAGATAAACTTCTTTTGCATTGATTTTTTGCAATACTTTCACGGTGCACCTGTGCTTCGGTTATTTGCCTTATAATTAGAAAAAGCTATTAGCTATTACTAGGTACTTTAAAAACCTACAATGACCTAAAAAGTTTCAGAAATTGTATTTTGATTCCTTTCTTATTTTAACTTTGGTAATCACGAAGTTATGTTTGTAACTTTAACCTTTTCTTTATGCCAAAGCCACGCGTATTTCCTATTCAATGATCCACATTTATTCCAGGTGAATTTATTATTTGCTAGCATAGATGCCTAGTCTCCTAATAAAGTAAAAACAAAAATATAGCCTAGTCTAAAGACTAGGCTATAGTTATGTTCAGCGTTCAAAATTAGACAATAACTAATTTTGACAGATTCTTAACTGATGCCAAGTTCAGCCAGGAGTTGAGCGCTGAACATACATATCATCAATGGTGAAACTGCATGACATGATTAATGTTTGTAAGGTAGGATATTGTGAAGCCTACTGACATTATTATCTTGCTAAGTAGTAGGTACAAGATTTCATCACTGCAATAATCATCGATAAAAATCAGTAGTTCATCAAACAAAAGCTTTTTCATCAACGTGCCAAGATCAATACCCGTCATGGGTCAAAGGTGATACACTTCAACCAACTTATCTGTTCAGGCGGTAAAGCACGGAACTAATATTAATGTACCAAGCTGGACGTATCAATGCATTCTTTCTTGACAAGCAGCGCCACCATGAACTGGACACTTGAAGTGGTCGTACAGTAACACCCGTGTCTATAAACAAGTCAAAAGGTTTGCTTGAGTAAATGTCATTTTTTTAGATACGATTTTTATTATGTAATTTAGTAATTGCTTGAAGTTAGAACTGTAAAAAGTTAGAATTCTTAGCTTTGCTTTCTTTGACGGTTCTTACTTCGTTTAAACTCATGTCTTTGCATAAAAAATTTTGCACAAGTAATTACTTAAGCTCAAGTAATTACTATCTTTCTTTATCGTGTTGTTAGTGCCTAACCTGGTGTCAGAGTTTTTATGCCGCCCATGGGCCTCTGACTTGGCTTTACATACCGTCGAGAAATATCTCTATATCTCTCTATATCTATATGTTATAATAATTACTATAACTTGACTATAGATATGGGTGTAAGTGTTGACCTGTGACACCCTTGCAAATGTTACAACATGCAACCTGTCAAATACAGTTAACCGTATTGTAACATAGAACCTCTTCGACGATCACTAGTGAAAAAGTTTTAACTTAACAAGGTCAGTGTAGAAATTGATCAGTCAGTCAACTAGATAATGGAATTAGACAAAATTAAAATACAATGCATACAACTTATCTGGTCGTTCACTCTTGGCAGAGTGGTCGTGGTCATGGGGGTCGCCCACAACTGCGGTCGCTGCCTTCAAGATTCTTTTCCACCGGTCTCTATCAGCCGCATGGCGAGAACATTCTGACAGAGGGATCTTGACAACTGGACAACTTATCTAATCAAATAAATTGATTAGGCTAAAGGTTTTGTACTGCCGAAGGGTTACAGGGGAGCTAATCATCACCCCCTGCGACGATACTGGAGCTTATCCACAAATACCTTGAACACCTTGCAGTTTTAGCCAGTATGAGCACTGTAACCGTTCAACACGCCTCCACGGAGGATTTCCATGAGGATTGAAGAAAATAGAAATATAACGGTATACGGTCACCAACTGAAAATAACTTAAAATACGAATAAATGGAAGTAGTAAAGAAAGAAGAACATAAAACTTTTCTGCAAAAAAATAACCGACTTCAAAAAAAAACAAAAATATTTTTTTGCAAAAAAGTTTTTATTTAACCCTTTTTAGCTATCGTATCACACACAAATCCAATATCAAGTATCAATTTTGCAATTTCTTTTACTTGGATGACATATTTTTTTCCAGCTACTTTGATTTAAAACCTAACTACTGAACTGATTTTGATGAAATTTCTATGTGACCAATCGGGATGTATATCCTTTCAGATAAAAGAAGAATTTTTCAAATCGCTTCATAAATGACGAAGATATGAGGTAACAAACACAAAAAAAATACAATCGAATTGAGAACCTCCTCGTTTTTTTGAAATCGGTTAACAACACTTAAACCTTTTAATCTTAACTCAAACAAAAAAAAAATCCAAAGAAATCAAACGACGCACCCATCTTTAGTGAACGAACAACAGGTGGTAGCGCTTTCGATTTATTTGCATACAGCCGACTGTTAGGCTGAACTGGCGGCGTAGTATGTATTAGCCAAAACTTTGGTTTATCTGCTATGATGACATAGAAGAACCAACGGTTTAGTGTACCTACCTTAAACAAAACAGTACTAAGTTACCGATAAACCAATTCTATTCCCTGTCCGTCCAGAAGTTGCCTGAGATGAGATAAGACCGCCCCGCTGGACCCTTATAATTCATCATCTGCCGATGACCCTAGCAAAGTTGGAAAAAGGCTTGTTACCAACTTTGTTGGGGTCGGCTCCCAGTCTAACCGGATGCAGCTGAATACCAGTATTTTACATAGAGCGAGTGCCTATCTGACCTCCACAACCCAGTTAGTACTGGGTAATATTACTATAACCCTTGGTAAGACAGGCTGTGAGAGTATCGGGCCACTGACTAACTGTAACGACTGTCAAAGATCTACAATTGAAAGCCGTGACCAATGGGCTTAATGGGCTTTCCGAGGCACCGAAGAAACTGGGTAGGTAATGGATGGTTACCCATCCACGGACCAACCCAGGCCAGCGTGGCTTAACCTGACGATCGTTCCGAGCGGCTGTTATTATTTAGCCACGAGCTCTTTCGCGAGCTCTCAATAGTATCTATAAGTAAAAACTTTTTTGCAAAAAAATAAAACCATGAAAAATAACTTTAGCTTCAGAAGTCGGTGGCAAAAACTGTATCAATAAAACAAATGTCACCGACTTCTGAAGCTTTTTATTTTTATTTATTTATTTAAACTTCATGTACAATAGTGGTACATAGGCGGACTTAATGCCACAAGGCATTCTCTTTTTATTTATTTTTCCATTTTTAGTTGTAATATCCTATACAAATATTTACCATGCATTTATTTTACATTGATAAGAATAATGTAATGGTAGGTAATAGGCAAGGCTTATCCCCAATACAATGGAACTTAGCATCCTAACTGTCGTTTGGGTGTACAAATGACAGCCGGGACCAAGGACCTATCGTGTTTTCCGAAGCACGGAGGAAACTCGGTATGTATTAAATAAATCGGTGGCTCGGTGGCTGTTATTATATAGCCACCAGCTCTAATTATTACGGTCTTGGAAAGAGCTTTGGTCTACATTAAAGTGTAGAAGTATAGATTGCCTAGATTGTTAGTTATTATAAGCTTCTACAGTAAATAACATGAAATAATTGATAAATGATTCGCTTTACCATAACGAATGATTGAAAGTAAACCTGCCATAGATGTCAATGATCTGAAAAGATTTTGAAAGTGTAAATGATACTTTCAAACACAACGAAAAAACATTAAATGCTGAATGTATTTTCAAATTCATATTTCGTCTTAAGAATGTATATTTTGAAAAAAAATTGGTGTTTTTTTCCGGTGCCTTGACTAACATCGGGATCTCGGGATTCTGAATTGAACTCGGTACTACAGCAAGGCTACCGCCTAACGTTCGCATGGTTAAAATTACTTCACCATAATTTTGTAGTTCATAATTCGGCAGTTAATGTAGTTATATCTCTTGTTCATTACTCAGTAAACTATATGATGAAACTTAATAGAGAAGTGTCGATTGGGCTTGGTTAAACATCTTCATAAATCTTAAGCATAACTGGTTCAAGAAATTGACGCACGCTTATTATTTCTTATGCAAACATTGCGCCGATAACTGTTGGTTATTTTGGCTCATCGGAACGCCTTTAATAATTTCTAAATGTAGGTTGTTAAAGCGATTTATTAATGTCAGTAGAATACCATAGTAATTAAGTAAGGTTGGCTTTCGAGAAGCGCAAAAACTTACTAGTGAGATTGTAATCAATCAATCGATCAACTCAGTCTATTGCAGTCTAGTAATGCGCTAGACATAGAGACCTACATATGGTATACAGATATTGTGGCAACTTGAGAGATTGACAATGTCATAAATACTTTTTTCAACAATTTAAAATAACATAGATACGATATTTATTTATTTTAAATTATATGATTTTTTCTTACAATGTTTCTTACCTGCACCTGTTTAAGTTAGGTGTTTAAATGTCAATTTGTCAAACTGTACGTCCTAAGATTTTATAATTAAATAAAACATTAAACCTTATATCTTCTGTTTAAAAAAAAAACTTTGCTCCAAATTAGGGATTTCTCCTGAATCGTGGGTGCGTTTACAAACATTTAAACTCACACACACAAACAGCCAGACCTGGAACAACTACATACCTGTAGGCCATACAAATAATTTTTCCGTGCGGGATAACCCGCGACACGCAGCGCAGCAGCCACCCCTACACTTTTAGAACATACAACAAAATTGGCACGAAACCAAAAATCGATACATGAATGCATTGGCCACTACAATTTCAATCTTGTTTTATAAGCAGAAAATCGATTGCGTGCCAAAAATTTTATATGTAAAAAATATGTCTAATAATTTCTTTGTTATCCAACTGCCCCTAACTTACCGCAAAATTTATGTATTCAGTTCTTGTAACGTGCAAAAAAACATTCCTCACAAAATTTCCGTGAACATAACAGTCGATTTAATTGTTTTAATTTAGTATTCGTAACCTTTTATTAGTTGATTACTGCAATTATTCGGAATAATTTGTGTTTTATGCGTTAGTACATAACACGTATGTTGCAATGCATTTCTTAGTACATAAGCTTGCAAGATGGTTTATGTTTTCTGCAATACCTACACTGGAATGTAATACGGGAAAGTATACACACCACAGAGTAGATATGTAACAGAGCCCGTGCTTCCTGTAACAGCAGTGTTTATGTGTAAGTGTCGTCTTATCAATGTATTACCAAACGCGCACTACAATGGATAGCTACTACGACTTCGATTTGTGGTAAAAGACAGGGACACCGGACAATATCTTGAACTGAACGTCGACGGTTTCATTATCATATACCTGCATTGACGGCCTTTCTTAACCTGCTATTTATAAACATGTAAGTTACGGACGAGGAAGGAAAATCGTCCGTATCGTTTTCCGTTTTTCGCGTCCCATTTGCTCTTCATCCATCGCGCTTCACAAACTTCCCATTAAAATCACGCACGCTTACCCATTTTGCATAATGACCGTATGAAGCTTAGTCTCTGACACAGAGTTGAAACACTCTGTGGTCTTAACACCGCTATGTTACACACACTGTCAGCATAATGTATCCTCTCCAATCTCCACGCTATTATCTGTTCAAAGTTTCTTAACATACATACATAGATCTGAAGTGTATCGAATTCTATTTTTAACGCTACAGTAAACTTATATGAACAGATACCTAAAAAAATGAGGGCAATATTTTTTGTGATCGCTTAGTATTGAGTCATAATATTATTGCCGTATGCACTGAGTTCAACTGAAGGTCGTGGCATAGCTTAGATGTTCAGTAGCATTCACCTGTAACCTGAGGTTTCTGAGATCCTGTCTACACAGGTTCTCAGAAACCTCATGACGTCATGCATTAAGTAATAAAAAACTGATTGTAACGCAATATTAAATGGAGCAGAATATTTTTGGCACCTCTTTCAAAACGTAATTTTACAAAATACCTGTCGCACGTAAAGTGGTTCACATATCCACACAATAAGAAAAACTAAAAAAATATGATGAGATTGACGCAGGAGGTACCAAAATTATTGCAGCAAACCAACAATGCATAACATAATAATCACTTTTTGCATCAAACCTCATTTGCATCTTTAATAACTAAACGTAAATTCAAAATACGTTTAAAAAAAAGTTGTACTCGAACGCATTTGTCTATGCCACGCAACAGTTCCGTCGTAACCGTTTTAATTTAAATTTGGAACAATGGCGAGAATGTACTCTTGTGTATAATGAGTCGGAGAAAAGAGACAGTTCGCGGGAAATTAAATTCTTTACGTAATAATAACAATTAGCTCGTTAGTGAGTTTGTAATTATATAAAATTGTGAGTAAACTGTTCCTTTGGACAATGTGATGCACGATTTGAAAGATTTGTAATTTTGAGGCGCGTTTAGAACAAAAATTGCTGTGGGCAAGTTTTTTCCGTCAACGAAATAAGTTAATAGGTTCTGTGCAGCTTTCTAATATTTTTTTTTTTCAAAAATACTAAATCCATTCTCAAGTCCCACGTTTTATTATTTGAAAAAAAATTATTTACTTGTTCATTGAATGCAAATTTATTGATGCTTTGTGCTAAATTAGATTGAATATGTTCATTTTAATAAAACTTCAATTTAATATCACCGCAAACAATTAAGTTCCGTTGATTTTTTTTTGTTGTGTGACTACCTTTTATTTTGGTTCATTGCGTTCTCAATTTATTGCTGTTGCATCTAAACGCACCTTAATGTGTTTTGTGCTTAGAATAATTTGTGACTTGTAGTTTGTATGCAAGTGAGAGGATCTTGATGTCACTGTCTTATCCGTAACAATCTCAATGTTCCACGCCATTGCAACATTTTTCCTTACATAATATTCCACTACGAAGGTTGTTCTTGGCCTAGAAATATACATACTGAAATTCAAAATACCCATGTCTACCTCCGTAAATTCCTATGCACAATTTTTCTAGAAGAAGATTCTGCCGCATAAATTATAATTTCTCATATCGGTTCGTGCGTGTTTGTTATGTCATTCGAACATGCTAAAGCTTATATTTTTGTTCTTCAACTACATGTTTCGAACATAATATAAAAATAGCACCATAATAAACACAAACAAGTAGTGTGAAACAAGTAGTAATTTTTAAATATTTTTTGTACCCTTTCACCATTTTGTCCAATTTAACCCAATGGTAAAGAATGCCTTGTGGCATTAAGTCCGCCTATGTACCACTATTGTACATGAAGTTTAAATAAATAAATAAATTATGAGTGTAAAAATACTCTCAATGAAGTCGAATGGTATTTGTTCTCACTGTCGTCATTGCGATCATTCTGTTGTTCTGGACCATACCTGGGTACTTTCTAGTTACGGTAATATTGGGGGTCAAAGATCCAACTTTTTCACAAGTTTTTTTTTTTAATTCCATTTTTAAAATTATACCTTTTCTTTAAACTCTGTACTATCCGATGCAGCAGCACAGTGTTGTGAGTGCTTTACATATTTTAGTCCCACCGGGATTTTTCAACCCAGAAAAAGAAGTTTTTTCCGAGCAATAATTTTTGCGTAGTTACTTAATTTGATGTACAGCATACTTGGTTGACGGCTACATGAAGGGTCCGTTTACAACTTGTATAAATCAATCAAGTTCAACTATAAACTTAAATAAACTTTCGTAGATTACCGATACCTATCAGTTTATAGCAACCGAAAATATGACGTCTCATTGAAATGGTCCCAATTTAGATTAATTGAATTTACGTTGAAAGCCACAGATAGCTATTTACATCTACAAGGGAAGCCAAGATTTATGAAGGTTTATTTTGATTTAAATCAATTCTAAGAAACGTAAGTAGCATTTGCAAACTGACTTTTTATTACTAAAATCAAACAAGAATGCTCACATGATATCCAAAAGTTGTCTTGAAAAGATAATTTTCAGCTATAAGACGAAGAAAATATCTAGTTTATTTTCATACCTTTAATTTGTATAGTTTGTACACAGTTTTACATAATAAAGAGCATTTTATCCATCTAACTATAAACATAGTCATAGTCGTCAGTAGATAATTTAGCATACACATACACACATAAGCCTAATAATGATAATGAGTACACATTACACAATAATTAATTATATTAATTTAGGCTTGATTTAGACTTAAGGCAATATTGTGTATATTGCCTTAAGCAGAGAAAAAAGTTACGGAATGCGGTTGTTTAAGATCATCAGTTATCGAATACACCTGCGATGATACAGATTATTGTTGTACAGTGACGCAATGAAGACCAGTTTAACAGAAGAATCGGAAGATTTACACCATAACCGATCACTTATTAAAGGCCCTTTCGTCACACGTACATCTTTCGAAACTTAATAAATTAAAAGCTATTACTAATCTGTGGCCCATTTATATCATCAAAACAATCTACATTCGATTCTCATCAACTAATACGCAATCGTTAACTATAGAAACTTATAGTAATTACAACGACCTTAGACATTCATTTATTATAATAAAATAACGAAGAGTTTCAAATGATACATATAGTAAAAAACGTAACTGCTACTTTGTAGATCAGTACCTACTCAATTTCAAATCTTGTCACAATAGCACACAGTTCTAAATTCTCCGGCTAGTATATGTGAAAATTATATTGTAAAAAAACTTACTCCTAATTTACAGATCAATACTCCATTACAAATCTTATAACAACCTAACTAAGTTCTAAATCCACTGGCTCATAAAACGATATCAACGCATAACGAATGGCTGGTTATAGTAGAAGAATTGAACCTTATTGCTCTACAACGTGTAGAGCAGTGACTAGTGGATTATTTGACGAAATCATTATTGAATGCCGTTTCGACATAACACATGATATAATTTAAATTTGGAACAAAGAATGATGAGAAAGACGTTTTGTTTTTGTATGACAGGAAGTGTAGGTGTAAATATACACTCAAGGAAGGAAAAGTTTTATCAATTTGTAAGCACATTATTTCCAGTGTTTTTTCCCATGGATCTTATTATACAACTCTGCCCAACAATTCGGCAAATAAAAGCATAATATTATGCCATAACTTTGCGTGTCATGTTTTTGAACTGGTATTTGGATTCAAAATGTTAAGACTGAAAAATAAAAATCGTCTTGAGCACTGCGCAATTCAAAACTGACTCAAAGCTGAACCTTTTTAAATCTAGACTGTGCAAAATAAAAGAATAATACATAACTAAATTGACTGTTGTAGATCTTATCCTAATCTAAATCTCATCCGTAAAATAATACATGATGTTTCATAACTACTGTGTGAATTAGAGAATCCTTGAAAGTATTAGCTATATTTTGTTCCAGGCAGAACTTTACGAAATAACGGCTGTTTATACCAAAACCAACAACCCAATCCGATACTCAATATTTTATTAGTTTTAAAGTGCGTGAGCAGTGAAATAGGCGTCCACCAACACTTGCGTAAACTTTGAGAAGATGTAAACGCATATTTTATAATAATAAAAGGTCTAAAAATAATGTCGTCGACTCTAATGATATGTACGATAAATAAATCTTATCGAAGCTATAGATTACAAACACGAAAATGATTTCAAAATGTAGGCAAGTATGTATTATCTTATACCCCTCAAGGCATTTTCTACAGAAGCTGTAGATTCACCTCTGACCTGGCCATTAAACTGTTATATCATAAAATTAATGCCCACTACGCGCCTGGCATATTTATAAACATTTTCTATAAAACTATTATTTAATTTATCACTTTCGAGCCTACTAAACACGCCTCTATTGACAAATTGGGTATCCATGAACTCAGAATTAATTTAACGTTTAATTCTCATTCGGTCAGTGGTTATTTAGACATTAAAATATTTATTTATTTAGTCCTGCTTGATACTTATTAGTTAAGCCAGTTTAATGGGCAGAAACTGCTACCGGCGCGTGGCTATCTTTTGGTAGTCAAAGCGTGTTCTAGTTTGGTTAAATATTTAATTAATTCACAAATAGCATTATTTAGCACTAGTGTTTTTACCTACCTACTGCAGACGAGACCATTATGGTGTTGTTATCAAATACACTTAGTGTATGTACAAATATAAATTATAATAAACCACCATCAGTAATTTGTTGCAAGTGTAAATCCGGCTGTTTTTGGTTTCATCATCTTGGGTCGCAAAAAAAAAACAATTTAAAGAAAGTACATGTATAGCATGATACGTACGAAGGAGCTCGTGGGTAAATAATACTTTCATTCATTCATTTTATTATAGGTTAATACATATTTTTTATATATTTTAATATGCATGTCCATAGTCATCTAATTACCTAATAATGACGGCAGAAATTAAATATGCATTCTAAGATGCCACATGCAACTTTACAGTCATGAAGAAATTAAAATCAAATCTCATTCGTTGGTAATGAGCACTTTTCAAACGGCAAAAATTACGAAATATTCTGGAAATAGTACTTTAAAATATGTAATATTGCAGATTAAGCCAACAATCAATGATCATGCAACAACTTTCATTTATTTTGCACTAGCTTTTGCTCGCGGTTTCGAACCCGTTATATACGAAAATTAACCCACGAGATCGTTTTAAATGTAGCCTATGACACTCGGAGATAATGTAGCTTACCGTTAGTGAAAGAATTTTCGGAATCGGATCAGTAGTTCCGGAGATTACCCTCTACATACAAACAAATTATATCATTAGTTATATAATGTTATTATTTTGTTTTTGTACATTTTAAATAATCATAACATCAACTCTGCAGTTTCGCAGAACTATCGCGAACTGCTTCGTTCTAGTCTTCACAAGTCAATAATTTCACAGCAGCGGCTCGGAGATTGGTGGCAATTGACGCAATAGGGGTAGTAAATGGGGCTTTAACATAACTATAGTGAAATTTGAGTGTACTTTATGTACACCTCTACCTAACCCTTCGGGGGAACGGGCGTATTTTTTTGCTACATATGTTAAACTATCACTACCATAATAGTACATTATGATATAAGTGCGGTAAGTTGAAAATTACAGCCGAGGCCATATCGCTAGCCCTCGCCTACGGCTCGGGCTACAAGAAAGCAGTGGTTGTAGTTATCAAAGTGCACGTATGTCATACGACGTTTTATAACATATTTGCGAGGAAATAAATAAAACTCGAATTCTTAAACGAATAAATCTTTAATCACTTGTTAAAGCAGTTAAAATAATTTTTACTTGTTCACAAATTAGCGAAGCGCGCGCATCAGCGCTTTTTTTTAAGGCAAAGGCACAAATACAGCCAGTATTACTAATAAAGTAAATTAATATTAATGTGTTTTTGTTACAGATAAATGGTTGTAATTTATTGTCAAAATTAGTTAAATTAAAGAATTAAATGTTTGTTTATTATATTTTATCTCCCAAAGTTAATTTTATTCATAAAATGTTGACCTCTTTTCTGACATAAAAACTGTTTGCTAAGATTTAAAAAAGTACCGTTCCTTTTAGACGGAGCATCTTGAAAAACCGTGCGTTTTACCTTATTAAAAAGAAACTCGTGCGTTTTACATTACAATAACGCACAAGTACGTAATAAGATACAATACGATATTGAAATTGGTGAAATAAGAGACCCTTTACGGGCAAATGTGTTATAAAATATATTTTATGACACACACACGTAAACCGTTTCTTAGGTAGAGGAAGATTTAAAGATGGGTACAGAGGTTGATGTAGGTAGATGCACACTATTAAAACTAGAAAATGTTTTTTTTTCATCGAAATCAACGACATAATTTGTTTATGCTTCAGTTAAAACTGTTAATCGGTCAAAACCTTAATTAATTTATGCATCCTCTCTATTTTTAAAAAAAAAACCTTGTTTCAGAAAGCCACAGTTATAATTACCTAGAATTACCACAACTCGATGTTTTTCAGGGGGTCACAAAACAAACCTAACAACCTGCTATATAAATGTTAGTTATTGTTAAAATAGTTTGAACTGGTCAAAAGTAGTCTTGTCTGATCAACAGTTTTGACTGTGACGTAAACACTACAACCAGCGCCAGAATTCCTTAAGCAAAAATTAATAAAATAATAAAAGTGAGAGTACCTGCGAGATATTTTTATCTTGCTAATCCATTAAAATATTGCGAATCTTTGTGTTGTTGATATTTTATCAACACTTTCCTTATACGAGATCAACTGCTTGCATAAAAATATGATATGCCAATTTAATCCCTAAATCTAAAATTAATAAAAGTCAAAATTGTATGTCACTTTCTATTATAATGAGTAAGTTATGTGTGGTCAAATGTATGCTTTTTTTATAAGATGGTAATGTATGACTTTAATACTATATCTGTCTGTTGTCCATTCATGCTAACTTAAACTTAACTTAACTCGTCTTCTGTTTCTATTTCTTTTTTTGGAAGTTACGACAACAAAACGTTGTCGTAACTTCCAAAAAAAGAAATGTGTGCATACTGAGTTTATCTGTAAGTGATTGTTACACTTTATTCTGGTTTGTTGCTTCTGTTTTATTTGCTTATACCAGTGTATACAATTGTTGGTGAACCAAATAAATAAATGCTTTTCAATACCGAAGATAACATAAACATAAACATAAAAACGTTTATTTCAATTACAATAGGCATTTAGATACATGTAATTGGAGATCACCTTTTAAGCAAGGAATTGCTTGTATTGGGAGATTCCGCACTTCCACTTGTCATTTTTATGCATGCATAACATTTCGTAATTTTGCATTTTATTTTATGTACGGTGTAAATAAACATATTTTGGCTAAGTTCTAGAAATACAGCAATACACTTTCGTTCCGCATGGTGCTTAAAACTATTATACCTACTTAGGTCAACGAAAAGCACATTTACTGAAATCAATCCATCTCATATTTGAATTAAATAAATAGCAAATATACCCAAAGGAGATGGCGTGACGATCTGGAGTCTTACCAAAAGGATTGGTTCCAAATAACCAAAAACAGAAAAAAAAATGGAAAAAGAGAAGGGAAGCCTTTGCTCTGCAGAGAGACACATCTAACGACACATCAGGCTCATTATAAAACTGTATCTAATTATTGTAATTTTTGACAGCAAAACTAAGACTTCCTTCTTCGGCGCTAACAGCATCAATGGCTAGCTTTTGAAAGATATTTTTTCAGTAAATTGACTATATTTTAATGATTATGATGTTAACTATTTCATCTAACTAGTCCCGTCTCTCTCTAAAATAAATGGCTAAGCGCCGCCCCTCCGCAAGATCAAAGATCAAGTCAGGCATTCCGACTATCACTGATAGATTTAGAAATGAACTATTCCTATCTGATATAATGATGATGACAGCTATCTTTAACCCCATAACTTAAGTGACTTCCTAATGATCGCTTTCATAAGTGACAAATTCCAACCGAGCGCACAAAACATCGTGCTAGTGAAGTGTTACTAACGTAGTTTTAAGTTTCTTATACTAACACTAATGTTATAGTATGTATATTTAGATTAAGGTATTTGTCTATGGGTTTTTGTTACCTGAAAATAAAAAAAAATATTGATTCATAAGGTATACATATTTATATTATTCATATACAGGCTGGAATCTTTCAGCGGGGCAGTACTTCTACGGGACCAACTTAGGTTGGAGTACTAAAAAAGTCAGAAATCGCAAAATACTTTTCTCATACTTTTCTTAGGAAATCATTGCAGATCCCAAGAAAGAATTTCTGACTTTTTCAGTACTTTAACCTGGGTTGGGCCTATACAAGTTTTTGATCATAAAAGAAACAGGATCGATTGGCATTAAAAAAATGTTTGCTTAAAATGGCCATGCTAACTGTAAATTTTGTAGAAAATCTATGAATGGGGATCAAAATTTCATGAAAAATTATGGATAGGTAGTCTCCTAAGACTATTTTCGTGTAGCTGCATCGGTTAAGGTAGTTCCCCTTACTGCTTCGCTGCAAGTTTCCTGTATAGCTAACATGGGCTTATGAAACAAAACCTTACTTAGATAATTATACAGGGTGATTTCTTAAACGTGGGCAATACTTTAAGAGCGTTTAGAACTCATAAAAATGACTGACTTTTCCTACATTGACGATAGTTAGTCATATTTAGTTTCTTAGCCATTTTTAGTTTTTCATATTTTTGAGTACTACACTCCCTTATTGCCTACGTTTAACCAATCATACCATCATGTATAATTGCTTAAGTAAAGCCTTCTTTCATAAGCCTATGACAGAATCTTAGAAAACTATGATAAAGTACGTGATGTACGCACTTTATTTTAAGCATCAAGTCATAAAGATTTTAATCACTGAGAGCGTTATTTAAATAAGAACATTTAAATTTCACTGCGACTGTGAGCAAATTTTATTTAATAAAGTAAGTTATAAAATTATATAATTTATTTTAAAAGAGAAACTAGGTTCATTAAGTCATTTAATTATTATAGAATGAATAGTAAAATTTTGCATTGTGATTTTCTCGTAATTATTTGATTTCGATCTGCATTATTTTAAACAATGAAACAGAACTGGTTTTAATGAAAGTGATCTTATCCTATGTGGTAAAATTAAAAGTAACCTGTCCATTTAATAATGCCCTCAGCAAGCCCTTGTACATCTTCCATTAGTTTTTTTTTCTTAGCCTATAATGTGTCCCACTGCTGGGCAAAAGCCTCCCCTTTCTCCCTCCAAACCTCACTGTTTTGTGCATTTTCTGGCACCGTTAGCCTCGCGAATATGATCAGATCGTCACACCACCTTTGCCGTGGTCAACCTCGATGGCGATTTCCACCCTCAGGTGTTCAGTGAGTGAAGATCCTTGCCCTTGTTGTTTGTTTTAAATAAAAAAAAAAAAAAGTGTATCTATGGGCAAATAGCAACAATATTATGAAGCTCTTAATTTCGTTTCTAGAATACCTACCTCTACCTAGTACCAAATTAAATCAAATGAATGAGCACTTTTGAATTATCATCTGTGTTCAGCCTTTTCAAATCTACCTCCTTTTCAAAACTGTTGGTGCCGGCTTCCAGTCAAACCGTATGCAGCCGAAATATTTGCCTGTACACCTATATGTATCTATAATCAATCTGACCTCCAAAAACCAGTTATTTGGCCCATAGTAAAACTGGTAGTAAGACTTTCTAGGACTTCAGGACCCGTAACCACTGTCAAAGATCGACAAATGCCAAATCATTGGATGAATGAGGTTACATATTTGTTTCTACAACGTGTTTTTTTTTATTTCCCATAACTCTAGGGTTATAATAATACTCTTTACGGTTACGACGTACTCAGTACATTATTTTATCCCCCCCCCCCCCAATCGAAATTCTTTATTGTCATACGTGGTAACCGTTTTCGCGTCTTGTGAACCTTCCACTATGTATATTATCTACAAAGTGACTGTAACTATGGTATAGTTTGTGTGTTTATCAGTTATTAACATCTTTAACGGTAAGCTGACAGCATCAATCTATCAAGCAAACTACAAGTTCAAGTTGCTCACCTTAGCCTTGATATACTAACAAAAAATAAAATAGAAGTACTTTAGGTATAAAAACATGTCTACATTCCATACAAGTTGAATGAACTGAACTACTTTCTTACTTTCGATAGTTCAGGACAATGGTCGCTTGCTCTGTTGACCAACGAAAAACGCAACGGGCTACTTAGTAGGTGCAATGGAACAATAATTTCACTACCTTAACTACAACAAAGTTGAAGTGAGACACGTCTGTATACCCATTAAGGTGGAAGTGCCAAGGTAGCCAAAAAAAAGGGTAAATTTTAATGGATAAATAAAATTTTTCGAAAATCATATTTTGTATAATATACAGCCTGATATTTTCCAGCAAATTTTCTTACTTTTTCCACGCTTCCACCTTAAGGTGAGGGTCAAAATAGATACTATGTGAAAAGTTGAAAACCCTGGAAAAGCTGATGTTATGTTTATACTTTTCCTAAGGTTTTTCCGACTCACCCTGGCTTATATCGTTAGCAGCACTAAGCTAGAGACGTCAAATATAATGGTTGTTCATTGCTGATCATCTATCTACATATGTAATCTTGACGATTAAATATATAAATTAGGACTAATAAGACTCATTCATAATTTTAACATCTCGCATACGATAAAATATCTGAATTATACAACAGCGTTTGTGATAGGCCATTCGATCCGTTGTTCATTGTCATTGTCAAGTGAACGGTAAAACCTGATATCTGAATCGGTATTAAATTACCCTCTGCGCATGAAAATGGGTTGTTTAGCACCTTAGTGCCTTGGTCTTAGTTGCGATAACGAACTTGTAAAATACCCTAGATATAATAAACTGGATTTGCACTGAGTCCAACATTGTATCAAGAAATACATCTTATTATCTGCCTAGCCTTTTCCCAACCATGATGGAGTCGGCTTCCAGTCTAACCGGATGTAGCTGAATTTACCCAGTATTTTACATGGAGCGACAGCTTATCTGACCTCCACAATCTAGTTAGTACTGGGTAATACGATGATACCCCTTGGTAAGACTGCCTTAAATATGTATACATAATTATTGTTATTAAAGACAAAAGAGACGATGGATGGACTGTATGAAGGATGATATGGCTAGAAAGGAGGTGTCTCGTGAGATGACGAGTAATAGAGAAGTATGGACGAAAAAAACATGCTGCGCCGACCCTAAATAAATTGGGATAAGGGCAGGAGAATGATGATGATTATATTGTTGTTTGATTTTGCCTTTTGTGATTAGACTAGCGACCCGCCCCGGCTTCACACGGGTGCAATGTAGATACTAATGTTTTCTCTACTATATTATGCATGTATAAATCTTCCTCTTGAATCACTCTATCTATTAAAAAAAACCGCATCAAAATCCATTGCGGAGTTTTAAAGATCTAAGCATACATAGGGACAGACAGACAGCGGGAAGCGACTTTGTTTTATATACTAATATGTAGTGATGTATTTATACGAAACAGAACAATAAATCACGAAGAGTTATGCCCGTCTTGTCACTGTTCCGATTGGTCACCAAATTATTTTTCATACAAAATGTCCCGATTCGTCATCATAAAAAAACAAATGAACTTTTATTTATAATCGATGTTCATCAGTATAAATTGTGTGTCAAAAAGTACAGTTAGCGAGAAAAGCATTGCATGTCTTTTGAATCATGAAATTAGCAATGTCATTTTATGTTGTTTGTTAGAATAGATGAATAGCATTAGTATCGACAGGTATGAAAATCTTTCCGGAAGAGAATTTTCTCAAATATTTAATCAAAATAATATATTTAAATTATTGATAAAAGCCTGTACACCTATGCTTTCACCCAAAACAAACTAAATTATAGAAATTACTTTAACATGAATTTCTGAATTTTTTAATTAACATGATGTTCTTAATTTATTAATTAATTTTCCAAAGATGATAAATCGAAAACAAATTGTTTCTTTGATTATTTTTTCTTTAGTAGGCCATATTCATCTTATATAACTTCGCTAAGTTTCCACTGGTTTGACACAAAAATTATCATAATTATTTATATTATGTACCTTATGACTTAGGTTCACGGTACCTTTATGTAATGTCCAATTAGTTCCTGATGTTCATCGTGTCATTATATAATTATAATGGACGATTTAATTATATATCCGGCAATGAGCGTGAATATAATGCGCATAATTTCTATTTATACGCGTAAAAAGCCTAAGATTATAATGTATTTAGTAAATATATAGCGGCTTAGAAGTAAAAGTTAACCGTAACACCCATTCGTCTTTAGCCCAGACAATATTTCTTTAAATATTTAGTTTTTATTAGTGTTTCAAATATGCCAAACAAGGCAAGTCATGTTGTCATATAATCATTTCAATTGGTTAGGAATATGCGTTTCCTAAAAGTGGAGCAACAAAATTCGGGTTACAAAACGCCTAACTTATTAATACGTAGCCCAAATTCTGCAGCTGCCAAAGCATTTGGTAACAGCCGGACCACCAAGGATAGACCTAACGTCAGCAGTTGCCTTCAACAAGCCCCTATTGATTTTATTCCTTCGCAATGAATGAACCGATGTATTATTATTAAAACTAACCTAGAAAAAAAAAACAATTTGTCAACATCATAGGCCTTGACATAAAAATGATACGCTGATTAATAATCCACTAGCAAGATGTTCCAAAAACACTACATCGCGATTCGTACTGATGTAATAAAGTAGCATTACACGTTCATCGTCCCAGCTTTTCACTTTTGCTGAGATGAGGCATCTCATTCGGGTGTAATAACCGTCGGCACGTTGGCTATGAAATATTTATGAGTTGTTTGTTGACTCCGATCTCACTTTATTGTCACACAACATATCTGACGTAATGTTGTTCCATTTTAAAAGTGAGTTAGTGCGTATTTATTCATAGGGGCCATGATTTATAATGGGAAATTCGCGTGTCCACGAATTATTGATGGTGATTCGCGAGTGGGTGTCAATTTGATGGACGTATTTGGAACGCTGGCGGATGTAGAGTGATTTGTACTAATAAGGTGGAATTTATGGAGATTTGAGAAGCTTAGGGGCTTTTTTAAAGTAAATAGCAAGTTCGCAACTCGCAACAGACTCGCAACGCCAAAACTCACTATAGTCACTTCATTATTCAGTCTCATGTATTTTTTCTTGCTGGTCATCAGATGTTTGATAAAATCGAAATTTGAGTAGAATAAGCACTCAGCACTTAACTTGACTAGCTCGTTACTCTGGTGGTCACGATCGCGACTGCTGAGCATGAGATCTTTCAACCCTTCGGGGATTACAGGGGTGAAGATGGTACGTAAGCACTCAATACCCATCTTCAACTATTGCCATGCCGTCAAACGAATCCCTTTCATCTTCAAACATTAAACATTTTAATGACTTAATTAAATTACAGTTTAATCTTGAGAAATGTGCTAAGACCTAAATTAGGTAACTTCTACAGTCAGTTTATTCAGTTTTACGTGTTTTAACTGCCCTCGATGTGGGAAGTGGATGTCAGTATAACTGCTTTATTTTAAAATCTCATTAGTCGGCTCTCCTATCCAGAGAGAATCTCTGAGTAATTGAAGTGAATTGAATCTGCCACACGCAGTAATCACGGAGTTATAATGTGTGGCAACAAAAACGGAGATTTGATCTTTTTTTGGTTAAGTAAAGGGAAGTTATCTTCACATTTTTTCTGTATATAAATAGAATAATAGAAATAGTCAATTGTTTTAGCAATTCCTTTCTCAAAAACCCTGACTTACCAAAGTGTTGTAATTAAACAAAAGCTTCTTATTTTTTATGTTTATTTACGATTACCTTGAATTGCTAAATTGAAATAGGCTAGGAAATGTTAGGACGGTGCCAAAAAATCAAATGTAAATAAAACGAAAACAGTGACTCTTTAACTTGGGTAGCATTTTTCTCCTTAGCGTGTCGATGGCAATCTAAATTGTATCGGACCAGAATTGAGCGATTGCGTATCATTAATGTTCTTAGTTAATTAGTTCTAGTAAAAAATTATATCTTCTTATTCGATTTAATTCCAAAGATTCAAAACAAAAATATTCAAGTGCGAAAATGATTAATGAGCATCTGGTTAGATGCTCATTGATCATTTTCATCTCGCATAAATGAATAAACATCTAGTGTTACTTTGACCGACTAGCGCCTTAGATGTGTTATACAACACATCTAATTATAAATAACATTTGACCCCACAATATTCTAGTTCTTCTTGATGGATCACATTACGAATGAACAGGTTATGATTATTAAGTTAAAGCTTATAACAAGCATTGGCGATATGAAATAAAAACAATTATGTGTTAATCCGAAATGTTCAACATTTTTCTAGCGTTTTCTGTCTAAAAAGATCCAATGTCGATTTTTTTGTGATATTATGAATTAATAAAATGTGTACATGAGGTTACGCAATGATCTAGTTTCAAGTTCGGTAACTAAAACAAAATATAAGGCAATCCCTCGCTTCACTCAAGAGTCAATCCCTTTAACGCTTTTCTAATGGCCACACTTTACGACTTCCGGGCACGAGATGTTTTGTAGTTTTCGCAAGTTACAAAATTGAGTAACCCGTTGACATATTTGGGTAATACTGTCTGTAAGTACAAAATCTGACAAGATGACAAAATATGTGAATATTGTCTAGTAATCTGATCAAACAGACTTGGCTCACAAATGTGGATAATGTGTTAATCGTGTTGACTATATTACTTACTTACGTATGCAAACAATTTTCTTTGGCAAGTGTATGATTATACAGATTTTCTGTAAAATTTGTTAATCGTCACCTTAATGAAGACTACGGATAGCTTGAAGGTTATTAGGCATTCGAATAACCTGAATCATTCAATTGATAAAATATTTAATCATGTACTTTATTATGTTTCGACCTTGAACCTACGGATAAAATAACTCAATAGGTAAATGAAGCTTCCAGCAACCTTATTTATAACAAAACGTAAAACAACGTAAGTCACAAACACACAGTATTATTATGCACACGCATTATTATGTTATTAGCCTAGACTTTCAAATATCCATAATAACTTCAAATGTTTACCGACAGCGCCCTCAAACCGTTCGCCTCCGAACTTCTTCCTTATAACAAAACGTAAAACAAAGTAAGTCACAAACACAATACATTATTATGTTATTAGCTTAGACTTTCTAATATCCATAATAACTTCAAATGTTTACCAACAGCGCCCTCAAACCGTTCGCCTCCGAACTTCTTCCGTCTTCGTAATATCTTTAACAACGAAATATTCAAACTTTCTTATACCACAGTCTTCCAGAGAACTCGACTCTACAATGCTTACGACGTCAACGCCATCTACAGTTTACTGGTAACAACACTGTTTATCGAAATGGCTTTTGATTCAAACCACGTTTGCAATCGAGTGAAAGTCAATGTTGGCGTTGCTTTCAACTGCTCTTGCGACTCCGTTGGCTACCGCTGTCTCTTATGTTGTTGGTAGTTTTGTTACTTCTCGATAGATGGCGCCTTTAATTTTTCTCAAAAGGTCATCGTCCCGAGCATTTTGAGATTGTAGCTTTCATGTTTTGAGACTGTGATGTGTGTGTGACTCATTTGTATCAACTGTTTTATTATCTAAGGTCGTAGCTAAATAATAACAGCCGCTCGGATTAATCTTCAGGTTAAGCCGCGCTTGCTTAGGATGGTCTGTGGACGAGTGACCACGCATTCCATACCGAATTTCCTCCGTGCCTCGGAAAACATGTTAAATAACTTTGTCAGTCGCGTTACAGGTAGTCAGTGGCCCGAAAGTCTGACAACCAGTCTTACCAAGGGGTTTCGTATTCCCCAGTACTAACTGAGTTGTGGAGGTCAGATAGGCAGTCGCTGCTTGTAAAATACTGGTATTCAGCTGCATCCGACCTCGACATATGTAGTTGGGAAAAGGCTTGGCAGGTGAGATGATGTTGATCGACAGTTTTCTTATTGTTTTAGTTAAATTGTCGAATCATCCCAGAAGAATTTGGAATATTCTTCATTCAAACAAAGCGTAAACATACTCAGCCCATAACTTTCCCACAGCTGGGTCACAGGCCTCCTCATGAGAGGGAGGGGGCTGTACTTCTATTATTCCACCGGCAAGTGCCACATGAACGCACAGTGACATAGTGTACAATTGAAGTGTTACTAACATAGTATTAAGGTTCTATTTACTAACACAAATTGTATGTACTTTATCATTTATGTATGTTAATCTGTAGGGTATATATCTATGGGCCAAAGTTGCCTGACAATAAATAAATAAAAATGTAAAAATATACTGCCGTGCCACAGATAATATAATACTACGTGCCGTGCTAAGCTCAGCAGCGGTATCTGCTCAAAATCGTAACATTGATTTTATGACATCGGACAGCTTATAGAAATAGGCAACAAGAAAAAAAAAATATAACTTGAATTTTCTCTAAACTAGTTTTCCCTTTAGTATTTGGCACGGCACTATAATTCTGCAAGCGGGCCTCGTTCTATTCAAGAAACTATAAATATATACATGAAACTATAAATAAAATCCATGTCTACCATGTGTCTCTAAATAATCATCATTTCGCTCCCAGAATTATGACCTGGCTTTTGACCTGGCTGTTGGAACATCAACGAATTGAAGTGAACTTAGAACACCTTTACCATCATGGCACGTACGACCTTAATAACATATTACTAGGAATAATAAAAATGAAGCAATCGAAAATGTAAGAACTATAATTTCAAGCAAATGTACCAAAGTAACAAAAGCAGTAGAAACTATAATGACACTCATGAACCCCATAAATCACGTGTGAAATCTTCAAAAATATTGTAATTTTCAAGTCTGAATATACCTAATTCAAGTTAATTTTCTATCCAAAATAAAGTTATTAAAAATACAATAGCTACAGTTTAAAGAATATTTTTCTTCATATTTTGATCCAAAATTATACCTATATCTTCAAGACAGGTAATCAATTGTTTTTTTTTTAATGCTACAACTCGCTTGATGTGAAGCGATGATACGGCCTAGGGTTGAGCACGCTTGTGTAGAAGAATGCGATTCACTCGAACTCTAAAGAGATCCAGATTATAAAGATCGAGAAACAGAGAAGCAGGTAGTGAATTCAACATAAAATAATCACTTCTGTATTTCTCCGGAGGGTTGGACAGAGGTACACCAATATTTCACCAGTTATATTCAAATCCCATGTAATACGGGGCGAGTTCATTCAATCAGACACAAATCCAGGCTCCGTGGCTGCTATTGAAAAATTCCTGATGGAAAAACCCTTTTAATCCGACCGGATATCAAACAGAACCTCAAGCGCAACCGAAGCGTGTCCAAAATTATGCATTCAACTTTCAAAACAGGTCCTATAAGTTATCAACCAAATAACTATTGTTTTAAATTCTGATTCTTTTACATAACTTTTTATGACGTCATTCCATTGTAATCATGATTGCCGTTGGTTTTTATTTCGTAGTGGGGCTGCACTTTCGTCTAGACAATATTAATCATTTTAAATGGACAGGCAGAAGATATAAATTACATTCTTTGCATTAATGATAACGGTGCTTTCTAGACCAATAACTTGTAATGGACGTGTGTCATCAGGTCTTCCGCAAGTCCGTAGCGTACACTTACTGTCTAGTTCTGGACATTCATAACATAACATCGCGCCTGTAATCCCCGAAGGCTTAGGCAGGGTTAGGTGTACCTAATAGTAAACCCACATTTCGCCAGTTATATTTTAAGTCCCATGTAATAGGGGCGAGCTTATTGCCATCAACTGGGCACAAATCCAAACTGCGTCGCTGCCAGTGAGAAATTCCTCTTCCCCTGTGTTCCTTACTATTGTTTGACGGGTATTAATGTTGTTAAGGTACAAAATAAGTACCGTAAGTAGAAGATAGATAGAAAGTATTCGGGTAGCTGTTTCTTATCTAAATCTTGCCATAGTTATTATACTTACTCTACAAATATTATTTTTACTATCAGGTATTTCTTAGTAACATAATACTGTCTGGAATTGTAACCAGTCACCTTTGTCCAACCCTGTGGTGATTAAATACGTGATGAGGAGTGATGTCATGTATGGCCAATGTAAATTCACCCATAAAAATATCACTTAGCGCAATTACAAGCCAATCAATATCAACATCAAATCTAACTGCCTACTTAATTGTGCTTACGTACTTAAAAGTGCTAACAAACAGACATTACATCGCCGTCTAACTGACAGATCATGACGGTAATGACAGCTTCATTAACTGCCTTTGCAGATTTGCATACAATCTTGATAGGTTGAGTAGGTCTGGATTAATCGCCCATTAACTGTTCTTTATAAGTTCAGTGGCTGACGTTAATTCAAAATTTAATTTGTGAAATTGAGAATATTGAGTCGTCATTAATTTGTGTAAATGTATTGATGTATTTTATGAAGTTGGATTAATTGTTAATTAATTAATTAATCATTAATTTATTGGTTTATATAGTGGTGTGTTGTATACGGTTCGACTGGAAACTGACTCCAACATATTGCGTAGCTGAGAAAAGCTCAGGCAGATGATGATGTATAAATGCTGAAAGATCTTAGACACGCGATGCTGTGATCGTATAGGAACTGGTAGACCGCTGACATGATGAATCGTTGTTTTATATGGAATGAGACAGAGCGGTGTAGTTTTCAGCTCGGTGAATAGGAATCCTCAGATGATGATATCGTAAGCTAAAACACATTTTGCCAGGCTTACTCATTATTATGCGGTCGTTTAGGTGTTAGATCTTCATAATAGGTAAACTGATGACTTGATGAAGCCAAGGGATCTGTTGGACGCGGCAGGCACGGAATCCTCAGGAGGCATATGTATGTCCACTGCACTGGTCATCTTTCGTCTTATGTGATAATGATGACACAGGACAATGAACACGTTTCTTTTTTGTTACTGACTTATGAAAGACTAACTTTAAAACCATCCAGCCAAATGAAGGTGATCAATAATATAAATAAAACCTCCGCAAACCGAAACCGCAGTTCCACTTACCCTTTCAAATTATGCAAACAGTGAATAATCGTTCAGAAACTGTCTATCTCAAGTGTCAAATTCCCTTTCACGCTTACATTACTCGTTCAGCAATGAAGTGGCTAACGATGTTACAAAAGAGATTGCAACAACAATATTGAGCCTACGATTAATCTCAGTCTATCTAGAATGCCTAGTTGACCCACCAACCTGTGCGTCACACTTTGCCTTCATGGTTTTCATTCATCAATTTCTTACAAAGGGAGTCTGAACTATGTTTGGTGTCAATTTATCAAAGCTTAATGCAAATTGATAGATGCAATAGAATTAGCTCAAGTGACATGACATATTTTGAAAGTTCCGAGTATGACTGTGGATAAAAGTGGGGGAAGAACAAAAAACGATAATTGTATTGTGTAAAAAATTATATGGTTAAGAAGGGGGTGACTCTTGAGATGATGGCTAATAGAGAAGAATGGGAGAAGAAGACATGCTGCGTCGACCCCAAATAAATTGAAATAAGTGCCGGAGAATGCTGACGTGAGAAGACATATTTAGTTACTTCAGTGTTTTGTTTATTTGATTGTCTCGAAGAGACAATAATGCAAATGATTCAACAGTTATAGGCTTGTGATAATATCGAATATTGTTGACGATATCATGGTAGAAAGTCCTTTCTTCAAAGTTAGTTACAAATATAAACAAGAAAACAATGTACATACATCATGCATCAGAAAGATGTGATGATAATGAAGGATGTGGCCTGTCCCATACATTTAAGTGGAGTAGTTATTGAACTCTTGTGTATGGGATAGCTGAATGATGTTGAGTGTGATGGTTTGTACTACATCTTTAAATATGAACTTTCTAATACGTCATTTCAATAACATCTATAAAGAGCTCCTACCAGATGTCTGTCACCTCGGCAGCGCTAGTAGAGGCTTCGGACGGGTATTTTCAAGATGTATGCGAATGAGAAAAAACAGCCAGGCTGAAGTGGGAGTGGACAGGCCATATCGCACGGATGCACCCGGAGAGATGGGCAAAGATCGTCACACACTGGACGCCTAAGGAAGGAAATCGCCGTCGAGGTCGACCGCAGCGAAGGTGTGACGATCTGATCATGTTTGCGGGGCTAACATATCCAGAGATCGCACAGGATAGAGAGATGTGGACGGAGAAAGGGGAAGCCTTTGCTCAATAATAGGGCACGAGGTAGGCTAGTAAAAAAAAACGTGGAGTTGCACAAGAAGCAGGATAGGAGGTAGGACATAGTAATAGGTATGTAGGTACTAGGAGAGTAGGATAGGTAGGCAGGTAATAGGAAGTAGGTAGGTAGGATGGGTAGAGTAGCTAGGGTAGGTGGGGTAGACAGGGTAGGTAGGGTGGGTAGAGTAGGTAGGGTAGGTGGGGTAGACAGGGTAGGTAGGGTGGGTAGAGTAGGTGGGGCAGGTAGGGTAGGCGGGGTAGGATTCATTGACTGTTAGGCGGTACGACGAAGTTCGCCGGGACAGCTAGTTTGTGATAAAATTCTAGTCTTAAAACCCTCATCCCAATCTCTGATTTGGCATTACTGAAACATGCGCAAAATAATATAAAGTAAATAATAGTAAAGAGCTTAAGCTCGTTAGTAGGCCATTAAAGCTTATATTCCTATTCAAAATGCTCTCATAACTTTCAATAGGATTTCATAAAGTTATATAACCATTCGTCACCCATTGTGAGTAGAGACGAACTGACGCATCTTTTGACAAGCGTGACTAAAGGTGTTCAACAATGATGACAGCTCTGAACATTAATGTTCATAATTATTATAGACAGTAATTAGTGGAAGTATGCTCTTCTAATTACATGTGATTTTATCAGATGCCATAATTAAAGCTTTATTGATTTCACTTTTAGTTCTTTTGTTTCGTTTGTAGAATTGTCTGACTACTTTTTTTTGCTGTCACAATGTTCTGAAAGACTTGTTTGTAATTGTTGACGTGTTGCGTAATTGCAGTGGTACTGTTAATAGTATATTTATAAGCTAACTTGTATACTTGAGATGCAGTGCAAAGATTTTAAACCGACTTTAAAAAAAGGAGGAGGTTCTCAATTCGGTTGTATTTTTTAACCGACTTCTAAAAAAGGAGGAGGTTCTCAATTGGGTTGTATGTTTTTTGTTTTTTTTTTTTTTTGTGTTTGTTTCCTCATATCTCCGTCATTTATGAACCGATTTGAAAAATTCTTCTTTTATCTGAATGGATCTACTTCCCGATTGGTCCCATAGAAATTTCATCAAAATCGGTTCAGCAGTTTGGTTTTGAAATCAAAATAGCTGGAAATTTCTGTTTGTTACCTCATATCTTCGTCAATTATGAACCGATTTGAAAAATTCTTCTTTTATCTGAATGGATCTACTTCCCGATTGGTCCCATAGAAATTTCATCGAAATCGGTTCAGTGGTTTGGTTTTGAAATCAAAATAGCTGGAAACAATATGTCATCCAAGTAAAAGAAATTGCGAAATTGATACTTGACAAGGATTTGTGTGTGATGCGATAACTAAAAAGGGTAAAATAAAAACTTTTTTGCAAAAAAAAACCGACTTCCAAAAAAAACACTAAAAAAGTGGGAAATAACTTTACTTTCGGAAGTCGGTGGCAAAAAAGTCAATGAAACAAACAATAGTCACCGACTTCCGAAAGTAAAGTTATTTCCCACTTTTTTAGTGTTTTTTTTGGAAGTCGGTTTTTTTTGCAAAAAAGTTTTTTTTTGTGTTTGTTACCTCATATATTCGTCATTTATAAACCGATTTGAAAAATTCTTCAATCAATATCGGTTCAGTAGTTTGGTTTTTAAATCAAAATAGCTGAAAAAAATACATCATCCAAGTAAAAGAAATTGCGAAATTGATACTTGACAAGGATTTGTGTGTGATACGATAACTGAAAAGGGTAAAATAAAAACTTTTTTAAACTTTGTTCAATACATATTTTAGTTTATTTTTATTTGAGTCTTACTCAAAAAAAAAACTAAACGAAATAATCCTTTATTGTATAAATAAACTGTAGGCAGACGTCAAAAGCGAAATCCAGTTATAACTCGTTGCCCGACCTGGGGATCGAACTCAGGACCTCATAGTCAACAGTAGCGCATGCATACCTTGTTAATATGATAGGGTAATAAAACAAACTACTATTAACAACAATTTTATTATAAATAACAATATATTCGAAAAAATACAATACTGCCCTTTCAAATTAGTCCTTTAAACAAAATACTATAAACCATATGAGCGTTTGCCACTTTGTCAATATTACTTATAATACTTATTTGCTATTACTATACACTCATTCGTTGTACCATTGCTGCCATACTTATATTTGATTTTATCATTATATTTTTACATTACTTCAACTTTCGTAACTAGATTCACGCAATGCAAAATTACTGCAACATAAAATATTGTTCTAACTTCTTATTTACTCGTACCTATATTTAAAGTAGTTAGTTTTCAGTCATGTGGTCATTTATGTGGAAACTTTTCAATATTTGGATTTCTTTTGTAGTGGCTGTATGTGAAACCACCGGCAGCTGTGGGGTACATCTGGTTCGGAAGAAAACCTCTTTCGTGATGTCGAGGGATCGTATGGGGCAACCGCCCACTTGCCAACGCATCGTACAAAGACGAAGGGTCCTTCGCCAAACCTCTCTTTAGGTATTCTACCTGAATGCTAGAAGGTATGTAAGAATCAAGCAAGGAGACAGGCCGTCTCTTGTACGGACCATGAGCTCCGTGCGGTCTTGGGACCGCACTTGGAGGTAGGTCACCTTCTTGGTACACCTGCTTCGTGTAAGGGCGTAACATCGGTAACGTCCTCGGAATGTGCGATAGGTGCGCGGGAAGAGCCTTCAACAGCAACGGATTCGGAGGAGGTAGTTCAGGGATACCATGATGACTTTTGTAGAGTCCTCGTATGGGCGCGCGAGAATTATAGTGACGCGGGAACTCTTGCTCCGCTGGCTCGTACTGCGGGACCTCAGTTTGAGTTGCAGTTTCATCGATTGCATTCGTATCACTGTAGTCTGGAGTTGCGAAATAAGACTTGGGGGCATTCGGTGCTACTACTCTTGGGATAACCCCATTGTTGTAGTGTAGAACAGGTAAGTGATAACCTAGTACAGGCTGCACCAGAGAGGGGGTGGCTGTCGGCTGCGCTTGGTACACGTACGTCACTGGCTGCGGAGGAGTACGCGGCGCATATGCCTCTACGTAATTATTTGATGTACTGGAACCTTGTGAATTTTGATTGAACTCTGCAAGCTGGTGAGGCGTTTGTTGAGTTGCGAGCTGTTGGAGCTGTGGGTATTGTTGGAATTGCGGGACTAGATATATTTGCATTGGCATGTTCGACAAATATCCCACCATGGCCTGTTGAGGCGCTTGTGATTGGTATTGAATTTGGTTTCCTGCTGGCGAAAATCTCTCTGGCGGCTCGGTCACTGCGTACTGATGAATATACCGTTGTTGTTGTTGTTGAGGATGAAGTGGCTGAGTCTGAGGATCCGAGAAAAACTTTAGGAATCCAGTTTTCATAAAGTCTAAAGAGTTATAACCTAGCGCCGTTACAGGACCTGAACTTTCTTGACCATCAGATTTGTCGTGGTCCTTCTCTAGTTCGCTCTTCAGCTCACTCCTCAGGTTATCTTCCTCGATGTCTTGCAACTCGACTTTTTTCTCGGCACCCACGGCGAGGGCCAATAGAAAAAAGGTAGCCACCTGAAAGTAAAAGCGGAAAAGTGAGTTGAGAGCGAGGTGGACGTCCGAGGCGGTAGCCGCCGCAGCACTAGATCGCTAGAGATGGCGCGAAGAGGCGTGCCTGCCGCGCCGCCCGCACCCAACATTACGCCAAACAGGTGAATGGCAAAAAATAGACTAGAACCTATTATGAAACCGGTTAAATTTGCTAACGTACTGAGATACGGGACTGCAAACTTTTACTTGTAATTTATGTGGTAAAAAAATACCACAGGTACCTACTATGTTACGTGTAACTTACATTATCTACTGTGATTACAACTATCAACTATCTACACAGTATAATCATTCGAAACTAACGCATCGATGTGTGCTTAATATACTTTATAACAAGCAGAATATATTTTTTAAGTCATACGTAACGAGCGCATGTAAATCCAGTCCAAATAATAATAACGTAAGTTGATGTGTGAAATGTATTCACATTCAAAGAAAAAAACACGTCTTGCGGAATTAATTCTTTTGTTTTCGAATTTCACATCACACGCAATGGTTGGTATTGAAAATGGAGACGTGTGGGCTAAACATTTTATTCCCTCACATAAGGATGTTTGTTGGTTGTGGTAATCCGAAAATGAATAGACGATGTGCTACTTGGGCTTTGCAGCGGTAATTAATGTTAATTTCTCTGTCGGATTATACTCAAGCCTGTGTTGTTGAGCTGTCAGGTTGATAACCAATTTACTCACTCCAAAATATTCCGATGATTAGGCATCGCGTAAAAACACGTGCCTACCTATCTGTGATAAAAAATTGAGATACGCACTTAGTAAATCATCATTAGCGCTCGTTCTATCACTTACATATGTAGATCTTATAGTTTGTAGTTTTACAACATTCTAACGTCATTTCGGAAACCAATTACGTGCATGTTGCGAAATATATTCCAAAATTGTGTTAAAATCTTGTGTTATTCGATAAGAAACGGTTTATTACCTAATGTGGTGTCTCTTGAACGTCATCGATAGTTTTATTAACAGGATTATTTCATGAAGCTTGTATTTTAAAATGTAAATAGTATTTTGTAGTCAGATTTTGACACAGATTTTGAAACCTAATCATCCTAGATATAGTCAAATTATACGCTGGAACGGTTTTATAGATGTTCGTGGGCGATAATGTGATTATTATATAATTATGTTGTGTCAAATTCATAGATGCAGATAAATAATTATTATGCAAAATGAAAGTAACATGACGATTGGTAGTATTCCTATCGGTGAATGTTTGTCTAGATACCTAGCTGTAGAACGTTAGGTATCATATATTTAGGACACTCTCACTAATTTAAGAAGCAAGATAATTTACGTATTTTATAGGTGCATTTTTTTCCTGGTGAGCTTTCGCGAAAATTAAGAAAACTTTTAGAAACCCTTATATCCGGTATCTTTTCGCTAGTGGCAGTCTTATTTTATTCATTTTCTTACTCTATTATGAAATGAAGCGAAGGAATTGTGATTAAAAATATTAAAGACCAAATTAAGAATTATCATCCATTAAATGAAATTGCTGTTGTATCCAATTATACAGTCTGTTTTAAATCCGTTATGAACCTTGAACGTGGTCGCTAAACTGCATTACCCGCATGCATATGTATGTAAATGATACACTTTCTTCATTTCACTCTTGCTTATTATCACGCGCCAATTTACCGATATTCATTGAAAAAAAAGTATTGATCACTTCGCAAATTTGTCAATTTTCAAGTATTTCATCAAATTGCGACAAATCAGGCGAGTTGCGGCCACGCGCAAACCAAATTAGTGTAACAAAAAAAATATTAATGCGGCCATTTTCTTTTATTGTCGTGTGAAATGTTTTTAAGTATTTGAAAACTGTAAGCACATATTGTCATGCTCATAATTTTATAAAGCAAGGTGCTCTATATCCATTTCTCGTGGTGAGAACTGACAATTCTGTCTCCATCACGAACCTTAATGTTTCTTGAATAGGAATTACGAAATTACATTAGAAACGGACGTAGTTCACGCATTCAAACTCCTTTATTCTTTGAATTCATAATGATGCAAAATCTAAGTACGTACCCAAATGTGATTTGAGAATAGACTTATAAACAAATAGAAAGTTTTTAATCCGTGATGTATTTATCAAAGCTTCGCCCACGTGTATTTCGAAAATTATCAATGAAGGTAACGGTAACGGGATTAAATGCCCTATGTCTTAAGCCAGGTCTTTGTCTATAGATACATACGTGTGCTTTTTATTCAGATACACGGTCATTCACAACAGAGATACTTTCGTATTTATGATGAAAGCGAAAATGAAGGGCATTTTATTTTGACCGGACCTACCGTATACGAAAATGCAAGTGATATTTATAACAACCTGTCCATCATAATGTTTCTTTTACTTCTCACAAAGTTACGTAAGTAGAAGTACTGATCAAGATAATGTGGGCAAAAGCCTGTTTAATCAGCGGAGACCGTAATATTTTAGGCCCAAATTTGGTGTTTTGACTTTCAAAATTACATGAAAGCTCAGTTTCATTTTTGATACGGCTTCTTTGAAGCCATGGCGTAAACTGGATTGGCAACAGGACCACGCATCGAAAGTAGAGCGAGATTTAGAAAGGGTCTAGTGTATTCAGAAGATTAATTTGTATTTTAAGTTTCATTTGACTTTCAATCCGCTGAATCAAACCGTACAAAATGTCGAATCAAGACATGACATTACTAGTGAAATCACTTATTATTTATTTTTGACATTTAGGTAGGTACTCGTCATCGGCTCTACTCTTTATCTATCGAAAATAATTAATCTGAATTGGGGACCAGACCCGGGAAATAAAGATTGTGTTGGTTACCTTCACACTAATCCATCTAATAATTGGCAGAACTACTTCATGATTATGGTCTGTGGGCGAAATAATTGCGGCGAATCAAACCCCAGCTGAAAACACTTACCAGCCAGTACGAAAGGTCAATAAAGTAAAAGTAAATTTTGTAATGACATAATAACTTATTTACTTATTTGGGTTTAAATTCTCACCTTGCCGGTACAATAGTAATTAATGGCAATTAAAATGAAATGAAACTACACCACACATGGTATAAGGTGTAGGTTACATATCCAAGTTATCTTACAAATTCGAGCAATGACGCAGCCCACATTTTTAATAGTTGTAAAGATCTTGTAAGGCAAAACCGCATTCATAATGTAGGCGATTCCAAAATCATAAATGAGTGTTCCTATGGAACATACCAAACTAGTCAGTCATAGGTGTAACAGATGTAGAAACTTCAGTAAAATAGTAGATCTTATTTTTCAGATGCGTAAGTTCAAAATATTTTACATTAATTCAAAAGGACTAGACCACAATAGCGTCAATTGAATATTTGCTATCAAGGTTGCTAAGTTCACATAATTTTCTTCGATCCATTTTAGTGAATTCTTGAGTGCAATCATAATTTCAGCACCTACCTATAGAATCAAGGGGTGTTACAATTGTATTGTAAACTCATTTTGATATTACACAACTATAAGTAATGTTGCCTTAACCTAGTTTTCTCCCACACCGAACAGATGAAAGATGTTAATGACTCATATTAGTTCAAAGTTATGTCTATGAATTTATACGAGTCTACTCATTCATGGCCTTAAGAATTCACTAATTAGGGTAGTTGGTGATGGGTAATTGGATAAACATTAATATTTTAAGTTCGTTCAGTCCATACAAAGGTTGTCTGGAAGATATCGCTATGATCGATTAGACCCGGTAGGTACCCATAAATATTTAGCAATAATGTGAAATGGCTGTGTAACAATTTTGTTTAACAATCTTCTTTATCGTGCGGTTAGTACCTAACCTGGTGTCAGAGTTTTTATGCCGCTCATGGGCCTCTGACTTGGCTTTACATGTCTGGTTTCCTCGCGATGTTTTCCTTCACCGAAGCAAGTGATAATTATACAATACGCACATGATTCCGAAAACTCGGAGGTGGGTGTCTTGGGTTCGAACTCGAGACCTATCAGCTCAAAGTTGACTTGTTTTACAATAAAGTATATTGTATATATCTAACAACAGAATAGATGGAAATTAAATGATGGGCATCATTACATTTATCTATTCCCACATTTAAAAAAATACTTTTGTCTATTCAAGAGCACCAAATAACCCGAGACCACCCAGTAATGTCCACGTGTAAGTAAGTAGTCAAAGAAAATGATTTCCAAGTAACAACTACCAGCTTTCTCCTCTGCTTCCTAGAATCCCATACAAATGATCATTATTGTATGATGTGCTCATCACATACACATAAAATAAGATATACAGTTTGTGAATTCAACACACGGGTAACAAAATTGTTTCCAAGCGGTCACCGAGGCTAGGGATTAAGGAACTGGTTTTGAATATGCATTAATCTAAAAAAAAACTGGAATGGCAGTGACTATGGAGATAACAAGAGACAGAGAAGTATAAAGTGTGGATGGACCGGAACCTAAATAAGTCGGAATAATTTAACTCTAGCTACCATCACATTAATTGCAGATAAATATGCTTATCCTGTGTTTTCAATCGACTTCAAAAAAAGGTGGAGGTTCTCAATTCGGTTCATATCTTCGTCATTTATGAACCGATTTGAAAAAATCTTCTTTAATCCGAAAGGATATACTTCCCGATTGGGCCTATAGAAATTTCATCAAAATCGGTTCAATAGTTTGGTTTTTTAATCAAAATTGCTGGAAAAAATATGTCATCCAAGTAGAAGAAATTGCGAAATTGATACTTGATATGGATTTGTGTGTGATAAGGTAACTAAAAAATTTTTTTTGGATTTTTTTTTTCGAAGTCCGTTATTTTTTTGCAAAAAAGTTTTTATAAGTAAACTTATAAAAGAACGGTATTACCTACTTTTGATAACCTTCAGCCATTACAATCCTTAAAAATCCTAAATATTTTTAATAAGTTTTGTAACGGTAAGACATAATGATGACACCGCATGCATGACATAATGACATGACATAGTGAGACCTTATTGCCGACAGCATTAGGACGATGTCTTCTTATCTCTGTTTTATTTACATCGTTACCTATAGCATTGATTGTCAAACAATGGATGCGCGAATGTTTTGATAAACACTAAACATATTAGGAGCATAGAAAATTATGTTTTGTTTATAAAATATTTGGTAGGTGACAAATTGAAAAATATATTAGGATGCCTATTACATTTAGACTCGAAGAGTTCGACAACTTTTACTTATCAAGTGGTGGAAAATTGTTATTAGTATGGTTTATAGCAGTCGCCTTTTTCCGACTTTTTTCTTTTCTATTCAAATAAAGTCAAAATTCCGAAGTAACTTTTGCACTTTTTCGAGCTCGTGTGCAAAATAAATGTAATTAGAACTTATTAATTGCTACATAATACGATGCATCGGCTGCTTGTAATTTATGTTTGTATGGTGTACATAATAAAGAATATTTTATCTATCTATCTTGAACTCAGTACCGCAGTACAACGCAGCAATTTTGTGATAGGCCTAATAGGTAAATGATAACTTCATCTCTTTAAACTATTTCGTTAACGTGTAGCAAGTTTTCATTAAATTGTTTACCGGCTTAATTTTGTGGTACGATAAAATATATTCTATATATCCATCAAAGTTCAAGAATATATTATTATGTATTTCTAACTACCTCAAAACTTTCGTAGGTATATAATTTTAAGTTCAGACCTATGTTAATAAATATAGGTACATAATAAGGATATAAGTGTGCAATTTTTTTTAATAAAGAGTTTTTACCTACCTACATGATGCTTTGAAGGTTGACCGTAGTGACAGTGAGTCATAGAGATCAACGGTTAAGTTTCAATTAGCTAGACGTACCTACGTCGCAGTCAACGATTTGCATAGACAATCTAGGTGTCTCGGTTTCATTATTTTATTTTAAAGATTAAATGGTACCGTTACACAAATACCACAAGCGCATTAAAACCTCTTCGCAAAAGTAAATTAAAGTTTTGCTCACCTTCAAGAAAAACATCATGAACTATGTATTTAACACAGCACAGGGTTCCAAAAGTAAAGTTATTCCAGTCACAAACCACTAAAAATCACGATCACTAAGTTCAAAGACACTACACCTCCACCAGTTCACCGCATCATGCCTTCTAAGTCTTGCTTCGATGACAACTTCATATGTCTGTCTTCACATCCGTCGTTGCAGCCCACTGTCCACGCAAGCGCAGCGCATGAAATCCTACAATTTGAACAAACCACCAGTTAAAAAAAGAAAAACTTTGCACCATTGATTGCACTCGATAATTGTACCATGCACATGTCATTAGCATGTCACAATTTGCGCGGGAAATTCGAAAATGGAATTGAATTTTTTTTTATTTATGCAAGTTTAGTTGCCAAGGGAAAAATGTCACTAGTAATAAAAAGTTTTATGCTATGAATAATTAATTATAGATTTAGAAATACGCACTTGTTTTCATTAAAAAGGCATGGATGGCAAATGCGTTCGGACGGCTGCCCGCTCGGAAAGTGGTCGCGCGTATCGGCCGTTTGTTGTTAAATACCGCACTACTCTACATATTGGCGTACAGAAAGGCGATCATATCACGTTCGTTGTCGTGATGAGCTCAATTTGATGCAAAGGAGATCATCCCGTCATTGGCCATTGATGGGTCGGAACCGTGTATTTATAATGATTACATTGGTTCCTTTATTGAACCTAAATGACATCGGCTCATTGTTCTGTATTTATTATACTTAGTGTTCTTTAGTGTTCAAAGTAATGTGCTTTTTTTATAATTCGAAGTTTGTATTTAATTTCTTTTGAAATAAACTAAAAGAGAATGATAATTTAAATAAATAAAAGTAACTAGATTTACATTACAAGTTCCATCCTATTAAAACTATAAAACTTTATATTATTATAATTACTGATACTACAAGGTTAAAAAGAAACAACCGACATACTAACAGACATAATGCTTACGCTTAGTAAGTAAAAGCGTTCCATTTTCACTCTTTGTAAAATCGAATGCGTATTTTTACTTAAATCAGAAAAGCCTTTTCTACTAGCACCAGCTTCTATCTACCTAAAACCCTTACTTTACCGTCTAAAAGATGTCTTAATGTGGGCACAGGCCCTAAAATTAACTCGTCAATCATTATGGGTCTTTTTAGTTTTTGTCGACCTAATAGACTACAATAAAATCCGAGTTTAACTATTCTGTTGTTTAGGGAACCTTAGGCCTTCCGCGAGTCAGTATAGTTCGTACCAAGCATTCATTCTGACAGGTAATTGAAATGGAGTCCGATTTATTGCAGATCATTTGTTATCGTTATTATTCACGACTCATGTCGCTATCCACAAATAAATTGGGCATTCATCAATCAAAAGAAGATAAATCTGATTTAGATGCCTACAAACATATTTTATTGAAAGTTGTCCTGCAACCATTGTGTATACAATAGGAAGAGTCATTTATAGATCCATGTATAGAATAAACAAACATTCTTGAAGTTACCGACTTCAACATTACTGACATTGCTGAAAATAAACAATATTATCCACGTGTAGTACCAACCAACCAGCGTCGTCTTTTGTTTTTTCTGTAAATAGGAGCATTGACGCGATACAATAATAAAGGCTTAGTTCTGTTATAATGTTTTTCTAACAATTACGGATGTAGGAATTCGCGTTAAATGCTTCCTGCTGGCCAGTGCGCAGAATTTCTTCGTGAACAATAGAATTATAACATCACGTTGTGTTATGTAGCCACCTCATGTACCAGGCTACCATAAGTACTAAGCCGTAGCCTGAAACCTAAAACTATATAATTAGAAGACAATTCCTGTTGTTACTACTGCTATTATAAAGCCACTAGACTTGAATAGATTGTGGATTTACTTTGGTATCAAATTGAACCGATATCACTTTAATAGTGGGGTGTTCACGGCATTACCTAATGTCTCTTTTAGTACTCGCCATGTTAATTCTTTTGTTTCAAAGGTTCCCAATTTTAATAAAGTACGTGCTTACGTTGTTGTTTTGGTATGAATATTCATACGAAAGTGTAAATCGATGAATGAAAGACTGAGACACTATTTGAATGAAACCTTTTTTTTATTGTCTTCTTCGAGCTTTTCAGAACAGTGCATCAATAGTTGGGGAAAAGTAAACTTAGAGGAGTAACTGAAAAGTCAATGATTCAAGACATCGAACTTTAGAGTTGAGATCCAAATATACATACCAAGAATTTTTCTGAAAACTATGACAATCATATCCATCATCTGTTCTTCTTGAAGTATATAATATTTCAGTTCATGTCATTCTGACCGGAGTAGCGTTCCATGTTATAAATAAAAATAAGTTGTAATGTAACAAAATCGTCGTCAACAATGTGTAGCTTAACAAAAACAGGACCCATTATTGCACCCATAAATAAAAATTCTAAGAAAAGCTTTTCAAGGCTATCACGAAATATGTAACATCAAACTTGCACAACCACAAACGCTCAAACAATCCCACATACTTTGTGACCGCTAAACAAATAAAAGTGGTGTTCACTTTTATATTTTTTAGTATTGGTCACATCCGCCATTAATGGTGGGATGATTATGTACTTCAACGTTTATGTTACGTCATAACGAGATAGTTTTCTTTCGCATTATCGAAAGAGGCTAGTGAGAGATGAAATTTTAGTCACGAAAGAATTTTCTAAGGTAATTTTAGTATTATAAAAGATGTCGTGATGTGAAGAACAGTAAAGTTCACGTTCAAAACCATTAAAGCTATTATGGATGAATACAAATTGAGCATTTGAAGTGGACTGTGACTAAATCAATTATAGGCTAGATTAGTCAGTTTTTTGCTAAGTTTGGGTTGCAAAATGGTTATATAAAGTTACAGTTTCATGTTTTAGAACCGCAAAGAGGGCTGAAGAGGTACTTAACCGACTGAGTAACTACCTCATATGGATTTCGTAGGGACATAGTTATATTACTTTTTAATCAATGAAAAACAAAGGTTAAATCTAAGGGTTCTCAATTCAACGCATTTATATATTGCGTATGACGTATAACCTTTTACAGTGTGGTCCAATTTTTTTTTTAATAAAATCCTTTATCTCGAAGACGGTCCCATTACTTTTTTTAAATATCTCCGACCTCATAGCGTAGATAAATAGGGGTTGATTGATGTTTTTCCTACTGAATTTTCAATTGTGAACTGAAACTTGGCACTGATATGTAGTTTTGATGACAATACTCGTACAACATAATAGAGCCCTTTTTTTTTCGGATGGGAAATCATCAAATGACTTCTCCCGCTCTGGGCTGAGCGGGAGGGAGTGTCAGACTTTTACTGACTAAAACCCACCCATGTTCCTTCATCGCCCTTTGTGTTCCGGGGCCGCGGTATCTCTTTCGAACAACCCGCAGCACCCGGCAGGCATCGGCCCTTGCGGGCCCCTTCCCTATGCTGACATCTCCTTGAGGCGCGCGTGGAACACGAACGCGCCGTCGACACGGCCTGTCGTCCTAAGACGGAGGGACGGCGAGCTAACATAATAGAGCCCTGGACTACTAAAACGAAACTGCAAAGCGAAAAATAAAAATAAGTATATTTAATAAGTCTATATAAGCTCCTAGTTAATATTAAAAAGTTTTTACTTGATATTTCAGCATGACTAAAGAAACTAGACAAGATATTCACTACAACACTAATCAAGGCTTTCAAAACCTATATGGAAGTTAAATTTCGCAATATCAGGAGTGGTTTCAGAAATTAACGTTTTGGAAATGATTAGACCTTGTATCAGTACCGCGAGCAAAAACTAATTTATATTTAGACACTTAATTCAAAATTACGAATTCAGGTCGTAAAATTTCCAAAATTAATAGCCTTAACACATCAACAAAAGTGCAATCTTATGACTCAAATGCAGTTGCATAAAACTTGCTAAATTTTGATAAAATTTTTAAGACAAAGATGTGAATCAAATTAATGCTTTACATAAGAATCAAAGATGGCGGGAGTTAGAAGATGATCAAAGGAACTGAAGATGATCAAAGGAAATGAAGGTGACCAAAGGAACTGAATGTCATGTCATGTCATGCCTTTACCAGTAGTTTGACGACGCGAATTCTCAATAATATCATTCAAAATATTTCTACAAAAATTAATGTATATGAAACTGACTGTTGCCACAAATTCTGAGTTTACTTTAAAATGCATTAATTCCACCACATTACTAATAAAACTTAGACAAACAAAAACAGATGATTCAGAACCTTTTTCGATTATCATAAAGTCCATAATAAATTGTAGCTAGTCCAGTAAAAGTTGACTGCTCTTTTGTTCAATTTGCTGCACTTTTGTTTCCAAATGATGGCTTACCTTACTGATTAAAGTAATACTGGGCTTTTTCTTGCACCTGTCGGGTTATTGCGTGATTCGCACTCTCCCGAAATGTGAGAATCGACATTTTTTAATAATACTATTTTCTCTGTAGGCGATTCGCACGAATTAAATTTTTTGGTTTGCGAATCGACACTCCAAAAGTATGTAGTAGGCAATTGGCACGTACTTTATTTCAGAGAACCAAAAATAAAAAGTGCAGTCATGCTCACCCGTCTCGGAAATAATATGAGTAATTAATCGAAGTTTAGATAACAGATATTTTATTTGAAACTAGGAAAGCAATGCATTAAATAAGTAGTTACCTCAAAAAAAAACGTAGAGATATGAACGTTAGATATGATAGACAGGCGACAAAACAATAAAAGGGAGACAGCAAAATTCGCTACAAAAAAATTAAAGTGAAAGCTCCATACGCTATCACGCTCATTCGCGTTGGTTATGGGTCTACATTCGGTTTCGTTTTGTGTTGTTAGTGTAGTGAACTATGTACACTACGCCTGCCTAATCGATTCATTTGAGATCAATAAAAAAAGAAAAAAATAAAGAAGCGAATGCAGAATAGATGTGTGTTCAAATATTTTTTATCAACTATGTATGTATGTGTATTTTAAGTTCGTAATAGTTAGACTATCGTCTGTCACACCTTATTTTTAGTCTAGAATATTTTTATCTTCATAGGTTAAACAAAAAATCTTTTGCACTTAAGACATGTCTACATAGACGGATGTTTCGTAGACACGACATCCTTCTTCAACTGACTAATATTTATCCTCGATTTTATCATTCTGATCAATTCATTATTGCTTGCCTAACTGACAAACCACGCGCGGTGGTCCCATATAAATTTAATTAACTTTACTTCGGTACTATACGAGTTATCCTCTATAATGCATTTTCTTCTTCTTCGTCTATGTCGATGATTTGCTAATTAATACCTTCTACTTAATATTGTAAAATTACAAGGATTTGTGTGAGAAGCAAAACAGTCAATGAAACAAACAAAACTCACTTTGGAAAGTAAAGTTATTTTCCACTTTTTAGTGTTCGATTTTGGAACTCGGTTATTTTTTTTTTTCAAAAAAGTTTTTATTTTACCCTTTTTAGTTTTCACGTCATATTGTACGTGAAGGATGATATTGCTAGAAAGGGGCTGACGGCTGAGATGATGAGTAAAAGAGAAGTATGGCTGAAGAAGACATGTTGCCGACCTCTAATGAATTGTGATAAGAGCAGATTGAGAGAATGATGATTACCGAGGGTCGGTAGGAGAAGTGTTGGCAAACCAACAGCCAGATGGGTGGATGACATTCAAAAGACGCTGGTGAGATATGGTTGAGACTCGCGCAGGCCAGGGAAGAATTGCACTAAATGGAGGACCTCCATACTCAGCAGTGGGTGGAACAAGGCTGCCTGTAATTCCGGAAAAGTTAGGCAGAGGTGTACCTAATAGAACACCCATAATTTGCCAGTTATGTTCAAGTCCCATGTAATAGGGGGCCTATTGCCATCTACCGGGCACAAAGCCAGACTCTGTGGCTGCTACTAGAAATTCTACAAAGAGTTAGAAAAGTTTAGAGATCGACCCCAAGGCATCAAAGAGGATTTCCCTTCGCGGCATTGAATATTGGTATCTGTATTCTGTATCTTGTTACGACTAGCTACGTACGAATTTACGTTGGGTAAAGATAAAATGCCCTGTCCTGCCGTCCTCGGTTTGCGCAGGCTCTGTTCACGGCCTCGGACGATATGACGCACGCGCTTGCAACGCGTCATCTATTTTTCGGGACGTCCGTGCCAAATCGCATCGAAGTGACTCGTGTTAGGCTCTAGTGGTTCTAAGAAGCTTTTTTAATTTGTTTTTAGCTGTCGCAAGACGTATGTCAAGTATAACACTCTGCCCGACCTGGTAATCGAACCCAGAACCAGAAGTTATAAGAATCCTTAATATAGCGACAAGGCAATTATTTACTTGAATCCTAGGAATGAGAGGTCTTCACAAAAAGAACATCGTCAAAATATCACAGTTTAGAAGCTTTATTTATTACGGCTACGAGTATACACGAAAAAGTGAATCTCGTACGCAATTTAAGCATAACCAAGCCTTTTAACATTTCAGCATTTTTTTTTTTGTGGTTAAAACTGTCGACGACCACTTAAAACGCATCGTGATGTACTTGTATCATTAACATAATCAACGTGTCAAAACAAATAGGCCTTATGTCCACTGGTAAAATCGGTAAAAGGAGGCCTTCTTTCAATTTGCCTGTTATGGCAGTCTTTGGCTTCGTGACTACTCATGATAGTTTGCATCATCAGAATAACAACATACGAACTATTGTAAATTCAATTATTACAGGTAGTTAAGTGGTCTCCAAACACCATCAAACCAAAAAGAAGACCAAAAAAATGTTAGGAGCAGCTCTCTTTATCTTGCTAGACCATAGATATAGACCAGAAAATTATTTATTAAAGTGTGACTGATCCTCACAATAATCGAAAACTATGTCCCATCTAACTAACTTGCTCTTCGTGCAACTCAATTTTATTTTTCAGAGTTCTGGTGGCCTATCATGACGCCTTAATGCAAGAATGTTTTAGTTCTATTTGGAGAGAGAGAGAGATGACGCTAGAGACAGCTCTCTAAAACATTCCTGCATTAAGGCGTCATGGTAACCCTCCTCAATCTAAAGAAAGTTTTTTTCAATTAATATTTTTTTAGGGTTCCGTACCTCAAAAGGAAAAAACGGAACCCTTATAAGATCACTTTGTTGTCCGTCCGTCCGTCCGTCTGTCAAGACCGTTTTTCTCAGGAACGCGTGGAGGTATCAAACTGAAATTTCTATATGATACTTAGTTCTACTGTCCCTGGAAGCTGTAGAAAAATCAACCTTCTAAGTCAACGCAATCAAAAGATACAGCCACTTAGGCCGCAAATTTCCGCAAATTTTCGAAACTCGCACGGGAATCAAAACCTACAGGGTACTTCCCGTGAACTTAGAATCTTGAAATTTTGTACGAAGTCACGTCTTATAGTACAGATATAGGAAAAATTACGAAAACCGTAAATTTTTAGTTTCGTCATATAAAAAAAAGTTATATACCCACAGGTTTGTACGGAACCCTCGGTGCGCGAGTCCAACTCGCACTTGACCGGTTTTTTTTTTTCTTTTTATTCTACAACGTGTAGTTTTGCGTCCTCGTCAAATTCAAGGAGGTAACTATGCTAATGATTCTCGACCCGAATCAATAATAAAATGGGTAGGGAATTTAATATATTTTTTCTAAATATCAGAAAATGGTACCTAAGTGCACACCACCTGTATTAAAACGTGGCCGCCGCGGTTTCACACACTCAAACAAACGCAGATGTTTATTCGATGAACGGGTGATTCTCCTCTTTTAAGAAGGGCTTCATTCTGAAATAGTGTCAAATTAAAACAACTAAATAAGCAACTTTTATTATTATTGACCAGGTACCGTAATTTATATTGATTAATTATTTCCTTAATTCATTAATTAATCTCATTTCGTACATTTTTAAATATTTCTATGTATATAAAAAAATAGTGGTCCGCCGGTATCGGGAGCAGGGTCCAAGCTACTGGTGGTTAGGGCTCCAGAGACAGGAACTTCCTCACTATGTGAGCCGTATCGAAGACTACTGCCTTCTGAATCAGGCCCTTGATCCAACCGCATATGGAAAGCCTCGAAAGAAATTCGTCGAGGCTCTTGGCCATCAGGCCGTTGGCTGTCATTAGTAGTAATTGTTTCTATTTCACGAGGTTCTCGTCACGCGGTATGGTAACAGCGACTATCATGACGCGGCGCGCTGATCGGTCTATCACCACTATGACAGGCTTATTGGCGACAATTGTCCTGTCGGTTAAGATAGACTGATCACAATATAACGTGATATGGTCTTTCTCGAGAACTGAGTCGGGCACATACTTCCCAAGGAGCACCACAAGCTGTATAAAAGCTGTATTTTAGTTTATTTTTATACCACAGGCTGTATAGTGAGGCTGTACAAAGGCTGTATCAGCGCTTATACAGCCCTTATAAGTAAAAATTGGGCCCATTCTTATACAGCCTAATGCGTTATTATGGCTGTACAGTAGCTGTAGAAGTAAAAAATAGGCTGTAATATAGCTGCAGTGGAGCTGTAGTATGGTGTAAAAGGAAACCACAGGAATATAGTTATCTTCTTATAAATGTCTTTAAAAGATAACGGTTCTTAATCGGTTTTTTAAGAGAATCACAAAGGGAAAATTTGTGAAACTTGTCAAATTATATTATATTTATATTATATTTTAGATACATAAATGGCGATCGATTAATATTTCATGCAAAAATTATAAATCAAGTAATGATCTTGGACTTTCTGTGTGATAATTTGTAAATTTAATTTTGTTGTGAAATTGTGTATAGTTTTGTGTCAAAATATTCACGCGCCCGCAATATAATCAAGATTAAGTAAAAAATATAACTAAAACGGGTAAGTAAGTTTATGATTTTGAGGTTAGAATAATATAATATGCTTGAAAATACTGCATAATATTAGAGTACACTCATTATTTTAGCTGTAAAATTACGATAGCAACTGTAGCTATTGTCAAATATCGTTTGATTTGTATTATGTTTTGTTTTTATTTATTTAAAAATGGACATAAATATTAAACAGCCTAAAGTTTATCTGGAGAGTATTATAGGTCCTGTAGCTTTACTACGTAGTTTTTAGATTCCATTGTACAGCTATTGCCTTTAAATAGGCAATATATTAGAATATTTTTAATATTTAGGCTGTATATCAGTTTTCAAAACATAAATTGTACAGCTCATTAGGGATACGTATTCAAAATGAAAAACCATGTATAATATATCGCTAGCAATTGTTAGATTTCGCCGTTTACATTGCTCGCGGCTTACACAACGTGTTTTTTAAGTGTGTAATATGCCGAAGGTAAATTGAAGCAGTTTGGTAGAATCAACAGACGACGCACCTACTGATAGACACATTACTTGTAAACAAACAACCGTGTAGGTAACATCGTCCATAGAACACACACACACACAGAGCGAGACAGCAGCGTCACATTACAAGCAACGCGATTAGTTTATAGATAGGGCCTGGACAGCGTGCACGCATTTATTTGTTCTTTTCAATCCTTTGTTTGCCACGTCGTAAAACTCGTAGGTAGGTCAAAAACAAAACAAAGCGTTAGAAAACGGTAGTTCGTTTTAAAAAAATATTTTACTAAGAACTATGTGCAGTAGTGTTTTTAGTATGTGGTGTTGTGTGCCTATTTTTTTTCATATGTTTTTCAATATTTTTCAGGAAAATATGCCGTTAAAAATAATTGAAACAATAGAAAAAGGCCAAAAACGACTGTGCATTATACCTAGTTTTTGGAAGTCTAATGGTATTTTAAGATGGCCAAAAAAGCACTTTCAATATCAATGTTTGACGTTTTTGCTGCGGAACCTTCGTAAGACGTCGACTAAAGTGGCGCTTGACTGTAGATTGCTCGATTCATGACTATTTTTCATTCTCAATAAATGACGACTCAGTATCACTAGTTTCATTTGGTTGGTAATTTGTTATATTTTTATATTCTCTTTTAATCTTCCTTTTGACTCCACCGGACCTTTTTCCTTTTTTCCACATATTTTTATCCAGAATTACACGTTTATTTACTATTGCAAAGATAGACGACTGACAATAAAACAGACTAAAGCTGTACTATAGAATTAATTATTTCCTTTATTTATTTTTCTAACTTATTTTAATATTTTTAAATATCTCTATACAAAATCAATATAAAAAAACATTTAAAAATATATAAAATAGTAGCCCACCAGCACCGGGAACAGGGTCCGAGCTACCGGTGGTCAGGGCTCTTGAGAGAGGAACCTCCTAACAATACGTGCCGTGTCCAGAAGTACTGCTTTCTGAATCAAGCCCTTGATCCAGCCGCCAAGCGAGAGCCTCTTCAGATGTTGGTCGAGGCTCTTGGCTATTAAACCATTGGCTGAGACGACTATCGGCACAATGACTGCTGTATTCACGTCCCACATGTCGACAACCTCGCGAGCAAGATCTAGATACTTGAATTGCTTATCTTTCTCTGCTTTCACGAGGTTCTCGTCATGCGGGACCGTTATATCAACGATCATTGCGCGACGCTCCAATCGATCTATCACCACGATGTCAGGCTTATTAGCAACAATAGTCCTGTCAGTGACGATAGGTCGATCCCAATACAACGTGATATTACCATCATCGAGAACTGGGTCGGGCGCATACTTATAGTATGGCACTTCTGATTCCACAAGGTTGTACTTCAAAGCAAGTTGCTGGTGGATAATCCTAGCAACGAGGTTGTGTCTGTGCAAGTACTCTCCGTTAGCCAGACGAGAACACCCAGAAATAATGTGTCGGATCGATTCTCCCGGACGGTGGCATGCCCGACATATGTCAACCGTGCCATCCTTCACAATGTATTTCCGATAGTTATTCGTCATCATAACTTCGTCCATTATTGCACAGACAAAACCTTCGGTTTCCCCGAAGAGGTCACCGAAACGCAGCCAGGATACGGACGCTAAGAAGTCTACATCAGGCCCATGTAGGGCCCGGTAAAAACGTCCGTGAAGCTCCTTGCTCTGCCATACCTCCCTGCGGTCATTAGTGTCTAATACTTTAGGTTTGCGCCAGTTCTCGTTAGCCAGCGAGAGCGGGGTAAGGCCCTTGTCCACTGAGACCACATCTCGGTGCATCCCCACGTCGGCTTCTAGAAAGTATTCTCTGAGACTGCATACCTCACGGTTGTGCAGGGTCTTAGCATTTAAGAAGCCACGACCCCCGCACTTCCGCGGGATATACAGTCTCATCACCGACGACCGTGGGTGATGCATCCGATTTGCGGTCATCAATGTGCGGACCCTCCTATCCAAGGCATCAAGTTCCGTCTGAGTCCATTTGAGTATGCCGAAAGAATACATCAAAACCGGCATGACCCAACCGTTGAAGGCGCGCACCTTGTTTCCGCCTGACAAAAGACTGCTTAGCACTTTATTCAGGCGGCCAAAGAAGCGCTCCCTCAACGATTGTTTCATGTCGGAAGTATTGATGCCTAATGCCTCCGACATACCCAAATACTTGTAGGTTTCTGTTGAGGAGAGGGATCTAAGGTGTATGGAATCCGAGAGTTGAGTACCCACGGATTCCATAATCTGCCCTCGCTTCACATGCATGACTGCACATTTGTCCACACCAAATTCCATTCTGATGGCACTACTGAAAGTTTCTGTTACCTTCAGTAGCTTCATCAGTTGCAAATTGTTGGGGGCAAAGAGTTTCAGATCATCCATGTAAAGAAGGTGAGATATGACCTGACTATCTCTCCTCAACCGATAACCTAGACCTGAACCCTCTAGCAATGTGCTGAGAGGGTTCAAGGCTAGACAAAACCACAATGGACTCAAACTATCACCCTGGAATATGCCACGCTCAATCCTTATCGGTTCGCTGTTCCCTTGGGTCTGTCGACATCCTGGATAGCGAAGGACCGTTCTCCAGCACCCCATACATGACATCAGGAAGGCACGCAGAGTTGCATCTACTTTATACAATTCCAGCACCCTCATGAGCCATGTATGAGGCACAGAATCATAGGCCTTCTTATAATCTATCCAACATGTAGACAGATCCCTTCGGGAACGGCGAACCTGTTGGCTAATGGCCATATCAATTAGGAGTAGCTCCTTAGTACCACGGGACCCGTTCCTACATCCATTCTGAGAGACAGACATGATAGAATTACTCTCAATATGTTGGTTGATTTTAGCTCTCAAAATGGATGTAAGAACTTTATAGACCGTTGGTAGACAAGTAATTGGTCTATAATTTTTGGGCTCCGCAGTACTACCTGATTTATGGAGCAGGTGGGTAATTCCGGTCGTCAAGAACTGGGGCAGCGATCCGGATTCTAAAGCTGATTGAAACTGGGACGCTAAGCAAGCGTGCGATCTCTGGAGCCATTTGATCCAGAAATTGTGCAGTCCATCCGGCCCTGGAGATTTCCAGTTAGGCATCGGACGGACTGCACGAGCTACGTCTTGGGGGCTGATGATGATTGCCCCCATTTCTGGTATTGGATCACACGCTCGTTCAACCTCCCGGGTCCAATCGCCCTCAGTGTGACTGACAGGCACCGACCAGATGCTGCGCCAGAACGAGCACATTGTGTCATCATCCGGTAGACGCGTGTCAGTTACACCTTGGTCCGGTCGTTCCCAAGCCCTATATACCCACCTTTCATCGCTTTGGAATGTGCGATTCTGAGTGTACCGCTCCATTCGCCGCTTGTACCGACGAATACGGCTTGCCCATGCACAGATCTTCTGCTTCAGGAAGTCGATGCGCTCTGTGACGCGGGCTAGATAATCACGAGAATTAATATCAGTTCCCGAGAACGCCCGCTTCACAAAGCGCATCACTCTAGGGCGAGTATTGCCCTCCCTGAAGCAGATTAACTTGCCGATGAGTGCTCTAGCCTCACCAATACGCCGCTCAATCCTGCACTGCCAAGCTGGAACAGCAAATTTGGGTCGTGTAGCTCTGTCGTTGTTAGGAAACTTGACGTGAGCTACACGACATGCCGCTACAGCTGCACAGTACAATATTGAGTGGGTATCGGCGAGGTCCTTGCTGCTGTCAAAACAATTTGACAGCTGCGAATCTAGGGCACACACCAGCGCCCTATTTTTCTTGTGCATAGGCAAACGAGGTAAACGTGGTCTAAGTTGAGGCGGTGTAAAACGGTACTCCCTGAATGCATCCTCCAAAGCGCTCCTCAATTGTACGTTGCACTGGGTACTCACGGATATAACTTCGTCATCATCCTCTTCACCACCGTGATTGGATCGCGGCGAAGTACTGTATACATTTTGCAGCTGTACCGCGATCATTGGCGAAGCAGGCGTAACTGGGTTACTCCGTGAGTCGAGGCGTAGTCGATCAAGCACGGTGTCATCCAACATATTGTTACGCTGTATGACCCGTACCTGATCCGATAGCCGTTGCGCCGACACGTTGACAGCTGGCTCAAGCACCTGAAACAGAGAGAGCATCCGACCACGGTACGCAGTCAAGTTGCTTCCCCCCTCAGTAGCCCCATAATATGCGCGCATAACATTCTCATTTATGGACTGAGTCCATCGCATGCGCGACACATTTCCACCGGCAGCGGGGACCCTATTCGGGGCCTGTTGGCCTCGAGGTCCCAAGCCCGCTGGTGGCCGTCCTCTTCCTCGTCGTCGTGGTGGTGGTGGTGGTGGTGGTGGTGTCGACGGCGGGGAGAAAAACTCGTCGCTCGAGCTCGACGCAACTGCAGCGACCGGCGACACGGTGCTCACGGATGTGGCGCGTCCCGGCGGCTGCGAGGCGGAGCTGAGCGGTGAGCCCGGAGATGGTAGGTGTGCCTCCTGTTTGGCTCGGTGTCTCGTCAGCATCGGTGACATATAGTTATATTATTTTATTCATTGTTTAGTCCAGTTTTCTGTATGTTTATAACTTTTTTTTTTTTCTTTTCATTATTGCTTTATGCGTTTTAGTTTTAGTGGAGTAATTTGGTAAAAAAATTAAAATTAAAATCGGCTTGAAAAAAATCAGGTCACGTCAATTTGACACCGAGCCACAGATTAATTTATTATTATAGTGTTTTAACATCATATTTGTCAGAAGTCATAAAACTCTAACACTTACAAGGGTGTATAATTACGCAATAATAATAAGTTTTATAAAGGAGTTTGCATATACCACTATACAGAATCAAGTATAGAGTTATACCATATTAACACATAAAGCTGTAGTAAGTAAGTGATCACATGCAAAATACAGCCTCTGTGCAGCTTGAATAATAAACATTAGCTTAAAGTGTCAAAAATTCTTAAAGTTTTAAAGTAGCGTTTTAATATTCCGTTTTAACACCTTTAGCTTACGCGGATTCTTTTATAAAGATTTAGTACAGCTTGAGCTGTATAATAACTGGTAAATCAACCTTATAAATATAGAATCTTTTCTTGACACCCTTGTAGAGAACTCTAAGTTTTATAAGTGCTGCATATTTGATGTCGGTAACGCCTAAGTGCTCCTTGGGTTGTAGTACGGTACTTCAGACTCCACAAGTTTATATTTCAAAGCAAGTTACTGGTGAATTATCTTGGCCACTAGGTTGTGTCAATGCAAGAACTTGCCCAGGCGAGAACAATCAGATATTATATGTCTGATCGATTCACCCGGACGGTGACATGCCCGACACACGTCAACCGTCCCGTCCCTCGTAATATATTTCCGGTAGTTGTTTGTCAACATAACTTCGTCCATAATCGCACAAACAAAACCTTCAGTTTCCCGAAAAAGGTCACCGAAACGTAGTCTGGATACGGACGCTAGAAAATTTACATCGGGCCCATGAAGAGCCCGGTAGAAGCGCCCGTGAAGCGCCTTGCCTTGCCATGCTCCCTTGCGGTCATATTGATAATTATATCGTCTTCTACGACAACCTCCTAAATTTTGACGAGGATGCAAAACTACACCTTGCATAATTTAGTTGTATTGTTTGTCTTGTGTGGGTACAATAAATGCTTTTTCTTTCTCTTTTTGACACGTCGCGTCGGTGAAGAAGAATTGTTTATCTAATGTTGACCGTTTCTAACTGCTATTGTGCAGTCGAGTCATTGCAAGCTCTCCAAGTGAAAATATTTAATTAACAAAAACAGTATTTAGCGCCAATTATGTTGTGTTCCCCCGTGAATCGATTCCTTTTGCTACTTTCGCCTAACAGTACTTTTAGGCATAATTTACTACCTACTACCGGCTTTCAAGTAAATACTCTAAGAAAACTCAGTTGTTCTTTAGAAATAGAATAATGGGTAGGACATAATCCATCTGTTTGTGGAAAATCAGTGACAAGGTTATTAACAATAATACAATTAAACTGACAAAAAGGTCGAAAATGGCTAAGCTGCCAAAAAAAAAAAAGTTAATTTTGGCAATATGACCAATTGACCATTCGGTCAGTTGTTTGAGATTTTATTAATGTCGTGTTTCCCATGTTAACACGTGACATTTCTAAACTGCTGATTAAGTCAGCCTTCTGGATCGCATAATCAAGAAGGCTGAGTTAATCAGCAAATAAGCCAGAAGGAATACCCAATAAGGTTGAAAATTTTGTTAACACAAAAATATCATAGTTCATTCATAGGCTATGTGACTGCGTATTTTTTAAATGTAGTCACAATCTTAGAACAAATTAAAACTAAGTTCACGAACACACACGCAGTCTAACATCGTTTCTCGTATACAGTCATCTACTCAATATAGCCTGATAAACTCGTCCGCAAATTCTACACTAATCACCTAACTACGATACAGCTATAAACCGCGTATAAAAGTGTTTGGATGACGTCCACTGGATCGTTTTCACTGCGTACTTTCTAAGCAAGTGGAGCAACTCAGGCGCACCCGATGTCTCTTTACGCACTCCCTTTTGTAATCCATATCTTTAGTGTAACCAATCTTCTTTACGTTCGTTTTCATTTACATCGAGATCGATATCGTAATTAAGTTATATTCTTCTTTGCGTGTTGATGAACTCAAATAATACCAGTATTTAGCTACCTGCACAACTCTGGCGTTGGCTTCGTTTAAATTCTGGAAGGTGCAGCGGTGGTGATGGGCAAGAAAGGAGGTGGGGCATATCCTGCAGAGGGGCATCCCACTGGCATTTTACTTGGGACTGGTCGATACCCCATTAGCGTGAAGGTGGTAGTTGATGCCCGTACAGGGGGTGGTGGGTGTCTCGTTCCTGTTTTCCCTTGCGATGCTACTAGCTATTTTGCGTCGATCGTCTGGTGGAGCTATACCTGCCAACGGATACAACATCGCAAGAACAAGAGGGGTGAGTTTTGAGCACACTGTTAAAATGCGACAGGTATCGTTCAGCGCTATGTCAGCTTCTCTAGCATTAAGTTATACATATGTTAATTATGATTTAAAGATATCCACCATAATAATGCTTTTAATTTTTTCGAAATAAAAGTAGGTATTTTACCAGAAGAAGATGGCGAGACGAACTCAACTCTTTCCACAAGGATTGACAAATAACAGCACTGGATAGGGATAAGTGGAAAGAGGGATGGAAGGCCTTTGCCCTGCAGTGGGACACAAATGGCTAATAATAAATAATATTAGTATCAGCGTCCGCAGCCTGGCTACGTTCCGGGGACCTCTTTGGAAATACCTAAGGTTTTGTCTGTGCAATTATGGATGAAGTAATAATTACGAATAACTACCGGATATTTAAGGACGGCACGGTTGACATATGTCGGGTATGCCACCGTCCGGGCGAATCAATCTGTCACATTATCTCTGGGTGTTCTCATCTAGCTAACTTAGAGTACTTGCATAAACACAACCATGTAGCCATGTACGATTATCCATCAGCAACTTGCTCTAAAATAGAACCTTGTGGAATCGGAAGTGCCGTACTATAGGTATGTGCCCGACCCAGTTCTCGAAAAGGGCAATATCACACTGTATTGGGATCAATCCATCATCACTGACAGGATTATTGTGGCCAACAAGCCTGATATAGTGGTGATGGATCGATCAGAGCGGCGCGCAATGATCAAGGGCTTGATTCAGAGAGCGGTACTCCTGGACACGGCTCGTATTGTTAGGAAGTTCCTCTCTCTGGAGCCCTGACCGCCGGTGGCGGCCCTGTTCCCGTTACCGTTGGGCTACTATTTTTTTTTTTGTATGTTTTATTAAGAAATATTTAAAAATGTTAAATAATGTGTAAAGAAAATAAGTAATAATTCTACCATTGTAACTGACCTGAAAAAATCCTGACGAAGAAATCACTGACGTTTTAAAAGTACATCTGAAGAATCCTCTTTGCCTATTAGGTCCTTAGGTATTATTGGTGTGGTAGCTTCAGAGGCAGCAGAAGGAAAAGTGGGTAGCCTCTGTCTAAATCAACTTCATTGGGTACATCAACTCCTCGATAGACAGCAAAAACATCTCAGAGCTTTCCAAAAGTACTTACAATGCTATTGTTTAATATAGCGCAAAAAAAAACTTTTAAATGAACCTCAACATTGTTATATACCTTATACTTTTTTCATACTAACGTCAATCACAATTTCACCTTTGAATGAACACATCAATCATCATACATACACATACGCAAATAATTTGATATGTAACCGATTAAATAATTTAATTCGTCCCCGTTGGATACTCTAGTGACGACTTGATAGAGCTACTTATATTTATGTAACGTGTCAGTCAAGAATATACAGAGAATAAAGTCAATGAGGACTTTTATGTCCGTATGGACCGTCTTTTAGAATATTTTATCGCAGATTACTGCTGATCAGGATATAGATCCCCTCCAAACTGCACCACAAACCCTTGTCCTCCGCCTTCTGCATCCAGTCTATATTAGCCACCTGTTTAAGATTGTAAGTCTATCTTGCTGGAGGCATCACACGCTACACTTGTCGTTACCGAGTCTCCACTTTGCGAGTCTTTTGCTGTATCGGCTATAGGTACTTCGACAAACATGACAAGCCTGCTGCCACTTCAGTTGTTGTACACGAACACTTGGATGAAAGTAGCCGAGGACGGAGTCCATTCTACTGCAGGGGCTATATTCAGTTATGAACTGTTTTAGTGAGAATGACACTTGATGTTCCAAATCATCGATCCTCAACTGTTTTCATTCATTTCTTAAAACCATAAGCATAGACACCATCAACTTGCAACATAAACTTTTTTTCTTTGTTTTTTAACGCAGATAGACGGAGTCATGGGCTCCGCTAGTATGTCTACAATAAGTTCATCTAATTTACTAGTAACTTTAAATCGATTTTGTCAGGAGGATGAACTGAGACCGTTTGTATTACTATAATTATATCGCAGCGCCTCTAGAATTTCTCCCAAGTATGAATTAAGTTAGGAGAATAATTAGGTGTTTTATGTAAGCTCTCATTTGGTATAATTATGCGTACCGTGAGATATTGTGCACGTTTTTTAGGTCACAGGCAATTAGAATTATATTTGAACGATGTTAATTATTACCATTTTCATCATCTTATTTCTGCTGCCAAAAGAAGATGATTTAGTGTGTATTAGTGATCAAAGAAATTCGCTTTTGTAATACTTGTTTCATAAAAGAACAGGTCGATTGTCATACTTTATACACGACTTAATTTGGGAATCTAAAATAATGGGCGATGGATCAACAATGCAAAAAAACACCTGAGTTGATGCAAAAGATCAAGTGCTATCGGAGAGATCTACTTGCAGCAATATACCGCAATAGACCAAGTTAATTGATTGAATCAAAGATTCAGATCATTTGTCATCGGCAATTTAAAAAAACAACAGCTGTTCCATAAATTTTGATCTTGTAGGTTTTTTTTTAGTACCGATGAAAATCTCTATGGTTCACAATGATGTACTGAATACCCCTGAGGTAACCGTTTGTGCGTCGATGACCCTTCCACCTTAAATCTTTGTATTGAGTCCAATCACGGCTCTTGGAATTTTATCACCAACTGCCATTCAACAATGTCAAATCGACGAGACATCGTTAAAATTCCGACATAACACAAGAAATCATGTCTTTATTATACCTCCTTTTTGTGTAACACTGTAGTGTTGGTAAGTTCGTAATTTACAAGAAAACTAGACTTGAAAAAGTTGTCCTTGACGATATTTAGATTAGAAGCTTTCATCGCACCTGCTCCAATATTGCTTCTCTATTTTATACTTAGATGACAATAATATAAGATTTCAATTACGAATATAGATTTATCAGATTCGAACGTGGTACTTAGGTATAGCAAAGAACTACAAGAGTTAAAAAAAAACCTATAAAACTCAGGTATCAGAAAAATAACAAGAGACTTTTCTTTAAATCTCTGTTTACTTAAAATATCCTTATTGTAGTCTCGATTTTTCGCATACAATCTCTCATGCTGTGTTTTAAAATACATTCTCATGCTTTTGCTTTTACTAAACGTTTCTTTTAGTACCTAGTGCCATTACTACTATGACACAGAATATCAGCTTACTACACCTACAGTCCTAGTAACTCTCTCACACACGCACGCACACACACACACACACACACACCTATATCATAAAACTCACATGTACATATTAACACTTGACGCACATTAAGTTATTAAATCTAGATTGCAACTTGTTGTCCTGTCTATTTTAATTTTTCTACTCCATTTGTGTAAGTAACTTAGCTAGGATGCCAGATTCGGCACTTTTAATATTGTTACTTTTTTTTTGTATATTATCGGTCTCAAATTTTCAATTTATAGCTATTGTAACAGACTACCAAATTTTTGTGAATTTACTACTAATTTATTATTTTGCAACCAGCGTTGCCAGTGAAAAAGCAAGCACATCAGCCATTAGAGTAACCCAATTTCGTAACATATTTTCCATCACAATCCCCAGGATTTTGAAGGAAATTGGTAAACCATTGCTTTATAAGGGTTGGAAAGTTTTGTCTGCTCGACTTCGACTTCCCAATGTTGTCGAAATGAATGTCACTATGTTACGCAATTTTCCCGCAGTTTTATCTTTACGATAGAAATACATCTTCAATTCCTTTGATATTGCAGATATGCCAGGCGTCTGTGTCGACGGTAGTTTGGCCTGCAATACCACCAAGAAGCATGTCATCATTCACTGCTCCTTGTTTTCTAATGCTTGTAATAGAACTTCATATCCTCAAAAGGTTTATATAACTTGCGTTAAATGAGAGCTGAGTACGCTCTAAACTGTTTTACACCCCAATGACTTTATTGCATAACATAACATAACGCCTATAATCCCCAAAGGGTTAAGCAGAGGTGCACCCATTAATACACCCACATTTCGCCAGTTATGGTTAAGTCCCATGTAATAGGGGGCGAGCCTATTGCCATTAACCGGGCACAAGTCCAGGCTCGGTGGCAGCCACTGAGAAATTCCTAATGGAAAAACCTAGTAACACTTTGCCCGACCTGGCAATCGAACCAAGGACCATACTCAGCAGTCGCTTGCGACCACTAGACACAGAAGCATTGACTTGATTACCTCTCAATAAAATAATCTTCATTTACCATGGGTAAGTTATACACACAAATTATTTCACGATCGCTCTATTAATTAAGCTATCTTTCAGTAACCATTAGTTTTGCATTACAAGCTGACCAATAAAAAAACGAATCATTCACGCTTCACGTTGTATCTGCTGTGGTGTGTAATCAGCCTTAAAATGAATTGCCAAATCTAATTACTCTGTAAGTACACACATCCATCAATGATAACGAGATCATTTGAATAATTTCTAGTATTAATGAAGATATTTCCTTCATGGGTGTGGTAATTGTTTTTTTTTTTGACAAATAATGTAGTTGGTACGTCAAGTAACGATTGATATTAGGTTTTTGCAGAATCAGGAATTTGTAAATCGTAGCCCAAAGACTGAATTTGCGAAAAAAAAACACACTGGACAGAACAAATTTAAACAGGTCGCAATCAATAAGGTGTTATCAAGTTCGCCAAATAGTCAACCCTATTTTAACTGACAAATGCAGAATGAGGAAGGATGAAGAAAACTGAATAAATTTTGCAACACTCTCTAAAACATTTTGAAAGTTGTGTACCAATATTCTGAATCATAACACCCGTATCTAGTCAAGTTAAAGTAATTACTTGTGCTATTTTTTTATTGCAATAGACAACAATTTAAACGATGTAAGAACCGTCGAAGAAAGCAAAGCGAAGAATTACAACTTTTTACAGTTCTAACATCAAGCAATTACTAAACTACATGATAAAATCGTATCTTAAATAATTACATTTACTCAAGTAAACAATTTAACTTGTTTATAGATACGGGTGACTCCATAATCTATCCTAGAAACCACAGACTTTGTTTCTTTCATCATATAAACTTGCACAACAAGCCTAGTGACACATACTAGTTTAATATCAAAACTACTGAAAGAATGTTCATATAATAAAACCACAAGGAAATAGTGCAGCCGATACTCGAAACGATTCCGATACAATTCTACAGTCACGGTTGTGGTCAAAAACAATCAGAACCACAAATTATTCAAATGACGTGCATACTACCTATTTCTCTATAAAAGATTTGCTACATATACGAATTAAAAACTACGTAACATTCTATAAAATAACAAAACAACAGCATTAGGAAACAGTATTGGTGTTGTAATAAGATCGTATTCGATAACATGCAGAATTTCTGTATGGGTTAGAAAACCATTAAAAACTATGATGGCCATAATCTCAGCAGTATACAAGGTGTTGCTTTGCATCCTCGTCAAATTCAAGGAGGTAACTATGCTAATGATTCTCGACCCGAATCAATAATAAAATGGGTAGATAATTTTTATATTTTTTTCTTAATTTCGGAAATAGATAAGTGTACACCACCCGTATTAAAACGCGGCCTGTCTAATACTAGCCCTATATCCGCGCTTTCACACACACAAACAAACGCAGACGTTTATTCGACAAACGGGTGATTCTTCTCTTTTGAAAAGGGCTTCATTCTGAGATAGTATCAAATTAAAACAACTAAAAAAAGCAGCGTTTATTATAATTGACTAGGTACCGTAATTTATATTGATTATTTACGTCTTCTATGACAACCTCCTGATTTTTGACGAGGATGCAAAACTACACCTTGTATTATAAAAACTGCAACAATTCCTCTTGCTGGTAGATAAGTGTTTAGTGACTAAATCACATCATACATCCGTATCGAATTCGCGCTTATCCTTTATGAAGCAGTTACCTAATAATGGGTGTAAAAGTACCCTTAACGAACGCCAAAAGGCACTTGATTTTCCCGTCGCATCATTGCGATCATTTTTTTTGTTCTAGGTCTAGAGTCTAGACCATACCTTCTAATTACGGAGATATTGGGGTCAAAGTTCCAACTTTTTACGAGTTATTTTAAATAAAAGTTTTTAATGTTATAACGTTACTTTAAATACCTCCACGAACCCTTTACTATTTAATGCATCCATCAGCACAATGTTTTGAGTGCGTTACATTGTGTTTTACCGTAAAACGTGATTTATCACCCAAAAAAAAATAAGTCGTTTCCCAGCAATATTTTTTACTTAGAGTTACTTAGCTTGATGTAAGGAATGCTTGGTTGACGGCTTCGTGAAGGGTTCGTTTACACCTTGTATATACAGTTGTGGACTTAGTGCCTCGGACAGTTTCTGGCCTTCGGTCTTTGTGTGATACTGAAAGTTAATAAATACATAATATCGGAACGAAGATCAGAATTATGAACTTTTAGTGCAAATCAACAAACTTCGGGGTAGATAGAACTGTAGTTACAATTTCTAGAAACACATGAACCATAATCCATACACACCTAAAGCTTGATGGCCTCGGTGCCTTTAAAGCAAAAAACGTGGGACCTGTCTAAAGGATACGAGCAAGAAATACATAAACTAAATACAGCTATGAACCGAAAAGGACATTCAGGCAATTATTCAGTACATACTGGAAGCAAAACCTAGCAAATCACAACTAATCTAGGACATATACGAATATCATTAGCACGCCCAAATCAAACATCCGTTTAAGTGCCAAGGAATGTTTTCGTATAAGATACTTACATTATATAAGCATTAAAGATCAATTTATTGGTGTTAAAATGTTAGCTGATCTCTTCGATCGATTAACTTAGCGATTGCACTCTAGGCATATGGACCGCTCCCACCTTTCGCCATACCAACAAATTATACAAATTGTAAAATCATTTATCATATCCTTGCAAACAGTACATTCCGATACACAAAATTCGAATATTGAATTGCAAAACAAGAACTGGTTTTCTCCATTAGAAAACCCAGATCGAAGTATCATCTGATAACACTGAATCACGTGCAAATGATGTCACAATGCCTCTTTCTTTCGAAAACAAAGCTAAGTAAAGCAGGGGCATCCGCGTTGCTTACATAACTATTGTGCTGTGGTCAGGGTTCACGCACGCTGGCTTTTGGCAAGGCATCAACGCACCGGGTGGCGTGGATCAAGTAGGGTTGTCAAGCTTCAAGAACTCGGTGTGCATAGCCCTTTCTTTTTTGTCAAGTGGTTTTTCATCGCTTTAACGCGTTTTATAACCAGAAGGGGGTCGTCTTTTGTTTCTTATTTTTGGTCAAAGCATACGTATATCAGCATTGCCTAAACTCGCGACGGTCGACGTTCTTTTTATGAAGCTCCATACTGCAACGCACACTTGTTAACCCCGTAATGGCATCACCTCGGATTGGGATCAGCTAGTAAAAATGAGGTAAGATTATGCCGATCCAGTACAGTGCAGCGTTAACATATCGTCCGCGAAGAAGTACAAGTACACCTTTGCCGCCACCTTCAGGACAAACAGGCGTGATGTTATGTTTATCGGCTTCAACAGGGTTAACGATTCTCAGACATTGTAGATGCCTTCTTAGTTCGTTCGTTCGATAGGTCCCACGTTCAAGGGTCATTTGCTTCACATCATATGTCAAGCAAACATACTGACGACTGACACTTGGAAAATGGGCGTGAAGTAGTGACCAGTGTAAACATGCACCATAATATGTACCTGTCTACTAATATGGCGTCTCAAGGCTGACGGAGAGGAAACGTTTTTGACTTCAAGAGTTATTTTATTACGTAACTTCGAACACGTAGTAGATTTAATTGAATTATTGCAAACCCTGTAGAACATTTTTTTACTTTTCGTAATAGACACTACGATATTATCCAACTTAGGATCTGCGAGGACTTTGAAAAAGGTATTAAATAATAAATTGAATTTGAATTTAAAGGCCACGTTTTGAGTCCCACTTCTTAGGTGTTTGAGAAAGTTGTTTGGAGCATTCAAGTATGAAGTAAGATTTGAAATGTTAGTTTTGTCCTACTTGGCAAAAATTTCGTTTAAACTTTGAGCATAGCTTTGATCTCACTCGTGGGAGGTGTCTGCGTCCTTTAAATAATAATTAAATGAGACATTTTTTGTTAAATATCGGGCGCATACACATGTATTTTAATGCCCTATAAACATGTAGGCCTGTTGCAGTTTTAACTCATAATATCTATTAAATTCTCTGTAGCAAATTTTAAGGAACAATCGTCCATCGAATCGGGTTGAAACGTGTATGAAAGTTTTCCTTATGAAAACATTCAACGATGTACATTATGTTTGAATATCTTGGCAAAGACGCTGAAGGCCCACCTTATTGAAATTGGCTATCGCCGCCTTTGGACGCCTGCAGTTCTAAAGATATTGCCGACATTAGAAACTAAACTAGAAATCGTCATGTGGAACTGGAATTGTTTTATATACAAAAAGCAAAGTCTTGCCTAGTCGTGGCCATATGTTATTCGGCTTTTGTATTAAGACGTTCTTTCAGTAACAAATTAGTTTTGCCTTTGAGTAGCTGTTTTGGAAATAGGCTCGCCTTTCAAAAATAGTTTCTATCTATGTCCGTCCGGTTTTATTAGAAAGACAATAATGCGAAGATGGTTTTAGATCACTAAAACAATGCATTAGGCGTAGCAGCACACACCGTGTATCCGCTAGTACGAGTATAATAGGAAACTTAAATTCCGCAACAGGTGAAATGTAGGTGCTTGCAAGTATAAGTACGCACGCAGCTAGATCTTTTTGAAGTGCTAATTCCCTTTAATACATCTGTACAGGCTTAACATTTATGTAATTCTGATAAATTGCGTACATGTCTTGTCTTACACGACAATAATGATGTAACGAGATACTTCCCTTTTCCCTTGCAAGGCGGACGGAAGCGTGGGCTACGGGCTGCGGTGGAACCTGTGTTGTCTAGATCACTTTCACGTAAAGGGATCTGTGTCCAACTGCCGATACCGATAGGTTTTAGTGCGTTCGGTAACTTGAGTACTGACGTTCGGAAATTATTTGAGTTTTGCGCGTCTTATGCCTGTCTCTGTAACACGAGTGAGGAGACATTCAAATTAATCGATACCAGATGATACAATAAACACTTTGTTTTCTACCAGTTTATTTTTATTTTTAGAAGGAATCTTGTAGAATACTTAAAAGTCTGAAAACTTATGAAAGCAAACGGTTCCTTAAATTTCATTTTATTTCATTAAGAAAAAAAATATTAACTTCAATAATTGTACAAGAAAACAATTACCTAAACACTGTGCAGCGTAACAACTTGGGAACAGAGTGTTTTCGATGAGCTCTGGCACCCAATGTAAGATTTAACTTGTGTTTAGGCTGCCAAAAAATGTTAACGAAGAGGATCTTAACCGACATACATGGTCGTTTAACGATTATGTAGTCAGTACACTTTTAGATGAATGTAACATTTAACACCTGAGCAGGTACATCATTGATGCTATCGATCAATCAATATAATTCACTCTCTTACGTAAAAAGTTGTACCTACAAGCATTAATTACACGAAATTTTAATGAGATTTTACTCATCACAAACATAGTGCAAGTTTTCCGATCTTAAATCAAGTTTATCAGTAATAAATTCTTCTTATTAGTTTCACACGCAATTCATTATACATATATCGGTGATTAAAAATAAATGCCGAAAATACGAGATTTTAATGTAAATTAGTCTCTCTTCGAACGCATACAAGATGCAAATGGCGCCAAGTAAATATTATTACATATTAAATTTATTTTTATTACGAAATATTTATGCTCCATTTGGGCATTAAAAAATTAAAAGATCATGTAATTTTTTATGCAATAAATGTCCTAATTGGCAACGCTTTGGTTTTATAGCGTTGAGTATTCGTTTTTAAACTAGATTTATTACGATTTAATAAGTCTAGCTCGTGTGAAGTATTTGGTTTTGTAAAGGCCCTGGGTTAGACAGACAAAACGCTTCTTTTTTCTTAAATGTTTTCAGTTAGGTATTTTAAATCTGACAGATTTATTGATACACAGCATCGTTTTGATAGCCAAGTTACAGTAGGTGCTGGGGAGTTACCATGATCTGTTAGCGCAGGAATGTTTTAGTATTATTCCGAGAGTGGGTAAGAGATGGCGCTAGACAGCTGTCTGATCATGGTAACCCACCAGTCCCCTACATCAATTAGCCAACCGAAGCGTGGTTGCTTCAGTTCCCTAATTGTAAAAGAAGTTCAGAATTTAAAGAAACAACTTCTATTTGTTATTTGTATTAATGACTTTTCTCTATCTAGTACTACCTCCTTGTATTTTTTTTTCTCGACCCACCTACTTACTACCTACCTACCTACTACATACCTATCTACTACCTACCTAGCTACTCTATTCACGTACCTACCCCTCAGAAACCTTCCCTGGCCTATGTAGAACCATTGTGCAAAATTTCATCAAAATCGGTTCAGTAGTTTAGGAGTCTATAGATTTCGAACAGACGAACAGACATTGATTTTTATTTAGGTAGATTTGTGAATTTTCTTCAAAAGTGAAAAAAAAACGAAATAGCTTTTTAACGCAAGAATTTTTAAACTAATTGACACTAAGCTTTATAAGAATCTCCTTTCAATTATCTCAAAATCTTCTCAAATCACACACACACGGACATCGTCAAGTGAAGCTTAAGTTGTTCGCGAAAGTTGTTCCGACCACAAATAATATGAAATAGGACTCTTGTATGAGGCTATGAGGCCATTTTATAATTAATGGCCATTACGTGGATGGGAGATGCGTTACAGATGTGCAGACCGGTCTTCATACAAATTGAACAACTTGTACCTAGAATACAGGGTGTGACGAATATTGATGGTGGTTAACTAAGGTCGCGTTATTTTTTTTTCGGTATTTTTGGGTGTAGGCGACACACGCCTCTAATCCCCGAAGGGTGAGGCAGAGGTGTACCAATTATATTTAAGTCCCACCTCCAAAAAACGAGAATGTTGCCATCAACCGAGCACAAATCCAAACTCCGTGGCTGCTACTGAAAAAATCCTGATGGAAAAACCTCAGCCAACAGTATCGGTTGTAGCTTAGTTTCTTACGTGCAAAAGGTAGTCTGTCGGATTCTAGCTGCTCCCACTCACATAAAAATCAAAATTATGACTGAAGTGACGATACTTTCGAGATTCATGGACAAGGTCTTCAAGGTTTGAGTGAATCGGTTTCTTCTAGGCAAGAGTGCTTCACCCTAGGCCGCGTCATCGCTTCACATCAGGCGAATTGCGGCCAAACGCAAGCCTGATTTGCATAAAATAAAACTTTGAACAAGATAACTATCAAATCAGTCATACATACTCGTTGGTTACGACACAGTGGTATCTGTCTTCGGATACGGACGAGGTGTCGAAAGGATACTTCTCATTAAGGACGCTGTGGTCTTCAACAGTCATCCTTCCAATCTCTTAATTACCATAAACTACGACTAGCATTTATGGTGCTTACCTTGACTTTAAATAAATTATTTGAAAATCAATACTAAATAGGTACAATTTAAACAAATTAAAACTTGAAAGTTCTTTCTTCATATATAAAAGTCACGTGTCACTGTGTTCATACACGTTCATTGCGAAATGAGCCAACCGATTTCAATGAAATTTTGTAAATATGTATGATTGCTTCCAGCTTGAAAAATAGGATAGTTGAAATAGTTGTCGATACATTGTGCTGTACGAAGCAGGGGCGGGTCACTAGTAATATTATATAATTAACCATAAATAGAAATATATTTTCTAAAATAACCCAAACTTATCAAAATTGCATCATATAAATGTTATATTGTTGTGGTTCTTATTTAATTTCATATGTATGCTATCTTTTTCCCGCGGCTTCGCTCGCGCGGAGATCGTAAATTATTTTACGGAAATGTCCTACCTGTATAAAAAATCCTATGTCCTAACCCATGTCATAGTGTAACCGTATGATAGATTTCTTCGAAATCCGTTCAGCTGTTGTGGTGTTGCGGCGTAGAGGTGTGACAAATGAACAAACAAACACACTTTTCATTTATAATATTAGTAAAAATTAGGATGCAGTAAAATGCAACGAGAAAGGTTAGTAACACAAATATTTAAATTAAATGCTAATTCTCAAAATAAATGAGATCATTGGTATCCGTTTAGCATTACTTTACATATATTATTGTTAGCAGTCACATGCTTTTGTAAATATTTGATAATATGCAGATTTTTGCATTCCTACACAAACTACGTAGGTAGACATAATATTTAGCAATATCAAAAGACTTTTTACATGTATGTATATCTATAATTTACATGTTGTACATAATGCAAAGCTTTTCATCCATCCAGCTGTTTCGTTTTGTAGGAGAAACTTGTTACTGTCAATCAATTGAAATGATTTCCGTTACTACATTAAAGTAATTGTATGCTCTTTTAGCTTGTTTCGTTTGATGAAAATTTAAGTCTCATACGCCAAGAAAAAAACCAACATTTTTTTAAATATCTAGGGCACCTTTCATCTCCATCTCAATTACGGGCAGATGCTTCTTCAAAAAAAACCATCCCAAATACCTACATGCTCGTCACAACATATTACACAATAAAAACATTAGTGAACACTCCCTATAAGGCAGGTGCGTCTGATTGCGCATCTTAGAAATGATACAAATAAAACGAAGGCAATTAAGTAAGCACGCAGCTTCCTTTCACTACACTGATATGAGGTGTCCGAACTGTAGTGATAACTAGAGGTGGGCTTGGTTCCGTTGCTGTTCGGCTTCGACTTAATTGTCGGCGCGGCGCCGTGCGTCGGTTCGGCCTTAGCTTTGATGGCAGAAAGTATATTATGAGTCACGGTTTTACCTTCTACGAGTATTAACTTAAGTGTAAATGGTAAAACCGAATTGTTTACGTGTTACAATAATGCTTGAAAAACAGAATGTCATATTTTCCTAAAAATGGGAAGATAGATAGGTAGTCTACTTCTGTGGCTTGTGGAGGTCAGATAGGCACTCCAATGAAATACTGTTACTCAGCTGAATCCGGAACCCGATCCCAACATTGTAAAGAATGGCAAGAAAAAACTTTTGCAGAAGATTTTGACTACAACTTTTTCGGCTTTAAATCTTTTCGTCCTAACACATGACCTTGTGCCAACCTCTACTGATAACTCTTACACCACCAAGTTATTTCGTTAATTCACATGTCCATCAACAGATAATTTCGCTCAATTTATTAACAGTGCGGCGCATCGTTTGTTAAACCAATTTTTATAGATACGTGTTTGGACCAGTCGTGTCATAAATTATGTTATGCAGACTTTTATTACTTTGAGAATTTAATTTCATAAGTTTGGGTGTGTTCTATGTGCTAACTCTGACATTCTTTAGAGACCATCTTCTTCGTCACATGACTAGAAGCCTGCAGCTTCTAAATAATTCAGATAGTTTACTTCTTGATTATAAGAATGTATTTTTGAAACTAAAATGACGAAAGTACCAAGTTAATTTATTGGAAATAACATATATTCATAGTTATATGTGTATTATATACTCGTACTATAAACTATAACATGGAAACATTTTCTACATACACGTTGTATCTGACTTCAGGATCATAATTATAACTTCATAACGTCAAGTTTCACTTTCTATAAATAGCAAAGGCTCATAGCAAAGATAGGCTCTCTAGCACCTTTCTTGTCCAACTATTTAATATTATATTAAAATAGTAATAAATAGTAATAGTAATAATTAAAAAAAAATATTTTACGAATATCATGTGTTTGGTACCCATAAATTGTATTTATATGGAGGTTTCCATATAAATTAATACAAAAAAGATCGATTACTCAATATTTCTCTAAACCAATTTCCCAACTTCTCCGTCAGCTCACCTAGCCTTGTTTTCAGTTACCTTACAAACATGTGAAAATCAGACAGCACATTTGTAACAAGCGAGCAAGACAAATAGAGGGCGTCAAAGAAATCAATTTGAAAGAACAAAAGCACCCGTATTATGCATGATACTATTACTTTATACCAAGCGATGGATACAAAGGAATGTCTTGCATTGTGTTCCCAGCAAATACCAGTAATAATAAATGGAGAATTAAAATTACCTCAGGGAGTTCTACCTACCATTCTACGGTTCGATAGTTTGAATAGTGTAAACAATTTAGGGCAGGCAAGCCCACTGTTCTCGAAGTCCGGAGTAAATTATAGAGTGCAAGTGTTGCGTACGAAGTTGTTATATCATCTTTGTGAAATTGGTTTGTTTTTGTTGGTATTTGAACTACATACCAAAAGTTTTAAGGCTGTAATTATGGTTGTTGGTAAAGAGGACAGAGGCATTTATTAAAGCATTCATTATCTTTATTATGTTGAGTGTCCCATGAATATTCCTGACAGATTGCAGTGTATGTCGTAAAGCTCCATCAGTACTCGGAATCCATTGTTCTTGTGCATTTTCGCTTAACCTTAGTTATTGAGTTTAAAACCTTTAGATTAGACCGACAACTAAGACAAAAGACAGGAGTTGTGTTGTTATTTGACAAGAGAGAAATAAAAAACGAGATGAAAAAAACATGCAACATTTATTTGCAAACAAAAAATCGATAACAATAACATTGCCAACAAAAATAACGTATAACATTATGCATACATAACTGATTACTAAAAACTATACAATCTCCCGTTTGCAATAAATATCTGTGGTTAACGTAATGGCAACTATATGTCCAGCAAATAAAGTAGGTACTTCTACTCAGGCACCTACAGCTAGACATGGCTATAGTTTGGCGTAAGTATTACGACTAGCCGAATAGGCGCTCTTATAATTGGAGCTGGAATCAGAAGGTGGCCCAGTATACTCACTAGCATGAACGATATCATTATCTTCCTTTGGCACACTCTGCGATATAGGACCTTGCAACTTTTCGTACTCAGTGGTCGATCCTTGCGGAACATACTGGACGTTATATTTGCTTTGGGAATTCGAAGGATAGTAGTTATAGAAGCTCTGGACTGGATTCTGGTATAGAAGATTATTGTATGGAGAAGGATTTGGCTGAGCAAACAGCAGCATAGTCGATGGCTGACCCAAGTAAGATCCGCCAAGAGAGAAAGGCTGGTAACTTTGCATGTTGTAGTGCCCCTGAGGTAGCTGACCAATCAAAGGATTCTGATGAGGGTTTATCTGGCTTGTAGGATGGGGTGAAAACAATTGAGGAGCATAAGGAACTATAGGCTGAGTCGGGTAAGTAGTCGGTTGTTGCAGGAAAGCTAACTGGATATTCCCCCCACCTGCCTTCGAAGGCACTATTTGGTACTTCGACTGGTAACCAGGATTTGGTACAAAGTTCAAAGGTACGAACTGAGAAGTGGTCGGTGGGGGTAGCAGGTTTAGCTGAGGCTGTTGCTGCTGAGAGCCGTAAGAGGATGATGACGATGGTTCGCTCTGCGTGCTTGGGGACGAGTAATACTGGCTGCTTCCTTGACTCGGGTAGAATGAATTTGGCACTTGCGATTGGTAAGACGATGTGCTGGTCGAACCGCTCTGTGAACTAGGATTCTGTGTGTAAATGCTGTAGGTATAATCCTGTTTCTGTGCTCCGGTTGGTATAGAATTTATACTGGTCCCCTTCCCAGCGTTCCGTTTCTTCTGCTCGACATCCTCGATCTCAGTACAGCATACCAGTGTACCGAAAGCGACGAAAATCTGAAACAAATTACCGCGCAATCAATCATAGTGTTTCTACAAACGTGAAGGAGCCAATCAATCAGCTCCCTCGTTATATCAACACATATTTATTCCGCATTATACAACAAACTGAGAGCGTTAACTTTTGCTTCAACAAGTTGTAATAAATGACTTCAGAAGAAACGCCCGAACACATTTAACTACTTACATACAATTGAACGGTTGTTAGTACTTGTTAGCATCATTACATAAGAAGGTAGTAAACTCACCAAAAGCTCCCATTTCACCATTTTGTATAACATATGCAGCAACGCGTGTCTCTACGAATATAATTACATTATTTACTTGAGTGGAAAACGCGTATTGCGAAAGGAAAAGTGTTCTATTCACCGTACCGCGCGGAAAAGTGCAAGACGGTATCAAGTTCATGCATTTATATGAACGGCCGTGGACAACTTTCCTTAGTTCCAGATCACAGCGAGGGAAGTGACCGCTCGATAGGTCTTTGTCCTGTATTGGAACGTATCCAGTTTACTCTGATAGTGTCAGTTTCCTAGCGCGGTAACCGGAAATGCGTTGCGTTCATGCCTTCATATTTCTCTCTAAACGGCCAAAGCATTCGTAGTTGGGTCTGGTGTATAAATTAGAGCGAATATCGAGCGCATTGCTTTGCCAATGATTTATTATCGGTACTATCTCTATTAAGAACTACGTTGTAAAGGTTCAGTTAACTAAACGAACTTAAATGCCTTTCACATTAAACTTGTCCTACAAAACAAACCAAAAAGCTAAAGAAATTTGTAGCCGATTGAAATCTACAAAAATCTCAAGCGCATTATGTAACTTAATCTCAACAAAACAGTTCACAATCAGCGATGAGGTAACTTGGAAAAAGCATAAGATAAATCAATAAGATCATCGCGATAAAAATCAAGTAAAGACTATTTGAGCCCTTGTTTTCAATATACGTTAGTTGAATAAATTGTCTCGTATATATCAACTTTACACTAGTGCAAATGAAGTTAAATTCAGAATTACTCTTAGTAGCATTGAACAAGTCTTAAAAATGATTGAACTCTAAGCGCCTAGTTCACTTAAACTTTTTATGTTATTTTGCCAAAGACACATATTGGTTTTATTGACACTTTTCTCTACATCTAGAGACGATTTAAATGATATCGCAGTTCTTATCGCGAATCCGAATCAAACCAGTTCTAAGGGAATTCATTACCGAGTAAAAGGGATCTCGAGATATCTCACGAGCTTTCTACCGCGGCTCGCGAATTACCTCTAATTGTGGCTAGCAGGTGGCTACTAATGAAAATTGCAGAACTCCGCTCCTTTCAACGCAATTGAAGGTTATGTAACATGTGTTTATATTTGTTCTGTGGGAATGAAAGCAAAGCTGCTTGAGCTGTTTCCTGTGTCCTTGTATGTATGTTTATGCAGATACTGGGTGTACACCGCGATTTTGTTTGGCATACAAACTTCGATCGGCCCTACGTTGGCTGAAGTTTTGAAGAAACCTTTATTTACATCTCCTAATGCATTGTTCTACCTATTTTATGTTCCTCATTTCATAATTTCTGTCGATGCGTCAGGCATGTATCTATTTTGTATATTCTTTCTTCTATATCGTGTGGTTAGTACCTAACATGTTGTCATAGTTTTTATTCCACCTAGGGGCCTCTGACTTGGCTTTACATGCCGTCAAGAAATATTTCTCAGTATGCTGGTTTCCTCACGATGTTTTTCTTCACTGAGGCGGCAGTTAGTAATTTTACAATACGCACATGATTCCGAAAAATCAGAGGTGCGTGTCTTGAGTTCGAGCTCGAGACCTATGACTTGGCAGTCCACGGTCACACCACTGAGCTATCATTGCTTACTATTTTTTATTATGTGTAGAATAAAACTTTAAGTTACCAGTCATTACTTAGTCATAGTGTTGCACTCTAACATACAATCAGCCGATGTTGTTATAATTCTTGAACTTTACATTCATCTCACGGTCTGTCATTTTTCAATAAGATGAATCAATGTTACTCCTCGACTTCATCGCTTATAAAGAGAGCGGTAAAGAGTTAGATGTGCTCATCAATTTAAAGATGTCCCCAATCAATCAAGTTACGTCTATTCTATACCAATATGATTGATTTTACACAACTTCCGGCAGGATGCCAACGTAATCATAAAATAATTGAGTGCTTCATTAGCCCTAAATAAATAACGCAAAAAAATATCTACTTATAAGATATCTACGGTACCTATGTACCGGAAAGTCCCACGTAACTAAGTGGTTATTTCCACCATTACCAATCAATAACTGATGTCAAAAGTGGTGACTTATCTGGTGCTATATGATTTATTGATTCATATTTGCCGTTTGATATTTATTTCCTTCATCTGTAAGATGTTAGTCATGTCAAATATCTAGGAGTATTGGAAAATTTTAATATAGCATGTGTATCTCAAAAGCTACCATAATATAGTTAACTAGCTATGCCCCGCGGTTGCTCTCTCTCTTTTTGTTTGGCTCCTAAGGGTCGTAGCGTGATGATAATAGCCTCTAACCTTCATCAAAAATTGAGCTATCAAATGCAAGGAAAAACCATTGAATAAAAAGCCAATGTTTACTTAACGAAGACCATTTATTTAAAAAAAAACACGAGGAGGTCATGGAATCGCGGAGAATCTTAACACCGAGATTCAGTTTAGTGACGTAAAAGAACAACGCCATCTATCGAGAAATTATGAACTAATATTCAAAAGAATCAACTTAAACAGACTTAAACGTAAGATTGTACATTCCGCCCACTATGGACAGAATGTCCATTGTTCCCGCCCACCATGAACTGACTACATTCTAACAAATGGACTGTATGGTACATATAGTAAATAAAATAAACAAGTTTTAAGTTAGTCAGGTGGCTAAGAACAAATTACACTAAAAATGTTACAAAATAAACCAACACAAAAAAGTTTACAACAGTAAAAATAACAAGATAAAAAATCAACAAAATCATCAACATACACATAACTGATACTGATCACTGAGCGACAGGTAACACACACAGTTTAGTAATTGGTCGTTTAAATGTGGTACCTTTACATTTCAGAGTCACTACTCTCGTAATGTTGTCCGACCCAGGGTGTTTAGAAATGATTTTACCTAAAAGCCATTTGGCTGGAGGGAGTCCATCCTCCTTTACTAAAACTAAGTCTCCGATCTCAGGTTCAGGAGTTTTGTTTGCCCACTTATAACGATGTAAAAATTGACTTAAATACTCACTTGACCACCTACGCCAAAATTGTTGCAGCATTCTTTGAGTTAATTGCCAGCGTTTCAATGATGAAATAGATGATGTTTCGAAATTATGCTCAGGTACTAGAATTAATGATTCACCTATTAAAAAATGACCTGGAGTGAGAGGTGTTGGGTCTTGTGAATTGGTGCTAATTTGTGATAGCGGTCGAGAGTTAAGGCAAGCTTCTATTTGGTACAAAAGCGTCGAAATCTCTTCAAAAGTAAGAGTCGCAGTACCTATCACCCGTCTAAGATGATGTTTGGAGGACTTTATTCCAGCCTCCCATAGCCCGCCGAAATGCGGGGCATGTGGTGGAATAAAGTGCCAAGTGGTGCCGTTGTTTGCCAAACACTCGGCGATTTCCATCGTTAAGTTTGACTTTTCTTGTGCGAACAAGTCTCGGAGTTCGCGAGCGGCACCAACAAAATTCGTCCCGTTATCGCTGAATAACTCAGCGCAATGACCACGTCTTGCAACAAATCGTTTGAAAGCTGCAATAAACCCTTGTGATGTGAGATCACTCACCGCTTCCAAATGTACGGCTCTTGTAGCCATACATACAAAAAGGCATATATATCCTTTATAGGCACGGTGGCCTCTACCTTTGGAAGTTCGAATCTGTATGGGACCTGCGTAGTCCACACCACTTCGATAAAACGCTCGAATTGGTGTAACTCGAGCTAAAGGCAATTGTCCCATCAGTTGAACCCTAGTCTGTGCTGCATGGCGTACACAAATAACGCATTTACGGACAACCACTTTTGCTTGGTTCTTAGCATCAATGACCCAGTATTTAGTTCGCAGATAATTAATCATGAGCTGTGGTCCGCCGTGCAATGTGTTATGATGACTTTCGTTTAAGACTAATTCAGTGAGGTGAGATTTTGACGGTAGTATTATTGGGTGTTTTATATCAGTTGTTACTTCTGCTTTCTCTAAACGACCACCAACTCTCAAGATGTCTGAATCATCTAGGAATGGATTTAATGACGTAAGTTTGCTTTTCTTTTTTACTATCCCCTTTTCTTTAATATCTTGAATCTCCTGCTGAAAACTTACTGTTTGACACTGTTTTACGCAAATATGAAGAGCTTCATTCAATTCTGCACTCGTTAACCATCCAGGTAAGTTATGATCATGTACGTTTCTCAATTTTTTAATGAATCTTTTGCAGTGTGCTACAACTCGAACTAATTTACGAAGAGATGAGAACTTGGTCCACAACTGCAATTGATAATTCTGCGTTACATGACAAACCTTTTTTGTTTTTTCTTCTATATTAGTGTCTGGTATTTGACTTTTATCCTGAGTTTCAGATATATGTTTCAACCATAATGGTCCTGTTTTCCAAAGTTCAAACATCGGTAACTCTGACGGGTTAATTCCTCGCGACGCACAATCTGCCGGGTTATCTGGAGATGATACGTGTGACCATTGGTTCCTGTCTAATATATTTAGAATCTCCGACACCCGATTCGCTACAAACGTTTTCCAACGTGTTGGGTGGCTGCTCAACCAAGCCAGTACCACGGTTGAGTCGGTCCAAGCACGTAGGTTAGTTTTTGGAACGTTTAACACTACCGATACTTCCTGTAACAACTTAGCTAATAAGACAGCTCCACATAATTCAAGCCTTGGTATCGATACTTGCTTAATTGGAGCCACTTTGGTTTTGGAAGTTACCAGATGAACGTAGACGCTTCCTAAATCATCAACAACACGTATATATACCACCGCAGCATAAGCCTCACTAGATGCGTCGCTAAACCCATGAAGTTCCATGGTGCTACTTTCCTTAACATTAATCCATCGTGGGATTCGACATTTGGTAAGTTCAACAAGTCCTGCACGGTAAGTAATCCACTCCTCTAATAGTACAGATGGTAGTTTATCATCCCATTCTATTCCTGCAAGCCAAAGCTTTTGAATCATAATTTTAGCTTTTATGATTGCTGGTGATATCCAACCCATTAGGTCAAATAACTTTGCAATATCAGATATTACCTTTCTTTTTGTTACAGGTTCCGAGATTGATGGTAGCTGAACGGAGTACTCGAAGTCATCGGTTCGTCGATTCCAGGTAAGTCCTAATATTTTTATTGTTTCACTTTCTTTCAGTTCTAGGTTGCTTGCTATGCTTTCTTTGCTTATTTCCTTATGTAATTGATCATCGTTACTTGCCCATTTTTGCAATTCAAAGCCGCCTTTGCTTAGCAGTTTAGTCATTTCTGAGAATATTTGATTTCCTTCTGATACACTTTTGCAGCCAGTAATGAGATCATCCATGTAAAAGTCTTTTAATACTCTTTCAGATGCTAGTGGAAATTGGGCTCCTTCGTCATATGCGACTTGGTGAAGCGCTCTTACCGCCAGGTATGGAGCTGAAGCAGTCCCAAACGTTACTCGCACTAAACGCAAATGTTGTATTTCTTTTGCAGGGTCAGATCTCCAAACTATACGTTGATAATCTGCATCTAGGTCAGTCACCTTCACCTGTCGATACATCTTTACGATATCAGCTACTAAGCAAATAGGGTGAAGCCTCCATCTCATAAGAATGTGCCTAAGATCATCTTGCAATGTCGGTCCTACCATAAGGTTACTGTTCAGTGAAACACTATTGTTATCGGGACTAGAAGCATTAAATACGATTCTGAACTTTGTTGTAGTTTTATCGTCTCTAACTACTTCATGATAAGGTAAGTAAACTGCTTCTGGATTATCAATTTCGTTTTCAGGTATTATTTGCATATGACCGAGCTTTAAATATTCTGAAAAAACTTCTGAATATTTAGTTTTTAATTCAGGTGATTTTAAGAAACGTTTTTCTAATGATAATAATCTCTTTATGGCAACATTGCGCGAATTGCCATATTTACTGCTCGGGTCATTATCTTTAAAGGGTAACTTTACAATATACCTACCAGAACTATCGCGTTTGGTCGTTTCTTTAAAGATTTCTTCACAACGTTTTTCTTCTGGAGTGAATTGATTTTTACTTAGGTTAAAGTTATCAGATTCGAGCTCCCAAAATTGTTTAAGATTAAAATCCTCATTGCAAATGTTAGTATGCATGGTAATGATAGCACTATTGCATCTCAAAGTATTGGTTTCACTATCACCCACTTTGCCAGATATAACCCAACCTAACCTGGTTTTCTGTGCTATCGGTGTTCCTATTGGTCCTCTAATCAATCCTTCAGTTATAATTTGGCAATACACTTCTGCACCAAGTAATAGGTCGATTTTATTTGGTATGTTAAACTTCGGATCTGCTAACTTCATAACTGGTAAGTTTGGCCACAGCTGAACGACAATTTGTCTTTCAGGTAGAAATGAAGTTAATTTCCGAAGAACGTATGTTTTGACGTTTACAGTAAAGTTAGGATCCTGGAGAGATTGTAGTTTAATATAAACCACATGTTTACAATTGAGTGAAGCGTTGTCTTCACCCCCCACTCCAGTTATAACACTGTTGCATTTAATTTTCTTAAGCCCAAGCATTTGGACAGCAGACTCCGTTATAAAAGATGCCTGTGATCCCTGGTCCAAAAGAGACCTCAGTGTTATATAAGACCCTGTGTTAGTTTTTGCGTTTACTAAGGCTGTTGCTAAAACAACCTGACAATTTGTGTTAGACATACAAGTAGTTATGTTCCTTACCTCGGTCTCGTCTTTTGATGTTGTTGCAGCTTCAACAACATTGGTACTATCAACTGATTGCTTGCTTGATTCATCAGTTGATTGGCTATTATTATTCGAATGCAGCAACGAATGGTGTTTCTTCTTGCAAATTCTACATCTTGTGGGCAAACGACACGAAGTTACCATGTGATTTGCGCCTAAGCAATTGAAACACAAACCTGAATTTTGGACAAAATTACGACGAGCTGACAATTCTTCCTTAGCAAAATCTTTACAATTTCCTAACTTATGATTGGTATTTGAACAAAAGGTACATACAGATGTTTTGTTCTCGTTTACATTTTTTACTACATGATGTGACTTAGTATTAGTGCTCTTTACTGTTTTAGTACATAAAAATTCAAGTGACCTAAATCTATGCTCAACAAAATCTAAAAATTCTTGTAATGAAGGCAATTCCTTAGTTGAGCTACAAATCTTAGCTTCCCATTGTTTGCGAGACTCTGTATCTAATTTAGAACACAATATATAAATAACAATAAGATCCCAATTTTCGATATTAATACCTTCATTTTTTAAAGCATTCAGACATTCGTTTGTTGTATCAAAAAGTTCTTTTAAAGAATTCGATGATTCACCCGTTAAACATTTTTGATTAAAGAATCTTTTGAAAATACAATCTGTTATAAATTTCTTATTATTAAATCTATGTTCTAAAATGTTCCAACTAGTCAAATAGTTATCACTGGTAATAGGTAGGTGTCGCAACAACTGTTCAGCTTCGCCGGTGAGATACGACTTCAAATAATGTAGTTTTTGCACGTTGTCCAATGATTGGTTCTTGTGTATTAATGTTTGAAAAAGGTCCCGAAATGATGTCCACTGAGAATAGTGACCCGAGAATGTAGGTATCGCTATTCTAGGCAATTTCACTTCAGTCTGAGTTATCGGGTTGTTGTTTTCCGTACAATCAGATGGTGTTTTCTTATTAAAACGTTCTTTTAATTCAACTTTATAGTCCATGTATAAATCTTCCGCTTGACCATACATGTCACTTAAATGGTACTCTGACTTTTCGTATTCTTCCCTTTTAATCTCAGATATTATTTTATTGTGAGTTTCATCAAACATCGACCACTGTTTTTCCAAACATTCCAACCTCGTTTCTAAGTAACTTACGGTAACCCTTTCTTTAGGAGACTTTTTGAAGTTGACGTATCCTCTTTGCATCTTTTTATTTGTTTCTACTTGTAATCTTAACAAGGAATCCATTTTTATAGTGTTTCTATTCAAGAACTGTAGTTTTATTTGCAAGTCCCAAATTCTTCAGAATCAGAACTGTTGACGTTTCTTCAAAATTTTATAAGTTAAAACTTTTGGTAAAATTTTCTAAGTTTTTGTAATTAATTACTTTGCCGAAATCGGGCATGGATTCCCCGTCTAAACACACTTTTGCGTAGAAATTTTACAAGTCCATTTGCTTGCTAATTTCTCTAAGTCACTTGTATATCACTGACTTTAATTATTTTTAAAGTACTTACAGTTTGTCCAGTTATTTGCACTTTCGTCACAACACTTCACAATTTTTCACTCAATTGTCCTATATCGCCGACAGGGAGCGCCACTGTCGCAATGTCCAAAACTCACGGTGCATTAGTCACGGCTGCATCCGAAAAATCCGACTCGAATGACCATGAATAAAAAGCCAATGTTTACTTAACGAAGACCATTTATTTAAAAAAAAACACGAGGAGGTCATGGAATCGCGGAGAATCTTAACACCGAGATTCAGTTTAGTGACGTAAAAGAACAACGCCATCTATCGAGAAATTATGAACTAATATTCAAAAGAATCAACTTAAACAGACTTAAACGTAAGATTGTACAACCATTTTTCAAATCTGACTGGTAGTTCCAGAGATAAGCTTGGTCAAACAAACAAACAAGCTCATCAGCCCCATTTTATTTGTATAAATTTAAATATAATAATAACAAACATAAAATACTATTACGCCTGTAGTCCCCAAAGGGTTAGCTTGATATGTACCTTTTAGTCCACCCACATTTCGCCAGTTATGTTTAACTCCCATGTAATAGAGGGCAAGCCTATTGCCATCAATTGGGCACAAATCCAGTCCTCATGGCTGCTACTGAAAAATTCTTGATGGAAAAACCTAATAGCACTTTTCCCGACCCGACAAGCGAACCCAGGACCTGAGGAAGAAGAAATATAGATTGCTCCCATGTTTCGAAAAACGAACCAAAGGGGGTGAGGGGTTGAGTAGAGAAACGTATATCTTCTCTACTGAAATAACGGAACGAATTCATTCCTTTCTACCAATACCAGACAAGCTTGACCTGAGCGGATGCAAAACCTAGAAATTGACAATAAATACACACCACACGTGCATATTTGGCGCGCAAGCCCTTTCAGACTAATGCAATGATTGTACACAGATCGGACTACACAGGATGATCTTTTAAAATGCATCATGAAATAGTTCGACATTGGATTTTACGGAAGTCTTAAACTAGAAGAGGTTAAGAAAGATTCGACTGAGAGAATTTTGGTTTTGATTTGAGAAACATGTATGACTTTTTAAGAAAATGCTAAATTGTATTTTCCCTAACTTATAAACTGACGATTCCAAACAACATCGTCTACTTCTAGTAGTTCTGTGAGTCTTTGATCCATCTCAATGAATCATCCTATATTATGGTACCATTCACTTGTCTTTTAATGACTTTAATAGCAAAGCATTATCACGAATGAAACTATAATGTTCTGTAATTACTTAGTTTAGTGCAGAAAAATAAAGTTATTAAATTGTTACAAAATGTTCGAAACAAAAGGAAGGCGTGTAACATACATGTTGTTCATTAAGAAAACAATCACGGTGTTATTAGCAAGATTGTTGTGCAAAAATAAATTGGAGTGCTTCTTTTTGTTTTTTTCTTTTTGTTGTTGTTTTTGTTTTTTTACCATAGCATGAGCCATATTTTACCATAGCATAGCGAATGACTCATGCTATGGTAAAAAACTAATTTCTTTTTAACTTCACTGACTGCCCGAAACCAGAATTTTTTGTAAGGTACTTGTGAAAGCTCGTTTAATGCCGAGGGACTAATTTAGTTTCAGTAAGTTAGGCCTCGGCTAAATTAGTACCTCAGCCTTAAAAGAGCTTGGGGTGCAAAGTCAGAAGTCCTCCACGTGTGCCGAGCGGCTGCTGGTCCCTCCCGATACGTCTGGAGGGATGAGCAGCTGCTCGGCCGGTGCACCCTGGGCGTGGCAGTAATCATCCCCCGGGGATGAGAGGAAATTGGAATTTCCATTTCCTCTCATCCCTCGGGGAGTGTTACTGCCGCGGCCAATTATTCTGACATGGGTGGGGTCGTTGGACCAACGGTGCGTTCCCCTGCGTGACCCTCTGTAAAGCAGAGGGCATAGCAGGGGAGTAAGGACGGGCTCGGTGTGCACTTACCCTGCCTCCGAGCAGACAGGGAAGGATACGTCCTTCCCTGTCACCGTCGATCTCGTAATCCCATCGTCGAAGTGTCGTGGATCATGTCTCGCGGCTTCGATAGGGACCGAGGGTCTTGGCTTAACCGCCCGGACCGCGAGGTAGAAAACCTCTATAAAAAATCACCCCAAACCTCCAAGCGGCGGCGCACCGTGAGGGAGGTTGTTAGCTTGACTAATGGGTAGCTAAATTAGTCGTTAGTGCGAACCACTAAATTTGAGACAGTACAAAGTTATTTACTCGTGGGAACAGAATGGAAAAGATATTAAAAACAAAAAAAACAAATGAAGAGGTGGGGAGTGATGCGGGGTCGGAGTCCGACGCCGCATCCAGTGATAGGAGCGCGGGAGGCTCAGGGAGCTCCCGCCTCGAGAGGGCCGGGACTGCTGCGGAGAACAGCAAGTTCTTCCGCAAGCGGTCCAGGCAGGAGGGCGACCTAGAGTCGACTTCCGGAGAGGAGCTGGCCTCGGCCCGTAAGATCTCCACCAGCAGACGCGGTGGGATCCAAGGCAAGAGGGGGGGGCTCACTGCCTCCGAGAGGTCGGCAAAGGTTGCCGAGGAGGGGCGCCGCCCGGGCTTTACTGCTCCCGGGTCTGGCGAAGAGACGGGTGCGCCTGGCGGCTCCGAGGCGGAGCGTAAGGCCAGGTTCGCAAAAGAGGTGGAAGCCGCAATCCGGGGCGTGGCCGCGAAGGTAAAGCCTTCGACAAAACACAAGGCCATCCCCGCGGCTTCCGCCTCCATTTTGGCGGCTGCGGAGGCCCACTATGTGGGGCCTCCGTCTGATGAGGTGGCCAAGCTGCGGGCGGAGGTGTCCCGCCTGGCGACCTGCATGGAGCTTCTCCAACAGGAGAACGCTAAGCTCCGTGCAGACCTGGCCAGCCTGCGGGAGGCTGGCTCCAGTGTGGCTCCTCCAAGGGGGGGACAACAGCAGCAGCAGCGGCAAAGCCAGCCCGTGCCTGTGGAGAGCCAAGTTTTGAACCTGGTTCGGCAGGAGCTGGCTGCCTTCCAGACGCGGTTCTCCGTACTGGAGGGTATTGTCCTGCGTCCCCCCTTGACTGCGAACAAGGCGGCCGCGCCGAAAGCGGTCTCGTACGCGGCTGCTGCGGCTGCCGCCCCCGGGACCAGTCAGCCCTCTGGTAGGAATGCGTTGCCCTCCGCTGGAAAGTCGGCTCCGGCGAAACCGGTGCCGGCCAAGAAGGCGACGGGCAAAAAGAAGGGCAAGGCGGCTGCACAGGCAGCAATTGTGCCAGCGCCAGCGGCGAGTGGGCCAGCGCCTGCGGCACGTCCGCCCCCGCCACTGCCTCCCCAGCCCACTACACCTTCCGCGGCTGATGCCGGATGGCAGGTGGCTGGGGAGAAACAGAAGGGGCGGAAGGCGGCCAAAAAGGCCCGCAATGAGGAGCGGCAGCGCCAGCACCGGGCGCGAAAGGTCGCGGCTAGGCTCCGCGCCCCTAAAACCGCGGCTGTAGTAATCACGCTACAGCCAGATGCGGAAAAGAGGGGCGTGTCGTACCGCGATCTGCTGGCGAAAGCCAAGGAGACGGTGAACCTCGGTGAGCTCGGGATCACCGGGGGCCTCCGGCTGAAAGTCACCGCGACAGGGGCTCGCTTGCTGGAGATCCCCGGTGAAACCAGCGGCTCGTCCGCAGACGCTCTGGCGGAAAAGCTCAGAGCGTCCCTAAACGCGGACGAGGCCCGAGTCTCCAGGCCTGTCAGATGCGCAGACCTGCGCATCTTGGGCCTGGACGACTCGGTGACCGAGGAGGAGGTGGTGGCCGCCGTCGCCAGGTCCGGAGGGTGCCCTGCTGATCAGGTCAGGGCAGGCGCCATACGTTCGGACCTGTCGGGCATGCGTACCGTTACGGTAAGCTGCCCCGTGACGGCGGCTAAAACTATCGTGGAGGGCCGAAGGCTACTGGTGGGCTGGGTTTCAGCGCAGGTAAAGCTGCTGGAACCCAGACCTCTGAGGTGCTATCGCTGCCACGTGGGGCACCACGTGTCAGTAAAGTGCGCCTCGGAGGTGGACCGCAGTGGCCTCTGCTTCCGATGCAGTCAGCCCGGTCACACATCGGCGGCTTGCTTTGCCACGCCGCACTGTGCTGCATGTGCGGCTGCCGGCAAGCCGGCCGATCACCGGGCTGGGAGCAAGGCCTGCGCCCCACCCTCTAAAGGTAAGAGTAGGCCCTCCGCCGCCTCCGCCACCGTCTCTGCCGCCGCTGCCGCGGCTGCTCCCTCTGCCGCTGTCGCCGCCGCTGCCGCCGCTGCGACAATTGCGCCCTCGCTAGGGGCCCGGGAGGGGGAGGGTATGGAGTGCCAATAACGGCCCCATTACGCCTCCTCCAGGCGAACATCAACCACTGCGCCTGTGCCCAGAATCTGCTGCTTCAGAGCATGGCGCAGTGGCTGATTAACATCGCCGTGGTCGCTGAGCCGTATTTCGTCCTGCCCAGGGAAGACTGGGTGGCGGACCTAAGCGGCTCAGTGGCCATAGTTTCGTCGGCCGCCGCCGGTACCCCGACCCTTGAAAGTGTCAGGAAGGGTCAGGGGTGCGTAGCGGCACGGTTCGGGGAGATCGTAGTGGTGGGTGTCTACTTCTCCCCGAACCGAACTCTCGCCGAGTTCCACAACTCCCTTGCGGAGTTGAGTGTCGTCGTCGGAAGCCATTCCCTCCCTGTGCTTGTCCTCGGGGACTTCAATGCCAAGAATCTGGCTTGGGGTTCTCGTTGCACAGACGTGCGGGGAAGGATGGTGGAGGACTGGGCTCTGGAAACAGGCCTGGTCGTCCTGAATCGGGGTACTGTACCCACGTGTGTGCGGATGCGGGGCGAGTCGGTGGTGGACATTTCGTTCGCTAGCCCCGCTCTGTCGCCGCGTGTCGTGGACTGGCGTGTCATGGAGGGGGTGGAGACTTATTCCGACCACCGGTATATCCGGTTTGACGTCTCCGCCCAGTCCTCGAGCGCGCCGGTCTTACAGGCCCCGAGTGGTCCGCGTTGGGCGCTGAAGCAGCTGGACCGGGAGCTCCTCCTGGAAGCCTCGATCGTGCAGGCCTGGGTGACATCACCGGACAGGCCTGCCGACGTTGATAATGAGGCAGGGTGGTTCCAGGGGGCCATGTCCGACATATGTGACGTGGCAATGCCCCGAGTTCGGCCAGGACGCGCCCGGCGTCAGGTGTACTGGTGGTCGCGCGAGCTGACAACTCTGCGCGAGGCGTGCGTCGCTGCGCGACACCCGTACGCCAGGCATCGCAGGCTCCGCATTCGCCCGCCGAATGCGGAAGCCATTGAGGCGGAGCTATATGAGGGCTACAGAGCGGCGAAGACCGCCCTCCGCGAGGCTGTCCTGCGGGCCAGAGATCGGGCCCGCGAGGAGATGCTGGGGACTCTTGACGGGGATCCGTGGGGGCGCCCTTACAAGATGGTGCGGGATAAACTCCGCACCTGGGCCCCCCCACTGACGCAGAGTCTCCGGCCTCAGCTCGTGGAGGACGTGGTGAGCGCTTTGTTTCCCTCGCGAGGGGAACATCCCCCCCCGCCTATGGCTCCGCCACCTGTGGTGCCGGAAGCGGACCACGACGACGACGACGTCCCGGAAGTGGCTGGGGTAGACCTGAGAGTGGCGGTAGGACGGCTCAAGGCCAAAAATACCGCCCCGGGACCCGACGGCTTGCCTGGCAAAGCCTGGGTCCTGGCCTTTGAGGCTCTCGGGCCCCGACTGGAGGGGCTCCTAAGCGCATGCTTGGAGAGAGGACAGTTCCCGCTTCGTTGGAAGACGGGGAAGCTGGTCCTCATCCGGAAGCCGGGGCGCCCTGCGGACTCTCCGTCCGCATACCGGCCCGTTGTGTTGCTCGACGAGGTGGGCAAGCTCTTTGAAAGAGTCATTGCAAACCGCCTCGCCGAGCACCTTGCGGGGATGGGTCCGGATCTTGCGGAACACCAGTTTGGTTTCCGCAAGGGGCGCTCCACGGTGGACGCAATCATGCGCGTAAGAGCCCTCACGACGGGGGATGCGGTGTCCCGGGGTGGGGTTGTCTTGGCGGTGTCTCTCGACATCGCCAACGCCTTCAACTCCATGCCCTGGAGCTGCATTGGGGAGGCACTCCGGTATCACCGGGTGCCGACCTACCTTCGTCGTGTGGTCGGGGATTACCTGACGGACAGAGCCGTCATCTACCCCGGTCGCTCCGGAGAGTGGAACCGGCGAGAGATGTCGTGCGGTGTCCCACAGGGATCGGTTCTAGGACCGCCCTTGTGGAACATCGGCTACGACTGGGTGCTGCGCGCCGACCTCCCTAGTGGCGTCAGCGTAGTGTGCTACGCTGACGACACGCTGGTGCTGGCACAGGGGAGGTCGCACGAGGCGGCGGCCGACTTGATGACACGCGGGGTTGCGATAGTCGTTGAGAGGATCCGGCAACTGGGTCTCGAGGTGGCATTGCACAAGTCCGAGGCCATGTGCTTTCATGGGCCTCGGAATGCGCCACCGTCGGGATCCTCACTGACGGTAGGAGGGGTTTCCATCGGCGTCGGGTCGACGTTGAAGTACCTGGGACTTGTCCTCGACAGCCGGTGGAACTTCGTGGAGCACTTCCGACGTTTGGCCCCTAAACTGGAACGGACTGGGGCTGCCTTCAGGCGGCTCCTGCCCAATCTGGGGGGGCCGAACGCCTCCTGCCGGAGGCTCTATGCGGGGGTCGTGCGGTCCATGGCCCTTTACGGTGCCCCGGTGTGGGCGCGTTCCTTGAGGCGGCGAGCCGCCCATTATCTGAACGCGCCCCAAAAGGTGATAGCCGTAAGGATGGTCCGTGGGTTCCGCACGATCTCGGGCGAGGCTGCGAGCCTCCTAGCCGGATTGCCACCATGGGATCTGGAGGCGATAGTCCTCGCGCGCCTACATGAATGGCGCGCGGAGGTTCTTCGCCGGGGGGTTACTCCGCTGCCGCGGCTAATTGCCGCTCAGCGGACAAACCTCCGAGCCGATCTCATGGTGACATGGAGAGAGCGACTGTCGCAACCCCGTGCAGGGCACGCCACGATAGTGGCGATAAGTCCCCTCTTTGAGGAGTGGCTTGAGAGGCGCCACGGCGTCCTCACCTTCCGCCTGACGCAGGTCCTCACCGGACACGGTTGTTTCGGGAGGTTCCTGCACCGAATCAGGCGGGAGGAGACGCCCGGGTGTTTCCACTGCGAGGATCGACCGGAGGACACGGTGGAGCATACGGTGGAGGTCTGCCCCGCTTGGGCGGAGCACCGCCGTGTCCTCCTAACGGCGATCGGCGGCGGCGACCTCTCGCGTCCGGCCCTGGTTCGAGCCATGGTCCGGAGCGAGACGGAATGGGAAGCCGTCACCTCCTTTTGCGAAGCAGTCATGCTAGCAAAGGAGGAGGCGGAACGTGAGAGAGAGCGTTCCTCCTCACGTCCCAGCCGCCGCGGGAGACGCACCGGGCGTCGGGGGCCACGTGGTGGCCCCCGGCCACCGAAGACGCGGGCCTGTGGACGGTGAGCTAAGGGCTAGCTCGCCGTCCCTCCGTCTTAGGACGACAGGCCGTGTCGACGGCGCGTTCGTGTTCCACGCGAGCCTCAAAGAGATGTCAGCATAGGGAAGGGGCCCGCAAGGGCCGATGCCTGCCGGGTGCTGCGGGTTGTTCGAAAGAGATACCGCGGCCCCGGAACACAAAGGGCGATGAAGGAACATGGATGGGTTTTAGTCAGTAAAAGTCTGACACTCCCTCCCGCTCAGCCCAGAGCGGGAGAAGTCATTTGATGATTTCCCATCCGAAAAAAAAAAAAAAAAAAAAAAAAAAAAAAAGCCTTAAAAGAGCTTGAGGTATTAAGGTAACGTTTTAAACAATTAAACAGTTTTATAATCAAGCTTCGTGCCATCTCCTGGTCTTCCAGATAGAGTTGCAGATGCTTAGAATCTGCTTCACACCTTTGGAGTCTAGGTTTTTGAGTAACTTGGCGGGAATTCCTTCTTTACCTGGAGATTTTCCATCCTTCAAACATCCAAGGGCATGCTCGACCTCTGACTACAGAATTTAGGGTTCTTGCGGTGACAAATCTGTCTGCGCGCCACTTGTGATAGGTTGACCTGTGTGATAAAGTGTTCTGTTCTGTTTCCAACGTTCCAGAACCTGACTTTTTTCTGTGAGTATGTTACCTGTTTCATCTGCGATCGTGGAAGTTTTCGTATTACGAGATTTAGTCTCATTTATCGCATTTTGTTCGAGATCGGCACAGACGTTGTTGATGTGTTGGTCATAGTTTTTGCGACAGTTTTCTGGACCTCTGTACTGAGTTGGTTGTACAGCCTTCTATTCTCCGGTTTGGTTAGTCCTTGTCCCTTCAACTCACGTCTGCGAAGAATTAGGTCAGCTGTTTCCGTATATATAAAAGGTTTCATGGTAGGTTTTGGCAGCATGTTCTCTTTGGCAGTTTGAACAATGATTTTCTGCAATACTTTCCAACTGACGTCGGGGTCAGTGGCGTCATTTATGAAACATTCAGATACTTTATGCTCAATTGATTTTTAATAGAGTTTTCTCAGCCGAAGTCGGATTGTGATAACTAAAAGTTGGTGATCAGAGACACAGTCCGCCCCCAGGTATGTCGTGGTGTTCATGACAGACGATTTCCATCGGTTCTGGATGAGGATATACACAATCTGGCTTCTAAATAATATAGGGTCGCCAGGAGAAATCCAAGTATACAATCGCCGTATGTGTTGTTTAAAACAGGTGTTCGTCACGGTAAGATTTTCCTCACTAAAAACTGAAGCATGCGTTCGCCTCTCTCGTTTCTCTCTCGATTCCATACTTTCCGACTACACGTCGAAGATATTCGTCGCTGTCTGTTTGACCGATTTTGGCCTTAAAATCACCTAAAACTACCGTTATCTATTTTTTAGGTATTTCTTGGAGAGATTTTGCCAAAGCACTGTAAAAGTTTTCGGTTTCGTCCCCACTAGATTGAGTGGTAGGCGCATAGACCTGTAAGATGTTCAATTTACAGGGAGTTGTGTTAACTTTAATGGCAATTATTCGGTCGTTAATCGGCTTATAACCGCTGACATATTTGTCTATGCTAAATGGTACCACGGACGCAACATCAATTGAGCTTTTGTTTACAGGCCCTCAAAAGTAGACTTTATTCAACTGTTTGGTTGAAAAGTATCCAGACTTTCTCCAGTGTTTTTTACTGAGTCCGAGGATAGTAACTTCCTTCCTTTTCATTTCATTCTCCACTATCTGAAGTTTCCCAGGTTGGTTTAGACTACTACTTTCCCAATAAACTTCATCAAGATTCTTGTTCTATAAGCAACACTTTATATAAGCGCCATCTGTAGTGATCTAGCAAAACGTCGTATCGCGTTTCGATCCTTTCACCTGCAGCGAATGGTGCTATGGAAATCGTAAACTCGACTGTTTATAGTAAACACCTTCGATTTTGCATAGATGGTGTTGTTTATAAAACGCTATATAAAAAGTTTCAGAAAAAAAACGTGTAAGAAGTCTTAAATAAAGAGTCTCCATGAATGGCGAAATTTTATTTATTATCTACCCAACATGTGAAGTTGTTACTATTTCAGCAATGATTGAGGTCCGGAACTCCTTTTTTGGTGATACCATTTACAAACGGCTGCTTAGTTTGGTGTAATTGCTTGTAATTTCATAATAATGCAATGGGCAGTTGAAAGTTAAAACTCTCAGTATACCTCTTTGGCTTTGGTATGTTTTAGATGACGAGTCTACCAACGAATACTAAACTGGTGAAAACCAAGAGCAGAACAGCATTCTGTGCAGGATGGTCAAAGCGATGACCAGCAGTCAATGCCAGAGACCCAAACTGACGAGGTCGTTCAGCTGTCAGGAACTTCTGTCTTAAAGGATTTGCGAGCTGAGCGGGCAGGGATATCGCGTTACCGTGGTGGAGCAGCGAGTGGAAGGTGCGATGTTAGCGGTGCGCTCTCAAACTTAGGGTAACTTTTGTTCGGGAGCTCGGATGCAACAATTGTTTACTGGGAACTTTAGAATTTAAATTATTTCGGTTTCTAACAGTATTTCATAACTGCGTTGATTTGTTATTTAAAAATAAATAGTTTTAGGTAGTTCTGCTTTTTCTTTAAAATAATTAAATGAGCTTCTGATCTACAAGATCACACATACGCCGCAGAACCGCGCGGACGAGCGACGCTCACCGCCTCTCTGGTGTAGCCGGTGTAGTGTGAGATTCACCTATGAGTTAGTTAAGTTGTATAGATCTCGAGAAAAACCTGTTTGGCAGACGAATAAGAAACTCATCTGATAAAGGTTTCAATTTTCCTTTTAAGATCGGAACAATAAAAAGGTAAAAAAGTATAATTAATCCATCCATCGTAGAACATCCTGCTACCAGATATAATTTTCGCTCATATTCAGATATTTTCTCAAGTAGAGAAAACACAAATCTCATTAAATTTTATCTTCGTATCAAAAGCGACAAGTAAAAATAAATAGGAACTTATACTCCATCTGAACTGACAAGACAATCTACCTTACATTGAACAAACTGTCGTATATTTCCTTAGATCCAAGCATTTAGTGTCAATTAGAAGATCACAAGCAAGATCCCGATAAATCTGTAGTAAATAGGCCATCGTAAGTTCTTGCTAACTAGCTACAAGTACATCTTTGATTTAATGAAGTGTTCTGAGGTCCCGTATTAAGTAAGGTAGTATCAGTGATAGCCTAGTGGTGTGACCGTCGGACTGCCAAGTCATAGGTCTCGAGTTCGAACCCATTCACTTCAAATTTTTCGGATTCATGTGCGTATTGTATAATTATCACTTGGTTCGGTGAATAAAAACAACATGAGGAGACCAAACCAGCATGCCTGAGAGATATTTCTCACGGCATATAAAGCCAAGTCAGAGGCCCATGGGTGGCAAGAAAACTCTGACAACAGATTAGGCACTTCCCAGACAAAAAAGATAGAAAGAAGATCGGTGTAACCTTTTCATTTGCATACTGTGCACTTTATCACGAAGAATAGAGAAGTATGGAAGAAGAAGACATGCTTTCTGCCTTATAAAAAACAAAAAATTGGTAGAAAAATGATGATGATTATATTGATAAATATGCTCTTTTTCATGTTAAGTTTCGTCCCCACAGATGAAGTAAAATATCAAGAGTCAATGTGATCAGCGTTCGGTTTTTCTGTTTATAAGATGAAGACTTCGCCTTATATTTGCACTAAAACATCATTATCATCTGCGTAGCCTTTTCTCAACTATGTTGGGGTCGGCTTCCATTCTAACCGGATGCAGCTGAATACCAGTATTTTACATGGAGCGACTGCCTATCTGACCTCCACACTGCAGTTAGTGCTGGGTATATGATACCTTTTGGTAGAAATATTTATCAGAATTTCGGAACACTGACTACTGGGACGATAACACTACTATAAAATAGACTTTTTAATTGTAGCGGTAGGTAAATAAACGGATCAACTGCGTAACACACTGACATTCTTAACGCCTTTGTCAAGTCAACAATATTCAATGCACTATTGATTTTGACGGGGGTTTGAATTTCTTCAAACATACGTACCAATAACCTTTGGATTGTTATGGAAAGCATGTTGCACAATGGGGTGCTGAACTGCTGGTGGTTATACGGTATAATAGTAGGTAATGAGTAAGTCATGCACAAAGGTAATTTATGGATCCATACAATCATCCAATCATCACTGACGTTTGATTGGAGCTGTAATGTGGCTCATAAAGCTGTTGCTCATTATACAGAACGTACAGGATTACATCGAATAAGGAAACATCAATATCAGTTCGGTAAAGATTAATAAAACTACAAAATATAATGGGGAAACAGAAGTATGTTTAGTTCCGATTTATTAATTTCTTATGATATTTATTTATGCCTTATTTAATGGCCGCCGTTCCTAATAACTGCTGAGAAAGAGGGCCGGGCAAAATATCGTTTTTTTTTTCATCAGGCATTTCTCCGTCAGTAGCAGCATCGGATCCGGATTTGTGCCCGGGTAATGGCAGATTACATGGGACTAACGTCCATTTCCACCTAACCCTTTGGAAAAATACAGACGTTGTGTTAGCTCTTTAAAATGTGAATTTTCACTTTCATCTTTGTTCATAACTAAAGCAGTTTATTACAAGTGTTTAGTATTCAAGAGAACAAGATTTGATGGTATCTTAAGATAAGGCAGTGCCTACCTGCTCTATCTAAAATTAACTTTTCATCTAATAGAACAATTTGCATTTTCAACCTTCAAACAGACACCGTAAATACTCTTGCATAATAGAGCTAAGAAACTATAGATCAAAGCAAAAAAAAAACCAACTTTAATCTAAATAACTTTACGTCATTATTTGGTTGCCAGTATCAAATGAATTTCTGCGGATATTCTCATTTCATTGTGATTGAAAAGTTACGATAGCTTTCATAGATAGTTTCAAGCTGCGACGGTCAAACGAGGAAATACTGTCTTTCATAAAACGTGGGAAAACTCCTCATAGAAGTTTTATGTTCACACGATGAATCCGTTTGTTTTATCGTAGCTCTTTTTGCTCATATTATAACTACTGATTATTAAGTAACGATACAAAAACACATCGTAATATTAATTACATACCAACTGCGAATACGATAACAAATCGCGTCACGTAAAGAACGCAAGCTTCAATAATTTTAATAGCGGTGCGTTTTACTACAAGTTTAATATTTTGATACACTTTTGTACCCCGTAGCATTCATCAGACATACACTTAAATTATATAAGAACTTGTCTGCAATATACATTACTGCCTACTCTTTTGAGTTTCCTTATAGAAACCAACAACAATTTTCCTGATTTAAGAATCTCAGGTAACGCTTGGCAGCTGCTTAGATTCTACACTGACGATTCCGATCAGGGTTGTTGCAAATATCAGCAACAGCATCAGCATCCGCGTATAATGAGCATTGTTTTTTATATCAACTTCAGCATCCGCAACAATCGATGCTGACATTTAAGTCGTGACGTGTTCGTTGAAGCCGGGACTTAGCGCGAGCCACGTGGAGTTTTAGCCAATCGTAGACAGTTTTATAAGAAAATCTGTCACTTGTTCCTTCATTTTTAATTAGAAATAATATAATTATTATAAATTGTCTTTCATTCAAAATCTTATTTCACATTTACCTACTAACAATTTTATAGTAAGATAAGTTTTATTTAAGTAATTTATGAATATCAGCATCAGAATCCGCTGATATTGATTAGAAAAAACCAGCATCAACATCCGCTGATACAGTAAAAAATCCCACTACTTACCAACCCAGTTGACTTGCTTATATTTTCTACCAGTGCAGTGAGGAGCTCTAAAGATATAAAGCAACTTACATTGAACTTCAACTTACACATGTCAAATGATTGCAACCTGCAAGGTTTAACTACGTTTTACGCAATAATTACATTCTACTTTTTTTTCACAGACTATTAATCGTTCCGAGCGATCAAACTGTAAAACTGAAGGTGATTTATTAACGGATGGAGTAAACGCTATGTTAATGTCTAACTATGCGTTTTCGCACATTACAGTCGTCAGCTGGTTGGTTCGGAAAATTGCATTATAACAATAGCTTATAATTTGTTTGTATAATCTGCAGTAGCGATTTAATGTTATTGATACCAGTTACAGTTACAGATTAATGTTGCCTTGTTGACCAGTGGAAATCAATGCAAGTAGCGTGAGAGTCTCACATGTAAATAGGCGTCCTAGGAACGAACTAGTATAGGGCAAAATCGCGTTACTAGCAAAGGTTCTCCTTGAAACAAACTTTCCATAGGTATGGTCTCATACCTAGTAGGCCTAGGGGACCCATAGGTCACTGCCCATTCTCCTTTTACCAGAACGTCATTTCCCAATCTGGGGATAGGCTCACAGTAACAGTAACGTAACTATGAATCTGAGTAAACAAAACAAATTGTCCGATTCAGTTGTAACGATTCAACCGCGACAAAATTAAGTCACTCGGTCAATAAAGCCGGTATTGTTTATTTATAAAGCAAATCAAGCATAACTTCTGTTCAATCCGATTATGGGTTAGCCATGAGACCGTAACTGAACTTCCACAGTCCAAACCCAATTTCAACCCTATTAATGAACCATGGTTGATCGGACGCAACACTTGTTACCATGCTTTTCGGAGTTGATTCTAGATGAATTATTTTTTATAGATTGAACTAAAAGACAAACTTCTGTAAACCGCTGAATCTAACTTAGCCTGAAAGAAACCCAATTTGTCTTTATATCAATACTAGCGCCCTGTTCTTGCATTTTAGGGTTTCTCCGACTTGAAAATACATTCATTTATGTTTAAGACATAACCTCTAAAATAAAAAACCGGCAGATATAAAAAGCGTCTTTAATTTTAGAATACTTATGTGTAGATATATAAAGACTAACAAGCTACATTTATTTATGAATTTAAACTTCATGTACAATAGTGGTACATTAGGCGGACATAATGCCACAAGGCATTCTCTACCAGTCAACCTTTGGGTTAAATAGGACAACATTCTGATATTTTATACCCAAATAATATCTGAAAAATAAGTACTTGTTTTCGAAAATAGGCAGTATATTAAAACTAGTATTCATCATTTACATGAGAATGTAAAATAGGAAACGTCAACTTGTCGGAACATAGAATGTAGCCTAGCAAACGTCAAAGTTACTTCGATATCAATCTACGCATACAAAGAAATACGAAACAAAAGAAATGACAAACAAAATGCGTTGTATAAACATGCAGCATTCAGCTCTGTTTAAATATTTTGTAATATTTACACGTGGGCCGTGTGATTGTTGTCAACATTGTGTAACAATTTGCACTACTACAATGACGAACAAAGTAGGTACATGAGCTACTGAAAGAACAAAATCATTCATGACTTAATATTGAAATAGCAGTCACGGAGCCTAGATCTGTACCCGATTGATGGCAATAGGCTCGCCCCCTATTACATAGGACTAAAACATACATAACTGAGAAATGTGAAGGTGCTATTACACCTATTCCATACCTTCGGAAATGACAGGCTTGATGTTATGTTATTGAAATTACATAAGGTAACTTTATAAAGAGTAACTTTGGTTACTCTTTATAAAGTTATTTTATTTTATCTTTTTGAAAATTCCTACCGAAACACCAAACATTTGAAACAACTCCAACTTAAAACGAACGCTCTCAAGAATGCTAATGTTGTGACTTTGTGACAAACAACATCAATCTGAGGTACACAATAGAAATCCAGATTGCAACAATGGTACCCTGAATGCATAATACCTAGATGGCGGTTAAAAACGACAATCGTTGCGTAAGGAACGTTTAAGAATTCGGAAGTGAATGCAGTTGGCTTCCATTCTGGGTTCTGACTGTACATGTTCCCTCGAGCGTGAAGTATTAAGTAACTGTTTACTCAAAGCGTACAATAATATACTATCATCTTATGCGTTAAGTGTCATGCGACACGTAAGTCTTGATCTGATTTTGATTTGTATGTCGTACATCATTGTTCGAAGTGTTACAAAACTTCTGTTATGGTTGTATTATAAAAACAATCTTTGGTGTGTGTGAATTGCTCTACTTTTATATGGACAAGCCCATTGTTCGTATTCGTTATGTAACTGAAACTTTGTGTTACAAACGGAACTAAATCTGCCTCACCAATGATCATGTTATTCACCTACCTGTTCCTAATGTTACAGTTTAATTAGATACTAATGTTCTACTTTCACGTCAGATCCGACGGACACTCGAATTAAATCCGGTCTCAAGCTAATTGAGATGAAATCTATTGCTCAATCAAGTTGACAGGCTGCCTGCTCTCAACATGGCGGTACTTGTCCAGTCGGGGCCATTACGCGGAAGCCAGGCGACAACGCCGGCGCGAGTCGGTATTAGGCTGATTTCAATTTCCTATAGTACTTTCATATGAGTGAAACTGGCCATGCGCGCCAAGTGCCGATTACCCAAGCAGTATCATGTTTCCTGTGGATGTTACGCTCTCTGCATGAATTTTCCATTCAATAGTGTCCAACCATTTACACAAATATGGAACCGGGAAAATGAAAGTCAAACATTTTATTGGCATTTTATTATAACAATAACAACCATAAAAACTACATTTATAAAATAATAAATAGACAACCTTAACTATTTACTATATTTACAGAAATTCACGTCGTAACACACAACAGTTTCAAGCGGCGGCTGTTCAGATTAGATGCGCATCACGATTCGATATTGTTATTGCTAACAAAACAAGTTTCTAACCTGTCTGCGATGAAAGATATCAAGCTACATGATTATACAAATTATACACATGTTACCAAAAAGAAAGCACTCCGACGAGATAACCGAAACACGACACGTACGCTCAGGCGGCGGCGAATATCACAGAGCACACTCACAGTGGTCGCCGCACAGCTAACTAGCGGAACGTACGCAAATAAATAACACCAAGAGCGATGCTTTCGCACACATGCACCATGCGACCATTCGTACCACGCCTACAACACACCCCTCACACAATACTGTCAACTACTATTTACACAAAATTATTCGCGAAACCTTATTTTAATGAGCGCGTGGCTTCAATTCTTCGCTGTACTTGATAGTATTGTACGAAGTCTCGCTGCCAGCACCGTACGCGTCTACTGGTGAATAATTGGAACTAGAACCTCCAAAGCTGTGTTTAGGGCCAGAAGAATAAGAGCTTAGAGAACTGTGGCTGGAAGAGGGCGCCCTGTAAGTTGAGCTACCTTCTCCAAAACTGCTAGGGGACCCGTGGTGAAGGTGCTTCGTGCTGACATAATAGGGTTTGTTGGAAGAAGCTGCGTAAGCACTGTTGGCTGAGAATGAACTTGAAGGGAAGCCGTAGGTGGTTCCAGGAGGAGCACCATGTCCTGAAGAGAAAGCGCTGGCACCATCTAATCCTTCACCTTTGGCAGAATGGTAAGTACCCCCAATGAATTTAGATGAGCCACCACCGAAACCTCCTTGAGATCCTCCGAAGCTAGCGCCATGACCACCAGAGCCAAGGGACAGAACACCGTGACCAGCGCTGCGGTAACCACCAAAAGATGGAGCACCGTAAGATCCAGATAAACCGGACAGGCCGTGGCCGGAAAGACTTTGGCTAGACAAACCGTGGCTAGAAATACCTTGGCTAGACTGACCGTGGCCAGATTCTCCTTGAACAGATGAACCTAAGTAAGCAGATGGTTTGAAAGAAGATTTACCGGGGCCAGGATAACTGCTTAATTGTTTGTAACCGCCACCGAAAGAATGTCCAGCTCCACCGAAGGAATGTCCAGCTCCTCCAAGAGATAGTCCGGATCCCAAACCAAGCCCAGCTATTGAGTGACCGCCACCGCCGAGAGACAGAGAGCCTGCATCGAACGAGTGTCCAGAGCTAGGAGATCCATACGATTGCGTGGGTGCGTTAGACTGGCTCTCGGAAGGAGTAAACAGGACCGGACCAGTGGAGTAAGAACCCAAGCCCTTGGTGCCAGCAGAGTATGAAGGTGCACTAGATAACTGCTGTTGTAACTGTTCAGATAAGACGAATTGCTGCTGCTGCTGCTGTTGCTGCTGCTTAGGGGCTCCGTATGAGAACTGAGGGAACGAGTACTCTTGACCGCCTTGAATTGCTTGAGCACCCGCACCTCCCTGGCCTTGATGGAACTCCGCAACGGTGGTCGATGGCTGCAGTGAGACTCCTCCAGCGCCCAGACTGTGGGAGAGCTGGCTCATGAACTGAGAGAGGTCTCCGGTTGTGAAAGCACCACCGTGATTGGGTTGTAAAGTGATAGGAGCCAGCTGGATGCTGCCGTGACTGTTAGGAGACAGCTGAGATAAGCCTTCAGCGGAGTATTGTAGGGCTCCGCTGGATCCTTGGCCGCCGTAGCTGGATCCTTGGCCGCCGAAGCTGGATCCTTGGCCGCCGAAGCTGGATCCTTGGCCGCCGAAGTTGTAGCTGGGCTTGGCGCCGCCGATACTGTAGCCGGCACCGACGCTGATGGCGCTGGCGTCGGCCTGGCCGAGCGATGAGGGTGACTGGTAGCTGTGCGAGGAGAGACCAGGCGAGCCGTAGCCCACAGGCGCCTCGCGCTTATCTTTATCTTCCACCTTCTTCGCCAGCACGGCCCATGATGTCGATATACACAAGAGTGTGGTGAAAACGATCTGCAACAGATAAAACATAATTACATACTTGTACTTTCTTCGAGATAGTGATCGCTGGAGAGAATCGAGTCGAACGGTAACAATAAACATAAAACATTATATTTTACTCAGAAATAATTCAGAAACGGGTTTCCAAATACTGCGGTCGTGCAAGTGCAAGTTTAACGACAACCCGCATGGCAATGTTAATATTTACGCCCACATTATAAAAATTTCACTTTTCCACTTTTACTTTAAACATAATAAATGTATGTTTTCTTGTAATAAATATTGCAATCGAGGATCATCAATCACTTTTGAAATTACATGATTGAATGAGCAGTTAACGATATAATGGTAATAATAACTGTTATAGCACTCGATGATGTTATTAAATTCTGTACTAATAAAACTTTGAATACGTATTATTTTTTAAAATAAACTTTGAACTTTAAACAATCAAACATTCGGAAATAAACTCTTCAAAAATGTATATTTGCACAAGGGTCCTTAAAATCCAACTCAAGCAGCTCTCGTTTTCCTCAACACCACAAACACTTAATTCTAATTGCACTTTTCCATCACAAAACGCGAACTCACCATGAATTTCATTTTAGATGCTTATTTAGTATACTCGTCGCGTAGATGAAACTAAATCACTTCACAATGTTTGGCGCACAACACAAACAAATATCTCCGTGTATCGGTCGGCCTGCCGGTACAGCCGCCGAATTCGTAATGTGATGTCGCTGTGTTTTCACCGAATTTATAAGAGAGCGATCGGTGGCGCGCACCCGCCTGACGGAAGGGTAAAAGTGTATCAGAGGACCCTTTCACTACACTGGCTGAAAGAATGGGAGCGAGCCAGTGAGCTTCCGAACCCAACAATGAGGTAATAGAAGCCGGAAGCGTTGCGTCACACCCGATCACGGTTAGATGCACTTATCGACATAGATGTCATACGAATGAGAGCCCCTGCTGGCGACCTGGTTTCTGCTACAATTGATGCTCTTTTTTTTCGTTACTTGGCTATCAATTTTAACATTCGTTCGCTATAGTCGTTTGGCGGTCCGGAAGGAAACTAACGATGATTGTATGGTCGTATCTTATCTGATCTATAGCTCGTGTTGGTAATCTTCACACTTTATTTACTCGAAGTTAGTAAGTTTAATGGTTTTATTTATTAACATCTTTCTAGTACGGAGGGCGTTTAGTAACCGATGTTATGCATATTATGTGTCACAAAATAAGGTCTGGGCTATCGTGTAACTATATCCTTTTCTGTAAAATATACTCATACACTTGCCAGTGGTAGTAAGTAATATCTCATACATAATTTCACTTTCATTTCTAGATGTTACGCGTTAATATTATTATGCTCTCTGAAGTTATAACTTGTAACGAGGTAATTTAATTAGCAATTTCACATAAATTACTTTATAATAAAACTGTTTAAGTAGGTATCTTATTGATGACGCATACATTATTTTTTAGATTGTCTTGGAATTTACTGTCTTTTATGTTTGTCGTGTCTGGCCTTATATTAATTTTTTCCCTGTTAAATATGCTTCAATGTAACCGTTGATATAATCGGCCGCTTTTTATTGCTAGCGCTCAATAGCAAGTCTGCAGTCCACATACTTTCAAGAGCAAGCATCCCAAGTTATATAGGCATAATAATCATTTGGGACACAAGCCTTCTCTATAAGGAGTGGGTCGTAATCCACCGTACGACGTTAGTGCCGTCGGTGGACATTATTTCCTAATTCATCAATATCATATTACTGAAAGTCAAAACAAAAAAATACTTCTTCTTAGCGTGTCGATGGCAATCTAAATTGATTCAACCCAAAATTTGGCAACTACTTTGGCATTTTCAGTAGCATCCATCAGATCTGGTAATTTGCAAACAGCAGAACAGGCAGGACACATTATCAAGTGTCAAAAACAACACGAAAACTGCCCATCAAATGTCTAGTACATGCGATGTAAAACCATGTTTCAATCGATCACGACTTAGGTGTTCAATCACGCTGCATAAACCCATCAAGTTTACGTTCAAGTTTATAGCACTGACATTACAGCTACAGACTACCGAGTTAGCGAGAATGTATGCACTTTCATTCATTGATGTCATTTGTACGCGAGATGAACACACAAGTAGGTGAAGTGAGTGGATGTAGGTATGTATCTCTTCACATAACCGCAGTTCTAGACAAGCGTTAAGTATTAAGACGTTATTTTGCTGAAGTTTGTGATTTGCTATGGACCGGTTAAAAGGATGTTAGTAGTTTTTCTTTCATTTGTCGCTATTATCATGAACACGTCATACATGTGTCTTCGGAGACTAAAACAAGTGTTGAGTTATCATCATCTATGCTTTGATTTATTTTTCCTTGTCTCTGTCCACCTTTCATCTGGGTATTGCGAAAAGTGTATTAACTACAAGATAAAATAACGTGTTACCCGTTTAGAAGACATAACTGCTTGTAGATTAAGATTCTGCCATCGAGCCATTTTCCAACTCACCAGGAATTTCCAGCCATATCATTATCAGATGCACGAAACGGTTACTACATGATAGAGAAAATCAATATCCATGTTAGAAAGACATAGGTTTGATATAATCAGTAGGTACTAACACTGCCAACGATTTATTGCACTGCCCGAGGCTCTAGCGATTTCCTACAGATTTCCGTATGTTATAAAGAATATCCCATTTTCAAGCATCATCGATCGTAATCATCACATTTCAGCCGAAAGACGTCTACTGCTGGTATACCCTGTCTTAAAAAGATCGCTTTTAGCGAAAAGACAGCCTACTGTGTCGGTATTGTCTTGTTTTCCATAAAATAATTTGTACTATTATTGTTTTCCATAATCGTCCCCTCATTATATTTACTTGCACTATTATCATTTATACTAATAACGCTTGTCATATCAATTTATTAGTCATAACTTTTATTTGCCATAAAATGAGTTTCCATAATAACATGTGTTATAATCATTAGTTTCTGTAAGCAACACATTATAACATAATCGATACTTGACAGTAGCAACATTTAATATAATTTAGATATGTTTATTGTTTTGTACAAAAAATAATGTCACTATGGCATTTGGTCTGTAATCAAATGATTTATTACAGCAAATAATCTTGAGACAGGTAATCAAAATCGAAACGGCTAGGTTAGGTTAGGTTAGAACTATGATCACACAACGTGCAGGGGCCGCCGAGCGCCAGATTTCCTCTTTTGCAAAGCAAGCATGCATGGTAGTTGATTTATATTGTTAGAATATCATGGTGAATAAATTAAAAATATAGCAATTAAAATGGATTAAAATGATTATGAAACTTGATCATTTATGACCAATAAAATTAGTGAAAATGATTTTATGCAATTTCACGATTATGGCAACTGATGCGTCGTTTCTAATGAAATTATGGCAAATACAAGTATGGTATATAAAATTATTGCATTTTAAATTATGGCAAACATTAGTGTACCCATTGTGTCACCTTATGTCACTGGCGTATCGCGGGGAGCCACCCTTTTCATACAAGCCTTACGCTTACATATATTCTTGTCTGCCGCCCACCTTTTTTAAATCGTATTCATGGTAAAAAGAAAATCTGACCTTTTCCGGGATGCTAACATTTTCTAGCTCGCTTCGCTCGCTTTTACAGATAAAATTTCTTATTGTTTCCAAATCTTTCATGCTTAAGTACTAAAAATAAGTAAAATGTCATTTCTTTGCATGGTGAAATAAAAATCTTTACCTATCCGACGAGGAGTGATTAGATTTTTGAGCATGCTCTTGCGTCGTTAAATCTCTGAGGTCTTAAGCTTTAAATTTTTATGCATAAGTCTACAAAAAACTTTTACATCTATATGAATAAATCTTCTATATATATAAAACAAAGTCGGGTTTGTTACAACACTTATAACTCTAGATCTGCTGGACCAATTTTCATGGTTATTGATTTGTTGTATTTGTCTCTGCCTAGAATAGCAGAATAAATCTTAAAAACAATGAAAAATCGACGAATAAAAAATTACGAAAGATAAATCATTTTCCCAAAATGTTCCTTGGTTTCGTACCTGTCAAACATTTGATGTCCATCCTGTCAAATACTGTCAGTAGTGACAAATGATTGTCATATTTATTGATTGTCAAATATTTATGCGTGCGTTCAGAAATTTATTTTATTTTGATCTAATAGAAAGGTTAATAAACTATTGTCTATGTCGCGAAAGCGTAAATTGTCGGTAGATAGGTGGTAGGTAGGTGGTAGGTAGGTGGTAGGTAGGTGGTAGGTAGGTGGTAGGTAGGTGGTAGGTAGGTGGTAGGTAGGTGGTAGGTAGGTGGTAGGTAGGTGGTAGGTAGGTGGTAGGTAGGTGGTAGGTAGGTGGTAGGTAGGTGGTAGGTAGGTGGTAGGTAGGTGGTAGGTAGGTGGTAGGTAGGTGGTAGGTAGGTGGTAGGTAGGTGGTAGGTAGGTGGTAGGTAGGTGGTAGGTAGGTGGTAGGTAGGTGGTAGGTAGGTGGTAGGTAGGTGGTAGGTAGGTGGTAGGTAGGTGGTAGGTAGGTGGTAGGTAGGTGGTAGGTAGGTGGTAGGTAGGTGGTAGGTAGGTGGTAGGTAGGTGGTAGGTAGGTGGTAGGTAGGTGGTAGGTAGGTGGTAGGTAGGTGGTAGGTAGGTGGTAGGTAGGTGGTAGGTAGGTGGTAGGTAGGTGGTAGGTAGGTGGTAGGTAGGTGGTAGGTAGGTGGTAGGTAGGTGGTAGGTAGGTGGTAGGTAGGTGGTAGGTACTAGGAGAGTAGGCTAGGTGGGTAGGTAGGATGGGTAGAGTAGGTAGGGTAGGTGGGGTAGGATTCATTGACTGTTAGGCGGTACGAAGTTCGCCGGGACAGCTAGTAGTTAAAATAAAATTCACAGTTAAATGTAATGTAGCCAACATGCTATGTTATTTTTTTGAGCTCGCTTCGCTCGCTGCGGGAAGGCATTGCTTATAGACTTTTACATTAGTTATATTAGCAATAGAACATGACATAAATGTACACACATACGTTGCGAATTGTATAAAAGATTTGGTTTAAAAGCAAAAACCCGACGTACTTAATATTATAAAAAAGTGCTTAAAATTTTGACTTTTGCTACCTTTCTTGATTAAATGATGAAAATAGAGGGGGCGGCGAATTTCTAACTGGCCCTGGGCGCCAAAAACCCTCGCTACGCCACTGTGTAAAATGTCTACATAATATGTACCTGTATTTTTGTAAGGTGTACGTAAAGGAGAACTTTACATCTCTATGTATCTATGTAACTTTCATAGGCCTCCCCCAAAAGTCAGACTTACCACAGCCCAATATAACCTCCTTCCGAGCACATCTTACAAAAGTTTAAAGTGCCGTCAATTTTCCACATAAACAACATAACATCAGGCCTAATCCCCGAAGGGTTAGGCAGAGGTGTACTAACAAATACACCCGCATTTCGCCAGTTATGTTTAAGTTCCATGTAATAGGGGACGAGCCTATTGCCATAAACCGGGCAAAATTGCAGACTCCGTGCCTGCTACTGAATTCTTGATCGAAAATCCCAATGACAGTTTGCCCGACCCGGGAATCGAACCCAGGACTTCATGCTCAACACTCGCGCTTCCGTCTACTAGACCGACGAGGAAGTTATTACATATAAACTTACAATTATTCCCCACATGACTGCGTTTACGCGACCTGTGCGTTTGTCGCTTTTCACATTTGATCTTCGTCGTCATACTCGTATAGTTGAAGAATCTTTGTCACTTCCTTCGATTCAATCTGCACTTTCTCTGAAGTAATTTTATAATACGTGCATCAAGGCCCAAGGTACTTAATGGATAATTATGATTCAATGACATAGTAATATTATTTAACAGCCATAAGACCTAGGTATATAGTGGTCATCTCAAATTATCGAAACTGCTGAATTAGAAAGTGACTATTATATAGATAATTATGATTATTTTTTATTTTGTTTGTTATGTTGTGTTATTTTGACAACGGACACTAATAGCACTATTGTTCAAATGCTGAGTACTTTCATATATTCCTTACAACCTGAGCGCTCTGTTTGGCAGTTTAAATAATTACTATTACATAAAAACCATTGTACTCGTGATCTGACATTGATCGTTTATTCCACGTATTGTTTCGTGATGACGAAAGAAACTGTGATGTGGCTTAACGTGGAAACAAAAGAAGATAAATGAAAATATGGATGGTGTTTAATTAATACCTAGTGGTTCATTTTAAGTAAATTACATCCGCCTTGCTTCCGCATCTCTATCGGCAAATTTTCAATATTTAAATGAAAGATAATTTGTCAGATTATATTCAGCATAGTTAGTCGTTTAGAGAAAATACGTAAATGCTGCTATTCATATAGGCTCAAGTAAAAGTAAGGCGAAACTCCACAGACTGATAGCTCATAATACACACATAAACTGACGCCATTTATCTTAGGCAGAAACCATACAGCACCACCTGCCTCCAAGTGTCGAGTTGACGCAACTGTCGAATTCACACAAGTGTCCAATCAGCGAAGGTGACGAATCAACGATACTGTCGAATTAACTAAAGTGACGAGTGAGGGAAAATGACCAGTGGTACGCGGACTCATCAAATCTGCAGGATTTATGTAGTGCTTAAAAAGGTTTTGTTTATTCTTAAAACCATCACAGAGTCGCAAACATTCATAGCTTACCGTAACTTTATAAGGACCTCCACGAACATTGGCTGAACCTCTGATCTTCTTTAATTAGTGGTTGCAATACTTATATTTTTACGTATAACAAAAAGGAAGGAAGGCGATAACTACTCTTGACATAATGTTAAATAATCCTTTATGCAGCCATTACGCCACTACAAATCATATAAAACACAATAGTAGTTTATTACCAAACCGTATTTAAAAACATGCGGCTAGCACGAACATACATAAGCGTATTATGTTTATGAATATGTAACATTATTGTGACGTTTTTCTTTCTAGCGTTATGGTATTGCTACGCATTTTTAGCAGGCCTAGGCAAATGGCAAGTGCTTTGACTTCAACAGCATTGCCTCGGTAAATAACAACTCAATACGACACGGACGACACGATTGGCGCAGTGGCTGAACGATCAGCTGCTGCGCTGCGTGTCGGTCGCAGGTTTGATCCCCGCAAGTATTTGTATGATCTACAGGAGAAATTCCTAGTATATGGGGCTACGTTTAAAGTACATTTTTGACTTTCGCATCATCGCTGTCGCTAATAGAATCGGGTCGATCTTATAGGTTAAGCCAAGCTTGCCAAGGCCACTCTGTGGATGGGTGAACATCCATTACTTGACGAGTTTGCTCCGTGCCTCGGAAAGCACGCTTTGTAGTCAGTGAAATACGTTTAACCGCTCGACCGCTCGGACGAGCGGTGTCGTATCAAAACTGCCATACCCAAAAAATCATTTGACGATCTGACTCCACATAAAAGTACTCTACTCTTATATCACACACAAACATTATGATAATAATGGATATTAAGGCAAGACGCAATTTGCCACTACATGCTTCGTTTCTTTCTATATGGGATAATAAAAACATTATATTGTGTAAACCTGTATGAATTGTATGAGTTGCATGAACATTTACACAAAAGTTAATATGATTCTGTATATGTTGTGGGTAATGATAAACGATAAACCTACACATAAATTTAACTTAGCACGATTTTATTTAAATTTGGTTTTTGCAATTATTTGTTGGTTATAATAACAAGGAAACCCCTTTGTATGTGAATGATAATACAGTCCACAGGAAAACGTAATTTTTTACAAAATCATATCACTCACAACTCGTGAACTAGATAGGGGTCATATCTCTAAATGAATTATAAACAATAGCCATCAGTCAATTCTTTATTTTAAGATATCCGCCTCAACACGGTATGAATACGCTGTAATCGTAGTACTCCAGTCTCTTCACAATAAATACAATCTAGAAGACACATTTAGCTGGAACCTTTTTTTTTAAACCCACTAGGAACTTCTCCTGTATCGTTTTATCATTTTAACTCACTTATACAAACATCCAGACTCAAACAACTATCTTTAAGCCATACCAATGTTTGTTCCGTGCGGGAATCGCGCCCGCGATCACTGCGCCATTCGTGCCGTCAAATAATAATTCAATCAACTCAACCTACGCAATCCACTGTTGAACATAGGTCTTTCCCAAATTGCGCTAAAAAACCCTGTCCTCGGCTTTCAGCATCCAGTCTACCTTTTTGTGTTCATCCTCGTTCAGTCCATGTAGGTGGGATGCATCACACGCTACGCCTAAGTCGACTTCTTTTAATTTTTTTTTCGTTTCATGACCTAAGTAAAGAAGAGCTCGTTTTGAAATAATAACGGTCGATCTTTAGGTTAAGCCGCGCTTGCCTAGGTTGGTCCGTGGTTGGGTGACCACCTATTACATACAGAGTTTCCTCCGAGCCTTGGAGAGCACGTTATGCAGTTGGTCCCGGCTGTCATTTGTAAATCTTTGACAGCCGTTACAGGTAGTCAGTGGCCCGAAAGTCTGACAACCAGTCTTACCAACGGATATCGTACTATCCAGTACTAACTGGGTTGTAGAGGTCATATAGGCAGTCGGTCTAAGCAAAACACTGGTATTCAGCTGCATCCGGTTAGACTGGAAGCCGACCCAATATGGTTGGGAAAAGGCTAGGCAGATGTTGATGACCTAGGCCAATTTAAAGACACTACTGCCAATACGCAAGTATTTCGCTTTCAGCTCTAATTGAACAAATATTTAAAGAAAGACAAATGTCAAGTTCACTGAGACAGAGAATAACGGCACATACACAAGGTACATAGTGTAATTCACACATTGTATATAAACGATATTGCTTTCTTATGGTAATGTGAAAATACTACGTGCTGCCTATGTGGTTATTTTAAATGTGTGTTTTAATGGTTTTAATTTACTGTCGGATGCTACCTCGATAATTATTTTTTGTAGTGGCAATTACGATTTTGTTTTATATCTACTGCATCGGGACAATTATAGTTCACCCCCGAAGAAGACTGGCTTATGGATTCCTTCTACTGCAGGACGAAGGTAGCACTTTCATTTTCATTTAATTTTATTGGCGTGACGACTTAAATTTAGGCAAAAATAGCGTCACACATTCTGAGGATTATAATTAGGTATGAATATAGAACCTAGAAAGCAGAAACTTTCACTACTACAGAGAATTACTGATTTTATAACACAGGCTGCCTTACGTAAATCTACTAATATGTTATTAGTAGATTTATATATTATTACTTATAACAACATACTGTTATGTTCATCAAAGCCACCACCAATCGGGATTATACAAGGTGAAAAACGGACCCTGCTCGAAGTCGTCAACCAAGCCTTCTGTACAGTCACGAGCACCAATATTTAAACACATAGCAACTTTTAAAAATTGATTTTATTCCCTACTGTTCTGATTAAAACTTCATGTTGTTACGAACATAACATTTTGGGAGTCTCGTTTTATGAAATCTCCAAGTTACAATCGTTATTTCTCGCAAAAATTGCTTTTAAACTTAGGAAAGTGTATACATATTGGTGCTTGTAACTGTACATAAAACTAAGTAAATGTGCGCAAAAGTTATTGCTGGGAAATGACTTGTTTTTTTGGGGTTAACAATCACGGTCTAAGGTAGCTCTACGTGTAACGCTCTCCAAACATTGTGCCGATGGGTGCACTGAATAGAACAAGGGTCATGGAGGTATTTAAAGCAAAGTTATAACATCAAAAAAATGTGAAAAAGTGGGAACTTTGACCTCCGTAACAAGAAGGTTCCCAGGTATGGTAGAGAACGAAAAAATGGTCGCAATGTTGGATAAAACAACAGTGGTCAAGCCTGTAATTGGCCTAAGCTCTGTAGAGTTCAGTACTTGTTAACGAATTGCTTAGAGCCTCTTCATATAATCATTATAATAGTCCATAAAATGGAGAGAACAACATAATCAACATGCAAGTATTGATGTCGAGAGCTGCATTCGTTAAAGCGAAGCTAGATGCTATCGGCCTAAAGCTGTCAGTTTGAATTTTAATTAAATGCTCGAGGCGCGAATGCAAGCGCGAGTATTCGCGAGGCGTGAATTTATGCGCGAAACAGGTGCGAGGCACGCTTCTTAGAATAGTATAAATAAGTATGTTGCGATTAATTACAAAAGGACTTACTTATGTAAAATCCTCCTAAACGCTCCTTGCGATTCGAACTCAGTCACGACTGTCTCTCATAAACAAGATGAGACAATTGTGACAGGACACAGCTTTAAAGAAAAGTAAATAGTTGGGGTACATTTAAAACCAGCTATGTAAAATACAACTAAGTAATTTTGTACTATCTAAAACATAATATCACTTCTATAATCCCCAAACAGTTTGTCAGATGTGTATCGTATACAGTATACAAGAAACACAAAAGTACAGTATCTAGAAGTTTTGACAAAATAACAATTAATCATGACCCGGATTAGATTTCTACCTATTTTTATAACCGACTTATGCATTCATCCATAAAATTAAAACGCTAACGACCTAAACAAAGGCAGACAAATTCATTACGCTTGATTACTAATCTAATCAAATCACCAATTATATAAGATTTAATTAGTAAAACACCGAAAATTTGCGACGAATTTTTTTTTATGACTAGAAAGTTTCCATTGAGATTTTCTGAATGAAATACTAATTCAAGTTGACTAGAAGTAGAACATTGAACGCTAGCAGACACAAATGTTTCCACTAGTTACATAAGACTTTAAATACTACTATGACTCGTCAGCATGTAGATGAAACTTTTCTCTTTTATCGGACCTTCTCAAATCTCACAGTGGACACACCCAAGGAAAGTCGAAATGTCGCAATATGCGTAAACCGCAGTAATATATTCGGAACGAAACAAATGCATGCGGAAAGTTTCCTACTACAGCAACATAACATAACTTTACGCCTGTAATCTCCCACACATTTCGCCAGTTATGTTTTAAGACCAATGTAATAGCGGGCCAGACTATTGCCATCAATCGAGTACAAACCCAGACTAACTAACTAAATTCCAAATAAAGTTATCTCTAAAATTCGAACTTCGGAAGTTTCGATCCAATTGTTCATGCCATCTATTGCCGCACAACAAAAGCTGGGCTCGGTTTGCGGAATTCAAAAAGAGAATTGTGCAAGAAGAATTTAAAAAAGATTCAATTTCCATAGATCCATTATGTCTGCGTCATTTGATAGCGACAGTGATGGTGTAACGTCCGATCACTGCCTGAGTGACGTCATCTCCTATTTCTGTTCCTGGTCTGCTTAGAAAGCGGTTACTGGAACACCAGTTAGTCATGCACCGATTCTTAATATAAACCATTTTGTTTATTCAATTATTCATTCAGTTTTGTACGAGTTAGCAGGTATCAACCTACATTTTGTACCGATGACCGGTTCATTGGTAGCGAGTAAGCTCGACGGTGAAAAAATTCGCACTACAAGTAGCTTTTGTCCTACATTTTTGTCGTGATAAGTTTTTAGCTATAGTTTAATAGCATCCGCTGAACATTTCACGGTCGCTTCTTTTTATTTGGTTGTTAGATCATGTCTAGTTTCTGGCACATCAGTTAGTAAGAGAAAGATTCATCCGAATCACAATTTTATTATTCAATCAACTTTTTATTGCACAATTTAAAATCAGCCCAGTACCATCCTGTTCTGAAGAAGGAAGTTCTTCACAGTTAAACGTTGCCAAAAAAAACATTGAGCGGATGATACCTAGTTGACTAAGTAAACCAAATCACTCACTCAGTTACGAAAGCCATCGCAGTAGGAGGTATATCTCATTCACATAATCGTGCGTATGTCCCTTTGCTAACTCATCGTTAGTTAGCATGTTATGCACGGTTTCTATAACCGAAAGCTAATCGTTTTGATTACTTATCAATTGGTGCAATTTGGTTAGGTCAAACCACGGAGTAGATACGATATTTCCATTGTAACCTTTATAAGGTTACAATGGAAATATGCGTAACTTAATTTATAATTCGATAGAATAGAATAGAATATACTTTATTGTACACCAAAATTGTAAAAGAATGGTTTTACAAAAATTGATAATTTTATGGTTACAATGGCGGTCTTATCGCTGATAGCGATATCCAAGATGTTACAGAATGTGAAGGAGGGAGTTACAGCAGATGCAGGGAAGAAAGACGGTGCTATGTATACAGATGTAAGCAGGACCGCCGTATCCTGGGCGGATGTTGCGAGTACCATGGATGGATGTGTCTACTCCGCTGCTCCTGCTTTTCCGCTATGGAAGCGTCGCATCGTTAAAGACAAATTTCCGTTCTAAATTAAACATTCTACTTCTTCATCTATAGTTTAATACACCAACGAACACTATGATTGGTTGTCTTATGTTCTCGTTAAAACTTAACCAGAATTTAGTGACCCAGCCTTGTCTATACTCTGCTCTGATAGGTGTCCGTCCCTTGTTAAGTACAAGCCACGGAAATCTTTCTAGGATAACAACCAAACCCGTACCGAGCATTTCAAATCTCGTAACGAGAACCGTGAATCTATTACTTTGTCCATTAAACCAATGTTGCTTGTTGTTAGGGCTGGCCTTTATCTCATGGAAATTATGGTAACGATGTTATCTGGGTCATATTTAAATGTTTACTCCTAATGAATATGTTGAATCCAGATTTGATGTTATTCATAGTGATAAAATGTCGCTCAATCAGTGCAATTAACCTGAACTGGTTTTGTTTCAAGGGCTTAAAATAGTTTTCTTCTTGGCCAGGTTCCTGTACCTTGCAGCGTGCAATTTATAACGGCTTTATCAATATGTGCATCGTGTCGTGGTGTGTGCGTGTGTTTTTATTTTAATTTCGGGGGGACAGTAGTGTGTTTTCAAATCGACATATTGGCGTTTTCAGAATTCTTTTGATTCCATGTTAGGACCTCACCCGATGAGAACACACAATGACAGTGGTGACACGTGTAGTAATGAAATAGGACCTACGGAGGTCTATAACCTCAAGAAAATAGAGAAATAATTGAACATGAAGTTGAACACTTTTACCTTCGGAAAAACAATCTTTATCTTCGATAGCGGAACTGCTACAAGCAGCCTGCAAGTAACTAATATAATCAACAACAAGAACCCTTGGAACAAATTGTTTTGCACTCTCCAAAACCACATTTGCATAGAATAATGTGGTGCGTAAGCTGTTTCAGTAGTTTTTGCGGAAACACATGATTATGTTGATTTTTGTTGCAAAACATGATTTTGAACTCTATTATACATTATGGTGACCCGCTTTCTACGTATAAGTGCAATTATATTCCAATTTCTTATCTATTTCCGACAGTGATAAATAGATTAATTAATGTTTGGTAATTTTGTCGCATCATCATAGGGGTATAATAGATATAGTTGTTTGAACTAGATTCCACATTTGGTTTTAGTGTCTAATTACTACTGGTTACGAACATCGAAGATCAAACCATACGCAGTTTTTTTTGCGCCCCAAAAGAACATCGTGCTGCGGCGGTGTGGTATTTTTTTGTATTTGATGGGCCTATTCTTAACCTCAATCTTGTCCTGAGAACAGAGATAAATTCGACGATGTAACGACCTAGCCCAAAAGTAGCCTATTAACTCGCGACTATATATACATTTATATGCTATATTTGGTTTGCCTGTTCTCAAATGAAGAAATATTTTATTTAATTATTTATATATTTAGTTTTAAGTAAGATAACTTGCTCATTCATTTATTAAATAGATAAAAAATTGTTATAAATATTAAGAAAAAAATTGCAATGTTAGACGTACGTATTCCAAGTTTGAAATGTTATGTTGTTTATTTTCGTCTGGTCCAGCAGTCTGGCAGTCTGGTGTTGTTTACTTTGGTTGAAATACTACTATAACCATTAACAAAAGAATTATCTAGAACGTCTGTAGATTTTAACAGGCCTAAAATCAGCAAATAAAAGAGTGTACACAAAAAATGAGGGCACCGTTTTTACTTGAACGCAGATTGCGAGAATCTGTCAAGTTTTTTTCGGCTTATTGAGGATCTATAAATCAGCAACTGATGGAACATAAAAACGTTTGGGCTTTTAGTATTCACCAAAGATCACGATGAGAGAGTTTCCGGTAGTAAGTAGATATTTACTGGTTTCCAAAACAAATTGTGGTGATTTATATTTTTGTAACTGGCACTGCAGGTAGCTTTTATGTTTTAGTTAATTATTGGAATTCAGTATTGTTTAATGAGAGCAATTGCTTTTTACAAACACTGCTGGATTTAAAAGGCATATATATGTTCTTAAGTTTATTTATTACCGATTAAATTTTAAGCACCTTTAACCGAGCAAGCAAAGTGTATGCATACTTTAGTTGAAAAATAACAGCGAATTTCCTTTTTTACCCAAGAAGCAACAAAAACATTGACATATCGGTACCGTGACTAATTTTATATAAGAGGTTACATCGGAGCACGCCTTTCGAAAGCCTTTCTAAGCTGAGCCAGCTGAATCCTCTTATTATGATGTAACTGGATACGTGGGACTTAAGGAACTGTTGGTAACGTACATAACTGCCTATTACTTAGGTACTACAATCTCTTTGTCCTCCTTCCTTCCTGAGTCTATCGTATATTGATGACGATGTGCGAACGTAGTTGTCTTTCTAAAATTGTTGGTTTGTGAAACAAAAATTCTGAACTCTGTCTGTCTCGTTAGTCAAGTGATCGCAAGCGCGACTGTTTGGCATGTGGTCCTGGGTTTAATTCCCAGGTCGGACAAAGTGTTATCGGATTTTTCCATCGCGATTCTCTCACTAGCAGCCAAGATTTCTATTTCACATTCTATTCATTCCTATTTCTAGATTTGTGCCCGGTTGATGGCACTAGGCTCGCCCCCTATTATATGGGACTTAAATATAACTGGCGAAATGTGGGTGTAGTAATGGGTACACCTCTGCCTACGACCCTTCGGGGATTACAGGCGTATACTGAAGAAAGTCAAAATCTTTATCTTATTTACAGCTTTATTTGTACCCGCAGCAACACTACAATATTCTAATTTATTCTGTAGCTGAGATTCTGAAGATCTGAGTGAAATAAGCTTTGATTTTTCAGCCGACCATAGGACTGCACGACACACTATTTTGACTGGCATTATCATCAGGCTCTTAAAGATATATTACTTAATTTTAGAAAAGTGACCACAACATAGAGATTGTTGGCTCTGCATATTGAACACCGAATTAGAATTGTGATCATGTGACTGCACAGTTAACGCGAAAATAAAAATTCTTGAATATTGTTATTTTGCGAATATAATCATAATGTCTGTTTAACGCCGGTTCTGATGTACTCCGAAACGAGAGCGTCGGTTATGTCGGCCGCAGCAAGCCAGTTTAAAGTTGTCTTTTTTTACAAGTCTGACCACTTTTACTATCTCTCTAAATCGACGACTCTGTTACGAGCAGTGAGATTTACATCATTTTATACCAAATTACATGGAATTATATAACACGTATAATGATGAGTACCTTTATTGAGTGAATGGCAAAAAAAGCGCTAAATTAAAATGTTTTTTTTTACCCTTTCGTTTATCGGCTGTGGGTTCTTGGTTTTATTTTGTCTTGTAAGAATGTTTGTGTAGTTAGTTAAATTGATTTCTTACGGGTCATGCTCCCAAGAGCGTAAACGCACATATATAGTAATCGTAGATTCTTACTTTTAAATCACATTTTGGCATCAACGCCCGCTTTTAAATCATCGGTAAGACCTACAAGAAAAATGGTATAATAGAGTTCTACACTTCTGAATACGTAGAAAACCTGCCGCAATAAGAATTTCGTTTGCTTAGTAACAACATTAGTTCTGCAAATCGCCAAAAAAACATCCAAATTGCGTAAAAGGACATCATTTACGTAACTGCATTCGGAACATTAAAATTCCTTGAATACTCATGTATCTTAACCTATGTTAATTTTATTCGTCGCTGACGTCAGCGATAAGACAATTTCTACCATAAAATATAACTTTCACGTGTTTCGCTATAGGTACATAACATTGATTGCCATTATGAGTTTATTAAACTTTGTCTTCGTGATGTCTGTTGGTTTACTTAAACACTAACTATTTATTGCTTAGATCCTCGACGTATACGAATGCATATCCATCTGCTACAAAACTTCTATGCAAGAAAGGTTCTGCAATAAATGCCCGATAGACCATCCGATAGCAATTTGTAAATAAGACATGTCCTTAGGTACCAACAACAAAATTTTATACTTGCACACTTGCAAGTTGCTATCCGACAGGCAAATTATGTCATGTTTTTATTAAGATTTTTCGCATGGGAAAATCCAGCTGGGAAGAAAGACGTACTGCCGCAAAGATTTGCTCTGTTTCTTCCCTCCAACGATAAACCTCCACGTAATTTTAAATTGAAGCATCAGACTCTCTGCTCTGATTACTTTGGCCCTACTGCATAGGTTATTAAAGAAACCAATTAAAGAAACCGTTTAACCAGATTAAAATCGCCAGTGCAACTTATTATACAATAACCTGTCCATGCCATTCGAATCAGAACGGCCATCTTTGGCGACTGTACCGAAAGTAGATTAAAATCTGGATCTGATTTAACGATTATTTTGGCAATTGATATTAATTCAATGATCAGTTTAGTTAGATAATGGAAAACGGGTTGTTTGGTTATAGGTAAATAATTCTAAGCAGTATTTTGGCCAGAGAAGGCAAAACACTGGGAGAGTTGGATAGGAATGGGGGAAGTCATTGCCAAAGCAGTATTTTACCATAGTTAACGTTTTGAATCTTTTATAGAAGTTTTCATTGCAAAGTGATATGTACCGTGACTGTAAGAATGCTCACTGTAGACGGTCTATACTATAACAACATCACTTACCCGCAAGTGTGGTAGACCTCACAAGATAGTAAGATCTAAAATAATAAGCATCTAATACACAGGTAGGTATTTTATTTTCATGACACAATTTCCATCTATGAGATTGCTCCTGAAGAACTGGATACTTCTTGAGCAACCAATAGTAGCTCACGTATTGGGTAAAAAAAAACTGCATAAACTGGCCTCTCTTTCTACTGAAACACCGTACAACGCTAGGCCAACCCAGGCTCAAAGCATCGCCTACTACCAACCTAACGACTACCAGGATTAATTTAAAGAAAACGATGGCATATTTACATAATACTTTCAGTTTATTAATGACAGATCAGTATTTACAAGATGATACAGAATGTGAACCAATAGCCAAAGTGCGAGTAACATTAGCTGCAGAGAAGACCGACGAAGCTATGTGCTTAGATGTAAGCTGGACCGACGTATCCGGGAGCGATGTAGCGGGCTCCGATGCCGTTCACCACGGTAGGGCCAGCAACCAGGGTCTGTGGGGAACATCGAGAATGTGTAGTCTCTATTACAGCATATTTAAAAAAAATAACAAGACAATTAGCAAAAGTGCTCGGACTCCTCTTAGATCTTGAAAACACAGCCTTAAACGTTGAGGCTAACATAAAATTTTACAGAAGAGTTACCTTACACTTTTATGACAAGAGTGAGCACTAAGGATTTTGAGAAGTTCATACCTAAATATGGCATGACAGTTTGCATGGAAGTTCTGTTTTGCAGGTGGGAAATTCCATCGGGAGTCCGTATTGTTTCAATATAATCTAAGACCTGGGTTATCGGTCTATCATCTTACTACTATTATAAATGCGAAAGTTTATGAGTATGGATGGATGTTTGTTACTTTCACGCAAAAACTGCTGAATGGATTTGGCGAAATTTGGCGCACAAATAGTTTATATCCTGGATTACCTAACAAATTGGATAATTTTTATCGATGTAATACGCTACACACACGCTGACATAAGCTAGTCTCTTTAATATAGAATCGCAACGTCTATCTGTCTGTCTTATCGTTAGTGCACTAAGATAGGTATGCCTCCAGAAATACTTGTGCGATTGACGAGTTTTCTTTTTTATTAAATTCAATGATTATTATGTTCTTCGTCTGTGCTTTCAGTAAATATGTATTTTAGCACGTTAGATGATTAAGGTACAAACAGTGTAAAAGTTTGACAAAGTAAGAAAAGCTTTTACTACAACTACTTTTGAAATGCGATTTTTTACTGACGGAATTGCATTTGTATGCATTTCTTTTAAAATTAAACTTGAGCTATGACCTCGAGACTTATTGAATGCATTTAAATACATATCAATATATTTAAAAGACAGACACAAAATCAAAGAAACCTGCTGCGGTTGATATTTTTTCGTGTCAATGATAATCTCATTCATAACATTATTACAATTCATTCATTGTATTCTTTTAGCTTTCATTGTACTTAAGCTTTATTTTTTTCTAACAGTCCAAAATAATTAGACATTGTTATACCAATTTCAAGGAACCATATTCCTGTAGACAAGTTAATATGTTGGTTTGAATTGCTGTCTTTGTAGCTATTTTAACTTACTCTAGCTGCGGGTGCAAAACCAGTGTATCCTGGCCAGGCAAAGAATTGGGGAGCAGCGGCGGCCATAGCCACGCAGACGACGAGGAAAACCAGCTGTTGAGCAAAGCATATACAGTTGTGAATAAGTAGAGTATCAAATGAATGTTACAGTGATACAGGGATCTTTTGAGCTCGAATGACGTTGAGAAAGGGGCGCTGTTGGTGAATATTTTTGTGAAATGTTTTATAAAAACGCGACGGTGAGCGTCTCTTGGCCACGCGTCAAAAGACCCTTATCACAGCTGTGCCCTTATACAGTTATAAACGGGAATGATAGCATGTTATGAAATGATTAATTTGTACAAGTCATTTCACATGTTCGTTTACAGTACGGCAAAGCAAAAGGAAGGGTTATAATTTTTCATTTGGAAAGAAATAGCTTGTTCCTTATGAAAATGGTAGAAATTCTACTATTCTTTGTTTTAAATTCATAAAAAATAAATAGGTTAGATTTAATTGCCTATCAACAATCATTGATAGGCAAAAACTTTCGCCGAGCTTTTAACATGAACCCATTTAATTTATTTGACCATTTTTTTATAGAAAATAATACTTACGAAGTATTTCATTTTGATGGCAGTGTATGTAGATCTCACTAGAACTGCTGTTGAGCCTTCTCAGTGCAAACTATACCGTCTCACGGAAGGCAGACGCATATATAGGGCCCTTGAAGGTCGCCAGCAATGCAGCCAGCCCAACACAGGCCTAGACCAGCCTAGACCCTGCTAAGGTCAGAACCGCCTATCTGAATATCTAATGAAAATACCAGTTGTCAGGAAAAAATGGTACAGAACTTAATTATTCGCTCCAATACTCGATATGGCGCGCATAATAATTTATTAGCACTACTTTGTCTTCTAGCTGTCTGGATAAAGGTTGATATTGCTTTATCATCGAAGCGATGAATTCAAATATTAGTAGGTACTGAGGTCACTATATGGAGCGTTTGATGAGGAGTTAATTTCAGTGTGCCCTTCAGAAGGTAATAAGACAATTTTGTATCTTTTTGGAAAAGTATTCGTGCATTCAGTGTCCCTAAAAAATAGGCTTACAGTTTTGAGGGAGTTCCCATCAACAAACAAAAAGATAATTGTTCTATGTATAATTTGAGACTGTTCAAGCTTCGAACTTTCAAGACAACCAAACTGAGGTGTGCTTGTTTTCATTTATGTTACTGAGAACCTATTTTATAAGCCTATGGAGGGTAGCGAAAATTTCTTCTTTCATCTTTTGGCCCGCGGCTTCGCTCGCGTAGACTTCGCAACAGAGAATCTACCAAAACCTTGTTCATGAACCAACATTCATGGTGCAAGTTGTCTACATGGTGGTCTACAATATCCAGTAGACCCCCACGTTGAGCGCGGACACATACGGAGAGGCTAGATTTGGTTACTATGCTTTGGTTTTCTTTGCATCGCTGCATTGCCTTACAAAATCGAAGATAAAGAAAAAATGAGTTCATGATAGAAATCATGTTTATCCATCAAATATGAACTCGCATGCAAAATTTCGTGTCCACGCTATTAACCGTTGAGGAGTTCTCTCGTGAGGAGACCTCCCTGGCTGCAGAATAAAGTAATGTCTGTCATGAAAATGTATCGTCACCGGACCTAAAGGTGTGTGCAAAATTTCAACTGAATCGGTTGGGGGGAACTGGAAATTCAGTTGCAAGATTTGACCAATACATACTAACTAACAAACAACTAACAAGGCAACTTGAATAAAAGCTTATAAATTATAAATAGCTGACCGGCGCAACTTCGTCTGCGTAACATTTTTTATTAATGCTCCGCTCCTATTGTCCTATTATATTATATTTTATAGCCTATAGCCTTCCTCGAAAAGTGGGCTATCGAACCAGTAGTTCCTGAGATTAGCGCGTTCAGCCAAACAAACAAACAAACTCTTTAGCTTTATAATATTATAAGTACATCATGTATAGATAAAGGCGTGATCGCTATGCAGCCTGTCCGCGTTGCAAACCGAAACAAAAGCATAACGTCTCCCCCCACCCCCCCCCCCCCCCGCCGCACTGAACCGCACCAAGTTCCTCTCAATCCAGCTAATGCACAGAGCGGTCACTTTGGAGAAGAGTCACCTGTTATGAAAGGGTATATGTATATGTCGCAGTAAGGATATAACTCTATCCCTCGGAATATAACTCGGGATAAAGATAGTCATATTAGATCATGCTCGTATCATCTATACTAATATTATAAATGTGAAAGTTTGGATGGATGTTTGTTGCTCAATCACGCCAGAACGGCTGAACGGATCTGGATGAAATTTGGCGCAGAGATAGATTATAGTTTGGAATAGCACATAGGCTACTTTTAATCCCGGTAGAACGACCCCTGGGTCAATTATCGAACTTCACGCGGGCGAAGCCGCTGGCATAAGCTAGTAGTTAATAATCCTAGTAAGATAGTTATGAACTGCTTCTTATAACTATCTTCCGGGATATAGCTGTTCCCTAGGGATATAACTATATCACAGCTCTACCTATCTTACTGCGACATATACACAAACTCAAACAGAATCCAATAAAAAATCACAATCTAAAAAATAAAACTGTCAGTAAACAAGAAAATGTGTGTTCTTTGTAGGTCTTTTTTTATGTCCTAATTTTCAAGTTGCTTTGAATTATTATCATAAAACCAATGTTCAATACCGGATTTAACGGGCTTTATTATTTTGAAGGTTTGCTTTCCATTTGGTTTCAATCAGAATTGGGAGATTTTGGTAGCAGTGAGTTCACTGTTTTATTTTTCATACTAAATAGACTTGCGCTTGACCGCAACTCGTTTAATGTGAAGCGATGATGCGGCCTAGGGTAGAGCACGCTTGCCTAGAAGATGTCCACTGTTCACCTATCTATGTACACTCACGAGCACCAATATCATACACTTAGCAACTTTTAGAAGGGATGTTCTCCTACTGTTCTGATTAAAACATGTTGTTACGATTTCATAGAAATATGAGTTCTATGAAATTTTCATATTGATATTCATATCTTTATTTGCATTCCATAATGTGTCGTGAAGATGTTACAATATGGGCTTAAAGTTAAGGTACAATTACGGACCCTGAAGGGCACAGCAAAAACTATAAAAATAATGTTTAAAAATAAAATTAATACTTAAACAATTAACAATTTTAAAATATGTCCTCAATATTAATGAACTAAATTACATTTACATTTATTTCGAGATCAATTAATAATAATGAAACATAACAAAAAAATAGATCCTATCTCCAAGTTACAATCATAAATAAATATGAAACATAACAAAAAAATAGATCCTATCTCCAAGTTACAATCGTTATTTATCGCGAATATTGCTTTTGAATTTAAAAAGTGTATACATATTGATGCTCGTGACTGCACTTAGTGAGTTCAAACGTTACTATGATTTCTGGATACCCTAGTTAGTTTCAGTTTCCCAGGAGCCAGCGCTCGCACTGCTGATGTCAGGGTTAGCATTCTGTTCTGGAGCATAATTGTAGCCGTTCCGATGGCAAATGTTGGGGCATATATCCAGGCTGTAAATTGTTAAGATAAGAGCTAAGAGCATAAGGGCCATCCTTTATTCTCGTGATGGTTTTTTAGGCCACTTTTTTATCCCCCCGTCTCCCTATGTGATAAGTCGTGAGGTTTTAGTCTACCATTTCTCTCCCCTCCCAGCATCACTGTATTTTTATTGAAAAGATCACATACTTATAGAATCTGTTTCAATGAAAGATTTTTTTTTTCGCATTTTTAGACACATATTCACTTGCTCGGATTTTTTATTGATATTCATTCATTCAAACCAAAAAGTCTGAAATAAATGTATTGAATTAATACATTTATTTCAGACTTTTTGGTCAATAGAATGTTAGTAGTACATCAAGACAACTTAAAGCTATGTTAGTCTTACACACACACACACACACAAGAGAGAGAAAAAACAAGAGAAAAAACCCGTGTCAGCCTACAATATGTGCAACTTTATCCAATGCTTCCAAATAGGACTATGGATGTATTCTGCAATTACACTCCAGGTAGCTGTCGGGACTGCCCCTCACCCTTCGCGTCAGCGATGCTGCTCTCTTACGTATACTGGCGTGAAAGCCGTCCATTTGAGCTTCAGCAAACATCGCTACCTGAAAGCATTGTTTGGAGATTAAGTATTTTTTTTTTACCACGAAAAAATACACGGGATTGTCATAGTATCCATTGTGATTAGTCGTGGTTTTTTTTCTGAACCCCCTCCTATTTTAAGGGACGACCCCTTATTGGAATCTTTCACATAGCTCGTCTTCACACGTCTTGGGTCGCACTTTCCGAAAGTACACTGGCCTACGCAACAAGCTAGAACTATCAGCATAACTAATAAGGTAAGGTACTCGATAACAATGCGGGCTTCCCTGATAATTTAGTCATTCATTTAATTTGCATACGAGCATTCGTGCTGATTTATAGACATAGTCCATTGCTTCTTGGAAGTTACGTTGTTAATTTGCATGTCTAGCCTCAAGCCAAGTTATCAATCATACATATTTAGTTTACAGTTATTTTACATAATTATGAAAAGCATAATAACATAACATAACGCCTATTATCCCCAAAGGGTTAGACAGAGGTATACCCAATAGCACACCCACATTTCGCCACTTTGTTTAAGACCCTTGAAAAAAGGGGCGAGCCTATTGCCATAAAACGAGCACATACCCAGACTCCGCGACTGCTACTCAGAAATTCCAGGTGGAAAAACCCTATAATACTTTACCCAACCTGGAAATCGAGCCCAGGACCTCGTGCTCAGCAATCGCGCTTGCGACGACTAGACCCACGAGACAGGTAATCGTATTTAAGTAAGATGACTCTGTTTGATTTCACACCGTGGTTGTCGTCGGTACTTTGTAATGCGATGTTAGCATTGTTAGTTCATTTGACAATCATTTATTTTTTGAATAACTACATACACTACCTAGACATGAAATCAATGAGAGATGGTTTTCATAATACATTGTAACGCCACGCCATGCGTCCAGCCTACGCCAAGCCAAGCCAAGCTAAGCAAAGCCAAGCCAACGCCATCTTACGACAATTTGTAGCCAAAGTTGTCAACCAAGCCAGCCAGTGACTGTTAGAGAGGTCAGATCCGACAGCCAGACAGAGTAGAGGGCTCATTTTGCTGACATTGAGCTGTTGGGTTTAAAATAAGTCGAAACTCTGTCCAAGTGTATAAAATAAATAATTATGATTATTCGTGAAGTGTGTGTGTCTACCCGTTTCAACATACACATCTTATATTGTACTTCTTTTGATCGTCTTAATTGGATATTGTGGGCGGGTCTTTGTTAGATAGATGGATAGGTGAATGGTAGGTAGTTCCCACTCGTCCAAATTGTTTTAGACGGTCGTCTCATTCATACATCATCATCATCAACAAATCTAAACTGGCTGTCGCAGAATAAAATAGTTTATTTATTTTGAACTTTATTTAGATGCGTGCAATGTTGATATAACAGTGAAAACTGAATGGCTGTGCTCCGTCAGGTGTTAGCTATCCCTACAAAATGTTCTTATAGGTACTATTCTGGAACATGACGATAAAGAAAAGATCCATTTATTTGTATAAACATGTGTAGCATGATACATGGATATGCATATGTGGATGGAAATGAGTTGATGATGATGTGTTGTTGATGATGATGTGAATTGACGACTCTCTACTTAAACTTAAAGGTTTACTTTCGTACTATTAAAACGACAAAAAATTATAGACAATAGTTTTGTTTTATTTAGGAATATAGATACAAAAGTTACAGATCAATATTTACAAGATACGAGTATGCTCTGGTTGAACCAATGGACAAAGTGCAAGTCGCTAAGGGTTGCGGGTTGTGTGGCGAAGGGTAGTCATGATGGTCTAGTAAAATGCGGGCCAGCCAGGAGCGATGTAGCGCGGGGCGGCTTCGTTCACTACGGTAGGACCAGCAACCACGGTCTGTGGAAAAAGTAGGAAAGGTGTAACCAATCAAAAGAAACTCGAAGCTGCTGCAAATATCGATGAAGTCGATGGGTAGGCTGAAAACACTGCTAATGATGACTGCAAATTTTACTTTTCCAAAAATACTAAAGCAATGAGATGAGATACTAAACGCAGTTCACAAAAAACATATAAATAAAATAAAATACAATCAATTGCTGGTGTTATAGGTGGTGCTACTCAAAGAAGTTTCAAATAGATCACTTATCATGTCATGTCAAATAGATCACTTGTGAACCTAGAGTGTAAATAGAAGAGGAATCTCATACAAACCCTAGAGGCAGGAACGACGCCACCATATCCAGGCCAGGCGGCGATGAACTGGGGCGAAGCGGCGGCCAGAGCCACGCAGACGACGAGGAAAACCAGCTGGAAGAAGAGGTTTGAGTTAAGGTATGGGGTTGTCAAATGAAAGCAGCTCATTAAGCTGATCATAGTCAAGTAGGTACCGAACGTCAAATCATAATAACACACATTTCCACCGCTGGGACACATGACACAGGTCTCAGTTTTATTAAATATAAGGGCAAATCTTTAAAAATCTCTTCTGCGTAAATCAAATGGAAGGCAAATTTTATGGATTCTAGCACATTTTTTTACTCTGGGTATTAATGCTGGAAATCTTCAGCATGTTTTCCTGGAGACACCTTCACTTTTTCTATTTGGTACATGATAAAATAATCTAAATATTGACTAGGTATGTACTTACGAAGTATTTCATGTTGTTGGATTGGGTAGAACTGCTGCTGAGCCTTCTCAATGCGAACTATATCGTCCTACGGAAGGCAGACGCATTATATAGGACCCATGAAGGTCGTCAAGCAAAGCAGCTTTGTCGCCAAGCTTTGTAAATAGATAAAAGTGGCTACTGCATATTTATCGAAGAATGGTATTTGATAACTTGCTACACCTAGTTCATATTGATGACAAAGCTTTGCTAAGTGCAAATCACTGATTTTCTATTGTTAGCTGCCAGACTTATACAATGTGCTATCTTTTGAGGGTTAACGTTGCCCCCAACATCGGGGTGGCTTTAATGAGGTAAAAATCCCAAAGCCCGCGGTCGGTCTTATTCCTAAAGACCCCGAAAACAAAAACACCTACTAAGTATATTAGAGCGAAAGCTACTACGATAGGTCCTGAATTTAGTTGACTGATGGAAACAGTATATAGACTAGGCAGGCTTCCCAAAAAGGGATATGAGCCTGCAGGCTCATTCAAATCTTTTCTTTCGCTTTCAGATTTTTGCGGACCAGGGGGTCTAAAATGCCTACTTTGGCCATTTTAGGCCCCCTGATACCTAATTAATTCAGATTCCTCTACATCAATATAAAAGTATATTATAATTAAGTAACCATGTTGATAAACTCATAAGTAGTAATAAATTATTTCCTCGTCAACAAACTGCCGGTTATAAGCTTCAATCACACATGTCATATAATACCCATATCATTACTTCATAAGTGTAGGATAAAGAACATAACATATTAACTTCTTTGTTTTCCAGTATGCAAAGTACATAAAAGTGTAAATTAAAAGCATAAACGTCGGTGTCAGTACTGGTATATAAGGTTGCGTATATAATTATACATAACTGGATCAAAATGTAGGCGTTTCTCATAATTTAGTCATTCGCTGAGTTCACATTAAATGGTTATTATGAAGGTATGGGCACGTTTCAATTAACAGTCGTTTATTGATTTATGTTATTGCAACAATACTTTGTAAATCATGCATGAGAGTGTTGTGAAGTTTCCTTTTATGTCGGGTGTTCCTAGCCTTGAAAATAGCCTTTCTTAGATCTCCAGGATTTTTTTTTATTTTTACATTGTGTAGCCTATCTAAGACAACACTTAAAATTAAACTCCAGTTCTCGCAACCTTGGTATTGAAATTGACAAATATCATTTTCCTGCTCTTTTTTTCTTAGCCTGAACGGTTTAATTCTCCTGGGAAAAGGCCTCCCCACATTTTCTCCCCCACTTTTCTCGGTGTTGCGCCTCTTCTCGCTAATTAACGAGAAGCCATCCAAGGCGTCCTGCCATCTTCTCCTCAGTCTGCCGCATGACCCCGTCCCCCGTCTAACTATCTCAAGGCTCCAGTTTTGCTATGTACGGGCCCACAGCTTTGCTATCCGGCAGGCATGGCCTGTCCAGTGCCATTTTAGTTTGGCAACTTTACGAGCTACGTCAGCAATTTGAGTTCTGAAGCAAAGTGTGCTCTTCCTTACTTGATTAGTAAGTTTAACGTTAAGTATGCTGCGCCCCATTGCCCGTTGGCATCTCCTGCTCTTATCTAAATCTTATCTATTTGCCGGGTTTCCGGGGTAAATCAAATAGAGCCTTAAAACTGAAACAAGTAGTAACTTGTTTCAGTTTTAAGGCTCTATTTGATTTACCTATTTTAGAGACTAGCTTTTGCCCGTGACTTCGCTCATGTTACGAACAGAAATCTTCCTACGGGAACGTTATAAATATATCCTTTGACACTCTCGGATATTACAGCTTCCATTAGTAAAAGAATTTTCAAAATCGGATCAGGAGTTTCGAAGAATTCCCCCATATCCAAACTTACAAACATACAAACTTTACCTCTTTATAGTGGAGTATAGATTTATCGAACATACATAGCTGAACCTTAGTGCACCTTACCTTCTATTAAAATGTAAAATTATTGCATCACCTCATACTAAAGCAATTTATGCATTATTGTAGTGCCATAAAATTCCATTTTATCATCATATTTCTACTTTAGAATGTTGTATGCCCATAAAATAGATTTAAATAACTGCTAAGTACCGAGATATGGAGATCACCAGCATTCACTACTTCTGTTTTGATGACCGTTTAACGATATTTAACACCTGAATCTTTTAGGATTTTCATTTTAATTTACCTATCACAACCATGGGTGTTTAGTTAGGTATACATAAACGCTGGTTAAAGTTAAGAGACTTAAAAAACTTAAAAAATGAATGGTTAAAAAGCCACTAATCACGGGCTATCTTAAAGGAGTCTGCTCACTACAACGTACCATACCATGAACCACCATGCTATGAACGTATCAAACACGGAAAGAAAAATACGGATACGGACTTCTATGTCCACTAGAACGTTTCAACAGCGTATCATTCCCGTGTAAAAAACAGGGAGCGTCAACAATAATGTCGACGAAAATATTTTGCCGCACCGCGGATGAGGCGTGACGGTGTTGGCCGGCGACGGAATAGTGCAAATAGTGTCATACTTTTCAATACAAAGAATATTAATTTGTTTGTTGCCTGTCACGTTCCTAGCATGAGCATGGTATGATACGGTGTAGTGGGTAGACTCCTTAAAGCAGCATTTATGAATAGGTACCTACCCCAAAATGTCCAAATAATCAACTCACCCGCTCACTACAATTTGAACCTTAGAATAATCAGCATTTGAGTGGTGTTTCGGCGTCAAGACGTATGTGATCGTCAGGCCCCTTGGATATGCCAAGGGGCTCACAGGCATCAGCTCGGTAGACCATGTTCTCGATCCAGACCGCGATGCGGTCGGAAACAGCCACCATGAACCGAGCGAGACGACCGGGGTTTGTGCGTGTCGGTTTTGGTTCACCTAGCATTTATAACAAAACATGCAAATATTTAGAAATCTATCAATATTTAGAATATCAGTTCTGTAAATTCTAGAAAATTCAGATTCTGGTTGCGAAACAGTATTGCACTACGAAAAGAGCAATGTTTTGCCTTGTGACTGCGTAAAGGATACTTGAGAATTCGATTCCTGGGTCAGACAAAGTGTTATTCGGTTTTTCCATCAGAAATGTATCAGTAGCATCATGTATTGCAGGTACTGAAATTTCTGACAAGTTATAGGCTCGCCCCTCATGACATGAAAATCAAAAACAAACCTGCGAAATGTGGGTACACCTATACCAAATATTTCAAGGATTACAGACGACTTGTATGTTATAGAGACAGGATAACCAGTACATCTACGAAAACACACCTTTCAGCAAGACCGAAAGCCTATCGCAACCCTATTAGGACCGTCAGAAATTAAATATATATTTGTCGGAGAAAGCGATAGCTTTTAAACATCAAGTTGCTGATTTGACCATTGTAGTAGGGGTAAACGCCGTGACGTCAGATGTTGTTTTAATGGCGGCACGTGGACAGAGTCGTTTTGTAGAGTGGGGATTGTGCCGAGATCACTTTTGCTCGGAACTCCAACGAAGTCACTCCTTCAGAACGAAACTGTCGGTTTGCCCATTTTGTGGAGATTATATTTTGTTAGTGTTATTTAATGTAAATTTGTGTTAAATAATAAACTGTGATTTTTGTGTACCGAAACCGAAACTATTATTTTAACATTTCATCATGAACCCGGTACCACCGAACCCTAATGACAACGGCGCTATCGCTCAGCCATCGCTTACGCCGTCATCAGAATTGGGATCTGGACTCGATTCCCACTGGCGTGCTATGTTCGAGATGCAGCAGAAGAACATAATGCAGCTGATCGAAGCCATCAGGACACCAACAGTGGCACCTCAGATCATGCTGCCAGAAATTAATCCGGAGCTACCAGATACCGATCCACGTGCTTGGTGCGATACTATCGATATTTGCCTCGACGAACGTCCACTGGAGGGTGCATCGCTTACTATAGCTCTGAGCAAAGCCCTGAAAGGTAATGCGTCATCGTGGCTGTCGCAGATTTCGCATGCAGGCATGACGTGGCAGCATTTCCGCGACTTATTCCTTGCGCGTTATGCATCCACTGAAACTCTTGCTGCATCGCTTGTTAACATCCACAACGGCCGACCGAAGGAGGGCGAATGTCTCGCAGCGTACGCCAGCCGCCTAATGACTACCCTGTTGGCTCGATGGAAGAATCGAAGCCATGAAGAAATAGCCACGTCGTATGTGCTCGCTCATGTCTCTCAGTTCGACTCTCGGCTTAATCGCTTGGCGTTTACTAGCGAAATAACGTCACGCAACAAGTTACTGCAGGAGATTAAGGCGAGTGCAAGTCTGAAGCGGAAGTTCGATCGCAGTACCGGTGATGGCGACACTGATGCAAAGCGTTTAAAGCCACAAACTTCCACTATGTTCACGTGCCATAAGTGCGGAAAACCGGGACACAAAGCTGTGAACTGTCGTTCGAAGTTTACGCAGCCTGCTGGAGCTAACGCCCAGAAAACTACACCGGCGGCGTCTTCATCGGGTTCCAGCAAAATAATAACGTGTTTCCGTTGTGGAGAAGCCGGACACATCTCTACGAACTGTCAACGCGGCAGTGCGGGTGGCGCGTCATCGTCGGCGGGCAGCGCTGCCAACGCAACGGCGGAGCGACGCGTCGATAGCTGCGAAATAGCAGGTGTTTGCGGGCAATTGGAACAATCCGGTGAGTCGTTTTCATTTTGTTTTGATTCCGGCGCCGAGTGTTCTCTCGTTAAACAAAGTGTAGCTTATAAATTCTCGGGCAAACGTTCACTTTCAACCGTGCAAGTAATTAGTATCGGTAATAATTCGAATGTTTTTAGCACTGAACAAATTCTTAGTGATGTTGTGGTCGACAATAACGAACTGTCAATTTTATTTTACGTACTACCCGACGATTGTATGAAATACGATGTTATGATCGGACGCGATATTTTGACACTTGGCTATACGGTACATTTAACTGAATCTACCCTACGTATTTCGAAAGTCACAAATGTAGGTTGTTGCGATTTACCTCCCGTAATTGATCTTTACAATGTTGATTCTGATATTTCAAACGAAAACAAGGACCGGTTGACGTCCCTTTTGAATGAGTATTCGAATGCTTTTATCAATGGTTTACCGTTAACTCGAGTGACTACGGGTGAATTAAACATTCGATTAGTGGATCCAGCACGTACGGTACAACGTCGCCCACATAGGCTTAGTCACCATGAGCAGCCAGCACTATTAAAGCTTTGAAGTCCAGCGTTGCTTTATTTGGCTCTCCTAGTCGTATAATCGCCGACCAAGGTCGTTCCTTTGCCAACAAAGTGTTGAAGGAGTTTTGCGATTCACACAACATTTCCTTGCATTTAATTGCTACGGGATCTAGTCGCGCGAATGGTCAAGTCGAAAGGGAGATGGGTTTGTTAAAGGGTATGCTAACCGCGGTAGAGACGTCGGAAAGGTCGTGGCAGGATGCTTTGGACGATGTACAGTTGGCTATCAACTGCACAATGAACCGTGTTACGAAATCAAGCCCCTTAGAGCTTTTGATAGGAAAAGTTGCTAGGCCTCTAACGCTAATGGCTTATAATGACCATGATGAAACCGGAATTGACCTAACAGAAGCGAGAGAACACGCGGTGGACGGTATTAAGAAGAGTGCGGCTTATGAAAAAGCCCGTTTTGACAAAAATAAGGCCAAGTAGTTAATTTCAGTGTTGGTGATTTGGTATTAATCAAAAATGAAAAAAAAAGAAACCAAACTAAACCCAAATTTAAAGGTCCTTTCAAAATTTTAGAGTTGCTTGAAAACGATCGCTATGTTTTAAAATCATTGAATGGTAATAGAACCTACAAGTACGCTCACGATCGTATACGAAAGATGCCTCTAAGTAGTGTTCCTAATGAGTTAAACGTAGAGGACGGTGATGAAAGTACCTCCACCGAGTAGTAGACACATACCATGGCTATTTGGTCGCACCGTACGCACTAGTCTGTAGTCGTAACTGCAGCTCACTTGTGAGCTGTTCAGGGGGCGATGGGCAGCTGGTGGTACGGCGGGGACCTGGGTCTCAATGGAGACTATTGTTGTTTTGGTCTTGTACTGACCTGGGAGTCGCAGACTCTATGTGATGTATGTGGTCGTATCACATGAGGTGATGACGATATGGGTGGCATAAGTGTCACTAGCTGCTGCGGCAGCTGGGCCATGAGCGTTGTATGTGATCGAAGTTGATTTAGTTGCTGAGTAAATATGATTGAGACTTAGAGGAACCTTTTGTTTGATAACTGTTATTTTCAAGTTATGATATTCCATAAAGATGTGGTCAGGTTGACCGAGCCTGTACTGTTGCTCCAAATTTCACTGTTTGGTTACAGGTACTCACGAGGACGTGTAACTTGTCAGGCTGGCCGTGTCGGAGAAAGCGATAGCTTTTAAACATCAAGTTGCTGATTTGACCATTGTAGTAGGGGTAAACGCCGTGACGTCAGATGTTGTTTTAATGGCGGCACGTGGACAGAGTCGTTTTGTAGAGTGGGGATTGTGCCGAGATCACTTTTGCTCGGAACTCCAACGAAGTCACTCCTTCAGAACGAAACTGTCGGTTTGCCCATTTTGTGGAGATTATATTTTGTTAGTGTTATTTAATGTAAATTTGTGTTAAATAATAAACTGTGATTTTTGTGTACCGAAACCGAAACTATTATTTTAACATTTCATCATGAACCCGGTACCACCGAACCCTAATGACAACGGCGCTATCGCTCAGCCATCGCTTACGCCGTCATATTTATATCCGTGATATGATGAATTTTATCCAACTCCGAGTTGGGTAACGGCGAGCCTTTGAAATTATATCCTAAAGTGTGCCCTAATTGATTCGCCAGACTTAAATACCCAGAAAGAGATAGTACTTGAATACTAACCCAGGATATCAGCAATTCTCTCCAAGACGACATCGGCGATACTTCTCAGGCGGTTGGAGACCAACATTTCTTTCTGCCCCTTAGCTATGTAATCGCATAGACGATACGCCACCTGAACAGAACAATATCCCTTGTTAAAGGAAATATGAATGTACCTACTGTAGAGGTTTTATCTGTGCTTTGCCAACCGACCTCCATGGATATCTTATATGGTATATCTATCGTTCTCTAATCTGTATTTATAACAGGTAACAGTAGAGAGGGAGCAAATAATTATAACTAGACGGGGCTTTCAATTTTGTAAAAAAAAGTAGTAAGTACATAGACATATCGTAGGCGGCTTCAAAACTTCTATGCAAAAAGCAGAATTTTTCTCAGCAGAGAACTCGTGACTGTCTTTTTAGTTTAATCGTCGGCAGCGCGATTGTTGAGCATAGGTTTCTCGGTTTGATTTCTAAGTCGGGCAAAGTGTCATTGGGTTGAACCGATAGTAATTTTTAGCGAGAGCCGAAAAGGTATGGATTTGAAGCCGCCCCCATATGGCAAATGCAACTGGCAAACTGATTTAACACACTTCTGCCTACCGTGGGGAATATCCTACAGGGAGTACTAGCGTAATGTTATGTTCCTTAATCATTAGCGACTGTACCACCTCTTACTTCAGAGTTGAAAATAGATGGAGCTATACGTCCTGTAAAGCTGATTGAAATACTGCTATAGAGGTTGGCCCCCTGATCAAACCTGAGCACTAAAGTTCACGAGCCAGGTCTGCCTCTGGCGGAGCTCCTTGTTCTTCATATTCACATCCTTGCGGCTAACCGTGCCGATGCCAATCCTTGAAGCTTCGCCCAAAGCTAGAAAGTACTGCTCAGTTTGCCTGTGTAAGAAGATCGTGAATAAAACTTAAACTTGTGGTTTTATAGGATAGCATGCAGGTCATGCGTAAGGCGGATTTACGACCTGGTCAAGATATCGGGGACGAATTGAGATATGAATGGCTCAAGATCGAAAATTGACTCGGTCATTGGTTCAACTTCTTGCCTATTGTTTAAGAGGGCTCCAGAATTTAGAATCAAGCCGGAAACCACGTGACAGAGTACTGAGTGGCAAATCTAGACTTACCAAGAATCATCATCGCATAAAAACGTATCCTATGTCCTAAGACCACTTGTGTGCCGTGATAAACTACGGTTGATTCACCGTGAAAATTTGCGATCGTCAGTGTAGTATGGATAATTATGGAAGTTTGTAGACGGACATGGTGGCACTACGCTACGCGCGCCGCAAGCGTCTTATGCCCCGTGTCTATCAATATCGTGTCTACACACAGCTAAACAACCGTTTATCTGAGTTCCTATGTCCTACATAGGAACTTTATGATACGATGTGTGGCTTATTTCATGGAAATTCGTTTTGGTAGGTACGTATTTCATCACGAGCTTCGCATGAATGGGCATTCACAACGAGCATTGCATACTATGTCCTAATCGTCATTATAATATAACGCATTTTGGACAATTGTCAACAGTTTACGCAAAATGGCTTTGTAGTCATTTCGATTGTATAAGACAGAGACAGTCAGCGGCAAAAATCGGTCAGTTTCAGTTCTTTTTTTTTTGTGGCCAGACATTTCAATCAGTACTGAAGAAGAATTAAAAGTATTGCTTAACTCTTTCATAAGTATTACATCGCCGACGTAGCTTATAAAGCAAGACTAAAGTGGGACTGGGCAGGCCATATCTGCCGGATGCAGCACAGCTGTGGGCCCGAATATCGGAAGACTGGAGCCCGGACACAGCTAGTCGGGCAGACCGAGGAGAAGATGGCGGGACGCCTTGGATGGCTTCCTCGCTAACAGGCGAGATGAAGCGCACCATCGTGAGAAGTGGAAGGAATGGGGGAGGCCTTTGCCCAGGAATGGGACAATAAGGGCTACCTATAATAAAAAAGTAATAAGATGATATGCTGAAATACAATGTAGGTATCGGATTTTTTTGTATCAATTGGATCTATGGTGTGACTGATGTGTACCTACGCTTTATGAAATCACATACAGAACTATATGGTTATTTTGTCGTGTGACTAAAGCCGGAACTAATGCCACCATGTTAATTTTTCAGTACAATTTCCAGACAATTTCAACAGGGCACTTTTATTACCTGCGGAAGTTGTGTGTCTAACCTAGCAATGTCATTCAAGACCCAGAAGAACTATGCACTGTAAATCATTAACTGATTTTCTTTCTGATGTCAGATTGTGAATTTGAAATTGAGAACCTATCAAATTCTGCTTAAGCAATAGACTTCGCAATTGAAAATTTTATGCTGAATTAGTGTTCGACAATTTCTCAATTTCAAATTCTCAAATGAGTAACCAAGTCTTTATCATACTCAGGGCTAAGGAAGTAATCCTCCTCTAAAGCGCTCTTGATCTTATCTCTGCGCTCACGAGGTAACATCTCGCACTTCTCATGCCAAAGGTCGCGGAGTCGGCGGGCGTTCGGCCGAGCTAACATCTCAACGCGCTCCATGTTCCGGCGTAAACGTTCCGATTTTTTAGAGGAAATGGCACCTTAGGGGAACAAATTGGGTAAATTAGATTTGGGTTGACTGTTACTACAACAAGACCTGGTTATGCGGGCCCTGGATATTTGAGAAACCTCTACTATTGATAATTACAATGAGGTCCCGACACTTAAGCATTGAAATAACTCTACAGCTTCGAATATTATTCAAACCTTTAAAACTGAGAATGCATTTGTTCAATACTTTCGATGATTACCTCTATACTATAATCGGGACTTTGTGATCCAAAAGTGCCGGTCAGATATTGAATATGTATTTTTAATGATCATTTCGTCCTGCCTTAGCGGGGGCCTATGACCCTCTGTAAATAAGACAACTGTCCCTTGAGATTCCACTTATCCTGGTTTCACAGTTTTTGGTTTGGAATTTAATTACAGCCGCGTTAAGTGGGGGTTACCTCGACGGAACAGCAGCGGGATGTGGTTGTCGAGCTGTGTTACCAACTATATACTACCCTCTAAGCAGCCCCAAAACATGCAGACACAGTGACCTCTACGTTGCCATCAACGACGCAGTGGATGAGGCAAAGTTTTGGTCAATAAAATATAAAATAATGTCGTGCAAGCGACACAAAGAAAAAGAAGATTATGAAGCACATAGTTGGTAGTCCGCTCACATCCATAAGGTAAACTGCGCGACAAAATTATAGACGTAATTATAGACACGAAGACTATATATAGGTCCTAAAGCTTTCGAAACGAAAATAAAAACTAATATCATTTTTTACTTAGAGTAAAAAACGAACAAAATATGAGGAAATAGAGTACTGACGATAGTCGAACTCATTTACAGCTAAGTACTGATGAAAGCATAGGATGACTTTTTATTTTATATTTACTACCTTATACACTACATCCTTTTAAAGTGTTACGTAATGTTCCGACCATAATCAGCTGTTTTTGAGGTCCAATTAAACCTAGTCTATTCAAGTCCTACTTTCCAATTATTGTTATTTCTACTTTAAACGGATATTCAACTTTATGTTGTTAGTGTTATTTAAGATTTGTTTTGAGTTGACAAACTGAAATCAGTGTTGGTATTAAAGTTGTAAGTATTTCCAAAATACATGTATTTTTGTCATGCTTGGTAACTAAAACATGAACGAAGTTTACAAACCGCAACTGGAAAAAGGCCTCTTCTATACAGAGTACCTGGTGATAGTACCAGGTGTATGCAATAGATTTCCACGATGAATGTTTAAAAAAGCCCCTTGCAGCATAAGGTATTAAGGGGAAGCGCCACCCCGAAATTTAAATCATATTCGCCGCAAATCATATTTTGTTCCAACAGCCGCTCGGGTCGATCAGGTTAAGCCGCGCTTGCCTGGATTGGTCCGTGGATGGGTGACCACCCATTACAATATATCTACTGAGTTTCCTCCGTGCATCGGAAAGCACGTTAGGCCGTTGGTCCCGGCTTTCAATTGTAGATCATTTGACAGTCGTTACAGGTAGTCAGTGACCCGAAAATCTGACAACCAGTCTTACTAAGGGGTATCGTATTACCCAGTACTAACCGGGTTGTGGAGGTCAGATAGGCAGTCGCTCCATGTAAAATACTGATATTCAACTGCAACCGGTTAGACTGGAAGCCGACCCCAACATAGTCTGGAAAAGGCTAGGCAGATGATGATATAGTCTGACACTGACTGGCCAGTTGCAAATAACGTAAGAAAATTTGAATTTCGCGGGCTACTCTGGCGCTGCCACCTTAAAGATTACGGTTAGGTTACCTTCCTTTTTACCCGACGGGTTCTTCCTTCTTTCTATCATATCAGTTGATTCCCTATTTACGGTCTTAAAGCTCTTGTCAGAATAGGTTGGTTCGGTTAAGAGCTGGCTATCCCTCGGGGACGGTTTCATTGAGGAAGTCGGCATGATTGCTTAGGACAATAGAGCACTAATAATTTAAATAAAAAGTTCCCAAAATATCACATTACATGTTTCGTTTTGTAAGACATTCGACGTAAGAAAAAATATTTTGACGTTGACATAAACAGCTTTCAGCCATGATTTTTAGTAAACATAGAGAGAACCTTTTTTGAGTTTTGATAATGAATGTGGATGGGTATACAGAGGAAGACCAAAGAAACGATCGATGGACTGTGTGAAGGAAATGGCAAGAAAAGTGTCTGATGAGATGACAAATAATAGAGAAGTATGGAAGAAGACATGCTGAACCGACCCCAAATAAATTGGGATAAGGGCAGGAGAATGATGATGATAGGGAACCTTTTTTACGCCCTCGGCTTCCCTCGAGCGTAAATGATCTCACACGGAACATAAATGTAATAACGGGCTAAAAATTATCCTATTTATTTATCCTCGCACTGGAGCGCCATACAGGAATTACACCCATGGAGCAAAAGAATAAAAAGAAAAAAAAAAGAATAAAAAAAAAGAAAATAATAAAAAGAAAAAAATATATTAAAAGAAGTTACTTTTCCTGCTGCTTTCCATCTTATGCGCCCTCCGCGCATAAAATGGAAAGCAGCATTATCCGTCCCTCCAGTATTCCGCAGTTGTCCTCCAGTGTTCCTCCAAGGTATATTTTTTTGTTAGAAACTTTGGTCACAACCCAGGTCATGCTCTACCCGAGTGCAAAATTTGATCGAAATCCGTTCAGCCATTAAGGCCTGAAATAGTAACAGACAGACCGACCGAGATTCTTTCGCATTTATAATAAATGGATGACGGTCTTAAAGCTTTGATTATTTATAACTGGGGCAAACTACAACCTACATACGCAAACACAAAAATACTAAAAACTATATTTATTTATCATTTATGCCTTAAGCAGATCCAGCTGAAAAGATCTGGTGTTCCATCGTTTATTTGTGATGCTGTTGTCAACATCTCTCGCTCGAATGGAAGATGCCAGGTGTTATTCTTCTTTTGAGCACAGGGGGTGAACTTTAAGGGTGCCTGAAAATTAAAAAAAAATCTTTTAGTTAGCTTTTTATGATTTATTTTATTATTTCATGCTTCCTCACTGGGAGCATGCAACTGAAATGTAACAGTACCACATCAGTGAGTGAGAAGAACCGTACATTACGGTGCGCAACCTGTTATGATACAATTTGTAACAACTTGTTTCTATACAAAATTGAATCTTGGATAGTTACATTACAGGCGGATAGTTACATTACAGGCGGATGCTTCCTTACCGAGAGCATCTATTTGTAACTTATTGCTCAAAATCGAATCGAATTTTGAATCGTCACAGAACATTGACACATTTCACATTGACTCATCACATTGGACATTACAGGTGAACACTCCTCCTTTCTTGCCCATCCTGCACAGCCACCTGCACCTTCCAGGATTTAAACGAAACCAACAAAAGAGCTGTGCCGGTGGCTAAATACTGGTCAGATATTATATGAGTTCATTGACATGCAAAGAAGGCGAATGCTCCGGTGAGGGAGCGCCTTTAGATACCAGTGTAGAGGTTTATTATTTACGAGAATTTAAAAATTATGTTTCTGTTACTCTTTAAACTACAGGATACATGTAAAGAATACATGCACAAAACCTGGGTTTAGGTGAAAAGGTATATATCAGGTAGGTAGGCTCAGGTAGGTAGGCTCAGGTAGGTAGGCTCAGGTAGGTAGGCTCAGGTAGGTAGGCTCAGGTAGGTAGGCTCAGGTAGGTAGGCTCAGGTAGGTAGGCTCAGGTAGGTAGGCTCAGGTAGGTAGGCTCAGGTAGGTAGGCTCAGGTAGGTAGGCTCAGGTAGGTAGGCTCAGGTAGGTAGGCTCAGGTAGGTAGGCTCAGGTAGGTAGGCTCAGGTAGGTAGGCTCAGGTAGGTAGGCTCAGGTAGGTAGGCTCAGGTAGGTAGGCTCAGGTAGGTAGGCTCAGGTAGGTAGGCTCAGGTAGGTAGGCTCAGGTAGGTAGGCTCAGGTAGGTAGGCTCAGGTAGGTAGGCTCAGGTAGGTAGGCTCAGGTAGGTAGGCTCAGGTAGGTAGGCTCAGGTAGGTAGGCTCAGGTAGTGTCAGGTAGGTTATAGTATCTACTGACTAAAAAGGAGTTAGCTGCTTTTTATAGTCAGTACTTATTTTAATGTATACACTTACTTAGGTGTGCCAACTAACTGCTTTGCAGTTTGGCAGACGTGATAAGGAATTGTTAATTCTCTCAATTCTCTGAATAAACCCTTTTTTTTTCTTTTTTTTTTAATATACCTGTAAAGGTCCCCTTTGATTTGGGTAGACCATCCACTGATGCTGCCACTGCCATCTTTTAAATATAAGCCTCAGACTCTCCTCCTTCAAGAGGAATTTGTGACCTCTTAGTAAGTCTTTGGACACGATGTCTGTTCGTGGACCACTTAGTATTGCCGCTGTTATAAAATATGGATCATCTTGGGATCTGCAAAGATATTATAACGCAAAACCTGTACTTTCCTGAAGGGTTAAACAACTGTGTATAGTAAATCTATATTTCTGCGTGTGCCACAAGTTTTTTTTTTTATAATCTGCTCTGTCCTACTCTTGGGCAAAAGCCCCACTTCCATTCCTGGTGAAGTCACATGTTTAGGAAATAATATTTTTCAACATAAGCACAATTCAATAATATCACTAATTACTGACTCAGTAAATAGTTAAAAGTGTATGTTTCTTTTATAGTGTCTAAATTAATATCTCAGCTACAAAAATTTAAACTTGGAAGAGATTTTCTGTGAAATTATCCCGCTTTAGAATCATATGAGGCAGATAATTGTATGGGCAAGAATTTTTAATGTTGCAACTTGCATGCAGCACATCGTTTTCAAATATTTCATTTGATATGAAAGCAACTTGTGATTTGTGTCTTCTGCTTATTGGAAGGTACCAGAAATACCAGTGGAAGAAAATTAAAAGAATAATGTGGGAACAGATAACAAAACTACTTACAAATTATCAGTAAAGAAAGAACTTGTATTATGCATGATTTCCTGCATGATTCTCCTATTCCACCTCATCATGTGTTCCCTGCCTAAAAGCAGGATCTTTTTCTTTTGTCTCACAAAATGTTCAACAACATTATTCAACAATCTGGCTTTCTCCATATTATTGCCTAGACCAACAGCATAGGCTATGTTAAGCCCATCTAAAACAATGTCATAAGGTGCAGTTTTTTCTACAAAGTTTGAAAACCTTTTTAGTTCCTCAGGAGATGTTTTTAAAAATAAATCTGAACCTACAATTAATTTTTCCTTCACATTTTGCTGTAGTGAGGTGAATTCTTCATCTGTTAATGGTAAACAGTCTAATGTGTCATTACAGCATGAGCATTGCCCGCTAAAACAAGAAAAAACATTATTAAATGTTTAAAAAAAAAACTTCAGTTTAATTCTGATAAATTCTGTTAGCCACTTACTCCACTTTCCTTATTCTAGTAAACTGTGCATCCCAGTCCATAGTGCCATACAACTCTTTTAATTTATTGGCAGTATTCAACGGAATAATAGCACAATGTTTAGCTATAAATGAAAAAACTTCATCCAAATGTTTTGCTATTACTTTCTTGTCTTTATATTTTCTTTGAATATAATTCAACCATGCTTCATATGCATTCTCTAGGAGAGGTCTCTTATACTTGAGGCTTTCATCAATAAGTTCCAAAGCCTTTTTCTTTTTATTTAATTTGAAGAATGTTGCTATAAGAGTACTATAGGCTGAATGTGAAGGAACAGTGCTGAAATGTATCTCATCTAAAACTTTCAAAGCTTTTTCCCATTCATCGATAATGCAAAGTGCATGTAATAGTCTCTCACATGTACTGTAATCCAAAAACTTGTATTTATTGTGTAAATTCTTATGAACATCTAAAATAAACTTTGTTTGCTCTTTTGATATTTTTTCTGTCTTTCCGATTTCATAGTAAAGATTTAGCAAAGCATTGATTGTGCCCAAAGATAGTTCTTCAGTTGAACTTTTAATATGTTCGGCAAAAGACAGTGCAGCATTATAATTCCTCGCGCCTACCATAAACTTTAACATGACTGCATCAACATTCTTTTGGTTCAAATTGCCTTGTTTGGACAGAATATCATTCCTAACAACAGCCCAGTTTTCTGCATTATTTCCAATGATTGACTTTAAGTAGTCTATTTGCTCGTCAGGATATTTTTCTCTTGTGAATGAAGCATTTTGACTAAAAACTCGTGTGGCAACTCTTGCAACTGCAAGATAAAAATGTGGGGTTTAATATTTGCTACATTCCCTTAAATTTAATTACAAAAAATACATATTATGTATTATGTCCAAAATCTAAAGGGACACACTGGGAGGAAACTTACTTGAACTACGTGGGGAAATAATACGAGTTAATGAATACAACATGACGCAAACTGTGGATATTTCGTTTTTATTACTAACGTTATTCTACTCGTAGAATACTAGTAGAATACTTATACCAGATTCTACTTCACTATATTTCAACGTTAAGGTTATATTTATTTTGAACATGGACACGGACGTATTTGACATTCAAATAATTTGATTATTTTTGACAAAGGTCGGATGACAGGACACTCTTGACACTTGACTTGTCAGGGTGACATATCTTTATCAAACCATGGCAGTTGCACGACACTACAAATAGTACTTACCATGTACTTACTACTTCCTTTCTGTTGCAGCTCACTGCAATAATCCAGAGTGCACAAAGCACGGTGTGGCTTTACACCAAAACAATAATAAATGCCTGACTATAATATCGTCTCTTAGATACTGGGGTGATTCCATGCGCTGTGACAAAATGGCATTTTTTGCAATTCTTTTCCAGACTTCAAAAAGGGAGGATTAGCAAGACCACTTCTATATATATACTATCTTTTTTTGGCATTACGAAAACGAGCGAGATAGACATACAACTTTCCGAAATCGAATCGAAGCGTTGTGAATACGGGGGCTGCATAGCTATTCACAACCACTCGATTGGCTGCCATATCCAATCGATCGACATTCCTATCGAAAAAGCCCTCTAATCGCTATTCACAAAACCGAAATCGAGTATTCGATTTGATTGTGATTCGATATGAAGACATCAATCCTGCCGACAGCTATTTCAAACTCAAACTCAAAGCATTTTTTTCAATTAGACCATTACAGGCACTTTTGAATGTCAAAACACAAAAAATAAACTAAGCTACAGTCCCAGTCACAGGGCATAATAACTTGTGAAAGTACTGTAGTTGCCCATTCGAAAGCGTAGATCTCTATGGAGAAGAATGGGCAAGAAGTTCGATTGAATTTCCTGTCGGAAGTGAAATCGAACCAAAAATTAAAGTGCTTTTAACTAATTTAGGCTTTGCCTGAAGTACGTATACGTATTGTATGTAAAGTTTTATTATTATTTTGACCGTTGCGTAAATATTTTCACGAGTTTTCGTGGTTACATACGTATGTAACCCTTACATATTATGAGTATAAGTCTGTGATTTAAATTATTTGGGTAGATAGTGTACCGGCTCTGCCATTCAGGGACAACATAATATCAGTAGAAGAAAGAGAAATTGTCCCTTCAACAAATACTACTCCGTGGATGTTATGGCGCGTGGCCATAGTCGGAACTATGACGCCATCTTGTACTATACCATAAACAAGAGTCTTCGCGGATCCATTTATTAATAATCTCATTGTTAATTTATGTTTAAATACATTTATAGTTACTCGATGGATATTCAGTCTTTTCCACAGTAAAACTTATAGAAATACTCATTAAATATTATTTATATACCACATTCATTTTATTTTATTTCCATTCATTCATTTCTGTTCGTCTACCATGCCGATCGGATCTGTGAATAGCGTTTTGCTCGTTCTTCGGTTTAAAAACCAGACACTAGACAGTGTCATATTCGATTCGATTGTTCGTGAATCGCTATGCTGGTTTACACAGAGCAAATTGCTGCTCAAATAGTGGCCCCTTGAAGGACAGTGGTCTCTACACTGTGTAGTATTTAGTACCACACAATGCTGTCTTTATTAACATCTATTCTCTGCAGTAGTTGGATTTTTGTTTTTCGTTTACTTTTTCTTATTTTCTCTTTCTATTATTCTACTCTTTGATTTAGTCACAGACACACTGGGTTTAGCTAAGTATTCTACTTTTTGGTTTAGTTGTCAATTGTCTATGCTCTATTTACACACCACTTGTACCTATCTTGTATCTTTACGTCTCGTATTTACGAAATTATAACTATTAACTATACTTTATTTCAATCATAACCAGAATTTGTAACTTAGAAGAGCCATGGACGGTAAAACTACCAAAATGCCCAAAGTGGCAAAGGTAAACTTTTCATGTTAATATTCAAAACTGTGTTACAATTTTACAATGAGCCAGTTTTAATCCTTTAACTCTGCAACATATATACTTTCAGGTTAAAAATAAAGCACCAGCAGAGATACAAATTACTGCCGAGCAGCTTCTTAGAGAGGCCAAAGAGAGGGATTTGGAAATTTTACCGCCACCACCGAAACAGAAGATCTCCGATCCAGAAGAACTGCGAGATTATCAGCATCGTAAGCGAAAGGCATTTGAAGACAATATCCGCAAGAACAGGCTTGTAAGTAACAAATACTTTTAATTTTAATGTAATATTATTTTGTTTTGAAATACCTAACCTAAAAACTTCGTTATTATTGTGTGTTATTCTTCTCATTAGTATCAGTAATCATCATCAATTTTTAATGAGGCTCAAATTCCTACAGGCTCCTTCTTTAGTTTATTTACATCTGTATTCATAGATATAGACTGGTAGATTTGTTTGTAAATCAGCTGTGTAATGAGCAATGAGAGCTAATGCCAAACAAAACTCATTGTAATTTCAGGTTATTGGAAACTGGCTCAAATATGCTCAATGGGAAGAATCACAGAAGCAAGTCCAGAGGGCAAGATCTATTTATGAGCGAGCTTTGGATGTGGACCACAGGAATGTTACCCTATGGTAAGTTTGTGACTTAATTTGGTCTTACTTTTGTCCATCAGCACCATTGAATCTGTCAGAATAAATTTTTGAACCAGCAATTATCAGGTTCCTTATTTGTCTATTTTCTAGGTTGAAGTATACTGAAATGGAGATGAGGAACAGACAAGTGAATCATGCTCGTAACCTGTGGGATAGAGCTGTGACCATACTGCCCAGAGTGTCACAGTTTTGGTATAAGTACACCTACATGGAGGAGATGTTGGAGAATGTTGCAGGTGCCAGACAAGTATGTATTGATTACCATGTTTATCATGACAGATTGGACATTGTATGAGGATTGTGTATAATGATGTGATATCTGTTCTAGGTCTTTGAACGCTGGATGGAATGGCAACCTGATGAACAAGCATGGCAAACATACATCAACTTTGAATTAAGATACAAAGAACTGGATAGGGCTCGTCAAATATATGAAAGATTTGTCATGGTACATCCTGATGTAAAGAACTGGATAAAATATGCAAAGTTTGAAGAAAATCATGGATTTATAAATGGTTCAAGAAAGGTGTTTGAAAGAGCTGTTGAGTTCTTTGGTGATGAAGAACTTGATGAAAGATTGTTCATTGCTTTTGCCAAGTTTGAAGAAAACCAAAAAGAACATGACAGAGCAAGAGTTATTTACAAATATGCTTTAGATCATATACCAAAAGACAGGAACAAGGAATTGTATAAAGCCTACACAATACATGAGAAGAAGTATGGTGACAGATCTGGTATTGAAGATGTTATTGTAAACAAGAGAAAATACATGTATGAGCAGGAAGTTATTGAGAATCCTACTAACTATGACGCATGGTTTGACTACATCAGACTTGTTGAAAATGAAGGGAATGTTGATGACATCAGGGACACGTATGAAAGAGCCATAGCAAATGTTCCTCCTTCCAAAGACAAACAGTTCTGGCGACGCTATATTTATCTGTGGATTAATTATGCATTATATGAAGAGTTAGAAGCTGAGGATGCTGAGAGGACAAGACAAGTTTACAGAACATGTTTAGAACTAATACCACACAAAATATTTACATTCTCCAAAATATGGTTAATGTATGCCCAATTTGAAGTCAGATGTAAAGATCTAAAGCAAGCAAGAAAGACTTTGGGCATGGCTCTTGGCATATGCCCTCGAGACAAATTGTACAGAGGTTATATTGATTTGGAGATTCAATTGAGGGAATTTGATAGGTGTAGAATATTATACCAAAAGTTTCTGGAGTATGGCCCAGAAAACTGCATAACCTGGATCAAGTTTGCTGAACTAGAGACATTACTAGGTGACATTGATAGGGCCAGAGCAATTTATGAAATAGCAGTGGGACAGCCAAGACTAGATATGCCAGAACTGCTATGGAAAAGCTACATAGACTTTGAAGTTCAACAGGGAGAAACCGAGAAAGCAAGACAACTTTACGAAAGGTTGTTAGAGAGAACAGTCCATGTGAAAGTATGGCTGTCTTATGCCAAGTTTGAATTGAATGCTGAAAATGCTGATAATATAAATATAGAATTAGCACGGCGTGTATACGAGCGTGCTAATGATAGCCTTCGAAGTGCTGGTGAAAAGGAAGCAAGAGTACTTCTGTTAGAAGCATGGAAAGATTTTGAAACAGAAATAGGTGAAGAGGAAAAGCTTGAAAAGGTTATGGCCAAAATGCCTAGAAGAGTCAAAAAGAGGCAAAAGATCATCAGTGAAAGTGGAGTTGAAGAAGGGTGGGAAGAAGTATTTGATTACATATTCCCAGAGGATGAAATGGTTAGACCTAATCTTAAATTGCTTGCTGCTGCCAAAAATTGGCGTAAACAAAAAGAAGTTACACTACCTTCAGAGACTGAAAACAACCAAGAGGATGATGAAGACGAAGAAGGACAAACACCACCACAGAGAACAAATGAAGCTGAAGATGATGAATAATATAAGTTATAAGATTTTTAAATAAAATTTAAGACTTTTATAAGATTTTTTTATTGAGGTGTTAATCCACATCTTCTGGTCGAACAGGATGAGTCAATGGTATGACAGACTTTTTATGTACGTCTCTTGAACAAGCCTTTCTCATATCTGGAAAAAATAATATTTTTAGTGAAATATGAATTTCAAACTTTTTATTTTATTCATATAAAATATCAAAATTCCATACCATAAGCATCTTCATCTGGGTCTCCAGAATAATATTCTAATACAGTCCTATAAACTATGTAACCCAAATTCTTGTACATGTTAATTGCAACCTTGTTGCTTACTCTTACAAAAAGATCTACAAAATAAGCCTTCTTCTTCTCAGACACATCTTCCAAAATATTCATAAGTGTTGCAGCAAGGCCTAGTCTTCTGTACTCAGGACCTACAGTCAAGGCTGTCACATGGCCATGCCAGTTGTCCCCATGACCCTCAGCTTTTCCCATTACTAAAAAGATATAATTTTGTTATAGGTATTTAGTTAATGGTACCACATGGGTGGAACTTGAAAAACATAATTATACAACCAAAACTAATCATAAAACTAGTTTCTCATATGATGTCACTTACTGTATCCCATGATTTCTCCGCTTGGTGCCTCCACAACTTGGAAATATTCAGGCCAATGTGCTAAATACTGAGTGTAAAATGATAACCCATAAGTCTCAGTCAGGGGATCCAAGTTCCTACAATTAATGAGAGAATTTGAAGTTTCTAGTCCTTTATCAAACGTAGTTTATTATGATAATAAATTATAAGTTACATTTCGGTTAAACAGTCGTATAAGGAATGGATATTATTTCTTGGTCATTTTATTACAGTAAAGTTACAGTTTGGTTTGAGTTGAATACAAAACTCACTTACACATTGTTGAATTTTAACATATCTTCACACATAAATGGTCTGATAGTAGTCATTTTGTATAAGACTTGAATCGTAAAACACAAATAATTATAAACCAGCGTTACGAATTTATTTTATTATTCATAGGCCCGAACAAGTCACACACATTTCACATTTATTTCACCTCCAACCAAGTCAAATATGACAATGACAAGTATGACAACTTGACAAACTGATAGTTTTGTTGAAAGAAGGTTGAAAGCCCAAAAAAGAAACCTTTTGCTGGTCACCCACTCCATGCGAAAGAGCGAATAAAGCTAGTAACAGGATTCTTCCACGTTATTCTCAAATAACACTAGTGGTGCTGGCAGAATTGCAAACAGTAAACATCCATTATTTTGCCATAGCATATTAATTGATTGAGATGCATATAAATAATAATAAAGACTAATCAGTAAAGTAAAACTTTTACTAATTATCATCAATGAGGTCTAAATATTGTTTACTGTTTGTGCTGATGGTGCCATCTATAACCCTTTTTTTCTGAAGTTAAGGTTTACTAAGTAAAGTGGAAGCACCAGGGTAGCCCGCGAAATTTAAATTTTCTTTAGTTTTTTCCATTTGCAGGATAGTGTCAGGCTATATGATAGATAAAATATGATTTGCGAACGATACTTATATGTAGTTACAGAATTATAATAATTAATATTATGAATACAACCCTCAAGGTTCATTTAATCCCAATCAATGACTATTTCATGGAAAAGTCATTAATTGGTATAAAAATTAAATGAACTTAGAGGGTTGCATTGATGATTTTAATGATTATGGTAAACCCATCTTTGTTACGTGCGCGAATATACTCAGTCATATTTTATTCAACATACAACCCTAAACTGAATCCCAAGAAAAGAATTTCGCAGCCTACACTGGCGCTTTCACCCGACTATAGCACACGCATGCATAGAGTAATAAACTATGGAGGTAGCAAGTAGCGAATCGTCGAACAAAATTTTATACCACTTTTTGCGGAAGGTGGGGTAAACACATATAGCACACTACGGGAATTTAACAATCACACACAAATACATGCATCCTACTGTTCCAAACGCACACAAAAGAAAACAACCACGTAATAAAGAAACACACACCTGGACCAATTAAAGTGTATCTATACATATAATTGTTCTACGACGACAAACAAAGAGTGCTAGTGAGTGGTGCAACACAACCAATGAGTGTTATTTCATTCGTTATCTATGAATGAATGAACAAAATTTTATTGTACTCACACTTGACTTTTTCACAAAAAAATAAATACTCAATACGATAAGTGACCAGCGAAACTGCGTAGGTCAGTAATGATGACAATATGTATGATATCGGTTTTATTTGTTTTATTAAAAAATCTATTTAACTTTATTTTTATAATATTTAGAACATGCCCCATAGCTGGGCCTGTACCTCGCTACAAGTGGCTTATTCTCATCTTACTAACTTATAATAATAATTCGTATTTTTTTTTATTTCAACTTAACTTCTATCTTTGTGTTAAGAACTTAAGACACATACACAAAAAAATATGTAGCTTACTGAACATACTAATAATAATATTAACTGTGGACTAGGCCCGCTTTTCTGAGTTCCCGAGAACTAGCGCAAATCTGTGTTATGGGATAGGAATAACCGCAGGGAGATATGGCAAAGCAACGAGCTACACTGACTTATTTTTCTGGCCCTTCACAGGCCTAATGTAGACCTCTTGGCGTCCGTTGCGTGGCTCCGTTTCGGTGACCTCTTTGGGGAAACCGAAGGTTTTGATTATGCGATTATAGATGAAGTTATCATGACAAATTAGCTAGGATTATTCACCAGCAACTTTCCTTGCAGTACCATACTATAAGTATGTCCCGACCCCGCTCTCGAGAACGGTAATGCATGCTACATTATAAATACCTACACGTTTATTTATCATAAAGTGTGTGTTTCGTTATTGTGTGGTTGTTTTAATGGTTATCTTCGTTTGCGTTTGTAACAGGTTGCTTGTCTCTGTATGTGATTGTCACATTCCCGTAGTGTACTTATGTGTTTACCTCGCCTCCCGCAAAAAGTGGCAGAAAATATTTTGAACGGCACGGGCGATTCGCTCTATGTCATTTCTAGATTATTATTATTTATATTGTCATTGATAGATTTCTAGATTTAGTTCCTACCTAATCTAATGTTTGTGTTCATTTGGTTACCTACCTAATTTAATGTTTGTGTTTATTTGTTTACCTACGTAATATAATGTGTTTTATTTGGTTACCCAGGTACCTAATTTTATGTTTGTATTTATTTGGTTACTCAGGTACCTAATTTAATGTCTGTATTTATTTGGTTACCTACCTAATTTAATGTCTGTATTTATTTGGTTACCTACCTAATTTAATGTGTTTATTAATATTTGCATGCTATTTTTATGGCGAAATGTGTCACTGCACTACATCTTATATTTACCATCTTTTGTACCACATTTAACGCAAATAAATAATTTTGACTTTGACTTTGACTTTAGAATTTTTTTCTCTATGGTATGACTATGCGTAAGGAGCATAGAGGAATAACTCGAGACATCGATACACGCACTCGAAACCTTTTTAATAATCGACTAAAACAGCGAGGTTTTTACGAATTTTAAAATAATGAATTTCTAAAGTTGAATTAAATATACTGATATTTTGCACCAATATAATTTATAAAACAACATAATATACTATAATTGTTTTTAAAATGTCAAGTATTGATAGACACCCGCAAAATTATAAACAAAAAACATTATCACAACATGACGCATAATATATCGCGTTGCTCAACATGTAATTTAAAGAAAAATAGAAAGACGTATGACATTGTTGCCACCAAAAATAATTCCCCTGGAACCAAAGAAAAATTATTGTCTGACTCGTTTTAACACATGTCGAAATACATATTTATTACTCTTTTACAAGCTAAAAGCTCAAGTGGAGCGATCTATGGGCTTCATGCAGTTTACCAACACGACAATGGCCGAATTGTCCGTATAGGATATTTTTTATTGGCCCATACGTCCCAACCTGCCATGTCTTTGGTTTTAAAAATGGCGTATACAAGCTTTTTGTTTGCCGGTTTACGCTGTTGAATACTTTCCAAGACCTCGCGCGTACTCGGATAACATCTAAACGTCGTGAATATGAAATTAAAGTACATGTGTAGGTATATAATCAACGCTGTGGACCCCGTGAACGAAATTTTGTAGCGTTATGGTGAATTAGAATGGTGCCTGTGGCTTGTCAATCTCGCACGTCGCCAGGTTATCCGTTCGTAACGTAAATATCACCCAGCGAGCGTTTTATATTTCAGATATGACAGCGTCGCAAAACAGTAGATAATGGAGAGTTCAGAAGATGATGCGGGCTCAGCGACGAACGCTTCCCGCCGTGCATCGGCGCGGGAAAAGGACGTCGGACTGGCTGAGGATTTCAATGCAACTAGTAGTTTCCAGCAGGATCCATCCGAAGCGAGGCGGTCGTGTGAAACTCCCGCGATGTCTGAGGATAACTACGACGGCGATAGCGTTCCGTCGCCGTCGGGGCAGGACGTCAACACAAGCACCGAGGCGATTTTGGATATGATAGATGAAATCGTCGACGGTCCGGGCGCACCGAAGCGGGTACCGCTAGATTCAGAATCTGTTGACATGCTTTTTGATGAGCTCGAACTCACCAGTGAACACTCGAATATCGTACAGGAATCATCTAAGAGTACCGACAACAACTCGGCGCCCCTTCCCGTCGAAGCATCGGCTGTCGACAGTGCCAAAAGTGAACTATTAACTCAAGCTGGCATTGATACACAAGCCGAATCATCATCTCTCAGTGAAATATTACATGGCATTTTAAATCCAGATAGTGTTGCTTCATTACCTGAAAGTTCATCTTTACCGGAGAGTAATGAATCTGTGGTGTCAACAAAAACTGAAAACAGTGTTGTGTCTAATGTGGTTCCTGAAGCATCTGTTAGCTGTGTTGATTCAGTACCAGGAAGTTCATCTTTGCCTGAAACCAATGAAACTGCAGTGTGTACACAAACTGAAAACAGTGCTGTGACAAACGTGGTTCCAGAGGTATGCACTAACTCTGTTGATTCAGTGCCAGAAAGTTTATCTTTGCTGGAGAGCAATAAACATGCATTGTCTCCACAAATTGAAAACATTGCTGTGTCAAATGTGGTTCCTGAAGCATCTGTCAGCTGTGTTGATTCAGTACCAGAAAGTTCATCTTTGCCTGAGAGCAATGAACCTGTAGTGTGTTTACAAACTGAAAACAGTGGTGTGTCAAATGAGGCACCTGAGGCATCAGCGAGTTGTGTAACATCAATACCAGAAAGTTCCTCTTTGCCTGAAAGTGAAAAACCAGCAGTGTCCACAATACCTGAAAACAGTGATGTGTCAGATGTGGCACCTGCAAGTAGTGTATCATCATTACCAGAAAGTTCATCACTGCCCAAGAGTGATGAGCCTGCAGTATCTACACAACCAGAAGATAGCACTGTGTCAAAGGTGGTTTCTGAGGCAACCTCAATACCGGAAAGTTCATGTATGCCTGAACCTGATGCACCAGTAGTATCTACACAAGCGGAACATAGTGCTGTGTCAAATATGGTTTGTGAGGCAACATCAATACCAGAAAGTTCATCCCTGCCTGAGAGTGATGAGCCTGCAGTATCTATACAACCTGAAAATAGTGTTGGGACAAATGTGGTATCTGAGGCATCATCATTACCGGAAAGTTCATCTATGCCTGAACCTGATGCACCAGTAGTATCTACACAATCGGAAGATAGTGCTGTGTCAAAGGCGGATTCTGAGGCAACCTCGATACCAGAAAGTTCATCTTTGCCAGCGAGTGATGAGCCTGCAGCATCTACTCAACCAGAAGATAGTACTGTGACAGATGTATCTGAGGCAACATTAATACCAGAGAGTTCAACTGTGCCTGAACTTGATGGGCCAGTAGTATCTACACAACCAGAAGATAGTGATGTGTCAAATGTGGTGTCTGAAACACCATTATTACCAGAAAGTTCATCTATGCCTGAACCAGATGGGCCTCCAGTGCCTACTCTACTAGAAGGTAGTGTGGTGTCAAATGTAGTATCTGAGGCACAAGATGCATCAGCTAGTGGTGTTAATTCAGTATCAGAAAGTTCATCTTTGCCTGAGGGTAATGAACCTGCAGTGTCAACTCAACCAGAAGAAAGTGCTGTGTTAATTGTGGTACCTGAGGCATCTGCTAGTTGCCCTCCACCTAATATTCCTTCCAGCAGTGAAGAAAAGACTGTGCAAAACATTTCAGACATTAGTGAGTGTGAGCCACAGAAACGAACAGTGAAGTGTGTATCATCCAGTGATAGCAGGGACAATGTGACTGTAGAAAGTGCAGAATCAACGTCTAGTGATAGTAGTGTTAGTGAAGGTAGAGCAGTGCTCGTAGAACCACAAGTGCGGTCACCACTCAGGCGGCGGCTCATACGTCCAGCTCCAAGTGACCGAAGACCTGACTCTACAGTGTCTTCAACCGTTGATTCCCAAATTATTACTTCACCTGCTACTGAACAAAAAAGTAGTGAAAATATCACCAAGGATGTGACAAGTTCATCTGATGCTGTGCCCACAATACATGGTAATGTAAAACCAGAAGAGATTAGAAATGTAAGTGAAATTAATTTCTGCAAAGCAGAAACATCTGTGAGTCCTCCTAAAAAAATTAAGCTTATTAGACAAAAAGTTACTACTGGAACTAGTAATAGAGAGCCTTCTAGTAATCAGCCAGCTTTTCAATCAGATAAGGATCAGTGTCAGTCAACTTCATCTGATAACCATTCATTACCCTTGCCTGAGCCTCATAAAGAATCTTCAAATACCATGAGTATCTCACAATCTCAAGACAACAATGAAACATCAATATCTGTCAGTAACTGTTTAGTTGAGAAACCAGTTAAAACTCCAGAACAAGCAGTATGCTCTGAAGAACATTCCCAACCCAGTAAAGAACATTTACAGCCACCAAAACAAGAGGAGGTGGAAAAGCACGATGACAGTGCCCGTGTTGCACCTGTACAGCCCACCTGGTGTCTACCAAATTCTTCAGAACCAGAGGTTGATGCCAATTCTAGTAATGTAGTACAAGAAACTAGTGGTATGCCAACACCAAGTTCAATTGAGCCAGAAGCTGTTATCATAGTAAATGATTTAGAACATGGAATTGTCAGTGATGTTGACAAAGATGAACACATGAAAATAAAACATCCTGAAATTGCTCAAAATGAAATTTTACCCTTACAAGAAAGCATACCCCCAAGTGCATCAATTGTGTCAACCATGGAGAATTCTGAACCAGAAAAAAGGAATAAGGAAGTGCAAGAAGATCAAAAAAGGGTTCCACCTTTTAAACTGAACTTAAGCATGTCAAATTTGTCTGAATCTAAATTAGAGACAGAAAACAGCAGTATTAGTAAAAACAGTGTGATACAAGAAGAATCTGAGGTGACCAAACAGGTACCAAAATTAACAATCAAACTAAAACAACAAGATGAAATAAAATCACCTGTACCAAAAGTAACAATTAAACCTATTAGGCCACCTGCTGAACAAGATTCAGATGACAAAATTGACAAAAATCAGCACATACCTAATGTGACTAAAATAAACATTAAACCCATTCTTAAACCACCAGAAAATATCAATGAAAAATCAATGAGATCACATCATGCTGTAGATGGGGATGCTAGATCAAATGCTATTGAACAGTTACCTTGTATCAAAAAATTAAATATCAAACCAATTCTTAAGCCACCAGAGAAAATAAATGACATTCACAGAAAATCCAGCAGTAGTGAAATTTCAGAATCAGAATATTCTGAAAATGATGAAACCAGTACTTCAGACCAAGCATCTACTTCTGATCATGGACCTTCTGATGTTGTCCCAAAAGTTACTATAAAACTAGGAAAACCTGGCACTGAAAGTGAAGGTAAATTTTATACTGAAAAAAATGTTCCAAAGGTTACAATAAAAGGTTTCCCACAGGATGAAAAAGAAGAACAAGAAACTAAGTTGTTGGTAATTAGCCAATCTGAATTATCTTCAGACACACCACCTGAGAAAGTTCCAAAACTTACAATTAAAACAGTATCAAAATCAGAAAGCCAGCCCCTGAGTCCAAAGCTGACTATTAAACCATTGAAACCACCAGAAACCCCCAGTAAGGAAGGTGAAATCCACAAGATAAAGATATCCACTGAATCTTTTTCTTCATCAGCTGAAGTAAAAGAAAGTCAGCATGTGCCTAAAATTACAATCAAACCTGTAACAAGGTCGTCAACAATGTGTGACAGTGCTGAACATATCCCTGTAGTAACAAAATTAAACATCAAGCCTATTTTGAAACCTACAGACAGTGGAGAGTCCTCTGAGGACTTTGATAATAAAGTTCCTGTAGTTTCAAAATTAAATATTAAACCTGTAATAAAGCCTAAAGATAATGATGTAGATTCTAGTGTAGATGATGTACCTAAAATAACTAAATTAAATATTAAACCAATAAAGAATCCTGAGGAGAATTCTTCAGAAGAAAAAGACTGTGATGATTTGAATGCTGACATTGATGAAAATAGTATACCTGTTGTTACTAAAATTAATATTAAGCCTATAATTAAGCCCCAAGATGAAGAAACATTAAAAGATTCAGAAAACCAATCATCAGAGACTGGGAACTCAAGTGATGATAATGGAGATCACATACCTGTGGTTACAAAGCTGAATATTAAACCCATTATAAAACCTGATAGTTTAGACGAATCATCTAAGGCAGTTTCATCAAGTGAACAAAGCATTCCTGTTATAACTAAATTAAATATTAAACCATTAGTAAAACCAGGAGAAAGTATCTCACCCTCATCCCCTAAAAAGGAACATTCAAAAATGGATCGCAACAGTCCTATACCTGTTGTGACTAAATTGAACATTAAACCAGTTCTGAGGCCTGAAGAACTTGAAGTATCAAAACCTAAGGATGACTCTGGGGAAAAAATAATAACAAAGAATCCTCCATTGGTTATGAAAATTAATATGAAAACCATGACAGAGAATTACAATAATGAACATGCTTGTAACAATATACATGATGAAAAATTATCTCTGTCGCCAAAAAAGAAGGTAGCTAATGCACTAGAAACAAAATCAGAGATATGTCTGGACCATAAGAATCTTAAAAAAAGTAGCGGACCAGTCAATGATATACCATCTTCAGCAAAGGACCATTCTTCTGAAGAAAAGCCCAAACAAAACTGCATACCTGACTCAATTGAAAAGAGTAAAGAATGCGAAGATAAAACATCTGTAAAAGATAAAAACTTGTCTATAACTGAAAAAGGAAAGCATACAAAATCAGATAAAGCCCCTGAAAGTGATTCTTTAGGCACAGGATCGTTATTTCCTGAGACAAGTACATTGAAGGAACCTAGGGATGTTAAAGCAAGTCACATTAGCCAAGAACACAAAAATATTAACTATGGAACTACTGATGCAATCAAAGAGTCAAGTATGATGCAAGCACTTGGAAGACAGAAGTTTTCATCAGTACAAAATTGTACATTGTTGAAAAAACTTTTAGAAAATACTAAATGCAGTTTGGATAAGAATCTTGAAGCGTCTCCAATAGTAAATTATGCTTTACCAGCTGAGAAAAATGACAAAACTTTTGTAATTAGTGATCATTTGGTACAATCAGGAAATACAAGTTCAGATAAAACAAATGTTGGAAAATTGGAGAAAATGGAAAAAAGAAGTTCTACTCCTGATAAGATCAATGATTCAAGTAAATCATTAGATTCAGGTGTACGTTCAATACAAGACCATAGTGAAAAAGCTAATGAGAGCATAACTAAACCTTTAGAAATCACCATATCTGATAAAATAACACAAAGCTCTGGTCAAGATTCTCCAAGAATAATATTAAAAATAAATAAGACTGATCATGGTCCCTCAGCTAAAATAATTACCGAAGATGTAAAGAGGCCTGATACACAACAGAATTATACTGAAAATACTCAAGATATTATTAATGATAAGCCAAGTCCGAAAAAATATGTAAATAGCAGAAAAAAGCAAGCAGCGGATACGTCGTTAAATTTATCAGCAGGGAAACGATTACGAAGCTCAAGGATAGTAGAAAATACAGAGAAAACTCCTATCGCTAGGCGAAATATGGGGAAGAGACCCTCAACAACAGACATTAGCCCTCCACAAAACAAAGAAACTGACCTTTCTCTGTTACAAACAAAGAGGTTAAAATTAGGGCAACTTCTGTCCAATAAATCCTTAACTATTACACCTGTTTCAAAACCTTCTCCACCATCGCCTACAAAAAGTAGTTTAGACATGAAACAAGGACTTAGAACTGTTAATCATTCAATATTAAATAACGAGAATTGTTCTAAGAATGGTAACTCGAAATTACACAATATTCTGTCTAATTTACAAGCAAAACAAATGCAAACATTGCATAATAATACAAATTGTTCAGAGAAAGCTCAAACTGTGGCTACAGATATAGAATTAAATCCTTCAGTGAGCAATTCAGATGCAGTTGAAATTGCTCCTGTTGAAAACTCGCATCCTGAGCTACAGGAGATGATAATCAACGAAAACTCTGACTACCGTGATTTTGGCACTACTGAAGAGATTTCTCAAGATCCTCTTGAAGTGAAACCTTCGGAAGAGCCCCCACCAGAGATCATCGAAATCCCTAAACCAGTTGAAGTGTTAACACCCCAACCCAAAAAACGTGGACGACCACGGAAATTGCCAGTGTCGGAAGGTGCGAAACCCGTCACATTGCCTGTTCCCGCCCTCGAGGAGCGGCCGCAGCGGTCGCTTCGTCTAATGAGGTGAATATGATTTGTCATGTTACTACTTCCTCTTTATGTTGATAAAATGTGATTGATACATCATAATTTACTATTTTTCCAGGGATAGGCCGACGATACTGCAGAAGCCGCGTGGACGAGGCAGAGGGCGTGGGGGACGCCGCGCTGAAGCTACGCCGCCGACAGAACTCGAGACCATCGTTGTGATCGAAACTGCGGACGAGCCCGAAGACAAACCACCCACCGTCGACATCGACCCCACCAGCTCAAGAATCAAGCTCCCGCGCATGACGGAGGCTCTCGACAAAATGCCCTCCGTCTGCGTAACGCCATTATCAAGTAGACGACGGAATTCTTCTGGGAATTTTTCGACAGGTGAAACCCTGGAAGTGAAGGTTGAGCCTGAAAGTTCGAAATTGGAGGAGTTTGGAAAGACGCCAGAAGCCAGTGGGTCGGGAAAAGGGCGAGGGGGGCGGGGCGGGCGCGGGGGGCGAGGTCGCACGCCCCGCAGTCGCGGCCGGGGGCGGGGCGGAGGGCGCGGCGCTATGTATATGAAGGTAGGCTAAATCATAGCTAAAAAAAGTGTAAAATAGTCTGTTATTGCAATAACCGCTATAACAACAAATGTTAAAAGATCGGTATGAGTAAATTGTATGTATAGCAATTATGTCGTGTTTCAGGAAACTATGGGCATCTATGGGCGGGTGTGCGGGCCCGCTACTACGACAGTGCAGCTTTTCGAGGAAGAAACGTGCATGATGGACGATAACGCCACTCCCGCCAAGTGAGTACGATTATGTCGTCTAGATAAAACCACAACTCTTTTCTTTAAAATGAATTGACTTTTAACAAAAAACAATCCAAACAAGCATTTTATTCTACTGAGGCTAGACAAGCCTGATAACTGGTTATCAGGCTTCTTCAGGCTTCCAATTGATTAAAATTGAATGAGCTAAAACAAAGAAGAATGCAGCAAAATTGTGAAGTTTTATGCTACTAATAAAACTCTTTTACAATTTATTGCAGACCTTCGCACTTACTCGACGAGGATTCTCAAAGTTCGGTGAAGAGTTCGACGAACGAGAGCAGTAAAATGAAAAAATCTAAATTCGCCGATTTGTTTGACAGGTAATTGACGAAAACGTTTGGTTGTCTGTATTATTATTTTAATTTTAAATAAGAAAATTATGTAATATGTGTTTTAATTACAGTAATAAGGTGTGGACGGCAGCGGATGTAAAGGAATACACGTGGCCGCCTCCTGATAAGGCTGATGTTGAACATAAGGTACCTAAATTTTTATATGTCCTTGAGGAACTCCTGAAAACAGTCAAAACCAAGAGTAAAATACAATAGGAAAATCATCATTGGTGTTAGAAGCCTGTCCTGTAAGGACCTAAAAAGGTGGCTGAGGCAGACTGGATGCGGAAGGCGGGGGACAGTGTTGTGGCGCAGCTTGGGAGGCCTATGTTCAGCTGTGGACAGAGATTGGCTGTGTGGATTGATTGAGAAGTATATATTTTCCGACTGCAGGACAAAGGTTTCTCTACATCTCTTTTCCATTATCTAGGAAAGACCAGTTTTTTATCGAAGGACCAAGGCTCATTAAAAGCCTTTATATTTAGATGCATTTATATCTATATTCTATAAATGTTACAGGTGATGATGATACAAGAACAAGTGGCGATGTTCTTGGGAGTTAAGAGCTTCAAGCGGCGATACGCGGAGCTGAAGAGGCGAACAATCTCAGGCGAGGAACGGGACTACGTTCTCAGTAAAGGTCTCGTGACTGAAGCCTTGTGCGATCTTGGTAAGTTAACATTTTTACTCTAGGCTTATTTAATATAATACTATCGGCAGTTTCACCAGCATTGCCACCACAGGAACCGGAAAACAGTCCAAAGGTACTCGGGGTAGTTTTCAATAATGAAAGATTTTTTCGTATCGATATTTCCAGAGATTACCTTTTACAGACGTACAAAAACATTATTTTGTCACAGCTCTCAGCTAGATATAGGCTTGATACCGTAATAATGCAACTACCCTCGATATAACGCCCTTATTATATTCTAAGCCAACTACCTATTACTATGTTGATAAGTTGACACAGCAAGCACAATAAGCGTATTACGTTTCAACTGTTAGGACACAGGCATCTTCTCTTTGAGAGGAGCAGACCTTACCTCACTACACAGGCACTGTGCTCAAAATTATATCAAAAATCCCTCTAACCTCTTATTTAGTCATCTAGTATTTCTCTTTCGCTTATATTATCTTCCTCGAACAGGAATCACTGCGGTAGACGCCAGTGATGTACTCGACATCATGTTGTCAGACTACCCCCACAAATACGAAGAGTATCGGTCGCATCAGCGGCAGAGGCAACTCATGGTATCTGCTGAGGAAGCGTCGGAAGACGTAAAAACTGAAGAGAAGGTGATGAAGGTGGAAATGAAGCCGGAGAAACTGGTGGAGCATAAGCCTGAACTGCCGAAAGTTGACCCGGAGAAGACCAGACAGGTGGGTTTCAGTTGGAAGACTCTTTACGAAGTTAAAACTTACTGGACATGTTCCTAATTCTTAACTCATTCACACCTCTTATTTTTACATGAGACAGTTGTAAAACGAATGGCGTGTGAAGAAATTCTACAAGTCTAATTGCCTTAATATGTTAACATATTAAGGCAATTAGACTTGTAGAATTTCTTGAATCGTTTTTTTTTATTCCCTGCTACTAAGTGATTTTAAACTTTCAATATCTCGTCAGCCCTCTCATGGTTTGCAATACGGCAATCTTTTTTTTTTAAGAAGACAAGCATAACATTTTTCCCAATAGCTTACCGTTTGTTTATTGCAGGACATGGCAGCTGCGGCGATAGCGTCGGCGAGCGAGTGGAACGCGCGCACGAACGCGCAGCGGCGCGGCGCGTGCGCGGACCTGCAGTCGCTGGGCGTGCTGCGCGCGCGCCCGCCGCCCGGCCGCGCGCGCGCGCACCTGCGCCCGCCCGCCGGCTTCTACCCGCACGCGCTGCTGCCGGGCCAGTACCAGCACGCCTACCGCGCCTACACGCCCGACCAGCTCAGGTTACTTTGTGGAACACGTCCTTTATTACTTCATCCCTTGCTCGCTACCTCGATTACTCAGCCTCCACACTCCTCCAGCCTGTTTTTTCTCGATCAACGTGTTATAGGGTGTTCAATTAGGTATTTCCCAGTAGTAGTCAGATTTATGAGGTTATTTTATTTTTCTGTGTTGGAATTACTCAACTCGTTTTACACCCAACAAAATTTTCAATTCATACTAAAAGCTACCAACGATCTTGTCGACGCAACCGCCGCAACACTTAATTTAGCCCAGTTTGTTGGTTTTATTTGAAGTATAATATTCAGCAAATCATCAGTTGACTATCCTCCAAAGCATAAGCGCGTATTACATTATGTTTTGGCCTACCTTGCTCTCCACAAATACGGACTCTATACAAATAGGACAGCTAAAAATTATATTTTCGTAAATACACCTATCTGCAGTACAAACGCCCCTAAAAAACCTAGAACCATACCATAATAGCTTTGTGCTTTTCCATTAGTGTGTATTTTCTTTTATTGGCTGTTATTGAGTGTTCATAAATAAGTCGTAACTAACCAGGAAGTAAGTTAACACATAAGGTGTATCTGTCAGGTACTTCCCGCTGAACACCGTGCTGGCGGCGCCGCCCGCGCCGGCGGAGGAGTGGAGCTCGGAGTCGGAGCCCGAGTGGCCCGAGCGCGCCAGCTCCGGCGCGGACTCCGACGTGCCCACGCACCACGCACCTAAGGTACGCCACATCATCCATTACAGGCCACCACTAGACACAGGCCTCGATTCGTGCAGCTGCTGTTATTGCTATACTAGACTTGCTACCTGTTTATCATAAAAATAATGTATACTGGTTTGTGATTGTTTGACTTGCTTTTTCTGATACAAAAACCACTGGCAATTTTATTATTGATCATCATTCTGAAGAAAAAAACTGCAAATAATAATTTCTGTTGTAACCACAAATCCAAACTATTCCAAGCTATTTCTATAGCAGTGTGAATTTTTTATGTACAATTAAATCTGTAGTTTGCCGTCAAATTGAACTTTATAAAGGTTACACAGGGTTACTGGTAACTCGACGTATTTCTTGCAGGACGTCATAGTATGGCTTAAAATGCAACAAATTAAGCCATCAAATGTTCTAGCGAAATTGAGTAGTTTTTGAGTTAATTTGATATTTTTTTTTTTTTTAAGAAAAATGCCAGATTAAACCATTTGAAGCCAATTTAAAAATGATTTACGTGATTTACGTTATTTTACTTTGGCGTGACTGTACTGAAATTTAAGTTATTATCATAGTTGATACCGTAGCAGACCTTTGTTACTAGTAATTAAAAGTTCAAAAATGCCTACAACTTTGGCAAAGATCACTAATCAAACATTGAATTTTTGCCATTACTTCAAAAAAATTTGGACTAGTGCAAAAAAAAAAACTACGCCTGTTGTACAAATTACTAGGAAAATATCCTTGTCTCATCAGCTGTCTAAAAAGGTCTTCTTCTTAGCGTGTCGATAGCAATCTAAATTGTGTCAGTCCAGAATTGAGCCACTAGTTTGGCGCCTTCAGTAGCGTCCATCAGTTCTTGTAGTGAACAATCATCAGGACACGCAGGGCACGATATTAAGTGCCCCATCGTTTGTGGAACAGCACCACATTTACAGTCCAGGGCAGAGTCATTAATGAATCTCCACCTGAGCAGGTTTTCCTTGCTGCGACCAACCTGGGTCCGGAGTCTATTTAAAGACTTCCAGGTCAGCCATGGCAACTCATGTCCAGGTGGGAGATTTTCTAAAAAGGTATGACACTTAATACAAAGTCATGGACTACATTATGAAAATCGTTTTTGATTTAGTACAGGAAGGTGTGCATCTCATAAAAGGTGATTATTCAGAAATCAAATTAAACGATTGTATAAAGCCAAACAGCCTAATGTTATTAATTCAAATATTTTTGAATTTAGAACACAAGTAAATGTTAATATGTTCATAAAAGTAAACTTTTTTAAATAACTTAACATCACGCCTGTAATCCCCGAAGATTTCGGCAGAGGTGTACCTAATAGTACACCCGAATTTTGCCTTTTATGTTAGAGTCTCATGCAATAGGGAGCGACTGCCCCGACATGAGTGTTCCATTCCCGGGTCGGGCAAAGTGATGTTGGGTTTTTTCAAATTAAGCCGCCAAATGTTCTAGCGAATAGAACATTTGGTGGCTTAATTTGTTGCATTTTAACCCTACTATAACGTCCTGTGAGGAATACGTCGAGTTTAGTAAGCTTTATATATATAAACTAACGAGAATTTGATCCGGATTCGGATTTAACGTAAAACCACCGTGCTTTTCCAAATATAACCCTCCTGTTTTTTTGACAACACAACATTTTAATTATAGCGCAAGAAGCTAACAAAAACGAAACGAAGCAGTCACACGGAGGTAGCTAGCAGTAGCAAGGAAGAGCCGCGCGTGACTGAAGAGGTGGACCTGTGTCGCGTGTGCAAGATGCGCCTCGAGGCCAACCGCAAGTACACGCACGAGCGCTTCCTCGTGTGCGCGCACTGCAACGCGAAGCGTGAGTATACTGCTGCAAGCACATTATACAATGATGCTACTTATAGAAGCTTTTTACAGTAGGACTCCGACCGACATAAACCTCCACTATTTGTAGACAGAAGCGGAGATCATGAATTTATCCCCACAGAAACTGGTTATACCATGAACTGCAAGCTAACCAACACAGTCACATTTGTGGATGCAGTCGTAACATGAATCCTCTATCCAAAATCCTGGGAGCGTTGGAACGGCGCGACACGCTCGCATCTGGCAGGAGTGCATGGGAATACACTTCGCGAATTGAATCAAACTTCTGGCTAGGATGCGAGCTATATTCAAACCCACCAGTCCAAGACAAACATTGAACATGCAATATGAACACAAAAAAAAAGTTTACATCTTGCCAATTAAACTTGAATCACGTTATTTGTATCCCCAGTACACCCATCGTGCCTGGAGCTAGGCGCGGACACGATACGCAAGTGCCGCGAGTACGCGTGGCAGTGTGCGGAGTGCAAGACTTGCTGCTCGTGCCGCCAGCCCGCGGATGACGACAAGATGCTGTTCTGTGACCTGTGCGACAGAGGCTTCCATATCTACTGCGTCGGACTGGATACTGTGCCCAGCGGTATGTGCATAATATTTTTCAGGACATTCGCGCCATAGTGGCCAAGACTACGCAACTGTAGGACATAATATTATAGAGAACAAGTGTTTGCGCAGACACAGGCGCACTTTACTTTTCTATTCTTCTCCATCCGAATGTGGGCAACTAGATTCAGTTCTATTGCCTCGTAAATTTTAAGACAGATCAGATAAGGTGCAGACCAACTTGCTCTTCGTGTTCTTTGGGGTACGGGAGAGAAACACGTTTCTAATTTCCAGGCTGTTACTAAAAATTTCGTGGCAAAAGAACCAAACACCCGTGTTATATTTTTAAACTGACATGGTCACTAACATTGTCATTTACTTGTGTACATTTATATATCGCCATTGAGTGTTAATGATCATGTTATATTGCTACGTAAAATTACGCGAATGCACCGAGTACAAACAATGAATGAAGTACTTATCGTATTTCGGATGTGTGATAAGAGTTATCTAGGTGATTTTATCACGTGTTCGGATGGCGTAATTTGTTTGTTTACTAACAACGCCAAAGACGGTAGGTCGGTAGTGGGGTAGGTCTGCGTTAAACGGCAACGTTGCATAATAGACTTGAAGTTTAGCTACGTTGTACGACGCGATGCCGTGACCTCGATCGGCGGTTCACCTTGTGGGTCTGCCCACGCATTCGCCAGTTCAGAAATTGGATCGCATAATGAAGTTGAATAAATGAGGACATAGAAGTGGTAGTTGATGATATTGAGGAATTAGGTCCAGCTGCTGTTGACGTCTTTAGATTGAATAATGATGATGATTGAATTGATGATGTCATGTTGACGCCATTTATTCTTGTAGATATTGTAATGACTCAAAGATTAGGCAGAGGCCAGAGCCATCAACAAATAGAAACTCAAAACAGCTTCTGAGAATTTCCTGTAATTTTATTTATTTACTAGCTGACCCGCGCAACTTCGTCTGCGTTACATTTTTGATTAATGCTCCGCTCCTATTGGTCGCAGCGTGATGCTATATAGCCTTCCTCGATAAATGGGCTATCCAACAAAAAAAAATTCGAACCACTAGTTCCTGAGATTAGGTAGAGCGTTCAATCAATCAATCAAACTCTTCAGCTCTATAATATTAGTATAGATATGAAACCAAATACTTGTACAACAACTATTTAACTATTTTAGACCAATATATATATATATATTATACCAATTTATACCAAATATGAAACTAAATACTTTTATAAAACGAAACGAAAGACACATAACAACCGACATCGGTGCAGTTTACCCGGCGAGGGTCGTTCTTTCACGGAAAATTTTAACACCGCGATTAAAAAATTGACATCAAATGAACAACGCCATCAATCGAGCACGGAGTTAAACTGCTAAAATTGAATACATGGAAAGCGATCGAACAAACGATATAGGCTATGAAGATTTTCAAAGCAGGGCCTTCTAAAGTACCTTTTGCTATCATAACTTTTTGAAAAACCCGATAAGTCGATTTAAAGTTATCTTGTGAGCACTTCATCTTTATTCACTAGTACCAGTTTGATTCAATAGATGTCGTTGCATGTATCTTAAGTAATGATCATGATTGCTTCTTGACCACTTTAAATTCATATATCTTTTGATTAAGAGCACGGATTGCAATGAAACAAAAACTAATACCTTCATTAAGTTACACACAATACTTGTGCATGATGAAACTAACCACATTGGTTTGTAATTTTCACGTGATACCACGGAGTAAATACAAAGAGGAGATGTTCTATTTAGATTTCCTTAGGAAACAACGCGTGACACTTTGCGGGGTGAGGGGGAAATAAGTGGGCGGGATCTAGCAAGATCCCGCCCATTTCTCTATTTTCCATCTACCGGTCAATAGCAAAACTATTCGCTCGTTCTGTCGATTTCGTTTTGTAGTTACGTAACTATCTCACACTAGATGTCACTAAGTGCAGGATGCAACAGGGTCGTACTCAGAATTTTCGTACCGGGGAGTACTGTTTTATTTTAAATTAATTTTGCGAACCATCTTGATGCGTATTTTTTTAATTTAAATTGTGATTTTATTATTAAAAAAAAAGGTTTCTGATGAATGACGAATGAAGATTATTAGATTTTCTCTTATACAACATTATTTTTTGTTTACACTAAACCCGAAAAGGGGTCATTGTAGTCATCATTTTAAACAACTTTTTATATGGGACCAACCTTGAAATCGCGAAAAAAAAATCAGCTGTTCCCTACATTTATGTTCGCATAACTCGTCAAAATGTAGGGAACAGCTGTTTTTTTTGTGTAAATCAAGAATAATGTTGTATATTTAAATGACTTATTTTGTTAAAAAGACTTATCAAGATGGTTTACAAAGCCAGTATGTTTGTAATCCATTGCTGTTTTAGATTATCTTCGGATGGAAATCTAAAACCTACATCATTTAAAATTTAACTAAATAAACTAGGTGGGCTTTAAGTACTTTAAATAAATAAAATAATTGTAGATAGAATATTTAATTTATAGGAGATTGTATTTTTATGTCCAGCATATTTAATGTTTTAAGTAGGTACTTTCCATTTATGAGACAGCCGCAGCCGCGGGACATTCAATAAAATAATTGATTTCTAATTACGGCCCTGTCTTATTGTTGTTTATGTTTGTTGTTCATAGTTGACGATAGATGGCGGCCTGTTTACAAAATGATATGAAAACTACAAAAATAACATTTTGGCCACCGCTAGGGCGCCGCTGGTACAAAAATGTACCACCAAACCCCGACCGAATTAAAACTCTATTTGTAGTAAAATAAGTCTTAAAATCGTTTAAGACGAAGCTCTACGACGGTGCTCTAGAGGTTAAAGGGTCTTTAGGAAAGAATGTTGAACAAATTTCAGCATTAATGTTATTAAAATATGTTATTTCTGAGCTCTACATACCTAAATATTTTTAGTTTCCATGACACCAAGTGTCGCCATCTAGTGTCGGGTAGAATTATGTTTGGAAACGCCGACGCTAGGAGATTTTTCTAGAACTATTTTAATAAATTACGCATAAAATTACTTACAAATGAAATGTGATGCCATCCATAGCATCAGAACGTCTATCCGAGTAATTTTTACAAGACAAAACACAACACTTCATTCTTTTTTTCGTCTAGCGCGAACAATGCTGTAAAATGGGAACGTTCACAAACTTGTGCACAGGACGAACGCCAACAATACACTGACTAAGGCCACGCCCACATGATGACATCAGGACCTAGTTGAGAATCACAGTGCACAGTTGCTTAGGCCATCTCCTCTTTGTATTTACTCCGTGCGTGATACTTAAACAAAAAAACATAGCCGAAGACTCACAGACTACAGACAAACAGACAAAAATTCAAAAAATACTAGAAATGGGTTCTGTTTGTTATCCTTTAACACCCCTACTATTTTTTTTTATATTTTCAATGTATAGAAACGCCACGTCTACAGATTTATTATATGTATAGAATACATTTAATCGTTCGCAAGGCACTCCACCAGTCAAACCTTTGGCTTAAATGGAACCATATTGTGATAGGGTAATTTTTTAAATAAAATATGACTGTTTCCTTCTTGTTCAGGTATTCATGCTGTTAATTAATTCCACCATACATTCCAGGTCGATGGCACTGCGTGGAGTGCGCGGTGTGCAAGTCGTGCGGCGCGCGGTCGCCGGGCGGGCCGGGCGGCGCGGGCGACTGGCAGCACCAGACGCGGCGCGGCCCGGGCGGGCACAAGGTCTACTCGCACTCGCTCTGCACGCCCTGCGCCAGGTCAGTACACTGCGACCGACCGAGCCCGACCGAGCGATACACCTCGGTTGCAGAAGCTCGCGTGACGTGCGATTACCGATGTTTAATTGCCGGTTATTGAATTGAGTTATTGAAGTTTAGGGCTTGTCAGATTCAACTTAAGAGTTTTTCAACTTAAAATTTGAATTTTTGAGTGCTACATTACATTAATGGAATCACTTTGAGTGCAGTTTAACTAGTTCTCTATTCAAATAATTAAAACAGGAACTGGCAGTGACTCTCTGAGGCTACGACCATACTGACGGGTCGTTGGTTTAGCACATAGGCGAAAACGTAGATTTACATAGGTGTTGTGATTCCTAAAATAATCATTCAAAATACTGGAAGACAAATTTTTGTAAACTATAAACAATATCCAATTATTGGATCAGTAATTGATATTAGAGAAAAAGTCCATTGTACAAAAAAATACTAAATAATGGAATACAGTGTAAAACTTGTCAGTATGGTCAAAGCCTTTATTATTACCTCAAAATCAAGCGACGAACTAATATTTTTTGGTCGCTTCGAATTGGTTAAAGCCCGAAAAAGTAATAGCATTGTAGGAAATATCCATATTTTACGCAGTAATGTAATATTATTGAGTTTTTAATGTGTACATAAAATTCCTATCCTATGAATTTTATAATGCTTTACCAATAATATAAACATAGATCTATCAAAGAGGTCTGATAAGCCTTTAAAGTATTTTAAACCCTGGTAATTTAGACATTAATATATTTATCACCTGAATACCTATTCTGCAGTAGAAATATCATGAGTAGTTTCGTCATCAATCTTCAGAAATACCACAAAATCGATGCGATTTATGTTATACAGAGTTTTTGAACCAACATCTCTAAGTCAATGTATGAAATCTCTAATAAATGCACCGCAGTATCAGTTGATTTCGATTATGTAAAGGTTTGAGGAGAATCGATTGCCTTACTTTACTTACTTCGACTGGACTAGACTTACAGCTAGGTTTATTTTTGTTTATAAAGAAAACAAAATATTAAAATAATTTCATATTATTTTTCAAGTAATGCCAAGAGGGGCCTCAACAAAACCTGAACTTTCTCAAAAGAAGAGTATATATCGAGGGATGCAGATAAAAAGTACAAAGTTTCATACAAACTTCATTAAATGAGTTAATGTGTATATGTTTACGTATTAATTGGTCTTGGTAGTCGATGTGTTCTCACGTCATTTCATGCGTGTTTGTTGTGGACTAACACGTGCTGGTCATTGTGTCGTCTCGACGTTCGCCTTCACTCTGTCGACATCCGCTTTGTCCCTGGTATCGTAGCATTTTGGCCCCCGCAGAATGTTTACTTTTGCCCCAACGCAGCGTTCTTACTCAGCACATCCCAGTATCATATAAGTTGCATGCCATCCCCATAGACATAAGTTTATTATTTATGCATATTTGAAGAATGTTTGTTGATTGTTATAATCTATTAATAATTTCTTTAACTTTGTATATTTATCGTATTAAATTCTAATCATTTGCGAGCAAACAGTCTTCACAGAAAGAACAGCAAAGTGGACCATTTATGCGAAGCACCGCCAATTGGTACGAGGGAATCACTTTCTCTAGCACTGTCTTTATACAAAGTTGCTTTATTTGCAAACACTAGATCGACAGTTGAACAAAATTCTGGGCTTATTGAGAAAACTGACAACTTTACTGTTCCTCCTATTTTTTATTATTTTAATACTCTCATTTGTTTCATAATTGATGCAATACACATTAGGTAGCTAATAACGTTTTTTTTTTGTATTTTTGTATATTGTTGTTTCGATGGTTGTACTGCGTCAATTAGCCTTGTATCATCAATGACAATGGGTGTCGACATCTCATCAGTCATCCATGCAGTCGGCTGCGACTAACTCACATCCATACTGTTAACTAACAAGGGCGTAGTACCATCACTCCCCAGCGTTCACTAACTCGACTTTATGTTTGTTGCTCGTCTTCGGACTCGATACACATCCGACACTTTTTTTTATACTATACTTGTAGCTAGAATTTTAAATATACAGGCTGTATTTGTTTTCAATCCAGTAAATTAGTTTTTTTCGCTAATATTTGCGCATTTACTCTCAATGTTTTTTATATGGCATTGCTATGTAAACCTTCTATGTTATATTAGTGAAAAATAATATAGCTATCTCTGACATATCGGGTTGATAATCAAGTTTTTGAAAAATATTTATCAGAAATCGTTCTTCGTAAGCGTAAATTGCCGCACATCAATCCAAGTCATACGAGGACAAGCAACAAACTCGACGAATGAAGCGAGACCGTCCACTCGGCGCGGGGTTTCGGTGTTTAATACTAATGGCGTGTTTCTGTGTTCCGGTGCTTGTGCGCGTACGGTCCGTATGTGTGTGTGCGTGCGTAGGGCGTATCGCATTGGTCGCTACTGCCCGCTCTGCGAGCGCTCCTTCATCGGCCCGAAGGGGACCATGCAGCTCGTCATATGTAAGCTCTGCGATAGGCAACTGCATCAAGGTACGTCATAACCACCGAACGTGTAGACGCATACGCTTGCCCGCCCGCTGAACTGGTTAGAAATGATTGTGAACATGCATGAAGAGCTTATTCTCGTTCTAAGAGTCTGTCCTTGGGTCCAAACAAAGTTCAACAGTAGATATCCCTACATTAAACCCCCCAACATTAAAAAATAAAAAAATAACCCTAAATTATAATCATGGCTTTTTAAACCCATGTTAGGAGCAATGGGTTTTGTACAGTTGAGCTTCGTTTAAGTCCGATAGAAGGCTCTTAGAGTGAAAATAATCGGGCCTTTTTTTAGAACATTTATTGTCATTATTACCCCGTTTTCTTTTACAGTGGGGTAAATATTGCTCTGTATTTACCCTACCACGTACGGTCATGCCTAACCCGTTGCGGTTTTCAGAAAGTGAGGATACAGTTTTATGTTCATTGTCCGAAAACCGTTTTTATACTAGCGCATGGTACTACAGTTTGTGAATGCGCTGTGCATGTTCTGTAGTAGTTACGTGAAAGATGTTATTCTCACAAAGCTTCATTCGGTCCTTCATTATTGTCATGATACATAGTTTCGTTTCCATAGACCTTATGTAGCCATAAAGTATGTATATTTATGCTTATTTTTCCATCTATATCGCTATATCCTATAACAGTCCAATATTTGTGCTACCTGTTATGATTGCCTACAGAAAAACTTGTACAATATATCCTGATATATACGTAACAACACGGTTCGCCGTCCAATTATAAACATACGAAATATATACCGATAGGGGAGCTTTTGTTTTTGTTAGATGTGATTAGATGACAACGTATAGGTGAAAGCATGATGTATAATACACAGTAAGCAATGATCTGCCTAAATTAGAACATAGCTGAAAATAGAATGGGTCGGAAAAAACGAAGGTTACCGAAACTTGCCGAATTGTGTGTGCCATGCATTGTCGTGTACTAGGTGTAGGTAAACGGCTCGACTACGAGCCACCGGCATGGGGATGAAAGGGAGAAATAATTATGGCTTAGGTATGTATTAAAAGTACTAAAGTACACCTTAACAAATATACTTATTAACGCCCTGTTATGCTGACCGCCCACGATTTCATTGTACCTGAGTAAGTATGAAAGGTTGGTTCCACTTCCACCATAAAAAAATCATATAAAATGAGATTTTCTGTTATTTTTGTCAGAATCTGCAGTAAATAGCCAAGCTTTTTGTGCGTGGTGGGACCAACCATAAACGATAAAACGTGGGTGGTCCCTCAGTTCCTGTGCGATCATAAACCGACGCGCTCTTCATTTCCCGATGATCCTCTTCATAGATAATAGAGCTATACAAAATAATTGAGAATAATGTACGATTAACACCACCTGGCACATGTCGGGCCGCATCGGAGCGTTCTTGTGTTTAAGGAAATTGAAGCATTTATGAAGTAGTTAAAATGATATACTTGCATGGAGTTTACACAGCTTGGAACTACTGGTTGGATCCGCGCATGCCACGCCAGTCTGTGTAAATTCCATGAAAATATGGCATGTAACTACTTTTTCTTTCTTCAATCGTTCTTATCACTTTACAAAGTGCGGGTCGACTCGCGTCAGCATTGAAAATCGTACTGAAATTCTCTGCTGTCGTTTCGGAATGCCAAAGTAGGAATTGTGAACTTATGTACGGTATATGAGAGCACGGGAGCTTCGGTATAACGGCGAAGCCGCGATTTAATTCTGACATGATCCCTCATTCCCGACAGATTGCGTTAGACAAACGGTGTCCTCGCTGAGCGTGCTGGACTACACGTGCGCGGAGTGCCGGCGCGGCGGCATCACGTCGCGCGCGGCCGCCGTGCGCCTGGCGCCGCGCACCATCGCCACGCTGTTCATGGCCAAGCGCCGCTTCAACAAGTACGCGCACCGCCAGTACCTCGCCAGCCGCCAGCGCGGTGCCGAGGCGCGCGGCGACCCCGCAGCGCCGCTGCGCGTCGACGTGGACCACGACTCCGACGCGTCCGACGCCGGCGCCGACGCGCCCGACACTAGCGACCCGCTCGACGCCGCGCCCGACGCTACGCCCGACGCCACGCCCGACGCCACGCTCGACGCCGCGCCCGATGCCGCACCCGACGCCGAGCCCGACGCCTGAACTAAAGTGTCGAGTGAAAACGTGAACTGTATAAAAACTGATCGTGTAATATATTATGTAGCTGTTCTTAGTTCATATGTAACTCTTATTCGCTTCGGTACTACGGTTGTAAGGTAAACTGTTACATAAATCTGATTAATATAACGATTAACCGGTAGGTGTAAGTTGTCGGATAGTGAGGAGATACTAGGTGTATTGTCTCTTTGTGTTCGCTGCGTTTTGTTTTCTGTACGCTGAATGTTTGCGATTACGATCCCCGGAGGAGCCGGCGCTGTCGAAATATTAATGTATATTATTATATCCCTAGTGGGAGTTAGACGGTTTGATTTAACAGAAGATAAAGATCATAAAAGTGGTTAGATAGATAGCTGTAGATCGCAGGACTCTTAACATGTAAACTGTACAGTAATTTAATACTAACTTCACTATATGGGTAGCTGGGCAATCATATTATTTTTACACGACTGCCCAAAAAAGGAGTGTTATTAATATCATAGATTTGAATAAAAGTATCCTGCAAGACAAATCATGTATTGTATTGTGTATTCGTCCACAATTGGTTATGTTGAAAGTGATTAGATTACGTGAGATTGTGTAGTTGTGCTGTTGTTATACTTTACGAGAGGATGATGATTTCAATCATGTTCGTTTCTGTGCGTGACTCTATATTAGAACTGTAAACGGACATGGTATCTTTGTCATTTAAGAATTAATTAGTTCTCAGGAATACAAAGTAATAATAAATGCATACAATAGAAATCTGCCTTTTAATGCATTTTTTTTATTTCTGGTTCTAAATTGTTATTTTTTTTTTTTGTCACTGCTGTTTATGAATCGATCCACACGCTATTGAAGACAGTGCGCATTTCGTTTTATTTTTGATATAGTATAATTTTTAGATTATCGTTAATTTCGCTTAATAAGGTATTTATTTTAGTTGTACTTTTATATGGATACAGCTGTATACAATCTTATGTCCCAGATACTATTCATGGAGGATTGTTACATGAACATAGGGAGTTATTAAATTCATCAGGATCGTAATGATAGATTCTGTTGCCTGATATGAATTTTATTTATGAATCGATTGGGTATGATTTAAGAAATGTTTCCCCCTAATACGCACTTTATGAAAGTTGTTGATTAATTACACTATTTAGATTATTTTATAAGATTTTTATCGTTTCTGTAGTTTAATTATGTACGAATGAAATTCAGCAGCTCTTCTTTCAAGTGACAACTGGTTATTTTCCTTACTTAATTTCAAAGTACAAAACACATAGCTACCTTTATGTACTATTACTTGCACTCGTTCTGGAACGCAATATTAACCCAATGAATAAATATAGTTTTATAGAAAGATCAAATAAATTATTTAACTCAGAGTATAGTATGTTTATTTTTCATTATGAGAAAATTATTTATTTATAACGATGGTGTTACAAAGATAGTATTAAATATAGCTGAATTGGGTGGTATTCATGTCCAGGGCGAATCTGGAAATGTTTGGTTGGACTTTGGTCTATTAGCAGCCACAGGTATTCGTTTTCGGTATACGTAACATTCGATTCACAAGTGTATGCATTTGCTGTACTTACGATATAATCTCTGCGCGCTATCGTCTTTTAACCACTGCTGTGTGCAATTATCCCCCCTAATGTTGTGTATTATATCTTGTATTAGAATTATATTGTGTAAGTGCAGGTGATGACCGTAGTAACTTCATTGAATACTGACACTAATGTATCAATGTTTTAGTTTTTAATTATGCTTTGGTTAATATTAATCATAATTTACTTATTAGTGATGACTTTTAAGGTAAAATTGATGTCCTCGAAATCATGATATAAACCTTTTATACAATATACACAACTGATCCCGGTGTAGCCCACGCCGTAACTCGCATTGCTTTATCGACACAGGTGAATTTGTAAGACTTACTTGTAAGAGAATAATGATAACTTTATGTCTACTTAATGCAAGTGTAAACGTTCTAGAAATCTCGCACTGTTCGGTCAATTTTGTAAAAAAAGATAAAAATAAATTTTAATTTGAACTTTTGTTTTTTTTATTGCAATGCACGATTTAAATAAAAGGAAAATAAAAGACAAATGTGCAATAAAAAATAATGTATATATAATTTGACTTACAGTATGGTAAACTCGGTAGCATAATTAACAAAATTTTATAAACACTGAAAATATTCAGCAAATATATTTTATAAACTGGCAATAAAGCATCTGTATCCTTATATTTCGATGAAACCTGTTGACAAACAAAAACGTAACACATTAATTTTAAGATAATTAAAACACATACATGCTTATTTTAAGTAATATAAAACTGGGTGTCGTGTTAGCAATATGTTGTGCATTTGTATCACTGGACTAGTTTATGCTTATACAAGGTGTAAATAGACCCTTCACGAAGTCGGCAAGGCAACCAAGCATTCTGAGTCAAACTAAGTACGCTACTCTACGCAAAAATTGTTGCTGGGAAACGACTTTTCTTTTTGGTTCGTTTTACGATAAAACTCAATGTAACGCACTCAAAACACTGTGCTGATGGATACATTGAATAGTACGGGAGTCGTGGAGGTATTCGATTAAAGATGTAACATTAAAAACTTGTATTTAAAAAAAAACTTGTGAAAACTTCGACCCGCCAAATATCTCCGTAACTAGAAGGTTCCCAGATTTGTTCCGGAACAATAAAAAATATCGCAATGACGGGAGAAAAAGTCCATTTCGCCTTCGTTAGTTGTCGTGATGGCCCAGAGGCTAAGGCCTCGCCTCTCATGCATGAGGTTGTGAGTTCAAATCCGGGCAAGTAACAATGTGACTTTTTCAATTCATATGTACTTTCTAAGTTTATCTTGAACATCACAGACATCGGTGAAGGAAAACATCGTGAGGTCACCTGGACTTATAATTAATATAAGTCTGAAATCGCCAACCCGTCTTCAGCAAGCGTGGTGATCAATGCTCGTGCCTTCTCTGTATGAGAAGAGGCCTTTGCCCAGCAGTGGGATAGTATAGGCTGGTATTATTTTTTTATTATAAGGGTATGTTTACACCCATTATATAAAGCAACATGTTTTCGTATTGCTTTAAACATTTGCTTTCAACATTAGAATTTGTATTAAACATGTTTTCAGAAATCCAAACTGATGTTATGCAACTATTATTCACCAAGAATGGCATAAGGGGTGCACCACACATGTTCGGTTCAACCTTCGGCACAGGTCGGGTGGCAAAACGAATAAATGTATTACAGCGTGTATCATAAAGGTGTGGTCATATTAAGAGCGTTTACGTCTATCGCGCGAAGTCAAGTTTAGGTAATTCAATGCATTTTTTACACACACAGAAGCGCGCGTGCCTGTGTGTATAGCGCTGGCGCGCTCTCGCGCGCTATAGTCAAACTAACCCACTATGATCCGTTCGAGTGCAATTGTTGTAGTAAAATTTAATTTGAATTTGAATTTGAACGTACACGGATTACTAAAGTACGAGTGCATAAAATAAGTATTCAATAATATATTGCAAGTATAGCTATAATTATGATTAATATTAAAGTCGTTTTTTAGTTATTCAAACATGAATTTGTTGATCTAAACTTTAGAAAGAAACCGAACTTCGTTAATTATTATTGATTTGTGACTGATTAATAAATATTTCTTATTCTATTCAAATAAATCACTTTATACGGATTTACTTACGTTTATTTTATATTATATTTTAACCTGACGCGATGTTCCTCTTAGTGACACCTCTTATGAGGGAAATACAATAGGTTGGCGTTAACTTTAAAAACAATTTATGTTCTTATTTACAAAAAAATAAGTAAAAGTTTTAATAAATAAAATTCGTATGTAAAAAAATTGGGTAGATATTGGTTTTCACTAAAAATATTGTCAGTCATCAAAAATAATAATAAAAAAATTTAATCATCAAAGTACCAAGATTTTTTAATCACACTATAAACGTCCGCTATCCTTCCAAGTACGACTAAGGTCAACTCGGGTCAGGCAGAGCGCCGAGCGACATGTCCTCTCTCTAGAAAGCCTCGCGGCGGTCTGATTTGAAATTGCTCGCGCGCAGTGATTTATAGTAGTTTTCAAATATTTATAGAAAAATAATCACTGTAAATTATTTGAAATTTTAAATTGGATGTTTTAAAGCATATGTTCTTCTATTATATTATGCTATTATTATATTAAATCAAGTAAGATATATCGGTGAAAAAATCATTTTAATTCCTTAATATTTCACATTGTTTGAACTTTAATTTCTTATATAAAGAAACCTAAATCAAAAAATTTTCTTCTCCAACTATATTCCTTAGGATCTTAGCAATAGGTAAAAAAAAAATCTAATTAGGTTTGCCAGCGGTTTCCTATAATTAGAGCGTCGAAACTGACGCTAAAAGGGAAATTAAGAAAACCTCTGTTGAGTTATCTTGATACAATTTACCAATACTCTATTAATTGAAATATTTTTCTCTCCAACTATTGAGACAACGAAATTTCCTAAAGTTATTAGTAATTATCATTTTTGTAAAATAAAGGGTTGATGGTATTAAAGGGTTTGAAAAGTACTGTTTTGGAGTCAAACAGCGCATGGACGGCGTAAACGCTCTTAAAGGATGTAGTACAGACCATCAAATGTGAACAATATTATCTATGGGACTAACATCGTAATCTCAAAAATAATCAGTTCTCCATTTGGGTCGAGTAGGCATTGAAGTTTTATAAGGGTTAACTGATTATTTTTTCGCGATTACTGTGTTGGTCATACAGAAAGTTGTTTACTTTAATCACCGTTGGGACGTCACTGCTTTCATGCAAGCGATCCTGGCTGGGGTCAAATGTGTGCCCGTCACTACATTTGTTGGCTTATATTGGCCAATTTTGAGCGCGTACGTAGTTTGCTTATGTGTTGTGTGGGTGCGTTCGTATTCAGCACTCGCGCCACGGCACTGTAATGACAGCGCCGCTTTGTTCACGCTCGCTTGCCGGTCTGTCACCGCCAGGCGAGAGCTGGAAAGGGGGACGGACGGACTGCGAGGGCCGATCATGCTCCAGACTGAGGAGCCTTGATGTAAATGCATCCCCAAGCGGAGGGTGCGTGGCTACGCAGCGGCGCGCGCTTGCCGCGACCTTGTCATTCTCTTTAGTAATAAACTAATCTTATACCGGACGGTCGTTAGTTTTATTTGCTTTCCATACGTGCATGTGTGTGTAAGCGACAATGTACGCGAGTGACACCGATTGAATTACACATTCATCATGAGTTCAATCGCTTGTCAGTTTGATGGTCTGTGCGTCACCCTTAAATATGACTACACCTTTCCAATAATGCTATATTTTACCAACCGACTTACCCCAAATCATGGTTGACCCATGTCTTCGTTTAAAGTAGGCAACACTGACCACTTGCAATGAGAATAGCAGCATCTATATTTTAGTGTTAGCAACATTGACCTTTGCGAATATACGTCACTCGTCGAGCCTGAGACCGCTGATGGCAAGGAAGATGAATGCATTGTGGAATGCTATCAATATACGAATATGTCTTTAATGTTATCTATCTACGTTTTGTTATAGTGTGTCATGGTTTTTTAACGACATTGACAGGAGGGCGCTGTTGGTAAACATTTAAAATTGTCTGTGGAAATATTATTGAAAAACAAAATGGCGGCGGTAGTTTCGACTATGGTCACGCGCTAAAAAAAACTATGTTGCACTCTAGTACCAATTTACAAGTACTTGTCAATGACTATAGCCATTTATAAGGCATATATACCATACTCTATCTACAGGGAAAAACATAAAAAAAAACCACGAACATCTATAATTTAGTGTGCGCAACATTGACCTCGTCGAGCCTCGGCCCCTGATGGAAAGGAAGGTGATGCATTGGGAAGCGCTACCGCCGAGACCGCGGTGATATACGATTTTATGTCTTAAAAAAGTATTACTTGTCTACATTAATTACAATAGTTCGTCATGGTTCTTTTAACGCTTGAATGATAGTATCAGGGGGGCGTTGTTGGTAAGCATTATTTTTTTATCAGCCTATTCTGTCCTACTGCTGGGCAAAGGCCTCCCCCATGGCTTTAAATTATATTCAGACTATAGCCATGCTCCAAAAGAACCATGAGGCACTCTAGTACCAATTCATAAGACATCTTCAATGACTATCACTATTATTAAGGCATCTAAACCATACTCTATCTACGGGGGAAAAACATAAAAAATCATGGACATCAAGCATCTATATTTTAATATTGGCAACATTGACCTGTGCGAATACACGTCACTCGTCGAGCCTCAGGCCGCTGATGGAAAGGAAGGTGAATGCGTTGTGCAGCGCGAGCACCGGCACCGCGGTCACCGCCGCGCTCACGCCCGTGCGCTGCCGGACTGCTGATACCGCCTTCGTTATTATTGACATCGCTGGAGCACTCCATACCTGGAAGATTATTAATGACGGTGTTGTGTAAAATATACAGTTATGGTAGAGAAAAAAAAATGGAATAAAATTGGACAAATCATACTACGCCAGCACGTCTTTTCAAAGATATGGCCAGTGTTTGAATGCTTTGGGACTTGAAAGTTTCGCTTCTATTTATTTACCTATTTAATATACACAAGCATAGTTACAGCTGGGCTTAAAACTAGTGCGTAAATGACCCTGTTACGGCGCAGCAAGATAACTTAAAACTATCATTATTGAGTGATTATGTAATATGGCGTAGAATAGGAACTTTCACAAAAATATATTATTAAATTAATATTAAACTTACATCTAATTTTATACATAGAAAAAAGGAAATTTATTTTACACATACAGTATATTTGGACTCTACTTCAGTTTTTCATCCTCCACAAATTCCTGGGCAGTATAGTAGCATTTTTCCAAAAGCAACGACCTTAACCAAGCTTTAAATATACAATGTTTTTGTAGCCCGTATATTTTCAGGCAATTTATTGTAAACTTGTATCAAACTCAAAGCATTTATTTCAATTAGACCATTACAGGCACTTTTGTATGCCTCGGTATTCTGGGCTGCTTTTGAACATTAGCAGTCTAGGTGCCGGTAGAATTCATTTATTTTTGCGGCGCTCGTTCCTATTAAAATTAAACAGATTTATATTTCTATCGAATTTATAAGCCTATAGATACGAGTATGGTAAGGGTGAGTAGCCGGCCCTAACATAGTTGAGGGATATCTTGGCAGATGATGCAAGTGCGTGTAGCTCATTCAAGCAGTACTGTCGACAAAGCTCGAAAGACCCATCAGTCAATTATCAAGTTTAAATACTTCAGGTCAATGACGTCACGGGTAGCAACGTCAATATTATTTTATTTAATATTATAGCAAAATGTTCAAAATGTTATTTTTCTTATTTATTTTTTTGTACTCTATCACAATTCTATCCTATTTAATCCAAAGTTTGACTGGTAGAGAATGCCTTGTGGCATTAAGTCCGCCTATGTACCACTCTTGTACATGAAGTTTAAATATATAAATAAAAGATCATTGACCACAAAGTGCTGTAAAGAAAAAAAACAGCTGTATCGGCCAAAGCCAACGTCATACCTGATAGAGTATCCTCATCTTGACGGCATGCGTGGCGTCCATGTCCCGCTCCTGCGTGAGCTTGCGCAGCGCGTACTCCAGCACGCGCTCGATCTGCGCCTGCGACATGGCGGCCGCGCGCGTGCGGTGCGTCGTGCACATCTCCTCGCTCGGGAACGACAGCTGGCAACTTGACGGGGATGAACCTGGGGAGATCAAATTGTTACGGATCTTGTGGCGCTTGAATGACATTGATAGAAGGAAGGTGTTGGTGAACATTTCAGAAATGTGATAAAGAGAATGCGCTAAGCTAGCCCGCGATATTGAAATTTTCATACGTTTTTTGCAATTTTCAGGTCAGTGTCTGCCTGTCTGGCTGTATGTTGACCAAAATTGATTCGCGACAGTAAGACATTTGTATTTACAGATTTATAATTATTAAAATTATCGATACAACCCTCTAAGTTCATTTAATCCCATTGAATGACTTTTCTTGAAATAGTCACTGACCGGCAAATTACAAAAAACCTAAGAAAAATTTAATTTCGCGGGCTACCCGGTTTTCACCATAAGAAAACAAGATGTCGCGTCACTCAATGCAGCTTAAGCCTTCTGTTAAATTCATCAAAATCAAATGACGCACTCTTGTGAAATTGTTAATTTAGTGTGTGTAATCTACAAGTTTGAACGGATCATATCAATCTCTGCCGGTCGGTTAGTTGACATCTGCGATATGCTAAGTTGAATAATCACGGGAAATATGAAACAATATTCAAGCTCAGTCGTTGAAATTTCTTAAAATATACATCGGTTAACCTGGACTTTTGTACAAATAAAAATAATTAATTAAATAATAAATGAGTATTGTTACCTGTAGCAACATAACAAACAAACGCGGCAACAGTATTCTCGTAGTTCCACCTCCTCGTGATCGCCACTTTGTAATCACCCACGTTGCATCCAGTCTCCTCATCTGGAATAGATAATGGATGATACAATTTATAATGGTTATATAATAAAGGGGATTAATATAATTACCACCAAGAATAACTTTGTGACCATAACCTATATTACCTAAAATATACATATACCAATAAACAAAAATATTAAACCTAAACCAAAAATGAAAACCTAAAATTACAATGGTTCAAGTTAATTTTTGTCATGACTGCAATTTATATTGTACTATGAAATCAAATTTAGTAAATTGATCACCAAATTTTAATGAGCAATTTATTGCGCTATTTCTACCTAAATACACCGTTTGATTGAAACTTAAAAGAGGATGGGCAGCCAAAACTAAGAAAGCATTGATTGTGTAGTAAATTTCAAAGTGACTATTTTTATAAAGTACCAGAATATTGATTTTTGACTGATTTTTGTTCTTCTTATGATTAGTGACATGTGCATTAAGTCCCGAACAAAAAAAAGCGAAGTAGCAAGGTTTCCTCGTTGAAATTGTATGTCATCCGTTCGTTATTTTAAATAAAAATTAAGTACTGGTTGAAAATAGTTTGTTTCCTCTACTACAATAATAATAAAGCGAATTCTAGATAAATTATTAATTTATTCAGTAATAATTATTCTCCCGATGCATGTTTAGACAAAAACTCACGGAGACGTGAAATAATAAAATAATAATATATACCATCGAAATATATTTTTTTTCATCTTACAAATAAACTTCGATAATGATTGTATCCATTTTCGTTTTATGCCTTTATCAAAAAAAAAAAATTGGACCTAATTAAATTATTCACCGAAAAGACTTCGAAACAAGCCCCGATAACTCCGAAATTGTACATCATTTTGACGTAATATTTGTACCAAAATAATCTTCAACATTTGCCTAAACTACAGTATTTTTTTTTAAATCGCTACTATTATTTTTTAATTAATTAAATAAAAGTACAATATATTTCACTGCGCCGGCCATCTGCGCTCAGAACGGCGCGCGGCGCAGTGAAATTATACTTGAAGAATTGTACTAATATTATTTCTGGAGACTTCGTCACCACTGCATTGCAGCTGGGAAATATAGCCAGATGACAGATTTATTAACTTCTAAAATACTTAATATAAATCAATATTTATCGTCAATAGAACCATGCCTTATATAAATCATTACTTTAGTCTTATATAAATCATTACTATCATTCAGCCAACCATGCCTTATATAAATCATTACTATCATTCAGAGTACTGCGCATAATCGCATATCTAGACTTGGGGTTGGGTTTCCTAAGATTGCGATACAAAATTCACGAAATGACGAAAGGTTATAAAAAGTTTGACACTGCACTGTTAAAAATGCTCTCAATATATTGATATTGAGAGCATTTTTAAAAGACCGTTATATAACGGTAACGCTCTTCTTCTTAGTCGGCGCGCTCTTGACAGAGCAGTCGTGGTCATTATGGCGTATCTTGATGTGTGACGCCTTAGTAATGCGGCGCCATTCCTCTCGGAGTGCCGGTCTCCTAGCGTATTCGTACATTGAACGGCAAAGCTCTTCTGAGCCTCAATAAGCTAGCTAGTGTACTCACACTCGAAGCGGTTGTTGTCAGTGTGCGCCCAGGCGTGCCACTCGACCTGCGCGTCCCGCGGCAGCGCCTCCACCACGGCGTACTGCACGATGGCGCCGGCCGTGCGTCGCTCCAGCTGCCGCCGCGCCTCGCTCACTGCGCTGCCGTGGGTTACGTAGCACACGCTCTAAGGAGGGAGGTTTCAATTTATGAGAGACTTTCGGTGCTAAGCACCCAGAATATGGGTCGAACAATAATTCTTCACAACCCGCCTCCCGAGTCGTCGCTATACGCAGCTAATTATAGTGATCTTTGTTGCGCTGACAATAAGGTCGCTGTTAGACAACAGCTGTCAGTGTATAGATGACGCGCATACTAGTAAAAAATGATTATTTGAACTTAGCAGCGAAAGTGTTAATACTAGTAATACGTATTACAAGAGTAAGTCATCGAGAAGAGGGCCCGTTCAAAACGTTTAACGCGTTCATCCTGACAAAGCTTACGCACCGCGTTGCCCGTGGGTCCCTCACCTAATGAAATATTAAATCAATATGCAAGGCCGTGACCAATTACCACCTTGCTCAAAGAAATACATCCCTGCGTCTGGAAGCCCATTCAGCCTTTACCTGCAACCGGCGTAACTTTGACTACCAGTATTATCAAGGGGTTTCGTGTTAGGTACCCATTAACTGAATATGAAATAGACTGGAAGTCGTTTTTGATGGTTGCAAGTTGGGAAAAGGCTAAGCAGCTGTTAAAGGAAATCATACCTGAACAACACTACGTATATGCGCCCGCGGGTGTAACGCTCTGAGCACTCGCGTGAGGTGCCTCAGCGACAGTGCGCTCTGTGCACGCGGCCCGCCGCCCGCCAGGCGCAGTGTGCCCGGGACTAACGCGATCTGACCGCATGTGCCCATTACTTCACCCACCTGTATGCAAACACACGGATAGATAGATAGATTACTCCTTATTATGTATATCATACAAATTACAAGTATAAAATATAGAAATTACACACATCACACATCTCTTGTATTATAAAAAAAAAAACATTTTCTTAACTAATAAGCTTGACAATCAGCACTTTTTAAACGTCAAAATCTGACTCCCCCAAAACGCCTGCTCTTCATCGGCGGAACATACGCACGTCAACACAGGTTTATGAGATCTATAATAATAAGACTTCTTTATAGTGATTCCTGTGTTGCAAAAAGGCAAAGCACCGTCCAGCTTATAAATATGAGTAAGGGGCGTAGAGTGGGGGGACCATGGCCCAGGGCGGGCCAGGCGACAGCGCCAGGTCGTAGTCAGATCAGATAATTGAGATAATTGCAATTGTCAATCAGGACTATGTAGTGAAAACAAGGACCACCAATCAGTGGCGTATTTACTGTACTATACGCCACTGGCCACAGCCACGGGCTCTTTTCATACAAGCCTTACGTATGTTCTTCAAATCGTTGACACCTAACACAATTAAATACTAGATACTTCAAAATGAGGGTTTTTTTGTATTAGTTTCAAAATAAACAGTTTTTCTTTCTTTCCTCTTTTTTTTCTTAAGAAATGGAATGCTAAACGTTATAAAATACCTTCACAGCCTGACTATAAGGTCCAATATTAGCGGGCGCCCAGTGCGATATGCCTTGCACGTGCATAGTGATCCTCTCCTTCGTGATCACCCCCTCGCAGTCGTGAGTGTTGTTGAACGTTGACTTGTGGGCCACCTTGTGGGATAAAGACAGATCTTAGTGTTATCCTATCATAACATAACATCAAGTCAGTAATCCCCGCAGGGTTAGGCAGAGGTGTACTTAATAGAACACCCACATTTCGGCGGTTATGTATAAGTCCCTCGTAATAGGGGCATGCCTATTACCAACAACCGGGCACAAATCCAGGATGGTACCGAGAAATTTCTGATGAAAAAATCCAATAACGCTTTGTCTGACCTGAGAATCGATCACATGACCTCATGCTTAGCTTGCGACAACTACACCAACGTTTTTTACAAGAGTTTTTATTACATGGACATAAAGCTCTTCTTAGCTCTGTCTTGGTAATTAAGGTATACATAATATCTTTTACTAGCTGACCGGCGCAACTTCGTCTGCGTAACATTTTTGATTAATGCTCCGCTCCTATTGGTCGCAGTGTGATGTTTATAGCCTATAGCCTTCCTCAATAAATGGGCTATCCAACACTAAAATAATTTTTCAATTCGAACCAGTAGTTCTTGAGATTAGCGCGTTGAACCAAACAAACAAACTCTTTAGCTTTAAATATTAGTTTAGATTTGTTTTTAATATCAGTTTTAGCACCAACACAATAATCGCCTACTTATACATCATTCCTTTGAACTTGTACCCCAATGAACCCTATATCATATCAGGTAAATACAATCTTCGTTATCTTGTTAATTCTATGTCATTGTATTTATATCAGTGGTCATCTATTGCATAATGCGGCATTTTTTATCAGACTTCAAGATATTTTTTACAAAGTAGTTGAATAACGTGTGAAATTATTATCTGATTGTGTGTTGTGGTAGGCATAGTTTGCATAAAGTTTTATTGTATTACACATAATAACATATTGTATGTAGTGTAATGCTTGGATAAAATATTGGAGTCTAGTATGATAGCTTTGAATGAATGACAGTCTAGTTGGATTAGTAACTATTTTATGTAAATAAAACATGGGAATAGATTGTTGTTTTCTTTATCCTTCTTTATGGCGTGTGTCTTTTGTACTGATCGAATGGCAAACTTGCTATTGTTGGGAAATACTGCAGCAACATTTTGAAGTGATCTTGGAGAAAATTACCAATCCACGAACGCCGTACGTCATCGGCTATTATCATTTACAAAATGATCTAATCCCTTTGTTAATACAGCTTATACGTAAAATGCCAACGTAATCGAAAACGATTGTTCTGTATTGAATTATACCCGCTAGCATACACAACATAAGGTTGAATTTTCCTAAAAATTGGTCCAATATCATCAGGCAGCGGTCATTGCACGCAGTCATGCATCGATTATTCGGCACTGTAATTTACCTTTTATGTAGCACCCAATAAGATTGAACTTTACTTACAGCATTATGTAAAATTCTATATAATCAGGTACCGGGCATTGATCGCACACGTGGGTTAAGTTTTTGCCACTGAATTATCAAACTATATTGTAGACTGTAAGGATCAATTTCACTTACAGCACCAAAATCACTACTCAGCGTCGGCTAAAGTTCAGTGTCGAATTTTCTACGCTAAGTAATTCAACATAAGGTTTATTTTTACTTACAGCATCAAAAATAAGTCCAACATCAGCAGGCAGCGGGCATTGCACGCACACACGCGTTGGTGGATTAGGAAAATTAAATGTGTTAGCATAAACTTCGTTTAAAGCGGCATATTCCTTCATGTCCCTCATGTAGATGTTGACTGAGCATACGTCGCTTAGACGTAGTGACTCGGTATCCAGCAAGCCTGAAATGTGGGACGGGCATAAATTATAAGGATTCTTTCTGTGTTCTTGTTATTAGGGATGGTTTAGTATAAAAGTGATGGAAAATGATATAAAGAAAATTAAGGTAGTTCTTGTACCCAATTCGATTAAAAACAGTAACTTATTGGTTTGGTCAGTTAATAAAAGTCATAGTAAGGTATAGTATTCTGTTCTTCATGCAGAGGCTGTTGTCTCATCATTATGTTGACCTTATGATGGTAAGCATAACATAACATCACGCCTGTAATCCCCAAAGGGTTGGACAGAGGTGTACCTATAGTACACCCATATTTCGTCAGTTATGTTTTAAGTCCCATGTCATAGGGGGCGAGGCTATTGCCATCAACCGGGCACAAATCCAGACTCCGTGGCTGCTACTGAGAAATTCCTGATGGGAAAACCCAATAACGCTTTGACTGATCTGGGAATCGACTACATGACCTCATGCTCAGAATAATGCTTACGACCACTAAACCAAAGAGACAGTCATGATAGTAAGCTCAATATCAAAACAGAATCTGAACAAAAAAAAAAAAAAACACTACATAAAATAAAGCGCGTGCACAAGTTTACCTACTAATGAGTTTTTTCATAGCATTCTCCGTTGCCAGTCTCGTATCGACGCCCTCGCCGACGATGCCACCGATGAAGTACCATCCGTGCTTGTTCCCATATATACTCCTGTGGTCCAAGATCGGCAGGCTCTCATGCTTACTATGAGCCTGCTCGTAAGTGTAACCAGCCGGTACTTCTATACTATCTTCATCATTCTGATATTCAACCTCTACACTAGTAACCTTATCGCCAGAATATGTGAGCAAGGGATTCAGTTCTTTCTGTTTCTTCTTCTCCTCCTTTTCTAACTGTTCTATAGACTCCATCTCGGACTCGCTTAGATCAATATCGCTTATATCGCTAAACACCGAATCGCTTAAATCGCTTACAAAATCTAACGGATTTTTAACAGTGGGAGGTAGTTTGATTGCTTCGTCGAAGTTTTCTTTTGGCGCTAGATGTAATTTTAAGTTTAGGTAGCCGACGGGAGCGACGGGGTCATCTGTGTGTAACACCAGCTCTTTATCATCTCTGTTGGTATAAAAAATATATGTTGATACAGCTGACTCAATAATTGATTAATAAATGTATGTTGTTTGTTAAGAGGAGATCGTGGCTAAATAATAATAGCCGCTCGGGTCGAACGTCAGGTTAAGCCGCGCTTGCCTGGGTTGGTCCGTGGATGGGTGACCACCCATTCATACTGAGTTTCTTCCACGCCTCGGAAAGCACGTTAAGCCGTTGGTCCCGGCTGTCAATTGTAGATCTTTGTCAGTCGTTACAGGTAGTCAGTGAGCCGAAAGTCTGACAACCAGTCTTACCAAGGGATATCGTATTACCCAGTACTAAGTTGTGGAGGTCAGATAGGCAGTCGCTCCATGTAAAATACTAGTATTCAGCTGCATCCGGTTGGGAAAAGGCTAGACAGATGATGTTTGTTAACAAATGATATAAAAAGTCAAATACATTGGAACAATATCGACATAATGAAAAAAAAAAATCGTTCATATTCACAACTTGTAACCAATCCAAATATCATTAAAAACATAAGTTCATTATTTAGAAACCTGGCAATCGTTTTGCCCAGCAATGGTACAGGAACAATGTGAAACAAGAGCTTCACACTGCAGATATATATTACTCATAAATCAACCTCGAAACCATACTTATTAATTAAACACAGATAATCCTTATTTTGACAAATAATTGCTATCTAAAGTCAGTGAGCACGACAATGGCGCAATAGTGACAATAATTGTCTAATCTGCATGAGACGGAACATTTGCCACACGCGTGCGACATGATCGATAAGACCCTGCAGTCTATTTATTGATTACAGCCCGCCTAAGCTGTTCAAATATGGTCCACAGATAACAGTTTATTACAAGAAATCTGTATTTATGAAGGAGATAATGAGTTTTATGGCTACAATATTAACGCAGTTATGTTTATTTTTGCTGAATATTGCTCCATCGCATGTTGAGGGGGTATCAAGGCTTCTATATTGTGACAGTAGCATTTCTTTATATAAAATAATAGTAATTAATTCGGTTATACAAAGCAGATATGAAATATTTTTACACGTCTTTATTTTCAGTTCAATGTAAACCGCCTGCTTTTACATTCTGCTTTTTAGTGCGTAACTAATAGAGGCATGTTTTTTTTTTGTTAACACGCAGAGAATTTAAAAACCGAATCTTAGGTGATTGTTGGCGCAAATGTAAAAAAAATACATATTCATATCTTAATCATTATTTGTGCGATGCTATAATACACTGCAGTTCATAATTTCAATCAATACTGTACAAAAGATCTTTGGTTTCACTTAGGGCGACGTTCACCAATAAAAAAAACTCAACACTACTGCTGTGGAATACTGACACTGACAGCTCTTGAACGAGGTTTAGACGAGCTGATCGTGTTCAATTTCATTGGTAAATCCTTTTTAGAGCCAAATATATTCTTCGCCTTTCTACGACGGGGTATTTATATACTCACACAACTAATTTCTTCTTAAACAAGGGGCAGTCTAGCGTGAAGGTTTCATACTCGCCGCCCTCACCGCACACGTTGAGGCCGTACTTGTCCTGCATGACTAGAAGATGCGGCTGGATTTCGCGGAGGGTCAATCCTAGGTGGACCCGAGGGTCTAGCCCTAGTGCTGCCACCTGTTGTACAATTAAACTGTTTATTAAAGAGGGACTGCATATTTACATTATTGCTAACAGCTTGTACAGTCCAGATAAAAGAGTTATTTTGCGAGATTTCATAAAGAGTAGACAGTGTACGTTAGGCAAGAGCGTTTGGTATATAACATAACATCACGCCCGTAATCCGCGAAGGGTTAGGCAAATGTGTACCTAATAGCACCCCCCCATTTCGCCAGTTATTTTTAAGTCCCATGTAATAAGGGGCGAACCTATTGCCAGCAACCGGGCACAAATCCAGACTCCACGGACTGTTACTGAGAAATTCCTGACATTAATTCCTATTATTCCATATCATCATCATATTCATATTTATATATTTTTATTTTCCTATTATTTTTTATTTTATTAGTATTTGGAAAAACGGAATGCTTGGTGAGAATCTTCCTCACTTGTGTTAGCACGAGCTACATTCGTTTATGCCGTGGCCGTGGCTAAAAGATTGACTAATCAGTAAGGTTGTAACGCCCAATCATGCTGAAATGACCTGTCGCTGCTTGCTGTTTTGTCTTATTAATATGTTTAGTACCAGGAAGAGAGAAGAGTACCTGGCAGGATATGGGGGAGGCCTTTCCCCAATAGTAGGACATACAAGGCTATAAAAAAAAATGGGGTTAGTCTTCCTCACGTACGTGAAGACTTTTTTTTAACTATGCCAACAATTACGACGAAAATAGACACATTAATTCTTGTAGCTATTACTCATAGGCCAATGATATCAACAAACCATATAAATAACAAATTGGATCAAAGCACTAACCCATGCTCTTATTAATTGGCAATTGCATTTGATAATATTTAGACAAATGGGAGCCTGATCGTCGTAACGTCCACATGTTAAAATAAATGACAATCTGAATGATGAACGTCAAATAAATTGAATAAACAATCATTGACGAATGCCGTATGGCCTCATGTGTTAGGAAGTTATTTTTGAGCCATCATTATTGTAAACATTACACTTCGTATACTAATATTAGTATTTCAAAGGCCAAAATAAAGAATACAATGTTTATGACAGATGACGAGATAAATAATTGAAATATCACTGCACTTCGCAAATGGATTAAAGATGGTAGTCATATTGTTACTAGCAGATAGGAAGAATTGCGTCTGTCTGTGCCCACCCTAAATAGCCCCAGCCCCATGGGTTATTTTCATATAGTTAGGTCCGATACAAGAGGACCTGACCGGAAGACGCTGATATGCTAACCTGCCCTCGTATAAGCCTTTCATTTGCTTGTTCCATTTTGTTTTTTTTTTTGTCATATAAAGTCACAACCTTTTATTTTATTTGGTACAAGATAAAACTTTTAACTTTTACTATGTGTTTGTTTGTTTTCGCGCGGTTACCGATTACGGTTGTTTATTTATTAACCGACTTCAAAAAAAGGAGGAGGTTCTCAATTCGGTTGTAATTTTTTTTGTGTTTGTTACATCCTATCTTCGTCATTTAAGAACCGATCTGAAAAATTCTTCTTTTATCTGAATGGATACACTTCCCGATTGGTCCGATAGAAGATTTCATCAAAATCGTTTCAGCAGTTTGGTTTTTAAATCAAAATAGTTGAAAAAACTATGTCATCCAAGTAAAAGAAATTGTGAAATTGATACTAGACAAGGATTTGTGTGTGATGCGATAACTAAATAGGGTAAAATAAAAAGTTTTTGCAAAAATGTAACCAACTTCCAAAAATAACACTAAAAAAGGGGAAAATAACTTTACTTTCGGAAGTCAGTGCCAAAAAAGTCAATGAAACAAACAATAGTCACCGACTTCCGAAAGTAAAGTTATATTCCACTTTTTTTGTGTTTTTTTTTTGGAAGTCGGTTATTTTTTTGCAAAAATGTTTTTATTTTGTTTAATTTTAAGGTGTTTCTGTTTGTTATTATAATGCCAATAAACATAATTTTCTTTTTTGTTTAGTTTAGTAGATAAAGAGTGACTTTCTCTCGATCAAGAATCGCAAAATACAAAGGAATTCATCTTCGACAGGTCTACGGCGTTAATACGACATCAAAAGACGCCAGGTACAAAGATATCAGAAAAAATTATGAGTGCAAATAGAAATATAAGAGGTTCATCGAACGCTTTATATAAATAGTTGTGTTGATCCCGTTTTTACCTGACGTACTTCAATTGCATGCTCAAACAACAAATAACTATACCTAACCACATTCTTTATCTGGGACATGATTGCGAATGGTTGCAAATCACATTTCCCTGATACTGTTATCAGAAAGGGTATTGACACAGTAAGTATGTCGTTTGCATGAATGGGTTTGAATTGCTGCGACTATAAAGATTAGCTTAAGAGTTTCTGTCTACTTTGATTCGGTACTAGATTTTACTTATTTATTATCAAAGCAGCTGTAGCATGTGGAAGAGAATTTTTTTTTAACGTATTACGACTAGTGATAAATCTAAACTAACCTGTCAATGGCTTTAAGCAGATATCTCTTTTAATGATGTTGTGATTCAACAACAGTCGATCAAAGCACTGAGGCCTGGATTTCCAAAACTTCTTCTTTCTTATCGATGGTACGCCTCATGGGCCACGTTTTAGGTGTTAGTGACGTTTTTAACATCCTCTAAAGTGCCGCATGCACTGCCCAAAATTTTATTTGCTTTCAGAAACCTGTGCTAAAAAGGTTCATTGATAACATACCTTAATAATGATAGCTTCGACACCGCTTGCTATCATCTCCTGCAACAATTCCTTTTGATTCCGCCTCCACAAGTACGCAAGGGAGACTAGACCTAATCGGTGACATCTATAAAGAAAAAAAAAGATCTATGCATTACTACATGATGAGAAAATCTTAATGTACTGAATATGAGGCCTATCAGTAAAAAAGTCTCTGCGTTGACGATTGACTGAACAATTAGGGGACTAAAATGTATAAAAAATGTGTATAGTTATGGCCGTTAATCACGGCGCCTTTGAGAATTAGTTTGGTCAACTGAGGGTCTGAGGGTGAACCATTGAAGTAGAAAGGAATACCTAAACTTAACCTGTGCCTGCACAGTTGACTGGAATTCTAGTCTATATTAATATTATAAAGAGGTAAAGTTTGTATGTTGGGGGTAATCTGCGAAACTACAGATCCGATTCTAATTATTTTTTTCACTGTTCGAAAGTTGGTGCTATAGGCCATCAATTATATTTACTTATATCATGCCTAGTAGCCGAGCTATCACAATTTTTGCGGACGAAGTCGCGGGCGAAGTGCTAGTGTGTAATAAAATGGCACTCTACAGACTACCTATTTACTTACATCATTTATATTTACACACAAATACACATCACACATCTTTGAGATATGATTTTCTCCTACTGCATTGAATGTAATTTTATGTTGTTACGAACATAGTATTTTGTAACCCATATTATTATGAAATAGGTCTTATCTCAAAGTTGCTATCGATACCTCACGAAAACAGCTGTTGAATTTCGCTAAGTGTACACATAATGGGTGTTAAAATACTCTTAACGAAGCCGAAATGCACTTGTTCCCGTTTTTTTTTGTTCTATACCATATCTGAGAACCTTCTAGTTACGGAGATATTGGGGACCGTTCCAACTTTCACAAGCTTTTTTTTTTGTTGTAACTTACTATTACCCGTACTATTCAATGCATCCATCAGTACAATGTTTCGAGTGCATTACAATAAAAAGGTGTTTCCCAGAAATATATTTTGCGTAGTTACTTAGTTTGATGTACAGAATGCTTGGGTGAGAGCTTCGTGAAGGGCCACCTTGTATTGTGTCACACCTTGTATTAGTGCTCGAGTCTGTAGAATAATGTATCTTACATCATCTTAGCAGTAGCCAATTAGCTATAGCCACAGCACTTGTGCTTATGCTCAGTGTGCTTGACACTATGAGCATATGCTATGGTCTTCAGTTTGAAATATTCAAGAATTGATGACACTGTGACATAGTCTTAACACAGTGCAATCTTTCGATAAATTATTGAGGGTAAAACACTTAAAAACCTATTAAAAATAAATCATGCGCGCACGCAGTTAAGGCTAGGCTCAATACCATTAGTTTTAGTACTGACATAAATATTAAAAACTATTTTTAAGCTAGGTCGAATGATACAAAACAGAATTATTGCAACGTGAAGCTTCTAAAATGGATACTTACAAGTCATATGGAGTATTTAACAAACTTTTATGATAATCTAATTAAAACCGCAAAACAATTCTTACGCTGCATAAATGATATTGAGCCAATCCAGTAACAAACAAATATCGGGTTACTATAATTTATTTCACTTAAAAAAGATGCAAAATTTTTGGAGTGGGAAATCAGAAAAATTGCTTCTCGATTACGAGTTCTACTAAAATAAAATTAATTAGAATGTTGACATCATTATAATTATCATGACGGCCACCTATCATAATGTTAGCAATTAAACAATGTTGTAGGCAGGGCACCTGATTCCAAAGTCCACATAATATTAACTATGGAGATACATGATGAATTAACTAGTACATTTCTTATTAATGTACCTATACTGTTGCATTTTTCGCCTAACATTTCATTGACTCAGCATATAAAAATATACCATTACATTTACGATTTTACTTCCCCTTGGAAAATTATAACAGTACATTTATTTGACAAGTTAATTCATTAATGTTATTCAAAATAAGTTGCAAGGATACCAAAAAATTAAATATAAAAATACTTACACATTTTCAACCCTAATTCTTTGGTAATCTGATAAAATGGCACCAACAGCGACTGCCTCTACATCTAAATCATTCTGAAACAATCATTTTAATTAAATAAAATACGTTCATATTACACATACTTATCACTGCAGATTTTGTTTACATTCAGATTAGTCTGTGAAGATACTCTCTGCAGTATATAAATATTATTAACACATATTTACAATGTCAATGTTCTTTCAAAGTCACATACTTTCTTGACAATTATAATGAATCACTTCTCATTAGGCTTTTGTTTCTGCTGATAATTATTCAATCTAATTTACAAGGTGAACATTTGTGAGAGATTGGTGCCCGAAATAGGCATACAATGCCTATGTTACGGGTGAATTTGTAATGCACCAAGTGTATGGATACACTGTATGGCATCATCACAAAGCTATCTGTAAACAGGATGTCAGATCTTATAGTTTACAGGAAAGAATTAGGAATGAGTCGAAGAATTTAAGGATAACTGATGAGTGATTATTACCAATTGTCAAGTGCATGAGCGCCGGCAGGATTAGTTCCAGGGGGGTGCAGTTCAGTTCCGTGAAAACAGCTCTATTTTTTGCTATTCCTACAAGGAGTACTAACTTTGTTGATTTATACAGAAAAGCCTATTAATTAAAAAAAAAATTGGATAATAAAATAGAATTTTAGCCCCCACCTCGAATTTGATAGGTTTTCTTTGGTCCTTTATTATAGAAATAGGGCTAATTCTGCCAAGAGAAGCCTATGAAGGCAAAAGGACATTTAACATGTCTGAGAAAGCGAAGCGAGCTCGAATTTATTAGAATATCCTTAAATCTTTTCTCTGTATTTTCTTTCTCGACAAGGGGTTGCAAGTGCACCCCCTTGCACCCTGCTGCCGGCGCACAAGGACAAGTGATAGGAAACCAATTGGGTAACCATAATCATCATCATCTGCCTCTCCTTATCCTATGTTGGGGTCGGCTTCCGGTCTAACCGGATGTAGCTCAATACCAGTATTTTACATGGAGAGACTGCCTATCTAATTGTGTAATCACAAATGATATACAATATTTAAGAGATAAATTGAATGGAGGTCAATTGAATAATAATATGGAGATTGGCACAAACAAAGAGATGTCCATACCCAGCAGTGGGTGAAGTCAGGCTGTGCATGACTGTGATAATAAAATAGATGACAGCTGTTTGCAATGTTGGCAACTTTCTGAATGTACCCTCTTAATGTTTAAGAGTGGCACAAAAAACTAGATGTCACTCCATGGATAGTATCCATGGAGCGACATCTAGTTTTTTGTTGCTTCATTTCAAATTATTTCATTTTTTTTTTATTCATTGCCTGTACTGACTTTCACTCAAATCAGAGATTGATAAGCTGTTTCAGACTACATTATGAAAGCATCATTATCTTTTCATTACACAACCTATATGAACTGTTGATAAAATGTATACTTATGTTCCAGGAAGATAAAATGTAGCTTCATTACTGTATTTCATTATCACTATTAATTGCAAATTAGTATAAGATTCAACCTGTGGTTTTCCATACAGGAAATATAATTGTTTTAGGTCATATTTTGCCCTCCAGACTAAATAAGATGTTTTCGGATTTTGACTTCCACAACTCAATAAAAAAATATGAGCATATTGAAACACATTGTGAGCTTTGTCATAATTTGGGTGTAAAATAAAGTATATTCTATCTATCTATAAGTTAAACTTGGAACCTTTTTGCTAAAGTCAGTCTAAACATAAAACATTACCATTATTACAAAGCATCTGCAACTAATACATTATTCACAATTGGCCATTAAAATCATTGAATGGACTGGTTCTGTATCCACTTAAAGTGGTCATTTAAAACCTGTTGCATGACATGTTTATGTAATGTATGTAGATCTATGTTGTACATGTTTACATTATGTACTTAGTTGACCTTCTATGTACATTTCAACTTATTAGATTTGATTTATTATTTTTTGTGGTAACATAATATTTTTGAACTCTTTGCCTTAAAATCTCCTGAGTCAGAATAGATTGGCAAATTCAGATTTATATAATATCAGTTTTTTTTTTCATTAAAATCAGGTCAAGCAAATCTTACCTTAATTTTAGAAAGGAGTCTGTACAAGTCCTCAACCTCATCATTTTCTGTGGGGTGATAATTCTTGCTCTTGTTGACTGCTTCACCAGTGATTACTTCCCTGTATAGCGGCAGATCCATAGCCTCAGCATACAAGTCTATACCTTGGTGCCCAACTGTTTGGTACATATAGCTGTCCATCTCATCTGAAATATTAATTTTTCAATTGATTTAATTTAAAAATAAAGTGACAGAGCATGCTACTCAAATTACTGCTACGCTAATTGAGCTATCAAAATTCAGCAAATGTAATATTGTTGTGTCATGGTCAAAATAAAGACAGTTTTCAAGTTCAAAGAACAAAATAATTAAAATTGCACTACAATAATTTGATAGCCCTGCACAGGTAAACTGATAACAAAAACAATTGATGCCAAATCACAGGTAGGCTTAAAATAACTTCAGATGTTTTTATTTTAAGACATATGTTACAATATGTGGGACTTTTCATTCATGAAACTTTTATTTATATTTCAGGGCTGTTTTCCGGCTGTTGGAAGTACAACAACAATCATGAAGCGTTGGGCATAGTAAATATATGCATCTAAATCGGTTAACGGGACGAAATTAACCTTTATGTATAGGTTGGAGGTTGGCCAGCGCGACGATCGTGTGCCCGGCACCGACACACTGCATCATGTTGTAGCAGCTGTCCTTACCCCCGCTGATCAACGCCACCGTCCTCATCTTCCCCACAATATTATAAGCACTCACGATAACACTACAATACACATTACATAACGTTCACAATAATTGTGCGCCCTTTTTGGCAAAATAAAGAACGCGGTCCTGATCACGACAATGGCATTTCTCTCGACGCCCCGTTAGAGTGTACTTCTTCTTACTATCTCTGACGCGAATTTACCACCTGTTCGTGAAGGAATTACAACGCAACATAATCGTTATCTATTTTGATAACATTCTTGAAACGTAAAGCGAAATTAAAATGTTCCCAAAAACCTCTGCAACAGCATCTGTCAGATTGTCAAACTGCGTTTCGTTCTGAAATCTGCCATAAACTAAACATAAATGTTTGACATGACATTTCAATATTGTCTCCTTTTCTTACATACATACAAACGTGTCTCTTGTCTCTTGAACAACTTTTGTTTTTGTTCTATTATGTTAATTTTATTTTAATTGGCGAAAAATTACAAGAAAAATAGGCAAAAACGTGTTTCATGATAGTTTTCTATTCACAAGATTGTTTTAGAGATGAATGTAATAATAGAAATACTTTGGTTACCAATAAACCCAATTTATCACACAGCAAGGCAAACCACTGTTGTTTCTTAATTGCATTTAAGCATATTTGAAAATAAATGAAGAGTACGGTATTCAACAAGTAGTTGAAATTTTCCTTAATGCCATAGATGATACACTAATAATTAGCTAGCTTAATGCGACCTATGCGACGACAAGATCGACGCATAGCAGTTTGTGCGCATGATCGCAAACTGCAAAGAAATCATTAGTTGCTGTCCACAAAACAACCGAAGCATTGCAGCGCGACACAGGGGAAACCCCAACAACTTTGTCAGTTTGTCATTCTCCTGCAATCTACTACTGATTCATTATTCATTATACGCAACGACCATTTCACTCGCGTTTATTTTTGACGAATAGCTACCAAAACTTTCCGAGTTGCTTTGTCTGTAGATAGCAGGTTACATATTTGTAGGCTTTTGCCCTATCAAGCCTGTTTATCGATACGGTATACAATGTGTGTCTTACACTTACTTTAAATACCGTTTTACATACGTTCAACAAAGTATTGTTGTAACGCACGACGAACGTACCTAAAGCTACTGCTGAACGAAAAAAAACTAAAAACCATTTTAAATTTGTTCATGTTGTTAGTCCTTTAGTGTCGTGTACCTATGGTGAAAAGCACAGTGATAAAAAATAATGCCCATACGGCCCATACTCTTATGAAAACTTTCTTGAGAATTATTGCTATTCAACAGGCTCAACAAAGGGTACAATCATACTGATTCGTGGTTAAATGCTATTATTTACCGACAATACATTATATTAGTTAACGAGGTATACCACTGTAAATGCAACAAAAATGCAGTTTTATAATTTTTGAATGTGGAACCTTCACCGCTCTCAAGTAAGCTCTCAAATCTCTGCCACCTCGACCCAATGTTGCTGAATAGCGCCATCTCTTATTTTAAAAACATAAACAGTACACTTTTAACTCAAAGTTGGTTAGAGGCGTTTTTCTTGAAAAGTAATAATTTTGATAATAAAAGTTGGCGGTGCAGATCTTCTTGCGTTTGATCATTTAAAAATGAAACTATATCAATTATAGAAACGAGGATAATTGCTCATAAAACTAATTAATTTACAGAAGATGTTTTGTTTCATTCGCCAAAGTCTGTAAGCAAAAGTTACTAGGGTAAAAAAAAATCAAACGGTTTTTGCAGGAATATGATGCGGCTTTTTCATTAGAAAAGCTAATTATTTGATTAATCTAAAAATAGGTAATAAACGTTCAAAGTTTCAAAATTTAAAATGGGATGGTTTTTATTTCATCCGAATAAAATAAAGTGAATGCTCAGCAAACTACAGACGCCATTAAATGAACCATTACGCTCCGTGGCTGGTTTGTCAAATTATTGATGCGGTGGTTTGAATCACGTTTGAATTTAAGTGCGAAGCTCCTAATTCTTTTAATTTCTGTTATTCAACCACAATATCCTTTAAATGATTTTATAGATTGTGTGGTAAATAAGTGCAATCTGTGATAGCAATTGTGAAATCATGGTTTTGGCCGAAAGAAGTACTGATGTTCGAAACGGGAAGCGGTCAAGGGGGCCAAGCCCCAATGGCCATGGAAGTCCAGATTCTAGTTCTGAAGACGAGAATGGTATAAGATATTTCAAAAATTCAAATTTCGTATCGCTTAACATTGCTTTGGATTATTGTTTTTACGGGAAATCGGGGAGCTTTTAGCATGTTGATTGGTAACTTACGATTTGTACAATACGTACATCTATATTATGTACCTACTTACTCGATTGTAATCTCGATGTTAATATTAATCCATAACGTGTAATCGCTTGTGCAATACGCTCATGCGATGGAGACATTAATCATCATCATCTGACATTCGTGCTTTATTTTTTATGCTTACCATCATCGCCTTCCTGCTGCGTCCATCTCATCCACAATAATTGTAACACGAAACCAAGCAGTAATACCGTTTGCAGCTGAGAAAATCAGAGTGGGTAGAGATTATCAGGCTGTGTGTCCTGAACTGGAACCAGTAGACCAACGCAGACCTGAACTTATATCTGACAGAGCTTTGTTGGTTTGGTCACCCACTTGTGACATATCTGATATCAAATGTAAGTGAAAACTGGTTTTTGAATTATTCTTTAAATTATTTTTTTGTGCAACAATTCAACATGTTTGTAATTTTCAGTGGATGAATACATTACCACCGCAAAGGAGAAATATGGGTATAATGGTGAGCAAGCATTGGGGATGTTATTCTGGCACAAACATGACCTCAACAGGGCTTCAATGGACCTTGCCAACTTCACTCCTTTCCCTGATGAGTGGACTGTTGAAGATAAGGTGCTCTTTGAACAGGCTTTCCAGTTTCATGGCAAAAGCTTTCACAGAATAAGGCAAATGGTAGGTCCTTCTAACATAAATGATTCAATTCTGCAGTCGAACAAATTGAAACATTTCTAAAATCCTAACTTTGGTTTTCTTTAGTTGCCAGACAAATCAATTGCATCATTAGTTAAGTACTATTACTCATGGAAGAAAACAAGAGCACGTACTTCACTGATGGATGTGGTCAGTGAAGGTCGCAATGCTACCAGCTCAGGAACTGGCAAGCGTGAATCAGGTGCTGGCTCTGAACCAGGGGGCTCTGACAAAGACTCGGATAATGATGAGAAGGTATGTACTGCTTGTGTTTTAGGTTTCATTGCTTGTTGTAAAGTTGAATCAGATATAATTTGCTCCTTTTTTATTGTGTGCAATGTCATTGTATTACCAGTGTACCTAATTACAGAAACAATGTCAACTGTATCATATTTTTCACAATTTTAAACTACCTTGTGATAGTATATCTGGATTGTCCAAATTATTAATTGTGTACAACTTCTAAGTGGCAAATTTTTAGTAAATAAAATCGCAGAGTGGCAGGAATTAACTTTTGCAGAACAATAAATAAACATGGGTTTATTTTGTAGCTGGCAAATTACTTTCTTGATTTCATAAAAATGCAATAAAAGATATTTACAGAGTAGATAATTTGTGTCATTGTAAATTATTTGCTCTGCATGTGGACATTTCATAATGGGTGTAATGATGTTCAAAACAAGTGATTCACCATAATTATAAGTAAATATACATAATATAGCAACATGTTGGGTGCTTGACGGGTATATTATTATTCTGAGTTATGGACTTGTGTTCAATGTGACAGAAGTGGACTTTCCACCGTGGTATTGTCCGAGGAGGGAAGTCCTTAGCGGCAGGCGGGGCTCCACACCGCGCTGCCGGCCAGCAGGGCGCCCAGGTGGGTGCTTTGCTTCCCCACAATGAGTATAACATTGCTGTCACCATGGAAACTTGATGTTCAGTGTCTTCTTCCACCCTCTCACATATATGTTTATTCAATTGGTGTTTGTCATTCACTATTTGATGTTAGTATCTTCTACTTGAGTAATGTTGGTCCCTGTTTTAAAATCCAATTTCATAAAATGTCTGTTTTAGTCATGCCATTTCATAGCATTGCACTTCACAGCATTACTTTGTCATCCATCATGCAAGTTTTGATTGTGGCAACATGAGCTTGTGTTCTAGTCTATGTATAATACAGCAGTTATTTGAATAATTGAGTCAAACAATGAGTGTCTTTATAAATGGTTGCTTCAAATAACTGTTAATATTAAATATTGTATTCAACTGTAATTATTTTAATTGATCATAATTTTAAAATATGTCCAAATGCTTTATGTATTCTGATAATGCTTTTTCATTTTAATTTTGGCGCTCTGCATTTTTATTTACAAACTACAATTGCTACCACTCTCATAAATGCAGCATTCATTTATTCATTTATGATATTCTCTATGTATTCATGATACATTAAAATATGACCTAGTATTTACACACAAGTATTAAACAGATAATATTATTTTGTTTTTACCCATTACACATTCTTTATCAAAACTCTTCTTAACTATTGAGCTGTATGTAGCACTTAATTATTTTATGTACTTTTATGCAAATGGATTAAGTTTATTTTTCTTTCTTTTCTTGCAATATACATATTTTTGGTATGGAATACGATAATATGCATTACTGAAAAAGGAGAATGTTTGTTAAAATTGTTGTCTTATTTTGATTGTTGCATCAAATATAATATTATTGTGTTGTATCTTGATGGACCTTTAAGACTATGATCCATCAATGTTAGTGCTATAACTGTGTACCCAGTGTGTTTCCGCATTGTATAATTTCTAACATGTAGCCTGCCTCCACCCTTCCTTCCAATTTCCCATGATATTCCCGCATGCTTCCTTTAATAGCCCCGAACAATGAAGGACTACTTGTTTAATAAATCTAATGTGTGCAGAATATCATTTAATATTCTAATGGGTTTTAAAAGAAGTGTGTGAGAAGTCATTGTGTACGTCTTGTCTGTCCTTACACGAGAGCTCATAAATTTCGTGTAGCTGGTGGTAGTCGTAATGTGACAAGAGTAAAATGTTAATTGGGGTTTAGGGCGAGGGCGGCGGCGAGAGCGCGGGCAAGTGGTGCACTGTGTGCGGCATTCTGTGCAACCAGATCACGGCGCACAATTCGCAGAAGTTGTGTCAGGCATGCCTCGTGCACGCCAGGTCGGTAACGATACTATTCATACTACAGTTTTATTAGATTATCCGCTCGTTACAATCATTTGCATGTTACACAATGCAGCTCAATAATTTTCCGAGTGTGGTTTAATTAAATGTATATAGGGATGGTTGTTTGAATATTGGCGGTAATGTAACAGACGCACGGGGACGATGAGACCGCTGTGCGGACCGTCCGGGAGACGCGGGACGGGTTCCAAACAGCAGCGGTACAAGCACCGGCTGCCGCGTGGCATTTACATCAATCACGACGATCTCGTCGCCATGGCTACCGGGCCTCAGCCAGGCGACCCCCCGCAGCCCGGACTTATCAATCATGGCGAAGCCATGCTCAAAGCTATGGACAGAGAAGTTATATCTCTAAAGAGACAAGTAAGATGCAACCCGCTACGATGTCGCTATGTAGTGTCGTTGCCAGACACATTCTCACCCTTACGTCGACACTCTATACTCTTCTCAATACGTTGGTGTTAGTCATTAGTCCAGATAGAGCATGGATGTGACTAAGCGTTTGTGTGATGTAATGTGAGAATGTGATAATTCAACTAATTTTATTAATTCAATAGTCAATAATTTTGTAGTAATTCATTCCAATTATACTACAATACTGTATTAGGTAGTATTGTGGGAAAATGTATTCTGCACACATAGATTAGTTGATCAACATTTTTTTCATGTTTTATTGATTTAAAACCATTAAACCCCCAAAGTTACTGCGCTTCAAATGTTGCTGGCGCCCAAATCCTAAGTCCTACTATGTAGTTTCTTGGATAATCCAGATATGCACTTTATATTATGTTCTGAATTTCTTAGTTCTAAATTTGTGTTTGTATGAAGTGAAAGTGTGGATAAATTTGATGGTTTGAGTATAGTGAGTAAAATTTTTGAAACAGGTGCAACAGAACAAGCAACAGTTGAGTGCGATGAAGCGCAAGGTGGGTGACACGGGCGTGGAGGAATTGAGGCCCGGCGAGCCGCCCGCAAAGATTAATTCGCGCTGGACTAACGACGAACTACTCATGGCGGTGACGGCCGTTAGGAAATATGGTAAGGGATTCCCACTAACTTCTTACGTCACATTTTTAAGGAAAAATCATGACATTTCCTTCATAATTGTGACGTAATGTAGTTGAGTGATTTCTTGTCACTACATAGTATAAAACAAAGTCGCTTCCCGCTGTCTGTCTGTCCCTATGTATGCTTAGATCTTTAAAACTACGCAACGGATTCTGATGCGGTTTTTTTTTAATAGATAGGGTGATTCAAGAGGAAGGTTTATATTTATAATACATGCATATTATAGTAGAAAAAATATTAGTATCTACATAGCACCGAAAGTTTGTATGTATGGACGTTTGTTACTCTTTCACGCAAAAACTACTGAACGGATTTGGATGAAATTTGGTACACAGATAGTTTATAACCTGAATTATCATATAGGATACTTTTTATCACTGTAGTACGATCCCGTGGGACGATAATCGAACTCCACGCGGGCAAAGCCGCGGGCATAATAAATCCATTATGACGGATGCGCGTTTATCATTTGAGTACATTTTTCCTTAATGTGAAAAGTAAAGTAGGAAAAAATTTTTTTTTTTGAAAAAGTATGAGTTAATGTAATCATATTTGTTCTTTGGTAAACAGGTAGGGACTTCCAAGCGATCGCCGAGACTCTGGGCACGAAGACGGAGGCGCACGTACGTTCATTCTTCATCTCCTACCGGCGACGATACAACTTGGATGCTATGGTGCGCGAGCATGAGGCTGAACGCGGAAACTCGCATCACATACAAGCCGGTGCGTATGCTTTCACAACTTCTGATATGTGTGAGTGACGACTTAACCTGTAATTAGATGATAATAAAATTTTTAAATAACAGGTACCACAAGTACAGAATCAGCTGAAACTGGTGACAATGTTAACAATGGAACAGACTCCCCCCAGTCCATAAACAAAGATGAAAAAGTGAGTATCAAACTTAATGTTTTATTCAGTACAAATATAATGGGTGTAAAAATACCATTCACAGAGCCGAAAGGTCGTGTCCTGCCCGTCATTGGGAACCTTCTAGTTAAGGAGATATTGGAGGTCAAGGTTCCAAAAGGTCAAAAAGATGTAAGGGTAACCTGACACTTGTACTATTCAATGCATCCATCAGCACAATATTCGTACAAAAAAATCGTTTCCCAGCAATTTTTTTTGTATAGAGTTTACTTTATAAAACTTATGATGAATTTTTAGATGGTCCTAAAATCGCGACTTGCTTTCCAGATTAAGATGCATCGTATGCCAATAATAGTTGAACATCTTGTTAATAATTGAAATTAACATTTGCCTTTTTGTTGTTCAAGACGGAGGTAGACAGCGAAGGTGTAGCCATCGGCGCGTCGGCGGAGGCTGGCGGGCCGCCCACGACGCCGCCCAAGCACAAGCCCGCCAAGTGATGCGCGCGGCCACCAGCGCGCGCGCCGCGCTTCTAGCGACAGTAGTGTATGCCCCCACGAGACTTTCGGGGAATCACGCCCCATTCCATATGATATTACAGCCTGGCGGGACATACTACCGCTTTCTATTATTATATTTATGCAGCAGTAGAAGAACTCGTTTATACTTACATCTATCAAGTAGCAAAAACAAAATGGTATTGTTCACAAGCTGTACATTAAAATGCTGTTTTCAGTATTCAGTCGTATATCTCCGATCGGCTTAAATGCACAATTCGAAACTCACTATGTAATGTAATTTTAATGGTGCGGATTCTTATTATCAACTAGACGTACTAATCACAATGTCTGGTTGATTGTAAATCCATGAAATATGATGGAATAGGGACAGAAATGTTTGTATACGCTTTAGGGAAGCATCGGACTTGTGTAAATAATTTTATAATGAACGCTAATAGGTTAGATTCCAGTTTAGGAAGATCGTGTAAAAAATATAATCATAAGTGTGTTCCTGTCTCTGGTATCTTAATGACTGACGCCCAAGAGCTGTGCTCTGATGATGAGTGGTCGTGCTTTGTCCAATATTTCTTTAGATTTCTCGAGTGTGATAGATTTAATATAGAAATAACATATTAATCACTTGCCTTATGTAATAAGTTTGTCTCATGTACTCGCATGCTTATAGTGACTTACCACAGGAGATAGATTCAGTCCAACAACAGACCCGTGGTATTGTAATAGTTTTCTATGTAAATGATTGTAAGAGATAATAGTAGCTAGATATTTTCATGTAAGACTTATTATTTTATCGATAAGGGTACTATCAAACTTGAATTATTTATGATGTCCAGCTGTAGTTTTATAGGTACAATAAAAAAAACGAAGGATGTTTTAGTGGTTACACAGTTTTCTACTATGGATACTCATACGATAGGTAAACTAAGGTGGCATTTATAGTTGCGAAAGTATAAAGTTCCGGTATAACGCCATAATTACTGCTTGGTTCTCAATAAAAGCAATATATCGAATAATACAAGATTTTTTATGCACACATAGAATAGCTATATTATAAAATTTAATTAAAGAAACATTTTCCATACATTTAAATAGAGAGAATATTGACGATATTTTTGTACTAGTAAAAGACCTCCCGAAGATTAGCACATTTTGGTATGATTAATTAATGTTTTTTTGAATGATGGTATTAACTTTAATTTTTTACTTTATTGTAGGTATTATTTAGTGTAATAGACTACTGCGTCGTTTTTAGCATAATTTACTATATATTTAAAAGTATGTACATCACAAATGAGATGAGCTATTCGTACCGGTTGCTACGAAGCCGAAGATGAATCGTTACCGAAATATCAGTTTTCATATTCAGTGTGACTAAGCTGTACATAGTTATGTAGTATTATTTACTAATAAACTTCAGATGATGCATTCGGTAGTAAAATTATGTTCCATACAACTTGGATGAGATTTGGTTCCACTTTTTTTTTTTGTTAAATTCAACGTCCGCCTAACATTGACGTAAGCAATATTTTTTAATCCAATTATTTCTAATTGATGTTAAGCTTTTTAATTAAAAGGATACGTCTTACAGACAAGTCTGTAATAATTTTATTCTTTGGAAATGGGTTTTTTAATAACGCCTGTAAATATAAGTTCCTCGATTTCAATATAATTTGTAAAAAATTTGTGGTCAGACAAAAACTGGTTATTCCATAGATTTAGTATCAAATCCTTAGCATACTTACGAACGGCGTAAAACCTTAATCACTCCAAAGAGATCCACAAAATGAAGTCATCTTATTTATTGATGCTAATTAGGGCTAGTAGGAATATTGTTACTGAATTTAAATTATTTTTATTAGGATTATTGTTTTCTGTATATTAAGAACTTAAATCAATTGACATTGTGTTTTTTATTAATTAAGTCATGCTCAAACTTTATTGTTTTGTCCCATAACTTGACAGTGGTCTCCACAAATTATTTAGTAGCTATTACCGAAGTTAAGGGAGTTTTCATTTTAAGAATAATAAATAATTATAAGTATGTATGAACATTGCTTTTTTTATTTTCAATAAATAATCCTTCCGTCTACAAAGTAGTAAAATTATGTTTCGTAGTAAAAAAAAACAGGCCCGAATCCACATTAGGGCCAACGTGGACATCTGCAAATATCAGATTTTCTAGGAAAAATTGATAATACCTCTTATCTACTACCTACTTTTGTTTTTCTCGTTTCACATAGGTATAAAAGTGCTGAGTTTGCATTAATTACCAACAAGCTGGATTTTTGTACAGGTCTTGAATACGTCATTACGAATGCTGTCAAAAGTCCCTCATCAGTCTCTAATTTAGGCTAAAGCACTTCGCCCATTACGATACTCGTAAGAGACGATAGTTGAGTCGAGTACCAGTAGAAAATATTTTCGCGACTCATGGTTCGCAGATTGCGCTACAGAAAAAAAAAATCATTTCATTATTTGCAGGACACACTTCTGATTAAAATGATATTTTTTTACCAATTTCTGTTAAGTTTTGGGTTGATTGTAAATTAAGTGAACTTTATTTATATTAATACTGTTTATTAAGCTTTTACTACATAACTTTTTACATAATAGAGAGCAGACAATTATAGACTCCATGAACGGACGTTGGAGAGGAAACCGGAACCACAGATAACATATTGTCTATATTTTAGTGACGTGTCATGTTCCAAGTAGTGATGTGCTTAATGTTTCTCAACACTCTTCCTCAAATTTAACTTTAAATAACATTTATTAAATTTGCCTATGAAACATGAGCACATTTAATTAAAAAAAAATAAACTTAAGTTACAACAAAATACTACTTAGTTCTTTATTTTACACAACATTTTATAAAGATTTATATCTTTAAATAAAAATTAAACTAAGTAACTATTTAACTTTAAAGTCACCATTAGGTAGACTCTATAAAAATACTTAAATAGAAATTAAGTAAATAATAGCTTAATAAAGTTTATAAACTTTTCTTTACACAGGCTTTTAGTCATCAAATCAGCTAAATTGTTATCAGAATTTACATATTGAATAGAAATTATGTTTTTGCTTATAACATCCTTTATAAAATGATATTTAATATCAATGTGTTTAGCCCTTTTGGAATTCTCAAAACTTTTGGAAATTAAGATGGCACTTTGATTATCAACAAAAAGTTTTACATTAGATAAACAGTTTAGGTTATTTGCAACTCCTTTAAGATTCATGACTTCTTGTGTAGTAGTAGCAGCTGCCACATACTCTGCCTCTGCCGTTGAGAGTGCCACACATCCTTGTTTCTTTGAAAACCATGCGATTGGATTACTTCCATGTAGTATTATTCCTCCACTCACACTTTTCCTGTCCTTGTTATCTCCTGCCCAGTCTGCATCCGAGTAGGCATATAAATCATAGTTCTTACTCTTCCTGAATATTAATCCTTTTTCCTTAGTGCCTTTTATATATCTGAGTATTCTTTTAGCTGCTTTCCATGTACTTTCATTTGCTTTGTCTAGATATCTGCTTAAATAGCTTACTGAATATGTTATATCTGGTCTTGTTGCAGTAGCTATGTAAAGTAGACTTCCTATTAGTTCTCTGTATCTTTCATTAATATCTTCTTTATTTTCTTCTTCTGGTATCTTATAATTTGTTTCCATTGGTGTTTTCATATCTTTACATTCTGACATATTAAATTTGTTTAACAACTTCTCAATTAGTTTTGTTTGTTTTATTTCTATTGTATCTTCCTTTCTAGTAAATTCTATTCCTAAAAACGTTTTAATCTCTCCAAGTTCTTTTGCTTTAAATTCTTCTTTTAACTTCTTTATTATTTCTTCACAATTTCCAATTACTATTATATCATCAACATATAATATTATCCAGCAATCTTCTTTGAAGTATAGACAAGTATCATATCCTGATCTTTCGTAGTTATTCTTTTCCATGAAATTATTTATTTCTTCATTCCAGCACTTCGGTGATTCTTTTAATCCATACAGTGCTCGTTCTAATTTTAATACTGTATTTTTTCCTTTTGTTGTGTAACCTTTTGGTGGTTTTATGTATATTTCAGATTTAACTTTACCGTTAAGGAATGCTGTAGGTATGTCCAATTGTTTAATAGGTAGGTCTTCATTCACAGCTTTAGATATTAACATTCTTACTGTCGGTGCTCTAGCAACCGGTGAATACATTGTTTCATATTGATTTTCCTTCAGTTGGAATCCACGTGCTACTAGTCGTGCTTTCTTTGTTCCATCATCTTTTTCTTTAAATATCCATTTAGTATCTATTGTTTTCTTGTTTTCTGGTAATTGTACTTCTTTCCATGTTTCTAGATTTTCTAAAGCTTTTAATTCTTTGTGTACAGCTTCTTTCCATTCTGTATTTTCCATTGCTTCTTCAAACGAGCTAGGTGTATTTGCACTCAGGCAAATAACTATATTTGTCTCATACTCATCAAGATACGCAGGTGGTTTTACTATTCTTCCTGATCTTGTAGTTTTCGCTTCTCTTGTTGCGTCTTCGTTTAAATTTCCCTCATTAGTGACATGTTCGTTTTCTTTTCCTTGCACATTGTTAGTTCCTTGTTTCTCTTCTTGTCTCATCTCTATTTTATCTTCTAGGTTTTCTTCTTCTTGAATATATCTCCTTTCTTTGTTTTCTTCATTTTTATATACTGTATCACTTTCATTGAATCTCACATCTCTTGATATTATTATTGAATTTTCTTCTGGACACCACAATCTGTATCCTACTGTATTATAACCAACCATTCTTGTCTGTTTTCCTCTTTTATCCAATTTGTCTGATTTAGGTATAATAGTGGCCCACGCCTTTGCCCCAAAAACTCTCAGTCTTGATAAGTCACAGGTTCCGTTTTTCATGAAACACGGTGTTTTATAATTTATTGCTGAAGAAGGTGACCTGTTCAGCTGATAGGCAGCACATTGAATAGCTTCACACCATAAAGTTTTTGGCAAATTAGTCTCTGCAAACAAAGTTCTCACCTTATCACACAAAGTACGATTTAATCTTTCCGCTACTCCGTTTGACTGTTTTGTGTAAGGTAAGGTATATTCTACACTTATTCCTTTTTTCTTACAAAAATCTTTTAACTTGTTGGCCGTATATTCCCCACCATGGTCGCACCTGATTCGCTGAACTGTACTTCCAGTTTCATTTTCTAACTTTCTTATATAATCAATCAATTTTTGTGTTGCTTCAGATTTGTTTACTAAAGGGAACACCACACAGAAATGGGAATAATCATCTAATATTGTCATGAAATATTTCTCACCATTTAGTCCAAGCTCCTTGACAGGTCCTGCTATGTCTGTGTGCAACATTTCTGCTACTCTCTTGGATCTTGGTCTTGGTATCTGCCTAAATGGTTCTCTGGTTGCTTTTCCCTCCATACATGAGCTGCAAGCTTTATTACTTATTGGTAAGTGCATAATACCTAAACATTTTCTATTTAAATGTCCCAAACGTTTGTGCCAAAGAGCATCATTACATTGATCTTTACCTGTACTAATATTACACACTTCATGACATACATTAGCATTTAATTTATACAATCTTCCTTCAGAATAACCTGTAATGACTGAATTGTTTCCTATAATAACAACTTTATATTTATTAAACTTTACATCAAATCCGGCTTCAGTTATCTTTTTGACTGAAAGTAAGTTGTAGGTTATGTTTTCTACAATTAGGGCATCAACATTTATTTTTAAATTTTTGTATTTTATTTTTAAATTACCTTTTTTATTAGTATGTATATACTGGCCGTTTGCAACTAATATTTTTACACTTTTATCTAGTATTTGAATGTCTGTCATGTATTTTTCAAATTGTTCACTTACAAGATGTTGTGTGCATCCTGAGTCCACAATAAAGGTGATATCATAGTTTTTGTCCACACTTTTAGCACATAAAACGCTTTCACTGGCTATAAAACCGATCTCTGATTCACTCACTAATGAAGTAGCACCTTGTCCCGGGAAGCCTCGGCCTCGGGATACTCGTCCTTGATATCTTCCTCTTCCTCTGCGATTTTGACCATAACCTCGACCTTGGCTCCGTCCTCCTCTGTATTTTCCTTGTTCCTTATTACCAGTACTCTCCTTATTATTACACTCATACGACTTGTGCCCTGATTTCCCGCATGTGTAACAGGAAATCATAAATGCGTTCTCCTGGTTTACTGTGTGGGTGCTGATGCTGATTTTAGTTTCGGCATCTAACAGCCTGGCCTTGACAAAATCAAAACTCAACTTCTTTTCTGAGGCCATTGTTTCTATTGATGTAATTACATGGTCGTATTCTTTCGGCAGTGATGAGAGTAGGTAGCAAATTTGATCTTCTTCATCTACTTTAACGTCGATGGCTTCCAGGTCGCTGATAATCGAACTGAACTTTATTAGATATTGTTGCAGCGGCTCATTGCATTTTAAAGATATTAATTTCCGTTTTAAGTGAAATCTGTTAAAAACACTCTTTCTTTCAAAGATATTTTCAAGTAGGCTCATCATTTCTCTAGCAGTTCTGCCATTCTTTATGATTTCTATAAATTTGTCGGACACGCTTTGTGCTATGAGCGACTTAGCTTTAGCGTCGTCTTTTTTAGACTTATCTTCAGTAATTTCACTTTCCCTTAATACGTGTTCCACTTGCTTTTCTTGCAAAATTAGTTTTATTCGGAATTTCCAAGTACTGAAATTCGATTTTTCATCCAAACACGGCAAATTAGACACCGCGGCGCCCGCCATTTTTTCTTCACTTTGTAATACGTGGATCGCAACCCAATTTTAACTTCACACTCAACCACGCTCTGCTACCATGTTAAGTTTTGGGTTGATTGTAAATTAAGTGAACTTTATTTATATTAATACTGTTTATTAAGCTTTTACTACATAACTTTTTACATAATAGAGAGCAGACAATTATAGACTCCATGAACGGACGTTGGAGAGGAAACCGGAACCACAGATAACATATTGTCTATATTTTAGTGACGTGTCATGTTCCAAGTAGTGATGTGCTTAATGTTTCTCAACAATTTCTTCCCAAGCCCTTTCAGTAGTATGTTTTCTCAAATCACGCAATTTAAAGTTATACAAGGTGTTGTTTTGCATCCTCGTCAAAATTCAGGAGGTTGTCATAGAAGACGTACATAATCAATATAAATTACGGTATATACCTGGTCAATAATAATAAACGCTGCTTTTTTTTGTTGTTTTAATTTGACACTATTTCAGAATCAAGCCCTTTTCAAAAGAGGAGAATCACCCGTTTATCGAATAAACGTCTGCGTTTGTTTGTGCGTGTGAAAGCGCAGTTATAGGGCTAGTTTTAGATGGGCCGCGTTTTAATACGGGTGATGTATACTTATCGATTTCCGATATTAAGAAAAAAATATAAAAAATGACCTACCAATTTTATTATTGATTCGGGTCGAGAATCATTAGCATAGTTACCTTCTTGAATTTGACGAGAATGCCAAGCAACAGCTTGTATAAACACGGATATTTTTAAATTTCCGCTATATTTCATGTTCAGCTTTCATTTTGACAACATTCGTAGGAAACGCGATACGTGGGCGACTGCATGGCGGGTTCGCGAGACTAGTCGCGTTAGATACTGGTAGCGAAGTGTGCGATTCTCAATTTTAAATATAATATGTGAGATACTTCGCGGCGACTAGTCTCCGAAACTGCCGTAGGATACTAGTCGTCTCCCTTTATCGTAATGGGAGAAGGGCTTAAAGAAGAAAAAACTACATAATATTTAAAATTAATAATTAACCTAAAAAATTGTAAATTAGATAAGTACCTATAGTAAATGAAGTGTGAAGGTGAACTGAGATATCATTATCTGCCTAGCCTTTTCCCAACTATGTTTGGGTCGGCTTCCAGTCTAGCCGGATGCAGCAGAATACCAGCATTTTACATGGAACGAATGTCATCTGACGTCCACCACCCAGTTAGTACTGGGGAATATGATACCCTTTGGTAAGAATTTCCGGCCACTGTCAGTCACAGGCGTCTGTGACTCATAGATCTACAAATGACAGGACAAACGGCTTAACGTGCTTTCCGAGGCATGGAGGAAACGTTGTAAGTAATGGGTGGTCACGGCCACGGCCCAACCTAGGCAAGCGCAGCTAAACCTAAAGATCGATCCGAGTGGCTGTTATTACATAGCCATGAGCTCCTCCAGGTGAAGTGAGAGAATAGGGTTGAAATAGCGTGCAGGTTTGGGCAGATGAATGGCATGTGGCTTGTGTATGTTCGAATCGAAAACAGTTTCCGAGTAAACCTGTGAGGCCAAGAGGGCCAGCTTTACCGTACAAAAAAGCAAGGGAGACTGCTGTGCATGAGGTCCTGGGTTTCGTTTGTTCGGTCGGACAAAGCGTTATTCGGTTTTGTCCATTAGGAATTTCTCAGTAGCAGCTACAGAGTCTGGGTTTGTGCCCGGTAGACGGCAATAGCCTCGCCCCTATTTCATGGGACTTGAACATAACTGCCGAAATGTGAGTGTACCTACTATTAGGTATACCACTACCTAACCATCGGGATTACGGGCGTGATGTTATGTTGTGTTGAGGTTAAAAAAACTCTAAGGGCGGATTTTTCAACCGTTATATAACTTTTATCTGAACAATAAACATGACAGTAACTTAATACATATCTTAGTTCCATCTTAGAGCCGGAAACAACGAAAAACTCATTTAGAAAAGAAATAAAAAATAAAACTGACTTATATTCTTTCACTGTCATCCTCAACTGTCAGATGTTTCGTGAGGGTTACGCTTGGGTTAAGCATGGAGTTTAAGACCTTGGTTAAGACCGTTAGGACAAGACCTTGTTAGGACATTGCAAATCACAGATATCTCTGTTCCTTTTGGCATAACTTGGCCATAAGTATTCTACTCTTTGTATCTATGGTTTAGTTCGATCATCAGCTGCCATTTATAAAGAAAAATAGAAGAGATCACCTGTATAGTTTTAGAGTAACTTTATAACAAAAACATTGTGAGGTGTAAGAAAAAATGCCAATCACCAAGCCGTTGGGCCCCGTTCGTATCGCTAATGTTCCAGATGCACCTCACATACTGGAGTTGCTGAACGAGTCAATATCTCAGAACTTCAGGGTCAGTTGTACCTACGATATCACTCGTCTCATGTAAGAAGATCGTTATTTTTTTTATGAACTTGTAATAGTAGGTAGGACCTCGTCGGTTCTAAATACCAAGTATGAGCCCGAGATTCTTTGGGGGACACGGGAATCTAGGTTACTAGTATTGTGAGCATGTGCAGTGGGCGTAAGAAGCGTCGCTTGGGTCAGTGGGTCGTATTAGGGACGAAGTTGTAATAGTTAGCACACAAATTAACTATGTATTTTTCACCTAATTGGTTTTTCAGTGAGAATAGTTTATTGTGCATATGCCAACTGGACGAACACAATCGAATTGCTGGATTCATGGCCGTTCGGGATTATCCGATTCTGCCATCAGTGCATCCATGTGCATGGGAGGAGTATTTGTGGGCCAAATACAAGTGAGTTTTAAGTACATTCACATACCTACCTTGAAATCTAGTAACGAACCTTTTGCCCGGCAATGCTCTGGATTTTCAACGCACGGGTCAGCGTCGAGGATTGTCATTGCAACAGTGCAGAAAAGTATTTAGGTACATAGTCCCCTTCGTTATAATCGTCGTATATCATTCTCGCAAAATTTACCGCGCATCTTGCTTCCTCTGGGGAGCGGTGCCTGGCACTGAGATATTTTTCTGCACCTCCTCGCTCAACTCACTGGTAATGGAAGGTAAACAACTCGCTCATCCGACTCCTCCCATTTCCCGCCTAGCTCACTCCTCAAAACTCGTCGGCAATGGAAGGCAAAACCCATTTTTCACTGAAACTCTTTCTTAGTGGAAAGTGAGAACTGTTTTACTCCATTCCGCTCAGCTATTTCCCGCTCATTACCCATTGCAGTGGAAACCGACACGACAGGAGAAAGATCAGGTGCAAGACTAACGGCCTTACGCGCTTTTCGAGGCACGGGGGTACCGATCATACCGTCAACTTCCAAACTCCGGGCCACTACTTAGGTACTGAGAAATTTCAAATGGAAAATCCCAATAACACTTTTTTGTTCGACCCGGGAATCACATGCTTACTACCACAAACTTACACTATTCAAGTCAAAGTCAAAATTATTGAAAAAGCGGTCAATGTGACTTAACCATATTAGTTAGGAATATACCCTCGCGGGCTTTTTATAGGTAATAATAAGTAATTTAATTATGTAGTACATAGTTTTTTTTTTTTTGCTACTTTGGGTTAGGTACATTTTTGCAATTTTCTTAAGGATATCTATTTTTTTTGAAAATAAATTATAGCCTGTGGTAACGGTTCTGTTTTATGAGTTACTTCCTGGTAATTAAGCTTTCTATTGGTGAAAAAATGGTTAAAATCGGTCCAGAAGTTTCGGAGCATATTCGATACAATCAAACTAACAAACAAACAAAAAAATCTATCCTGTTTAAAATATTAGTATATAATATATAGGTTATACTTAAGCTTAGCTTCATCCGGTAGGACTGGAAGCCGACCCCAACATAGTTGGGAAAAGGCTAGGCAGATGGTGATGGGTGAGGTCCACGGTGTCCTCCACTTTAGTAGTGTAATGAAAGCGGGAGATGTACACCAGGGTATTCGGCATGGCGGCATGCAGGCTCACTTCAGGATGCAGCCGCAGCGGTGCTTGTTCGTTCGCGAACGGAACTTCCTTCTTTGCACCCACTCAGGAAACCTTCAACATTATCAGCCTTTCCAGGCAAATGCATTTTACAAGGAGCGGCACCAGGGAGCTTTGGTGACGCTGGTGAAATACTTTCGTAGGCGTTTCACTAGGGCTGCGGTATTGACGCGGCATTCAAGACATGATCTCAGACTATGTACTATATTTTCAGGGTAATGGAAATGACTGCCCGTAACACCCTTTTTATACACTTGTTATGCTGGAATCCGAGCTTCGGACGCGAGCTTATCGATAACATGCTTAAGAGCATTTTCATGCATGATGCCTACGTTATGCACATCGCCATGATAAAAACTGCGCTCAAATATCCACGTGAGTATCAATCTAGTTATGCTAAATGATGTGTAATAAAATTATGCAAAACATGTTTGTAACGTTGCTTAGACCAGCGATGGCCCTGTGGTAACGGTCCTGTTTTTTTTTCCCTGTTAATGAGGTTTAGGTAATTTGTGTTACTTATTTTATCCCGACTGCTCTCAAAATGGTGAGGGAACCGGCATGTTCTAGAACAAAAGATTTGTAGACAATTGGCAACTGCCAACCCGCACTAGGCCTGTCTGGTGGATTACGGCCGACTGCCTCAGGAAGCATGTGTCACAGCAGTGGGATTATTTTATGCCAAAGTTAATACTTGCAAAAAAGTATGATAGTCAGTAGATCCCCAGAGTGGCCCATAACAGACTTAAAAGTACTTAAGTGTCCCCTTAAAATGGTGGTACAACCCTACTAGTATGGAGTACGCTGGTACGATGATGTATTTTCTCGTAATAATCGAGACTATCTTTGTAGACTTGATGCCCGGTCAGGCCCGCTCGGAGAGTGGATTCAAGCGAGTACAGGCGAGTGAAAGCGGTACGCCAGGGGACAGCCTACCGGCGCTATGCATCGCTGACCGCTCGGAGATCTGCCCACGACTCAAGATTAGAAGAGCCGTGTAAGTCTATTGACTCATCTTTAAGATTAGAACGAATGTCCCGCGAAATTAGAATTTCTTAACGGTCACCAAGTATCAAGTTTTATAGCAATACACATCGGCTAGCTTAGACTATATTATAATATAATTCCGGCAATATACCTGCTGAAATGACTTAGCCGGCCGTTCCAATTAGGTACTTTGCATCATTATAACAATATGGAATTAGGCATGGGCGTCGCCGGGGGGGAGGGGGCAGGGGGCAGCAGCTGCGGCCCCCCCCCTAGAGGCTCAGGATTTTTTTTTCTGCCAGATCCCACAGAATTAGTAAGTCAGTAATAAATTGTAGCGTACAGTAGAACCACACTCACACTATTATATTTTGTAACCGACTTTCGACTGAATAATCTTATTACCTCAACAAACTTACACATTTTCTTTGAACTAACGCGCGTGGTCCGTACTTTAACCCTGCAAAAAACTTTTATCACTGAGGAGGCTCCTTTTTTCTGCCTCTGGATTCACTCCTACTGGATTTTCGCATGATCGACCGATTTAACAGAGGCTAAAATAAATTAGGAGCCCCTTGTCCCGAGGCCTTAATAGGCAATCATGTCATACATTGGTTGCAAAAAATGGAGCATGTGGACATTTTGATGTACGCTTTGCTCGCACTATCAGCTTACTTTTTCTTGAACCATATCTTTGTCTATAAGTCGCCCATGTAACTCCTCAACCTAAGGGAAGGGTCCTAAGGGGTCCTAAGGGTCGAAACAATTCAAACTTGTCCAAGATAGTGTTTTAAAATTTTTGAGCTCGCTTCGCTTGCTCTTCCTGTCTAAGTCCTCTTGAATCTTGACTTGATCTGTAAGTCAACCAAGTAACTCCTGTACGAAGGATCAAAACAATTCTATCCTGTCCAAGACAGGATGTAAACAATTTTTCGAACTCGCTACGCTCGCTCTTTCATCCTAAGTCCTCTTGGATCTTGACTTGGTCTGTAAGTCGCCCAAGTAACTCCTGTACGAAGGATCGAAACAATTGTAACCTGTCCAAGGCAGGGTGTAAAAAATTTTTCGAGCTCTCTGTGCTCGTTCGGTCAGCCTACTTCCTTTTTGATATTGACTTGGTCCAAGGTGGGGTGTTAAAATTTTCGAGCTTGCTTCGCTCGCCCTTGGCCTTACAATTCTTTTCTTAAGATTTTCTCCTTAAGTTAATTGAGTAACATCAATTTCTGAATAAATGACTAAAGAAAAGCTAACTTTTCTGAAGTGGAGAGTTTACATTTTCTTTTAGTTCAACTTTTCTAATAACTCGACAACATTAGTAACTTTTATTATACTACTCAAAACAGAATAAGGGCCACGAGGTATTTTGTCTGTACCATGAAAATAATAAAACCAATATATATTTTTTTGTCTCCATAACGAAAACTAATGTTGTTTTTACCATGTAGACCAATACATTTATTCAAATAATAATGATTAAAAAGTTCATTTGCTTTTGAAAGAAAAAACACATTTTAGGTTAAAAATAAAAACAATGTAAAGTTACTGAAAACAAAAGAAAATACTCCATGCTCATCTTTTAGTAACGGGTATGCCCCCCTCGTTTAGCTACGCACTCCTGAAGCCTGGAGTGCATGCTCTCAATCAAATGCCTGACATTTTCCATTGGAATCTCTTCCCAGGCCCTTTGAACAGCGTTGATGAGTTGCTGTTGGTTGTGGATTTCCTGATCACCGTCTCTAACTCTTCGTTTCAACTGATCCCACATGTGCTCTATTGGATTTAAGTCCGGACTGTTCGCCGGCCACGACAAGACTTGAATTTGAGAGGCTTCCAGTACAAACCGAGTCGCTTGAGCCGTGTGTGCACGAGCATTGTCTTGCATCAAGATGAATCCAGGACCCGCTCGCTGTGCAAATGGGATCACATGTGGTCTGACAACTTCCTCAATATACCGCTGAGCAGTAACAGTACCCTCATTTAAAATAGCGAACTCAGTTTTGCCGTGTAAGCTTATCCCGCCCCAAATCATTACATTTGGACCACCAAAACGATCGACTTCATGGATGCAGGCTTCTGAAAATCTCTCGCCGCGTCTTCTCCATACTGTAATACGCCGATCGTCGTTAAAAAATTTAACTTTGCATTCGTCTGTGAAGAGCACCATGCCCCATTGGTTTATGTCCCAGTCCAAATGTTGACGGGAAAATCTTAAACGATTTGCACGATGATTTCTGGTTAATGGAACACGGACAACTCGTCTTCTTGATGCCTGCTGGTCTTCATGCAATCGATTACGAATAGTTTGGTCACTGACACGAGTACCCGTTGTCAGCCGTAAACGATTTTGCAGCTTGCGGGCCGTCGTTGTGAGATCTCGGCGCGCACTTAATCGAATGTAACGATCCTCTTGAGCTGTTGTAATGCGAACTCTGCCCGAACCAGGTCTTCTTCTAACACTACCGGTCTCATGGAAACGATTCCATAGATTTTGAATAGCTCTTCGAGAAAATCCCAATTGCAAACCCACAGATCGCTGCGAATGACCTTCTTCAATCATTGTAACGGCTCTGGTTGCTGTCAGCGAGTCCATATGACGCCTGCGTGCTTGTGGCATATTGCAAAAGACGTTTCTGACTCGAGATATCAATGAACTCTGATAATTTCTAATAAACCAAGAAGCTAAGGAAAGCAAAACGTCAAAGAAAATGGAATCAAAATCTTCAAAAAGAATTTTAAATCAAATTTTATTTAAAATTGTTGCCAGCATTAGATGAATACTACAATATTAAAAAGTTTAGGTATCAAAGAGTTTGTATACTCAATATTTTACTACTTTCAATATGTAAATGTTTACTAAATTACACCAAAATGTAAAAATACCTCGTGGCCCTTATTCTGTTTTGAGTAGTATATACATATGTTACGGGCAATTTGATAAGTCCGGGCACTATAAATAATGGCCGGTCTGTATTCATAATGCCCGACTCGATTGGGCAATGTGATTAAAACAGCATGATTAATCACTTTTCCCGGCCATTATGAATAATGCCCACCCTATATTGGGCAAAGTAATAAAATAGATGAACTGTAGTGTTTTTTTTTAATTAAATGAAATTAAACTTACATAATTTTCATGAAAACTACAAAAAATTAACTATTGAACATAGTAGTTAAAAAATAAATGGTTAAAAATGTAATAACATCAGTAGTTACTTGCTTTTATTTTGATAAAATAATTACTTAAGAACAATAGTTTAAAAATTAGTAAACTGAGAAAAATCAACTGAAATATTTATTAATTAAGGACTGTGCAAGAAAGTTATTATGTTTAGAATTATTTATTCTTGCAAGATGAGCTTTTATGACATTTTGAATTGCAAAGAATGTTTGATTTCTTGCATTTACAACGTATTGAATTACAGTCACCACTACAGTTACAATGCTGGAAGCCTTGTCCATCAAAATGAGAGTCTCTTCGAGCACATTCTCGAAGAGTAATATCAACTTTTGGAACTTCATCCATCGAAATGAACTTTTCTTTACACACAGTAAACTCATTTCTGGAGTACAGTTGGTTTAAAATAGTTCCTAGTGTTCCTAGAGTTCCTAGTTTGTAAAGTTTTTCTTTTTCGACAGATATAATAATAGTAATTATATTACGACTATCCGTCTTGGCTCGATCTACATCTGGTATCCTTACTCGAACGCTTTGGCTTATTTCCAATAGGAATATTTGCATTTGAACGCGCCAACATTTTTTCGGCTTGCTTATCAAGTGATACCTTAGCTGCGTTACGAGCCTCCCGAATTTCGTTTGATTTTGCGTTGAGTAAAGATGCAGCCTTTTCATTATCAAAATTTTCCATTTCATTGCTCATATCGGCAGAACGCTGTTGATCGGCTGCTTGAGGGTTTTCATTTATTATGGCCACACTCACAGTGGGTTGCTGATTTTCTGGTTGAATATCATACTGCCCGGTCCAAGTGATAAATTCAAGCTATCTCAAACACTGACTTATTACATGGACCATGGGCCGTCGGGCATTATTAATAATGGCCGGTCAAAGTGATAAATTAATCACTTTGCCCGACGCTCTTGGGCATTATTAATAATGGCCGGCCCTTATTAATAATGCCCAGTTAATCACGTCGCCCGTAACATATATATGAACAAAACAAGTATAGAGAATCCAACCATTCCGAGGTGCTAACATTTTTGAGTGGGCTATTGCATTTTAGATTCTTAAAGTACTTCAGCTAAAGCCGTAGTTAGTAATTTTATCCCTTAATTTTTTTTCTAATCCTGCTGCCTCCAAAAACCCACTTCAAAGCTGGCGACGCCCATGAAGTTAGGTACCATTTAACAACTTAGTAATATTAAGTTACTAGCATACTAAGTTAGTATCCTAGGAAATCTTTCGCTTTGAAGTTGTTCAAAATATCGTATAACTGATTATGCCTACAGTGCCACAAGAATTTTGAATGATATTGATAGGGGGCGCTGTTGGTGTTGTGTTAAAAATCAAGATGGCCGCCAAAATCCATACAGGGTGATATTGGTAATTGGGTGCAGTCCTTAAAATGGGTGATACTAGGGCTAATTTGCAACAAATTTGACCCCGATAACTAGGGGTCCAATCTTCTTTTGGACATTTATCTCCCCCTAGTATCGGGGTCAATTTTTTTGAAAATTAGCTCTAGTATCACCCATTTCAAGTACTGCACCCAATTACCAATCAGCCTGTATTTCGGCCATGCGACAAAAATACTTTTTAAAATATAAATATGTTTTATGATGTTACGCAGCGAAGAAGACAACGATGATTTGGTGCCGATCCTAGAGCAGCACTCCACGCGACTGCGAGAGCTCTACGGGGACTTCTACATCAGTGAGTTGATTGCCAGGCGTCCGAGTTCCGACAGCGTGCTACTCGTTTGTGAGGTGATTTAATGATTTGGTACACGATCTCCCTTAATAAGTTTCCGTTTCCAATACACTGTCTGTCTATCGACGTAAGTATATAATATACTACTCTGTCAAGAAAGTACCGGGAAACGATCAATGATACAGAAAATGTTAGTTGATCGTCCAAAGTTATTTTATCGTCTTCAAAGTATGCTCTTCCCGATACACTTACGCCAACGAACAATCCAATCATCAAAACATTTTTAAACGCTTTTTTCCGGAATTGAGTTCAGTTCTCGACCTGAATTCTCCTTTAAGTCTTCTACCGAATGAAACGGGTGATAATTTGAGTTTAAGAAAAAGAAAGAAGTCGGCTGGAGCCATATTTGGTGAATAAGGTGGTTGTGCTATGATGGCCTTGTGCGAAGGCACATTATCGTGGTACAAAATCCAAGAATTTCCTTTCGGCAAATCTGGCCTTTTTTACTGACTAATATTCTGTTTTTACTGTTTGACTTTTCGGCAAGAATTTCGAGTGCACTTCCATTGGCGATACAAAATTTAAGACAAACTCTTTGTTCGATGTTTTTGTCCATTATGAAATTTGCAATACAGTACACTAGATATGATCTAACTAAAAACTGTACTGTGTTTAATATAAATAATAGATGCAACTCAAACTCCGCGCCCAAATGGAAAAAAGTTGTGCCAATCTAACAACAAAAAAAAAAACAAAAAATTGAATTGGAACCACAAACAAATCATCCATTCCCGATACTCTTTTGACTGAATGTACATACGTCACCTGTCTGTGTGTCACAGGGCTGTAGGTAGGTATATTTATAACCGTATTACGTAACTAGTTCTCACAATAATAAGGAACCTAGACCTATCTACAGGATTTTGCAAAGATTAACGGTCTTGGTTCTTACATCGTTAGCTATCATCTCTCACTGCTTACTTACCTAATACATAGGTTATAGGTACCATCAATGATTTATTTCTTTTAGCCATTTCACTTTAATGCTATGTGACTCGACTCTTTCAAACTAGCCGGTCTCCAGGTAGAAATGATTGGTACTTCTTTATTTGGACGGCACGTTTGGCGCAGTGGCTGAGCGATTGATCGCTGTGCTGCGTGCCACGGGTTCGATTCCCGCATGGAACAAATATTTGTATGACCTACAGGTAGCTCCGGGTCTGGCTGTTTGTAAAGTTCTTTATAAAAAAAAAAGCTTAGAATGATAAAATATAGGCGATATCAACTTAACCCAGCTGAAATATTTGTGGGAAAAATATTATAAATATATAGTATAGTTCGGATGATGTAAGCCTTAACGGATTTTTGTTGTTTGGATGTATTCTCGTCTATTCAACCATTTTCTCTATTATCATCATGTTAAAACAAACGCTATCTTTACCAGCATAAAGAATTAGCAGTTGGAGTGATGTGCCTTGGTACAACGATCAATTACGAATCTTTGGAGGAATCCTACGTGCTATTACCGTTTGGTGGTCTTAAGCATGTTAATAAAGAACCGAACGACTTGCCTAAAACGGTCGATTCAAATTCCAGGTAAAATGTTTAAGCCAAATCTTTTAGCGTACAGTAGGAAGCATTTCTGATTATTTTCATTTTTAGCGTTGATCTTTCATAAAAGGTTATTTTAGTCATAATCATTCTACTACTTAAGCTTTAGTTTTTCTTCTTTAGCTTGATTAGCTCTTGTGTAATTTAAGGTTATTAGATCCATAAACATTTTAACGTATTTTAGTAGTCTATTTTCTACACGAACTAATATTATTTTATATTAGTTCATTTATAAAATAGTCAGTGTTTATGGACGAAATTGGTTTTTTATAAATTATTAAAATGTTATAGTATGTTACTTAATGGGGACCAGCCTCCTACGAAGCCGAAGCAGGATGTGACTCAAGGTATGCTGACGGGGCAGAGCAGACCCTCAAGGGTGAGGAACAAACTGTGTGCCAGATTTCTCGACATCTGAGGCAAAAGGTCGGATGTATAAACTCTCTGTATTGGTACATCCGACCTTATGCTTCTAAAGTCGAGATTTATTTTAGGACAGATACCTACCCAACTACAGTATGACGCCTGTTACACCAATGGCGCTAGCATCGCTAGTACCGAGCATCGTCATTAGAAAAATCTGTGATCTGCGATTAGGTGGAAACGCCAGGGTAGTCCGGATGGCTCACATTTTCTTAAGTTTTTTGCAATTTGCCGGTCAGTATGTATACTTGACTTCATTTGGTCAGATTGGGACTAAGCTATCCATGGCCATCTGCAATGAGCTTTGGCTGGCATTCCCCGTCCCGTAATACGCTTTCAATCACAATCTGTAGGATTTTCAACGAAACGAAGCCTATTCTGTCCTTCTCTTGGGCAAAGGAATGGACAGAGCGCAGGCTACATAAAAGGTATTTACTTTGCGAAATGTTCACCTTTCACTATTGAACACACAGGTTACGTGGGTATTCGAAGATAACGTTGACCTAAGTTTCAAAAGCGTTGGAGTGCCGCCACCTGTTATAGAAGGGGTGAGTTTGAGTTTGTTTTGTATCTAATTTGACTATAAAACGCAATCAATTAGCACAACAGTTTGCTAATTGATTGTCAAAATCAATTGATATGATTACTTATTGAAGTGTTTTAAATCACGTCTGCCCCCGCCACACTTTTACATCAATATGGTGTCGGTTGAATGACATTGTCTTGGGATATTGTTTTGAAAAAGCAAGATGGCGGCGTAAGTTCCGATTAAGGCTACGAACCAGAAGATCGCATTACAGTTACAGTTAATTTGTTTACGCGGGTTTACTCGAAAATAGGTCGTTGCAATGATGGAGTTACACTGCCATAGGTAAGATTTGGAAAAAATTACAATGCGTGTAAAGAAAGGATTGCACAATACTTTAAAATCCTTGTCACTGTTCTCCTGAGCGCTGAACATAACACACACGACGAAAAACACACCAATTTTCACGATATTTGAATTTTCTTGAGAGAAACGTGGTTCACAAAGCGAGACGGAGTCAGTCATTAGTGTTTTATCATGCGACGGTGACGTACGCGCAGTATATCCTTCTCGGTCGTACGAAGACGGAAGGCGTGTGCGGGGAAAAGGATGGGGTAAGGATGCGAACGAACCAATCAAGATCTTTCAAACCAGTTAGCCGAAACGAAACAAATCAAATTGAATTTTACCGCGCAATCAGAAGGTGTTGTTTGCAGCAAGCCTTGCCACCAGCCGCGACTGGTACGTCACTGAGCCTTTGTCACTTGCCCTAGTCATGCTGAATGAAAAGCGACCAATCGGCGACAAGACAAAACATTTAAGCGCCATCTAGCAGCAAGGAACTCCAAGGCAGCCGAATGAATGTAACAAACACTTACACTTAGCGCTCTTAATCTCGAAAGAAAGCGATGAATGAGTCTATGAAGGAACGAGCGTGCCCAAAATTTTCACATGTACCACTTTCCAATGACACGTCAGCGATATCAAGGTTGTTGTGCTGTTTTTAACGCAAGGCACGGAGTATCTTATTGGTCGCTGCTAGAGACGGCACTGTCAACATTTTCATGCAAACCAATTATGTAAGTCACAGTTTACTCATAGGAACTGAAGGCCTGCGCCAGTTCTAAAAATATTTCAGACTTGAGCCGAATTTCCACGAATATTATTGGTAGTGGCGGCTCTAGTCTCTGCCGGCGATTCCTTGCCCGTGGTTGTTAAGCTATAGCACTAATTGAAAACTTTGTGATCACAGTTTAGTCGGATTGTAGTCGCATCTTCATATGAGATTTGATATTGATGACAAATGTTACATTGATTAGTGTTTAACAGCTTCTGGTTTTGCTAAGTGAGTGATGTTAGGATAAAAATATTATGGCTGATCAAAATGGTTAATTGTTATATTTTAGGAGGTAGAAGACGAACAGTCAAAGAAGCTGAAATTTAACATGTCATGGGTAAGTGATTATTAGTAAAAGCCTGCGCAGACGATGGACTTTTGTCGGGGTACATTTTTTTTTGTCCGTTAAAATATTTCGCTTAGAACTGGATCGGATGATGCACTCGATTGACTAAAAGAACCGCGTATACGGAACTTTAGTTGCCCGAATAATACACAAAAGTAAGGGGACTGCCCCTTGTTTCTATACACCTAGCAATTTCGAAAAAAAAATTACATTCCTGCCAAAACCCATCAACACACACACAGGGGTATTAGTCCACGTAAGGTGCTAAAGAGGAGGGTATTTTGGCATGATGACATGATCGAAAAATAATTGCTCACCGTGTGCAGTGAGTCCGTGGCAAGTTCTCGGTGGACATTTTTTCCAAGCTTCGGGGTGTTTTGTCCTCCGCGGACAAAAGTCCCTCGTCTGCGCAGGCCTTGAGTGACTATCCACAGACAAAGACATTAATGTGATTCTTAAGGCATTGGAAAGTGGTAGGCAGGTGTGAGTTAGGCGTGAGACAGATTTGGCGATGTAACTTGTTACTAAAGCACTGAGCAGACGATGGATAATTTGTCCATCGGATGGCCGTTCCTATTCATTGGTTGCTGTGTTATTTTTTCATCTATTGGTTGACGTCCATTGGTTGTCGAATATTGTTCGCGGACAAATTGTCCATCGTCTGCTTAGCGCTTTAGTGTTTTCGATTGTTCTGAGAAACATTTTGTACGTTTCTTGGAACAGTTTTTTATCTTAATTTTTTATTGGTTTTTAATGGTTTTTTCTTAGTAATCGTACAAACTGTAGAAAATGAAATGATGTGCTTACATTTTGGTGGCCAAGTAGGTAAGTGTGCTAAAATTTTATAAAAATAAAATATTATACCACAGTTTGCACTGGATGAAATCGAATTACTTGAGAATCAAAAAGATATCCTGAATCTTTTCCAAGATGAAGATGAGGAAGAATTTGAGTTTGATATTATTAATATTGATACTGACCTGTTGAGGGTTCCCGAGATGGTAAAATACGATGGTTTTGGTGCCGGGTAAGATGTTACTCCATTTTTAATATTCTAAAGCTCCAGTACCGAGTGGCGAGTACCTAATTTTTTTCGAATACTAAACTCTGTTGATTCTTATTATGATTGATATAAAGCGTCATAAAACAAATGTGTCATTTTAGGGGAGGCTCCTGCCACACAGTTTCAACTACCACAGGAGTCAGAGAATCTACACACACACTATTGTACAATGTTTTATATCAATAAAAAAAAACTGTTTTATTTTTATTAACAGTCAGGTTTTGTTTCCAGAATACTTATGCGACTACACATTAAACACATATCCCCTATTTAACGTATAGTATGCCCACATTTTGCGAGTTATGTTTAAGCCCCATGTAAAAGGGGTCGAGCGTATTGCCACTAACCGGGTGCAAATCCAGGCTCCAGGCTCCTACCGAGAAATTGCATATTGAAAAACTCTATAACATTTTGATTGAACTGGGAATCGAAGCCAATCGAATCAAATTTTTCGAAGATTAAAAGATTTTGTTGCATTTCTTTTATTTTCACAGACCTGCCGACAGTATGATGAAAATCATAGACGGAACGGGACGGAGTGAAGAAAAACCGAAATCAGATAAACAGAAAAGAGGCCGTAAGTTACTTCTCTATTTTCGGAAGAAGGACATAATCTTGGCTGTATTGCCTTTCGAATTCTCAAAAAATCCGACCGAAGCGTGTAGCATGGTAAGCTACGGCATAGCTTAGGGCGTAGCCGGTCTGGGATTTGAATTGGTAATGGAGTCGGTGGAATACGCTGTATTATTACGAATGAAGTGCCTACCGTAACCTGCCTCATCCTGCTTTGTACCGAAATTTGCTCCAGCGTTTTATTCGTCCGATAATTTGTATTTCCTCAATTAGTTCTATGATGTGACATACACTAGTATGTATAAAAGTACTAATATTATAAAGTATGCAAAGTCCAACTAATTTGATTTATCTGTGTAGCTAAAGTAGTTTTTATGGAGGAGGAAATGATGATTGTATTATTACTAGTTCATATTACGGCCCCTGGTCTCCTGGTTCATCTTTCTCCATCAACTAGTTAACATAAAAATACGTACATTTTCGCAGCGACACCCAGTTCTACAGTTTTCGAAATGCCGGAACCTGTACGATATTCTGGAACGCCGAATGCCTTTATTCTCGAGTTGTTCGCTATTCATCCCGATTACGACGAGAGGTAAGCTAACAGAATTCGTCTTATCTGCAATTACGTCATCTGTTTCTAGCCGATTTAACAGTTCATAATCATCTTCATCAGTCTCCTTACCAATTTATTTGGGGTCGGCGTAGCATGTCTTCTTCTTTCACACTTCTCTATTACTCCTGATCTCAGTAGTCAGCTCCTTTCTGGCCATATCATCCTACACACTGTCCACCATTTTTGTCTTCCTCAATTCTTATAGGCATTGACATTCATACTCAAATCTTTCCTCATTAGATTATCGTCATTCCTCCTCATCACATGCGATAGCAAATCAGTTGTCATGGTATGGATGGACTACCGATTACCATACAACTTTTCAGTCACCGGCGCCACTTTCAGACTTTCTCTTATGTACTCATTTCTTATTTTATCCATTCGCGTAACACCACACGTCCACCTTAGCATTCTCATCTCAGCCACATGCAATTGCTTTTCATTCATTCCTTCTGTGGCCTAATATTCTGATCTATACAAAGCAGCAGATCTAACGATGGTTTTATAAATCTTCCCCTTGAGTGTAAGGGGAATGCGGGAGTCGCATATTGTACCCGTGAGTTGCCGCCATTTCATCCATCCAGTGTTAATTATGTGCTTAACACTCGGATCTATTTCGCAATCGCTTAGTACGAGTGAACGGAGATATGATTTCATTATAATTATGATAAATTACAATAGCAAGCATTTAAAAATGTTACGTTGAATGGCCGTACCTACTTAAAGAGGGGCGACCGATTGGTACCTAGGTAGCTAGGCATCTGTAGTTGCCGCCTGCTAAGTGATGACTGGCATCACGTCAACCAAATATTTATTAGAATCGTTCATACCTAAAACTGAGAAGAAGATATTTTTAAGATTCACAATTAACACAATAAATTTGTTTTTTTTTTCTTATCTGCGGAATCTGATATCTTACGTGATGATGTGTGATGTTTTTTTCAGGTATGGCTTTGATATGCTAGAAGTGGCATTCGAGATGTTTCCAGGCAGAGACTATTGTGTTGTATGTCTTCCTACAAGCCAGCCTGCATTTCCTTTGTTAGAGCATTTCACGGTACGTATAAAATTATTAATGTGTATTGCGCTTTCACTTCTTTAACATTTGACAAGGAAAGTTAGATTTCAAAAGGGTTTCCACTTTACTTTTGAAGTGTAGGTATATATATAGGTGGTAAAGTTCTACTGATTTTTTACACGCGCCAAAAGATCCATGTTCCTCTAGTATCATGTTCCTGTACCTAATATAAGAGGTGGATCACATTTAAATTTACCTAAAACAAATTACTGTTATTTGAATTTGGAGCTTGTCACCATAGCAAACTTAGTCACAAACTCACAACTAATGTACGTAGATTCAGATATTTCTAACCTACTCTTGATATTTCTTGATATTCTTAATAAAAAAAAAACGATTTTTTACAGCTGGCTACTCCATTTGGTTGCAAGATGAGGTATATGAACGAGTCGTTATATGTGACGCACGTGAATTCCATTCGAGGGTAACTATCACAACATATTTTAATCAAGTTACTTAAAAATTAAAATATTGTTTATCTTTAAGTAGCCTTTCCAATGCTACCTACATTCGAAAGGTTAGCGCCTATTGTCAAACGTATGGTACGACGCTATCAGGCCAGTTGGGGTGATGGTCTTCAAAGGGTGGCTGGTAGCAGCTGGATGAGAGTTGCCAAAAATCAACATGAATGGCAGCAGTTAACAAGGCTGTAGGTTGATGATGATCACACACTACAGGATGACAGCTACGGGCTTTTTAATTCGGTATTTTCGAGAGTTGAAGATCTTGAATATTATTATTATTATTATGCCCAACGAATATCGGGGATATCGCACATTTACAGGAGGGCACTGTTAGTAAACATTTGTGAAATACTTAGTCTGTGAAAATTGTACTGAAAAAGCAAGATGGCGGCGCTGGTTCCGACGGCGTTTGCTTAACTGCGGTCCTTTGACAGTTATTTTACTTCGGCATTCACAGTTATCGTGTCTTGGACTATGAGAAATAACATCTGTTCCATACATTTTGACCATATAGGTATTGCGCTTTGGTTTCTTCAAAATCACAGACATCTTTAATTTTGTCCCAATAACGTGTTGGTTAGCTGCGACTGACAGGTCTCTCAAAATGACAATCGTCTTTATTGTCGTTGCCAAGGTTGATTTTGGGTTGCTTCTGTCACAAGAAAAATAACTGAATATTATTTCCAGCAATATGTCTGTTCGTCCTGGAGAAGCAAGCGACTTGAAACCTCTGAAGGATGTGTTGGAGTACGCCCCGCGCATAGACAAGCTATTGGACCTGTTCCAGTCCACACTGGAGTCACAATCACTGCAGTCCTTCACACTGCTCAGTGAGAACCAACCTATTGGCGTCGTTGTTCTAGGGTCAGTGTTGCCAAGATACTGATACTATCTTGAAAACTTTTTTTTATCATAGTTGCATACAAGTTTATGACCCACCCACCAGGGGTGTCATTAACTTGCAACGCCAAGAGCATATATGTATGTATATATATACATGTATGTACATATAAATATACATATATATTCCCCAAAGCCGTGAGTATTACTCGTATTTTAGGCTAAACAACTGTTAAATACGACAATTACCCACAGTTTGTTGTTTTATTGCTATTAGACACCCGTTGAGCATGTTCCTCCGTGCCTCGGAAACACGGAGTAAATACAAAGAGGAGATGGCCTAAGCAACTGTGCACTGTGATTCTCAACTCGGTCCTGACGTCATCATGTGGGCGTGGCCTTAGTCAGTGTATTGTTGGCGTTCGTCCTGTGCACAACTTTGTGAACGTTCCCATTTTACAGCATTGTTCGCGCTAGACGAAAAAAAGAATTAAGTGTTGTGTTTTGTCTTGTAAAAATTACTCGGATAGACGTTCTGATGCTATGGATGGCATCACATTTCATTTGTAAGTAATTTTATGCGTAATTTATTAAAATAGTTCTAGAAAAATCTCTTAGCGTCGGCGTTTCCAAACATAATTCTACCCGACACTAGATGGCGACACTTTGTGTCATGGAAACTAAAAATATTTAGGTATGTAGAGCTCAGAACTAACATATTTTAATAACATTAATGCTGAAATTTGTTCAACATTCATTCCTAATGACCCTTTAATGACCAAAATGTTATTTTTGTAGTTTTTATATCATTTTGTAAACAGGCCGCCATCTATCGTCAACTATGAACAACAAACATAAACAACAAAAAGACAGGGCCGTAATTAGAAATCAATTATTTTACTGAATGTCCCGCGGCTGCGGCTGTCTCATAAATGGAAAGTACTTAAAACATTAAATACGCTGGACATAAAAATACAATCTCCTATAAATTAAATATTCTATCTACAATTATTTTATTTATTTAAAGTACTTAAAGCCCACCTAGTTTATTTAGTTAAATTTGAAATGATGTAGGTTTTAGATTTCCATCCGAAGATAATCTAAGACAGCAATGGATTACAAACGTACTGGCTTGTAAACCATTTTGATAAGTCTTTTTAACAAAATAAGTCATTTAAATGACCACTACAATGACCCCTTTTCGGGTTTAGTGTAAACAAAAAATAATGTTGTATAAGAGAAAATCTAATAATCTTTTTTTTTTTTTTTTATTTAAAACACATACCACTATCATCACAGGCTTACCTAATACAATAGTGTAGTTATAGTTATCAGCTTAATAAGATTAGACTTACAATTATACTATCTCAACAACCAAGAGTAATTTTACAAAATGCGGCCCGTGTGAATTCACTCAGAGAACAATTGAAACAGTCGATCTGTTGTGACACCATATTGAGTCTTCATTCGTCATTCATCAGAAACCTTTTTTTTCATAATAAAATCACAATTTAAATTTAAAAAATACGCATCAAGATGGTGCGCAAAATTAATTTAAAATGAAACAGTACTCCCCGGTACGAAAATTCTGAGTACGACCCTGTTGCATCCTGCACTTAGTGACATCTAGTGTGAGATAGTTACGTAACTACAAAACAAAATCGACAGAACGAGCGAATAGTTTTGCTATTGACCGGTAGATGGAAAATAGAGAAGTGGGCGGGATCTAGCACCCCCTCACCCCGCAAAGTGTCACGCGTTGTTTCCTAAGGAAATCTAAATAGAACATCTCCTCTTTGTATTTACTCCGTGCTCGGAAAGCACGTTAAACCGTTGGTCCTGGCTGTCAATTTTAGATCTCTGACAGTCGTTAAGTAGTCAATAGTACGAAAGTCTGACAATCGACAATCAGTCTTACCAAGGGGTATCGTACTACCCAGTACTCACTAGGTTATGGAGGTCAGATAGGCAGTCGCTCCATGTAAAATACTGGTATTCAGCCGCATCCGGTTGAACTTGAAGCCTACCCTAATATAATTGGGAAAAGTCTAGACAGACGATGTTGATGAACCGTTGAACAAGAGTCACATTTGTATTCAAAGGCAGATGTGTATGGTTCAACCTTATTTCACCGGTAATGTAACAAATCTTATAAAATAATTAAATTGTATTGTTTTCAGTCCTTTAGACAACGCGGCATCTATTCGAACACATTATGACTTAGAACCGGAGCCACGTCGTCCAGGCACCGATGCAATGGTATGGCTCCTATAGTATAATGTCCAGCATTACTCTGACCCCAAGGGGTTAAGTAGTGCAGGGCACTGACTGTATCCACCTCTTGTGGTTGGTAAATCTTTAAATCTTTTTTCAAAGTCCCTATAAACTTCAATTTTTAACCATACAGGAATCACTAGTGGCGATACTATCATACAAGCCTAAAAGCTTGGCTTGTCCTTATAACATAGTAGTCTTCATGATGTCAGGGTTTCTGAACAGTCTGCTTGCCTTATGGGCTTACCGTATTGTTGGCCTCTAGGCACGCCCCAATGGGAATCAGCACATGTAAAAAGCGTTCAAGAGCTGTCAATATTTCAGAGCAATTATGACACTGACCGCTCTTGAACGCGGTTTAATGTACTGCTCGAATCCAGTTTTTTTTTTGACTGCTTTAAGGCACAAAGTTTTAGAATGAGTTCACATTATCGTCGGGGAACTTAACTTTCAAGCACAATAATTTGTAGCTTTTGCTTTTTTTTGTTTTCGGTTACGTGTTTACAACATTAGAACGGTCATTTAGCGGTGGAAGTTGGATTAAGATCCTTTGCTGATTTTTCATTCTTTTCTAGATATTAGCCGGTGTACTTTCGCCTGTATTTGAGCCTCATGCCCGATGGTATATGAGGGAGCTGTTACGGCTTTCAAAATATTCCACTCTCTTCTGGATTTGTAAGCTGTTCGCTAAAGGTGAAGCGGTAAGTTTCATGTACTTATTGTAATATTAATGTTTTATTCAGGAAACTAGGTCCAAATTTCACCAGCCTGGGTTTTGTTCTGTGACAAAATAGGTCATATTAATATAGAACTTGCAACAATTTGCCTCTAAGGAGTCCGAGTGTGGAGTTCATCTGTGACACAGGTGAATCTCAGAAACTTTTAACGTAAATGTGAGCTCATTTTTTGTTGTTTTTTCTGGGACTAAACTGTTACCATTAAGGAACAGATCCCATAAATTACAGTTTAAAAAAATCTTTTGCTTATAGAGCCCATCTCGTAATTTGATGTCACTGGCCAGTCACATGAATCCAGTTCACCCGCGGGTGTCTTTACCCAATATTAGTGGAAACAAAGAACTGGGAAAAATATATCAAGCTTTGTAAGTTGTTATTTTTTAAATATATTTTTTAGTTTTCCTCTTCTATCTTCTACATATGTATATGATATAACGCTCACATGCTTATATTGTAGCTAAAATCCTTACTTGCAAAAATCTTACACCAGAACTGTTTTTAATTTTGTTTGATGACACGAACACCTACAATACGTCTCATACGTTATAGTACATTATGATATAAGTGCGGTAAGTTGAAAATCACAGCCGAGGCGATATTGCTAGCCCAAGCCGTAGGCGAGGGCTACAATAAAGCAGAGGCTGTAATTATCAAAGCGCACGTATGTCATACGACGTTTTATAACATATTTGCGAGGAAATAAATAAAACTCGGATTTTCTTAAACGCATAAATCTTTTACTTTGTTCACAAATTAGCGATGCGCGCGCATCAGCGCTTTTTTTTAAGGCAAAGGCACAAATACAGCCAGTATTACTAATAAAGTAAATTCATTTTTTGTGTTCTTGTTACAGATAAATGTTGTACTCGTAATTTATTGTCAAAATTAATTAAATTAAAGAATTAAATGCTTATTTATTATATTTTATCTCCCAAAGTTAATTTTATTCATAAAATGTTGACCAGTTTTCTGACATAAAAACTCTTTGCTAAGATTTAAAAAAGTACCGTTCGTTTTAGAGGGAGCATCTTGAAAAATCATGCGTTTTACCTTATCAAAAAGAAACTCGTGCGTTTTACATTACAATAACGCACAAGTACGTAATGAGATACAATACGATATTGAAATTGGTGAATAAGAGACCCTTTACGAGCAAATGTGTTATAAAAATACGAGATAACATGTCATTCACCAGCAGATTTACTAATCTAGGGATTAGTAAATCTGCTGGTGAATGACATGTCATGTCAATGACATCCCAATTATGACGAATAAATTATTTAACCAAAACCTATTTGGGTATCTGTGTACATATACCATCGTCTATTATCTATTATATAGCATATTATATAGCATCATCATCATTCTCCTGCCCTTATCCCAGTTTATTTTTTGTCGGCGCAGTAAGTCATCTCTTTTCATACTTTTCTATTATTCGTCATCTCAGTAGTCACCTCCACACCTAATATACCATCTATTATTTATGCCAATAAGGTTTGATGCTATTATAGTCATTTTCATATCACAGAGGTTGTCCATTTGCGTTGTGGGTATGCGAGCGCCCCCTGACCAGCCTGCCCAAAGTCAACGTGAACACTAATATTGTGGTGGTGGGTGCCAGTCGCACGGGGCTCGCGTTCCTTGAGACTTTGCTGATGGGGTAAGTTTGTACCTCTATGATGGGCATAAGGGCAATGCTCGAGTTGCTCGCCTTTGCTTGACCCGGATGATTCAGTGAAGGTAGATGTCAAACGGATTTGAACTTTCTAGTTCAACAAATACTGCCCAATCGAATTTGTTAAATACTTACTGAGCTTTTAAACAACCGTTACGGTTGACACAAGTGAAGTAATGTTTCTTTATTTAAAAAGTGTAAAAAAAGATATTATGTACGAGTATAGTGAAGTGAACTTCGTGATATTATTATACCTATGATTTCCACTATGTCAAGTTTCACTGAAATCCGTGCAGCTGTTAAAGCGTGAAAGGTTATAATGTGGTAGTTGCTTTTTAGATTTATAATATTAGTATGGATGGCCTGACCACTGACACCCCCATACAGTTCGGCTACCACACCTTAACATAGAGACCACCTCATTATTTACCAGGCCATCATCCCAGTACTTGACGTTCAGCAACGTGACCCTCGTCTCGGAGTTTGGCGTGCCCGACGTAGCTGATTGTCTGAAAGCTGCTGATATTTGCGTGCCCAAAGACGGCCGGTATACCGACCGCTACCTCAAGAGCATACCCTTCTACTTCTATTTGGATATCATGACAGCTGTTATGGTTAAGATTGACAGGTGATTTTCACTCAGATAGACCAACTTCTGGACCAACTAGGTTATTTCTATAAAAACGACACTTTAACAATTAAACAACACAATTAACAAGTCGAATTTTTCATGGCAGGGTTTTTATTCAGCAGTTATTTTGTTGAATTCTAAGTCTTATTATGTTTCATTATTTTTTAATGTATTCCTTATTAGTATTTTTTCATGTGTTCCTTATTGTTTACTCACTTAGTTTGATTGCAGAAAGAGAAAATGCATTATTTTAAAAGGCGGCGGTTATAAGTACTACGACGAGCTGGTGTTGACTTGCGGCCAACAGTTTCAGCATCCGGATTATTTGAAGGAATCTCTTGGACTTGTGAAAGAAGTTGCGTAAGTATAAAGTAGATGCAAATATAAAGTACATTGATAGATAGTAAAAGAGAAGTGATTTACGAGAACTAGTTTCGCTCTATTATATTAAACTCGGCAAACTGCCCGATGTACAAGAAATTGCTTACAGAGAAGACGTTGTATAAAGCTAAGTATTTTAAAAAGCGACACTGGATTTGATGATTTGAACAGCAGTTATCATCCTTTTTCCCCTATTTGATTTCCGTTGCTTTTCCCAAAAAAATACTTTTTCAGTCTCAAAGCCTATCATGATGGGATGGTGATGATCAAGACTTCTGAAGACTGTCCTTTTGTATGTAGAAAGTTCAAAATTATCTCTTTACTTTGTCCAGAAAAGGAAAACCCTGCGACAGAATACTGCTGGATAATCCTAAGCATATACCGGATACTGTCCCAATGCCCCCCGAGCTGCCTGAGAATGTGTTTCTGATCAACTCCCTGTACGAAGCCAACATCTGCTTACGGAAACTCATGCGCATGATCAGTGATGCGAGTTAGTAGTCAGTGATCTTTAAATATCGAAAGGGCACGCTTGGAATTTCAACCCTTAGCCGGCCCTAAGCCGAGCGTGCGCAGGCGCGCATGCCGTTTTTGCAAAATCAGCCAATACTGTGCCACTGCTGAGTCACAGGCCTCCTCTCTACGAAAGTGACTAGTGTATAATCCACCACGCATGCCTAGTGTGAGTCGGTAGATGTCATCACAATATCTTCGTATTTTTGGTTCTGGGCCATGCCGTTGTCCTCACGATGTTTTCCTTCATCGTTTTTGCGAGCAAACCTGCGAGGTTTGTTAGTTGATATCACTTTTGTTTAAAAATATCATAATGATCGAATCGCAGGACAAAATCTACATTCTTTCGTAGACTTAACACTCACTTTTTGTTTGTGATACAGAGGATGCGTTAGCGTTAAGTAACAATAACCAAGTGATTGTATACGGAGACTGTATCGAAGCCTACAGCTGTATCGCGGCACTATTGGAGCTGGGCATATCGTCAGAGAAGATTGTCTTCGTTGAGCCGTTCCCTTCGATCGATGATCCTGCTCCTCTTAGAGTCAACTGTTTTAATGATGAGTTGGTACGTATCGCTCAATCCTACACACATACATACATAAATAAACTCACGCTTTTTTTTTTTCCATGGGGGGGGGGGTGAGAAACTACAAAACTCCACATGCTATTTACTCGTTTTGTTTCATCCACGTTCATAGATGCGTTTGCACATTGACTAAGTGAGAAAGACGTATGATTTGTATCACCCCTTCAAGCTAAAGATATAAGACAAGAGGTTGGAATATGGACCACTCCTAGCAACACAGAGGGGTAATTCCCGTATTTTTATCAGTATTCGTATTCTAATCTCAATGATATGAAAGAAAAAGGAGTGAATCCTAGCTAGGGAGGATGGTAGGAAAAGAAACGTGTTGCACCGTCCCCAAGTAACATGGGACAAGGGAAGGAAGTTGATGATGAATCTCAGTCATTGGTAAAAAAAACACAAATTTAGTTATATCAGCAACAATCAAACACAACATATTGTCACTAGAATTGAAGGTACCGAAGGTATTCGGCTCAGGTCAGACTACTAAATCGAGTCTATTTTTTGCTGCCCAGCGGAGCTGAAACAAGAACATGTGTCTGGCAAACCTAAGAAATTATTTTTTCAATACACTTCCTTGAAAACTAGCTCCTATCGCACTACAATTAGGTTCAACATGCAATGTATTTCACACTCGTGTTTTTTTTTTCATTTTTCACAAATGAGGGTTTTATTTCCCTGATTTTGCCACAGATAACATTAAACAACTGTTAAATTCCCTATATAATAGTTAATGATGATTGCTTTTTTTTCACAGCAAAGTGTCGCATGTTTTTAAGGACTTCATATATACCTAATGCAAAATTAAGATTGTGTTTATGAACAGAATATCGTAAATAAAAATAATTATTTATAAAATAATTTACTTTTATCAACAAATTAACATTTATTTGTGTTCTAAATTAAAAAGTATTTGAATATTGTGTTAGGCTGTTTAGCGGATTAATACCTTTGCCTCTCCTTCAACCTGGCGAAAGCGAAGCGCGGGAAAAAAGCAAATCATTTAATTTCTAGTTCTTGACAAAAATCCTTATTAGTCCCTATTACGTATTATTATATTTCTTCGAAAGTGTGTTGAAAACCGTCGCTTGATACGCGTGGGCATTTGTTACGGCAGTTTTCGGCTCCATAACTCCCTCGCCTGTGGCTCGTGTGTGTATTCCGCCTCGGCCGCAATAACAAACTTTCCCCACTTATATCAAAATGTAATGTCTTTCACAAATTAATGTAGCTTTAGTAGGGTTCTAAGGAGTAAAAAAAATGGCTCTAAGTAAAATCTCTGATTGTAGATTGACGCAAGAGTCCAAGCCACCGTGGAAAAGCTTGGTATACGAGTGTTACGCCAATGCCATTTGGCTGCATGGCATCAAATAGACAGCCGGGTGGAGTCTATAGATTTTATGGGACCCCTTACTTCGATCTCGCTGAACAGCTTTGCACTCTTCTACTATGGATTGCGTGCTATCAACTTGCATGCATTTAAAGGTACTTCAATGTTATTTAACAAGAATTTTGAAAGACACTAAACCCTTTTCCGAACGTAAATGATTCTAACCTAAATATAGATCTTCAACGACGTAGAGCATAGCTTAGGAATACTTAGGCGAATTCGATTATATTTTTCTTTTATAGTTTTTCCTAAAGCTTTTATTTCTAGAAAAAAGATCTGACTTTGATATAATTAGTCCATTATGAGCAACGTCAAGCCTTGCTGTAATTTCAAAAACATATACGGTCTATATAATAACAATAATGATTAGGAAATTTATTCTTCGTTAAAAGTGTGTAAGTACGATATTGTCATGTATCCATCATTATAAATAATCGAGTTTGTTTTACCCTGCACAGCTATAAACGACAGTGGTTTAGTGTACGACGGTGGGCTGGTGGTAAGCCCCACATTTGAGACGAACGATCCGTGCATATCTGGAGCGGGAACCTGCGTGAGGTACTCACGGCGACTGTACGCATGTAGCAGCATGCATCGGCACCATTACTCTGAGGACATTGGAGAAGCGGTAATGTTTTATCATTAAACAACTTTTTTGTATCGCGATTTGTCTTGCGTTTAGCCGCATCTGGCCCGATGTCTTTGGCCTAGGGTGGAGCATGCTTCCCTAAAAGAAAAATAGCGCGATCCTTGTATTCCCTGAAGAGCCAAATCATGATGGAGGAGAGATGTTCTAGTTTAATTTAATAGGGGTAGAAATTAGACTCTGGTGCTACTGAGATATCCTGAAGATTAAACGAGAGGAACCCAATAATTTGGGGTGAATTGTAAACTGTGTAGTTTCGATTACGAGTTACAATTGCCCTGAACGAACTGAACCGAATACTGGAAAGCAACTGTGATTTTTTACTACATACAACCTCGTATAATTTCGCTACCTATGTACAGTCACGGACTTTAATTGATGAGCCACTTGCCACTATTTGTATTTTAGCAGTGTAATGCAATTCGGGTTTAGTCGGTTATATTCGTACATAGTAAAGAGTGACTACCCAAAGTCAACCAATTGCAGGTCTAGCAACCGTAACCTAGCGACAATTGTTTTAGCGTAGCTATAGTAACGTTATAAAACTGCAAAATTGGAAAGTTTGAAAGTGGGTCATTAATTTAAGTCCGTGACTGTACATGAGGTCTGCTATTTTAATAACCTCATGGATCCTAAGTCAACGTTCATGTGTTGATTCTGGCATGTTTGTTCTGCCTCTTCTTATTACTGTGTTGTTTCTTTATTTTTTGTCATTGTATATAGTAATACAAGGTGATGCTTTGCATCCTCGTAAAATTCAAGGAGGTAACTATGCTAATGATTCTCGACCCGAATCAATAATAAAATGGGTAAGTAATTTTATTACATTTTTTTCCTAATATTGGAAATCGATAAGTCTGCACCGCCCGTATTAAAACGCGGCCAGTCTAATACTAGCCCTATAATCGCGCTTTCACACACACAATCAAACGCAGACGTTTATTCGATAAACGGGTGATTCTCCTCGTAAGAAAAGGGCTTCATTCTGAAATAGTGTAAAATTAAAACAACAAAAAAAGCAGCGTTTATTATTATTGCCCAGGTACCGTAATTTATATTGATTATTTACGTCTTCTATGACAACCTCCTGAATTTTGACGAGGTTGCAAAACTACACCTTGTATATGCACGTCATGCGACAAATAAATATGTTTTTCTTACTTCTTTCATTCTTTCACTTCCTTTCTCCCCAACCAAAATAAAGGTGAAGAGTGGTTTTCGGGGCCCGTTTTTTGTAATTTTTACGCTCAAAAAGTATTAAAATTAAAAGTAAGATTCTCAGGCTTATTTGAATAAATGACACTTGATACTCTATATTTTCAGCTGGGAAGACTATTCTTACATAAGTTGGATCCGTTCATGATGGGTGATCCAGAATTGCGAGACGCGCCGGATGATCTGTTACCCAGATACAGCTCTACTGTCCTGGGGTAATATAAACAGGATTTTGTAATTTGTCAGTGTTGAAAATGAAGTATAACGGTTATTATTTATTGGCATAAGTAGTGTGTATGGCAAATTAGCCAACGATCTACCGGATGGAAAGTGGTCACCTATGGCAACTGCAAACGGCAGATTAGTTCCCATCTCCTCCACGAAGCTTTCAATCAAACATTCTAAACTGCGCAAAATTTATTACTGGGAAATGGCTTTTTTGGTGTGAAAAATCAGACCTTACTTACGGTAGCGCTCAATGTAACACACTCAAAACATTGTGCTGATGGATGCATTGAATAGTGCAGGGGTCATGGAGGTTATGGATCTTATCATGGAGCTAACTTGGAATTTTCAGGTTCGCTCGCTCCGGCCATAGTCTAAATAGTTTTTCGCGGCTTGTGGGAGGTGCCAACGATATGACACGGTCAGTACCATTTTTACCATGTTATAGAAGGCGTTTTATACCGGTAACTGTAACACTCGTACATGATACTGCACTGAGATTGGTCACCATTTGTGTATTCGCATTTTTCAACAACAGTCGTAAATCAGTGGCATTTGTCGAAGCAAACCAAACATATTATTACGGCCTGGTTATGGGATAAATTAAAACACCTTACCATTGATCACTATTCACTTAGTTATAGTATTTGTGCTTTACTTCGGTTCGCTTGGTTGTATCGCCAAAATCAGGCTGACTGCTCCTTTTTTTTTCTTTGGAGTGGGAAAATCGTTATGGATACCCTCCGTCTTGGGCCAACGGAGGGTTATGTCGGTATAACCCACTGTTCCTAATACTACCATGTGCCGGGTGCCCGGGAGATACAAGTACATTCGCGCGCACCATCGACTGGTATCAGCCCGCCATTCCAGCCGGACCCCATCACCAAGTGCGGCCTATTTAGTGACCGCACGTTCTCTGTGAAAGCGCGCAGGAACCACTGCGCGCTACTTCTTTGAGCCTGGCTGGTTGGGCGACGACTCAGCCCTCAGTTCGCCGCCCGCAGGCCACGGGCTGACTGCTCCTGCAATTAACCTGACGCCTATTTATAGGCCGACCGCTCCTAGTGGTTCTTTTGAGAAAAATTGTACTTATTGTTTACTAGATGGCAACCTGTTATGAAATTTGAGTCTCCAGTTGTGCAGTTTGCTATACTACCGGGACCTTTATTCTATTTGAAGCTGAGGAAGCCGGGCAAAGAGATACCTATGGCTCTCCAACAGTGCTTGCCGCGACAGGTATCAACACATTGTCTACGTATTAATTCTTCTTTGCGCGTCGATGGCAATCTTAATTAGATTGACCCAGAATTTGGTGAAAAGGCACCTTCACTAGCGTTTACCAGTTTCTGGAAATGCAGACAAGAAACCACACAAACCACGATATTAAGTGTCCTATCGTTTGTGGAACACCACTTCAAATGACGCTTATTAATTACCGTGTCATTATCTGCCATGCCTATTTTCGGCCATATTGAGGTCGGCTTCCATTCAAATCGTATGCGACAGTGTAGAAGGAATAAACTAAAGCAGCTCAGGATGACTGTTACACATATACTTCACCATTCCTATACGAGTATATGGTAGGTAATACCCAAGTGATATTGTTAACCGACCCCCCCTCATTTCTCTTTACTGAGAAAGGGACTCATGAGATGATGTCTAATAGAAAAGTATGTATGAAGAAGTCAGGCTGCGCCGAATAGAATGGGGAAGATCGTTAAAAGCTAATTGTAGATGGCGCGACCATAGCAAGGTCTCAATCAGACCATTGAGGTCGAGCCACTTTGAAATATAAAATTACATTACCAGATTTTAAACCAATGACGATGCTCGGAACCAGATATGCTAGCACCATTAGTTTCACCATCCCCATTGGAGAATGATGATGTCTCGTATAGATAATAAGATCTTTAACTAATGGTTTCCTCAAGCTACCCTCTAATCCTCAGGGCCATAACCTGGTAACGGACAAGAACGACAACTACTTCCGTGTCCATCTAAATGTACTCCACGTGGTTGATGCGGTGACCTGCCTCTCCCACAAGCCTTTCTCTTTAGAGACGTATCAGCAGCTGTATGGCAAACATCAGGCTTTCTTCAATAAACTGTATACTAGATATCAGGTAAGGATTATAGGTTTCATAAGCCACACTATAATCAGCCTAGAATGTCCACAGCTGGGATACAGGACTACTCTTTGTGGGAGGGAGTGGATCGCAATCCACCTCTCGGTCCCAGTGCAGGTTATTGGTCAGGTAGTGTTTTCGAATTTTCGATTCTGGGCCATGCCGGGTTCTTCACGATGCTTTCCTTCACCGTTAAGAGCAGTGGTATTGAAATAATTTACATAAAGGCAAGGGACTGTCAGGGTTCGACCTAAGGATCTCCAATTCGTATCCCGAAGCCATCACCACTGGATTTTATAATTTACACATTTTATGATTCTTTATGTTGTAGATTAGTACTCAAGTCACCTCAGCTTGTTTCTATGGTCTGAGGTTGGTAAAGTACTTAACTCCGAACATGGCGCACGGGAGTTATCATAACACGTTTAACTTGTAGAGTGTAGTCTCTATCAATCATAAATAACCTGACTGTAATAATCTTTATGAAATGTGGTGGACGTGGCACATTATGGACTGAATACTGTATCACCGTTTGTACGAGGGTACAAAATTGACTTCTATATTTCCAGGAGAATCTTATAGATGATTTCTACGAGTTCTTCACGCAACCTTGGATGTCGGCATTGTACCAGGAGACGTTCAGAGATCTCGTAAATGATATTAACGAACAAGACATTGGCACGGTAGGTCCTATTAATAGTAAATGCAATTCACAATGGTAGAATTACCTCCGTCTTTCTCGCAGAAGGTACCCGTGCCTAGAACTGCAATTTTGAATGACCTGAGGCCTGCGGAGGTGTGGAGGTGTGGTGTTAAAAGGCATCATTGCTCGATTGCGAAAAAGGGACGGAGCTATCGGTCGTGTGTCGTCGTTTTTCTCTCGCACGGAAATAACGATGACTAACATTTTTGGTACACGGGGAAAACCGACCTCAATATTAATATTATCATTATTTCCTTTATTTTAAATACATATGCCTATATAAAATTAGTATAAAAAACATTTAAAAATATAAAATGTAGTATCCCACCGGTATCGGAAACAGGGTCCAAGCTACCGGCGGTCAGGGCTCCAGAGAGAGAAACCTAACAATACGAGCGTGTCCAGGAGTACCGCTTTCTGAATCAAGCCCTTGATCCAGCTGCTTAACGAGAGCCTCCACAGGTATTGGTCGAGGCTCTAGGCAATTAAGCCATTGGCTGAAACGACTATCGGCACAATGATCGCTGAGTTCACATGCCACATGTCGACAACCACGCGAGCCAAGTCAAGATACTCGATTTGCTTATCTTTTTCGGCTTTCATGGGGTTCCCATCATGCGGAACCGTTATGTCAACCATCGTTGCGCGCCGCTCTGATCGATCCACCACCACTATATTAGTCCTGTCAGTAATGATGGATTATTATTATAAACTTGTGTTGTCCCACTGCAGGGCAAAGGCCTCCCTTCCCTCCTTCCACTTTTCGCGATCTAGTGCGATTGTAGGCCAATCCTTTGAGAAAGAATCCAACTCATCCCGCCATCTCTTTCTGGGCCTGGTCGTTTCTTGCTATTCGGTGTCCATTGAGTGGTTATTTTTGCCCAATGCTCCTCCGACATGCGGCAGATGTGACCAGCCCAGTTCTATTTTAACTTAGCAGCTGTAAGGCTAGCATCAGCTATTTGGGTTTTGGAGCGAAGTATGGAGTTTCGGATGGAGTTTCTGTCCGTAATATTAACATGATTTAGGAAAAATAAAAAATAAATCAGCTTAAGGAAATTTAGGAACAGTCACATGTGGTACATGCAGTTCACACTAAAGATTACCTTTACGAATGCTTCTAAAGATAGCAAGAATTGTAGTATTTCAACCAACAACGCCATCTATTGCGTAGAAATGTATACTAAAGTTCTCCTTTCTTTTATGTAAACCATCACACTGAACTGTGTGAAGGGTGAGTTTGGAAACTGAGGTAGAGTCTTGCGAAAGCTTTGTTAGTCTTACTACTAGATGGCGATAGGTAGGATGCATAAATTGTGTTCTTAAATAATTTTTCTATTAGTGTATTATTTTCTTAATATCATGTATTCTTTTTTTGGTTGCGTATGTAGAAAAAGATAGATAGTTAAGTTCATTTTATATAAATATAAATGTACATGTATTTATATAGTTTATTTATTAATATTGTGACCAGGGTCAGATTTGGTAGAAGCATCTGCTAATTAGGCTTGTGTTAAGGCTCGGCCGTACCGGCACAGATAATTTGTGGACGCGGCTCCGGACACCGTTCTGTGTCCGATGTCCGTAGCGATCCGGTTCCTGTCCATGCTGGTTTACCTGAACCTTAATAACATCTTGCGAACTCTGTAGTCATAGCAAACGATATACAGGGTAGCGCCGACAATACGACAATAAATTAAACTGCGAATACTTTAAGTCCTTCTCAGTCTCCATACAAAAGATCAATCGAAAATATCCAGTAGTTTAGACACAGGACATTATTTTTCATTTTTAGCATTTTCAACATGATGTAGATTATTAGACTAGCACCGACAGGTTAAAGACCCTCACATTGGTATAAACACTAAACACATGTTGCCAACTCGCTACTTCAAAAACCTGTGGCAAATTTGTTCCTGAAATGTCATTTCTAGATGTAAATTAGTGAATATTATACCTAAGATTAGTAAACCAATCATTTTAAATGGTGTTCTATTTTTTTAACAGTTTAATGCCATTTAGTTTGTTTGATTTTTTTTTTTAATTTCGTTGCTAGGATTTTTTTGATAGTTTAAAAATATTCCTATAACATAAATAAAAAGGATATCAAACATACACAACATATAAATATTCCTATGAACTAGTATTACCAGTGTTTTTATCTAATGTCGTATTGTCGTCGCCACCGTGTACATACATAATATTTCTACTATGTCAGACTAACAATTTATTCCATTTCAGATAAGTGATTTGGTGAAATCAAAATTCGCCTTATTTGACTCGGTAATGCATCAAATGAAATCAACATTGTTAGAGACGCATAAATCCTATGGGTCCGTTGCCACCGTCAGCAGTTACCTTCACGTACGTATATCTTTTTATTTTAATTTAACCGAACAATAACTAAGTACAATAGGGTTATAGTCCATGTTTTTACATGAATGTGGATTTTGGACATGAAAACACCTAACTTCAAGGTCGATAGATACCCCACCCAGTCATATACATTGAAATTTTTTTTTCAACCCTCTTTTACATGTATGGAGACCCACCCCTATTTTAAATTTTTTCATGATTTCACATCACTTTTGTGTAGCTGTTCATAGAAGACATCTACTCTCTAAATTTCAACTGTGTGGTCTCGGAGTAAAATAGCTGTGACAAACGGACGGACAGACAGGCAGACAGACAGACGGACAGGGTGAATCTATAAGGGTTCCGTTTTATCCAGTTGGCAACGGAACCCTAAAAATGATACGTGGCTAAAGTATACTTTATTTCACACAAAAATCAGTATATCTCATTATATTATTTGGACGGTGCAGGTGCAGATTTTACCGTTGCCTCAGTTTATCAAACGGGCATTTAAATTGCTCAATGTAAAACATACAGGTTTTAGTGAAACAATAAGAATGTATGCAAAACTAGATTATAATAGCAATAACCAACCATCGTAGTGGTCTCACCCTGAGAGATCCAAAAATAGTAAAAAGCGAATGAGCCATTTAGACTACTATTTGAATGTATTTCGACCTCGCTGTACCAATCGACTTAGGAGTGACGTATCGATTTAAATTAGGACTTGGAACATTTTCTGACTTCTGAGTTCCGAGTTTGGTTCCCCGTTCAGTAAAAGAGAATAAAGAACACTGTGTAATGTCCTGTACTTATCTACATTATGGGTTAGTTCCGTCCCGTTGGTTCCGTCATGGATTGAATATTGAATGAAAAATTGTAGTATTTTCTGTGTTTCTATGTTATAGGACCCTCGTCGGCAGGGCACGTTCCGTGCTGTGGTTGACAAATTTGTTGCTAGGAATTTCTTTGTAAGTATTAATTATTTTTGTATTAGTTCAGTAAATTCCAGGATTTTTTACGCCACGGAGTCTGGATTGCGTGGCAATAGCCAGGAAATTTAAGTATCATTTTGTTGTTCCTAAGACAAAACCCTAATGTTACTAACGAAATTTCTTCGTATCCGTGTATTTGTGTCAATCAATTAGATGACTTAGACATATGTAAGTGGCGATATGTAGTTGCAATATCATTCGGGGTCTTTGTTTTTCGTGTGGTTAGTGACTAACCTGGTGTCAGAGTTTTTATGCCAGTCATTGGCCTCTAACTTGGCTTTACGTGCCGTCGAGAAATATCTCTCAAGCAAGCTGGTTTCCTCACGATGTTTTCCTTCACCGAAGGTAGTGATAATTATACAATACGCACATGAATCCGAAAAATCAGAGGTGTTGTGGTCGAACTCGAGGCCAAACTCGACACTTGGCAGTCCGATGGTCACACCACTAGGCTATCACTGCTGGTGACCTCGTTCTGTGAGACCGTGATGGTCCAAAAGGACGCAGCCGATCGGGATTGTGAGAGGGCCGATCCCGGTAAGAGAAGTCGTCGGCGAGGCAATTGCCTCGACGCTTAACACGCCGAAACCCCGTCTGCATTACTTAAAGCAGGCGGGACTTTAAGGTCACGGGCATTCAGAGTGGGAACTCTGTGCGCTCACCGAGTCACCTCAGAGATGACCGGCAGCACCGTGGTCACGAGCTGACGTGCACACTTGCAAATCGAGGCTCAGGGGAGACCTCTGTAAACTCGCCCCAGAGATGTGCCTTAAGAGGCGTTGCACAGAGTTCCCTCTGGACAGGTCTTTTAACAGGTAACGGTGCCTCCTCTCTTGTGCGGATTGTGACCACCGGGGTGGTTTTAGTGAGGTAAAAATCCCACACTCCCTGGTCTTATCCCCAAAGACCGGCCGCCTTTTGAAGGTTGCTCCCAGAAAAAAAAAGAAGCTATCACTGCTATAATATCGGGGTATACAGGCGACTAGGCGTGATGTAACATTTATTAGGATTATGTTATTCTTATAAAAATAAGCTGCTAAATACTGTTTTACACGCACAGATAGTAAACTTGACAATTATGGGAATATTGATAACAAATGGTTTCTAATAATAGTAAAATTATTGTATGTTTTTGCAGACCAAGTCAGTCCTTGCGAAGACTAATATACCATCGGTAAGATATGTTTATTTTCTATTTTTTTTAAATTTCCTGTACTGCTTTTATTTATGCGATTAAAAGAAACGAGAGTCGCATATCGAATTGCTATTCCATAAAAACCCTTTAATGTGTGCTTTTTGAGAAGCTTTTCTGCTTCTAGGCAAGTGCCACTCTTAACTTTTTCTGTTTCTCTTGTAACTTTCGTTAATAACAAAAAAATCCTTGGTGTTTCTATTTTTTTTTGTTAGCCTCTCATGTGTCCCACTGCTGGGCAAAGGCCTCCCCTTTCTCCTTCCAAACCTCTCTGTCTTGTGCGATATCTGGCCGTGTTCGCCCCGCAAACAAGATCAGGTCGTCACACCACCTTCGCCGCGGTCTACCTCGACGGCGATTTCCTCCTTCAGGCGTCCAGTGAGTGACGATCTTCGCCCACCTCTCCGGGTGCATTAGCGCTACGTGGCCAGCCCACTCCCACTTTAGCTTGGCTGTTTTTTCTCCGACATCCGCAACCTGAGTTATGGAACGCAGGGTGGTGTTTCTAACGCGATCACACTGCGCTCTATTGGCCGCTGGCAAATCCTGAGTTGTTTCCATTAGGAACGTTTATTTTCGAAATACCTGAATCATAGATTGTCTTTCTGTTCAGGAAATCTTTTGGCTTCGTACATGACCTATTAAAGTTTAAGTTTTGCATTATTTAGATTTTTTGACAGTCCCATTGTTGAACATTTAGTTTTATTTCCTTTGTTTTCTTTTTCATATTTATTTTTTTGTTTGTCCTGTGCGAGTCCAATAAATACTTTCTAAATCTATGGCATGCTTCATACATGTTCACCTCTTGTCGGTCGGTGCCGATTCATCCTGAATCTGGCCGACCCATACATATGTATAACCTCTAATGTTCAAGTATGTGATGTGACTCGGTAGACATGCGATGACATCTTGTTAGAAGCTGTCATCATATTCCTACCTTTATGGTTGTCCTTCATTAATCCAGTTACTTATAACCTCATCCACGGTGACACTTGGTTGAGACTGACACAAATGAAGGGAAGCCTGCGCCCAGCAGTCGTATGTCGATTGCTGATGATGATGATGACTGTATGCAAACACAGTATGAATCCGTAACTGTAACAGTATGGTGCGATTTCAAAAATGTCTAAATCTTGGACTGCTTCGTTTTCTTTGATTATATAATGTCTAGATAGAGCGTCGCCCTACAATCGTATCAAAGAAAACGAGTCAACATTTTCAAGTATGTGTGCGTGCAGGCGTCGTTTTACACTATGCGTCTATGTCTTTGTGTGCGTAAATAATGATACCAGCTACTACAATTCTCTCATAAATCACATAAAAAATAGACTTACTAAATAAGATAAGTTTTAGGTGTATGACACGATCTGCACTGATTGGCGGGCAAGCACTTGTGAACCAATAGTTGGTTGACACTTTTTGACACGTTTGCGCGCACTTGACGCTCCATCTAGACATTATATATAATCAAAGTTCGTTTTATAGTACTCGTAGTACGTATCATCGCGTGTTTTATGTAGTTTTCTCTCTGTTTTGTTACCTATTCCAAACGAACCTCCGTCATTTCTGCTATCTAAAAGTTTTTTGAAATCGCTTAGGTGAAAAATGACTTGAAAAGAGTTTGCCGTGACACCTACGAACGAATAAAGTCGCGTGATGTGACACTAGATCATGTGCTTCCCAGGAATGTTATGGGCAAGCAACGGCTATCGACGATTTGCCAAATGACATGAAATAAAGTTCACCCCTTAGCCATACTGTCACGTAACGATATACCGAGATAACATCGAGAGGCGGTCTGTCCCGCAATGTGTTAACTCATAATTTTGTAACCATGATGATACAAAATATGCGCATATTTTCATGGTTGTAACAACTCCATATACGATCTCATGATCACGAGTTCGTATTTCCAAAAATCGATGATTGCCGAAGTACACACTGTTTTGTTTTAAATACAATTTTGTTTCCTACAGGAATGTGGTCAAAGTAAGCAAGTTCGCGCCCAGGCGGCCAAGTTCTGGAGGAAGGCCGGCGGTGAACAAATAGTGATGGCGCATGTGTCACGATATCTTGAAAAGAACTCACTCACTAATCCGCACTTCGCCACTCCTAAATCTGAAGACCCTTAGAGATGATAGGTGCTGGAGAAAATGATTTTATATGGAAAGGAAACGACGACAATGACCAAGGAAATAAACGAAAGAATGTATAATGATGCAAGGATTAAGGTGGAATGCAGAATGTATGTAAATGTATTGAGGATAACTTTAGAAGGAAACAACAATTTACAGGTAGGTAACAGGTTACTGTCACTTATAATCACAGAATAAAATTATAGTTTTTACTGTGATGTGGGATGTGTTTATTCTTTAATAGCTTAAATTATATTTTCATTATTTGGTTGGTTATATTATTTTATCTTATTTAGGAAGAATTTGGATGAGTATTTTGTTAATTGTGTTAAAATAAACCAGACAATTACATTTTAGACAATTTATTTCATTTTACACATGTTCATTATTAGACAAGTTTCCTTACATATTATATTTACATTTAAATGCACAGTATGGCCACTGACTGAATGGAAATCGCCGAAACAGTCTTAATTGATATGATTTTGTTTTTGTACAAAAGCCGAAACAATTATAATTATTTTCATTTTATTTTATTACTATAATAACTTACTATGAGATCAAAGGGTGTTGATAAATGTGTATAAGTTTTGAGTAGCAATCTTTGGCTTTAGAGCCTTTTCACACTAGCGATTTAAGTGCGATGCGCGGTTCACTGCCATGTCTTCAATAGAAAGCACAATTTATTCATATAGAGGTGCCGCGTGTGTCGCCGCGACATGAAAATTGTGTGAAAAGGCTCTTATATTAAACTCTGTTTTAAAAATTTAATGATAATGGCCTCTTATTATAGATTTGACTAAACAATATCTAGTTAATATTACAATATCGTTGAGCTGTTAACACCTTAGAAATGATCATGCAAACCGATTTTATTTACACAGGCTGTATCGTTAATGCGCACTTTATTCTATGACAGCTCTATTTCATTAATCACAAAGAAATCTTAAGACAACACAGTTTTGCCATAGTTGGGACAAAGTTCTATATGCCGCAGGCTACGGGTACTTACAACAACCATAATGGAGGCTTTTATGCTGAACGGCTAATGCGGAATAGGACTCTTGATTTTCTTAATATAAAGTATGAAGAAAAAAAACAAGGTTAAGAATTGAAATCAGAAAGATGAAAATTCTGGGATACAGGGTTTTAAAGAAACTCATTGTCTCTTTTATTAATTTCAGTACATTACCTTTATGTTTGTCAATTGTGAAAACTGCATCCTTAAGAGTTAATTTACAATCTAAAAACCTGTTAGCTTGTCAAGAATAGAGCCATCAAAGATATAAAGGTCGTGTATTTATCTCAATTAAGACGCTGTGAATAGACGACTTTTATGGATTTGAGGGGGTGAAGCAGATGAAAAGGGGACGAGTAGTCCCGCCTACTGCGAGGTGCATCGGCCGACTTTTGCCGATGCGCGACGTCCATTATTTATAGAAGCGTAATTTCACTACTCCAGTAACATGTAAGATTGGCCTAGCGCGCCGCTTTTCGACTTTGAACTGCGCCTCCGCGGCGAAAACTAGGTTCGAATCTCAGCAATCACATATTATTTTGTTTTGATTTATTATTTCTTTATTTATTTTTTAACTTATTTTTTACACTTTATTTTAAATATTCCTATATAAAATCACTATAAAAACATAAAAGATAGTAGTCTACCGGTATCGGGAACAGGGTCAGAGCTACCGGCGGTCAGGGCTCCAGAGAGAGGAACCTCTTAACAATTCGAGCCATCTCGAGGAGTACCGTTTTCTGAATCAAGCCTTTGATCCAGCTGCCTAACGAGAGCCTCCTCAGGTATTGGTCGAGGCTGTTGGCAGTCGACAATGATCGCTGAGTTCACATCCCATATGTCGACAACCTCGCGAGCCAAGTCAAGATACTTGATTTGCTTATCTTTCTCGGCTTTCACGAGGTTCTCGTCATGCGGGACCGTTATATCAACAATCATTGCGCGCCGCTCTGATCGCTCTTTATCAGACTTGTTGGTTGTAATAGTCCCGAGACTGATGATGGATTGATCCCAGTACAATGTGATATTGCCATTTTCAAGAACTGGATCGGGCCCATTCCGACGACCATTACGACACCGCCAATTCCACAAAGCTGTATTTTGTTGCTGATGGATAATCCTGGCTACAAGGTTGTGTCTATGCAAGTACTATCCGGTATCTAGACGAGAACACCCGGAGATAATGTGACGGATTGATTCGCCCGGACGGTGGCATGCCCGACATTTTATTATTTCAACCGTGCCGTCCTTCACAATATTCTTATTCTTATTTATAGATGGTGGAAGGGACACCGACTCTAAAATGGTTACCACGTATTGAGTGCATCATTCTGAATCCCCCCACAAATAAATTTTTCGTGGAAAAAAAACAGCTGTTCCATACATTACGACCATAGGTATTGCAGTTTTGTAGGAAACAGCTGTTTTTTTTATTCCTACATATTTTCGAGAAGTTGTTTTAAAATTCAGTAAGGGGAACTACCTTAACTGTTGCAGCTACATGAAAATGGTCTTCGAATCTACTCTTATAGATCAGAAGCTCATTTTTTTTTAAAGGAAAACTAAAACTTCCTAGAACTATTTATTTTAAATAAAAGATCACGAAAACAACACAGTTATGTTAAACCGTTAAACACCGAAATAATTCGAAAGTACTGTTCCCAACAAACGTCTGTCACGTCTGAGCTCCCAAGCAAAAGTGACCGGGCCCTGAGACTCCTGAGAGCGCACCGCTTGTATTGTTCGCCCCCTCTACTCGCTGCGTCACCATGATCACGCGATATCCCTGCCATCTGCGCTGACGAATCCGCTAACCCTACATACATTTTTGTTTCAGAATTTTCTCTCTCCTACTTTAGACTTTAGAGAGGGCCACACATTTTTTACGGCTTCGGAAGCAAATGTCATCAACCATTGTCTTAAGAAAGAAAGTGTGCTAGAAACCTCAATAGCAATTTTCAAGAGCTGTCGATAGACACCCCACACAGTTACATGTAGGGAGAGCCACACTTATTTTTTTTTTTTCATAATTTTACATCACTTTTATGTAGCGATTCTTAGAAGACACCTAGTCTCTAAATTTCAACATTGTGGTACCAATAGTCTGGGAGTAAAATGGCTGTGACATACGGACGGACAAATAGACAGACAGACAGGGCGAATCTATAAGGGTTCCTTTTTTTACGACTATATAGAGGAATAAAAATAATACTTTCATAATTTTGAAAATTTGCCATTTTGAGAATCTGCAACAAAAAACCATACACTACTAAAAACACCAAAACACTTTGTCGTTTCTGCCTATTTGCCTTTACTATTTCGAATTTGGCAATCTGCGTCTTCTAAACCATACATCTTCTAATTATACAGATAAATTAAATTGAAGTGACAGACACTTCAATTTAATTTATCTGTATAATTTTTGTTGCAATTTGCAATGACTTTTATATCACGTGTCAGAAAAGAATTATTGTGAATGGCGGCCAAACAAAGGAGCTAATCGTGCCCTTTTACTCGCACTGTATAATGTGAGAGTGAGAGAAAAAGCTAAGTGCGGTCATTTTAGTATCTTTTCTTTAGTGACGTAGGTTACAACTAAATGAAAATTACGGTGTATTCGAATACTAAGTGAGGAAAGACGGACGCGGAGAGACGAATGAAAGAGTGGACTTATGGACGGGGTGATGGGATCGATAGATAGATGTATGAACAGTAAGAATACATAAAGGCAATTGCTCAGTTTGTTAGGATGATCAGGCTAAACGTGGACAAGATCTTTATTAATAAAATACTTGCATTTTAAAAACTACATAAGTATAGGAAAGAAAATATTATTAAAAAATTGTAGCCAGATGCAAGAATATGCTTCAAATGGCATGTGAAAAATTGAAATTAATTGTCGGATAAAATCTTTGTAATAAGCATTTTATTTTCTATAATCAATTTGCCAGTAGTACTTTGATGTAATCGGATTATTTACATATCATAGGATTGTATTTGGGTGGTTAAAATAAAACTATTAGTTATTATTTGTTATTTTGACTTTATTAAGTCATACGTTTATTATATAATAAAAAGTTGTAAGGAGCTCATCCCAGTTATTTTGTAGCAAATGAAATCTGCATATTCTGCTGTTTTAGGGACATAAAAATTCTAATCTGTGAATAACTTCACCCTTAGCCATGTTGGGACTACGAGTATGAGTCGCTGTGGTGATTCACAATCCGGGCAAAAACAGGGCTTGTGTGTCAGGGGCTCTTGTGAAATTGGGCTAGTTAATTGTAGGTGAAACAATTGTGACAGTTGGAGCAGGACCTGGTACTCGATCAGCTCGTTGCCAACATGGATGGCAAATGCGATCTGAGCCATGAACCTAGAACAATTTAATTCTTAGTTATTGCCATTTCAAAACACTAATCAATTGAGTTTCTAACAATTCATTTTGAATTTTTTTTGCTGCCCAGAGATTATATTAGGAATTATATTTAGGAATGAATTCTAACTAAAGAGGGTACAAGTAACACATAAAAAATAACACATTCTTTTATTCTGTTCCATAGAAATCAAATGTTGCTCTTTCATGGAGAGTTAGAATAACTTTTCAGTAAACAAGTTAGTGTTATGTAAAAACATTTTTAAAAGCAAAATTGTAATTCACATAATATTCTAATGTAAACTTAATAAAAAGTTAATCCGTCCTTACTTGTTGTGGTGCTATCCACTCACTGATAGCATTTCTTATATGTGTTTCTCTGTCTGAGTTTGTGTTGAGAATATGAGATCTGCTACACCGTATAGAACTTCCGCAATTAAGACATAGCTCTCTTCGATGACCGCTTGATGTGCTTGGTACATTTTGCTGTTCAGGTAAGTTATTTATTGGTAATGTCCAGCATGAGTGACAGACCAAGCTATGAGCTGTAACCTGTAAATAACAGATATTATTAATTACTCTTCATTTCGGATTTTTGTACGTGTACCTGGCCACTATGGGATCTGCAAAAATATTTCTTTCAGAATTAATAATATTGTTTAGTAAAAATATTTTTAACCGGACATCTTGTCCACGCTTAGCCGAAAATCATATTGAACAGCATTGTCTTTCTTTAGCATCCGATTTTTTTTATGAGGTTTTGCTTTGTTTAATTTTCTTTTCATCAGTCTTCGTTCTTCAAACTTTTTCAGGATGCTTTTGGGACTTTTCCCTAAAATTTTTATATGAAGTAGATGCCTCGGGTAGGGGTTATTAAAAAAAACGACTACAGCACTGCAACGCGCGCGGTAACCCCGACGAAGAGATAAATTAATTCTCTTTCCCCCCACAACCTTTGCAATCAACCGTTACAATTGAACAAAGAATTATGGCCGGATATAGTTTGCAGCTGCTGGATGAGATGCGTTATGTCAACGACTCTTCGTCCATGAACTGGTGGGTATGCATTATCTTGAGATTCGGTCGACGGCTCAACGAATAGCACATCGTCAGTGATTTCTCTGTAATAAAAAACACGTCACTTTTTTATAAACAGAAAAGCAAAATACATAATTCCAAATCACGGCAATAACGCATTGTGTACGAATACAATGCCTGGACATACGAGTGAGTGGACATATAGACGAGTGGATAGGTATCTAGACCTTAGCTGAGAACCTACGTTCGGTAAGGTTAGTCTCCCTGTGTTATAATAACTATTATTGATTCAGAACAATCGGGCTGGAAGTCGCGAAGTTCTTCACACCACCTCTTTTGAAGTCGATCGCGGGGTCATCAGCTGTCCGTCGGCTCTCATTGTGTGATGACATTCGCCCATCTTTTAATACTTACTCATCATAATTTAATTTTGGATTGGCTCCTGGTGTTACAAATGATGTCCCAGGGTTTTCACGCTCAGAATCCTTTTGTAATCTAAAATTTAAACAAGTAAGTTTTTAAATTGGAAAAAATGCATTATTGTTTTAAAAAATAAATATAAAAATTCATTTCAAACGAGAAAATAAGAAAAAAAAATTATAATTAAAAAAAAAACAATTATATCAAAAGAAATCAACAAAAAGAATACATTTACTCTGAGGTCTGAACCCGGGGTTAGACATTGATGTAGAAAATTGACCCACGCATGAGATAGTTACACCAATCGAGCTATTGATATACATATATATGTATGTATATGTCGAAATTACGCATTTATAAAATAATACATACAATCAAAATAAGGTGTGCACAAAAAGTAAGGTACTTACTTTACAACTTCGTTCATGTGTTTTGTTTCATCGAATAACATCTCTTTATTGTCCTCCGTATATTTTTTTTGTTACCCATTTTTTATAATGTACACCAGGGCCGAAGGCACCTAAGCCGATTCCTGCCGGTTTCCCTTCGGGAACAAAGTACTCTGTGTAGTCTCTTCTATAGTTAAATAGAGTATTACATCGCAGTTCTGTACTGTGATGTAAAACTCTATTCCATTTAATACATCATAGGAATGAAAACATTACAAAAATGCCAACTTTTTTCATGTCAAGAAATAACAGGTAGCGCCAAATAAGCCGGCGCTCGGGTGTCAGAATTCAGATCTAAATTCGTATGTACGTGCACACGTGACTTCGCGGCTAGCAGCACCGTTTAGCCGTTTAGCCGAAGATTATCGAGTAACGACAGGAGCAGAAATAGAAAGTATGTAGGGGAGAACTAGACAGATAGTCGATAACGTATTTGGTATCAACTTTTTTTTTTGTTGGCCTATTTATAAAAGATAAAATTACATTTATTTTGTTCATAGTTCCTCTACATTTTATTCTACACAATAAATGATGAAAAAAGATCAATTTGGCGCCTACGAAAATTTTTGCTATTTTAATCATGGGTGTTATTTTCGTGCTTTTCGGGTCACTTATAACGAAATTTAAGGCAAAACGAAAATAGAAGAAAATGGGGGTGAAGACAAAAAAAATAGTAGTATAATTTTCCTTAGGGTTCTTTTGACTCTTCGCCACTGATGTACACTGATTGTTTATTTACACAATTTATGACTGAAATCGAACATAAATTTGCACCAACACCACAACTTAGAAATAACTATTCACAAAATAAGTATAATAAACAGCATTCAACAACAAACAGATACGTAAATGATTTTGAAAAAAATGACACAGATCCGTCAAGCAACACGCCTCAGCGGTCACTGTCACACCGCGTAAAAATGAAAGAGAAGCCAAAAGAGGATGCAATGGCGTGAGGTTTCGTTCGACCCGTTCCAATTATTTATCATTGAATATGTTAATTCTTACAATAATCTCATTTCAAACGATAAATAAAAACAACAGTTCCCCTTATTATTATATATTACATCACTGTTTTTAATTTTATAAAGATTTGTTCTTAGATGATAGAGTTACAATTGTTTGAATTTCAATATTTAATAGTAAGTTTACGATTTTTTTGTATCGGGAAAATTTAACGAAAACGTGTTTTGAACACAACAGTTCTCTCATAAATATGATCAAGATTAACATATATTTTTTTTGCTGCTCTAAAATGTATACATTTTGCTAAAAAACTGTTTTTGTGAAGCCCATTTTTACTATGCACAGCGCCTTAATACAACAATCAAGAAAATACGTTAATTATCTTATTCGATTTAAAATGTCTGTACAATACAATAATGACTAGCATACACAATTTACGCATATCGTGAAACAAACGTTTCAGAACCGTATAAATAAATCACTCATAGAATCGACTTCGAACTCGTTGACGACTAAAGTTACTTGAAAACTATTCATTGATGGAATCGCAATATGTACCTTTTTTCATACATGTGACTTAAAATGGTAGTATTGTGATATTAAGGGCTTTTTCAGATTAGCGTATTTTTTGGCGCGTATAACCTCGTTTTTGGAAGCTTGTACGAGCGTACACTCGCGCCCGCTCACCCCACGCGAACACGTGTAAGCGCGTTCGATTTTTTATGCGTGTAATGTGGCGCGCGTACACGCGCTTAAGCCGGTAGGAGCTAATACCCACTACAAAATAAGTTATTCTGGAACCGCTCTAAGAAATACATCCCCAAAAGTCTCTTCGCCGCTGAAATTTAACTTAAAGTGGCAAGGAAAACATGAGATTTAAACTGCCAATTAAACCGCCAATTAATAAAATTCAAGTAGCCCGTTACTTGAATGTTATTAATTGGCAGTTTTGGCTGTAAATCTTTAAGTAAGTGTCTAATACTAGTTTGCAAGGAAACGATGGGCGTGTTTAAGGCAATAAGAGTACTGCCCTAAACATTCGTTCAGTCATTGCCTTGCCAATCTTCGAATCGGTGATTAATCAAAAGTATCATAACATAAGAGTGGTTTATGAATACGGGTCTCAATAAATTAAAACACTATGTATACCTATGTTTAGACTAAAACGTATTCACGCGTGAAAGTAATTCGATAGAATTTTTAGTTTGCGCACCAACTTGTGACATTTTCTAACTCGTATTAGTAAGTATGAGTTTTCTTAGTGGAAACAGACGCATCACAGTGATACTTTAAGAACACGATAAGAAAAGATTTTTACAAATGACAATCCCTGAAAGCCTGATTTATGAATCAAACATAGTCTTATAATAAAATGTATATCTTTTTACAACACTTAAAAATGAAGAGCTTTGTAATGTATTGGATTTTTTTTTCTCTAAATGATTTATATGTAAAACTCTTGCCTATCTACGTTTTTCAGTATCGTTAAAAGCCAAAAACATAAATAACTGGTGGCGTGAATTTTCAACATTTGGCGTTACACCAAATTTGAAAATTCTTTGATTCGTACATACTCGCTAGTACAAATGTATCCGCCCCATTACAAAAAAAAAACTACCAATACTGAAAGAGAACGGGAGCCGTAGAAAAGAGACGGAGCTATACAAGACAAGTAAAAAGAGACGAAGCTATGCAAGACACAGTGCTATCTCTTTTGCACTGAGACAATGATGACCGACACTGTTTTATATACGGCTCGCAAAACAGTTAACGGTAATGGACACTAAAAAAAATGGTAACCACAAAAGTTATGCGACGTTTCCACATGTCACAGTGTTCGCGTTCGATTGCGCACTGACTACGGGGGAGCGTAGTCATGCGCCGGCGCCGGCGAGTAATCGGCGCCGTGCAGCAGCGATTAGGTCTGGTATTGCAGCATCGGCGCGGCCGCTAGGTTTGCGTGGTGGCCGCTGTTCATCCGCAGTGCGGACAGCGACTTGTTGTACCATTCGTCTTCGGCGCTCATGCCTGTTGATGAAACAAACGTATAAAAATAAAATACAATACGTACTCATAAACCAACCCACACTGTCCCAGCGAGGTTGTACATTATTAAGCTCGCTCTCACAAAGAATAGGCCTGGATGATGTGTCCCAGTCCCACTTGTGAGAGCACCGATTATGCAATCATAAATAGTAAGGCAATCATTCCTAATCTGCTGTAAAATCTGATTTTTAACCGATTTCATTGAATTTTTATCTCATTGAGAAGTGACTGCAAGAAAATAATTTACTGGTAATTTAGTCTTCAGTCATAACATAAGTTTTCACCTAGACTTTATAATACAGTTTTACTTAGTAAGTCATTGCATCTTAAGACTACAAGCCAAATGAAAACCGCACCAGTAATACAAGACAAGACAAAACACTAGGTTAGAACACAAACTCAAGTAATATTTAACTTCGTTCAATAAGACATTAGACATTGTTAGTACGAAGAACATAATATTAGCAGTCTACGAGAGTTCGTAGCAAGTTCGTAGCACGTTCGGCCCGTAGTCGCGTAGCTCGTAGCACCGCTACGTAGCTATATATACGATATACGTACTAGGAGGGCAGGGAAGCGAATAGTGAGGTACCGAATCGACCCTCGCGTTTTCTCAAGATGCAATCTCGCCGCAGGAAATAAGATATTTGCCAAGACGCCGCGAGGACGCCCGCCAAAGTAAATGTAGTGGAAATTTTCTTATTAGAATATCTACGGTACGATGCCTCGCCTCCATTACTTGCTCGTTTTTTCTTACGCAGGAATCTTTGCGCCCGCGGCCGCTTCGTATTTCACGGTTTATCGCCTCGAGCTTTTTTTTTCTCGTTTCTATTTTTGAAATAGAGTGCAATAAATGGATTCTGGGTACGGAAACCTATTAAAATGTAATATTGAAATGGCGAGATGCGAATTTGTAAGTTGTCGACTTCTACACCCGTATCTATAAACAAGTCAAAGTGTTTACTTGAGTAAATGTCATTTTCAAGATACGATTTTATTATGTAGTTTAGTAATTGCTTGAAGTTAGAACTGTAAATAGTTTGAATTCTTAGCTTTGCTTTCTTTGACGGTTCTTACTTCGTTTAAATTCTTGCCTATCGCATAAAAAAAGTTGCAATATAGATACGGGTGTAAGAATCACAAAATTAATTTGTAGTAAGAAAATTCTGTCAAACAGAACGTCTATTATTGTCTTTGCCTTGCAGTTTGGTATCTCGACGTAAACCACCAAGTCCAGTTATAATAATTTGGTGTATTAGGATATTAGGTCACACATAACGTCTTGACTTGAGCATGGCAAATGATCAATCTCCGGCCGCATGCTCAAGACGCGATCAATTATATATACAACACATGGATGGCCTACATCATTATGCGTCTGCGTATATCGACGATAAATGAAATGAAATGTCGTAAGGATCGTTGAATATGCTGATTGACTTCCAACTTAAGACGCTGAGCCGAACGTTGCAAATCCAACGGCGCTCTAAATTTCCCTTATTTCAAGTTTGCATCGTCTGCTGTTGTATGCAATCGATATGTGGGACGTCTTGTAATAACATTCGCGAGTACAAGCGAAGTATTGCTTTAGAATGTATGTATGTGTTATTTGAACGAACAGTTTCGTATGTAAAACATAAGTATGTAGATCGTTTGTTAGGTTTTTTGATGACTTTACGTAATTTTAGAGATGTGGTTTGTTCAATATACATATGTATAAGTATACTAGCGACTCTTCAAAAGCTCAGACATTGGTCAAGCCACGTGAGGACCGTGCAGATTAGTGTCCGAGGTGGTATTTTGAAGAAAGAACCACATAACGTCGCTGTAGAATGAATACCTCGTATGTCAAAAAATCTTTTTTTTTTTTTTTGTAAAAATCGTATGAAAACCACGTATTTTATAATACGGCGAAACTGTGAACCCAGTATATGACTACTAGTGCCATCTATTATATTCAAAACATGAGACAAAAGCACGTAAAAATATTTTAAACATTGACAAAATTAAACGTTTTTTTCGTTTCCTGTGAAGTTTGGTTTCCTGGACATACGAGGTTATCATTCTACAGCGACGATAAATTTCAGTGGATCGGAGGATTTTCTTCATCTATTATTATTTCCTAAACACAGCGTGTACGAGTAAATAAAAGTAGCTAGATAAATACTATTTTATGATCGTGTTTACCCTACTGCGCTACATCGACTGTATCGACCGATTGGCATAACTACTTTAAGTTCGTGACAGTAAACTCGTATCGCAGCATTATATCAAACGAGTACATGTTTTTAAAATCTCTGACTAAAGATTAAACCCGTACGTCCGCAATCACAAACCCCAGCAAAGAGTAATAAAAAAACCAGAGCGGTTGGTATTAATAAATTGTAATCAAGTTCTTTTTCTTTCGCGATCATCTGTCGGAACCGGCGGCCGTGTGGCGAGGAGCAAGTTTTTCCATTATTACAAGGGATATTTGTATAAAAACGAGGCATCATCTTCGCTCCAGCCAACTTTATAATTGCCTTGACGGGTCTAATAGAAACTTGATGAAAGCTGCCGCTCTCTCGCTGTCTACCGCTTTTTGTTTTACGCTACAAACTTACATTTTAGTTGGTATCGCTCTTAGTGTAATTTGTTGTATGATAATATTTTAAATTTTAGGGTAAGTATTTTGTTAGCCGTTTTTGGTGGTTTAATCGAGTTTTTGGCCGGTTAAGAACTTTAATTTTGATGCTTTTAAAATGAATAAATCTATTCGGAGGAATTATTGGTGAGGATTAACAAACACAAGTGAAAACAAAATATAGTACAAGCAATGTAAAACATAATACTAAACTTATTCTAGGTTAAAATACTATCCAGTGCAAAATAGAACCATACAAACAGTTGATATCAAAATGGGGTTTGAACTGTTTTTTTTTTATGTTAGCCGATGTATGACTCCTCCGCTATTTTCATCTTTGTTACGGCGCTCGGCAAAGCTGAGCTATGAGATTGATATCATTCGGCAATACATCACTTTAAAGAAATAAAAAAAGAAAACACATTTATTTGGCATATGCCACAAGTGTACACAACAAAAAATAAAATAAAAAACTTTAATCTAAACAGAAAAAAGATAATTTTGTGTGTCTCACGGCTGCACCAAATAGGCCCAGTTCCGCAAACGGCCAAGCTGCTAGTGCCCGACGACTTTTTGTTGAAGTGTATATGAATATCCTATATCCATAAATGCCATTTTTATCCTGCTCCACAACTTTAAAGAAAAAAATAAGCGGCGATGAGTCAGCTTATGCCATATTTCCACTAGCTTTCAAACCTTGTTCTCTCTCCTCCTGTTTCAACCTAGAAATTCCTGTCAGCTGTCCTCAACTCACCCATAGTATCCTGCCTCATGCCAACGGCGCTCATGTTGGCGCCATGTCCCATGGAGAAGCCCTGCGGCATGGGGTAGGAGCCCCCGCCCATCTGAGATAGGGAGAATATATCCTTCTGCAACTCTTCGTAACTGCCGTGGTGCTGTGGGGCAAATTTGGTGGTTAGCCTTTGATACTGTGAAAACGTAATTTAGGTTAGATGATGGCATAAAAGACGGAGCAGTTTTTTAAACACATTTTTATTAGCTTCACATGTAACTATGTAAATAATCTTAGAAGTTAAATTCGACCCCGTTTCCGGTTTCCGATTGACCTAAAATTTTGTATACATGTTTGGTTTGAATGACAATGCACATCAAACTCAGTAACGTCATTCTAAATCCAATATGGCGGACTCCTAAGGATGGCGAACTAGTTATTTTTTTATGCATTCTCCTGATATGGGTGTCAAATGAAAGGGTTTGCTGAGAAAGATACGAAAAATAAAATGACGTCACTCTTAAACGATGTTTTGTGTCAAGACCGGCCTGTAGGTATCTCTAGAAAAGTATATTTCTGATACAAGTTAGTTGTGATGCTAAGCAGTTGGCAAAGTTTGTTTATTTTTCAGATTGCGAACACATCTGGTAACTATTCAACTCATTATTCATCTATATCTATCTACAGCTGGCTTCGGTTACAGTGGATCAAAATTGTTTATTTTAAAAAAAAAACAACTTCGTAGATCAAAATCAAAATATTTCTTTCAATTAAACCATGTACTGGCACTCTTGACTTGTCAAGGAGTCGGTCAGTCAGATAGATCACGCTACAGACCCGCCTAAAACAAAAATATTCCCGCACAAAACTAACTCCTCAAATACTTTATCACCGAACCAACATTACTCTACAAAAACATACCTACGATTATAATAATATTCGCAATCTCGTCATCGCATTACTGGCACGCAGCTTCGCGCGGCTGCGAACATAATGATTTTTCCCGCCCTGTTTTATGTTAATCGCGTAAATTAAACCGTGGCTTTATGTTTTATACCGATTAACACTTGCGTTAATGGGATAGCGGTGTGGAATTACGTTAGGTCAGCGTAGCGGCGGTCATGGTTAGGTCTGATTTTATACTACTTTATTACCTACTTATTTGCACTTTATTGTTATTTGTATCTGAATAGATAGATGGGAGTGTGTATGAAAAGTGATGGAGATCTTTCAGCAGTCGTTTTATAGGGCCTACTATAGATCTATGTACCTACGAAGCAACTTTCATGTAAAACTTGGGTTAGTTTTTGAGTGTGGTGCGCTTTTGAACCCATATCTACTGACACGACGAGGCAACTATTTTTTGTCAAAGACATTCAAATATTTACGAGCGACAGACGGGACGAAACGATGAAAATCGTAATCTAATACTTGATACTACGTTGTTTTGGTTTTCTGCGTCTCGGCGCATCACTGGCCACTAGAAAGCTACCAAAATGGTCATCGGACAATAACCGCAATTTTTTTTTTCGAAAAATACTTACGTACCACATTCGTACGCAGAGTGATGCAGAGACAAACTGTGGTAGGTGCAATTGAGAGAATTGCGGAATTATTTTAACCTGTACCTACAGCTCTACCTACCTTTCGTAGGAACAGGCATAGTTACAATTGATAAAGTTAACAATATTTGCCAAATTACTCCAGCTAACACCTAACTGCGAGGTTAACCCTAACCCATTTCACACAATCTCAATCAACGATTCAACCTGTCATCCAAAATCTACATGGTGATACATTTATTTATACAGTTCCAGAATTATTGGAACGTGTGGCGGGTATTTGCATTATTTTGGTCGGTCAGTCGTTCCGAGCGTTCAACCGCATTATGGCGTAATCACGGAGACTGATTAGCGCCGCATAGTAATGGCGTCCAAATTGTGGCGAAAACGAACACAACCTGTATATAGGCATGTGTTTTAAGTTCGTCATTAAATATTTATTCGTCAAAATGATTAAGTACGTGGCAAATTGTTTGTGCCAAATCTTGTGATTAAACACAATCTTGAAAGCGCATTAACATCAAAGCTTTTCACGAAAACGTACAAACTAGTCTTCTGCCTATTCCCTTCAAGCTTTATTTCAGGATCTTCTTTCATTGTCATCTTTCATTCTTATAGTTCGTAAATAGTGTAAGAGAATTTGTGTGAACGAGGTTGTGTTGTGCGGCTATCTCGTCTCGCTTAGTTTGTATGTATAACACTGCTTTTTTGCACAGACCAGTACGCATCATATCATCACTCTCTCGTACAGATTTGTGGAAAGAGTTACACCGTTTCACAGCTCCCCTAAAATATACCCTAGAAGTCAAACTGATGCGAGCTAATAGCGGACGCGGCTCTGGACACCGGACTCTGGACAGATAATGTACTGAAAATATCCGCAAAAGTCCGCTGTCCGTAATCGGCTTGAAACTTCTTCATAACGTTTGACCGAGTCTGTCATCTTACCTGTGGGTATCTGTTGATGGTGTTGGGATGTGGGTACGGCTGGTATCCTCGGTAGCCCTGGATGTTCCTCATCATGCCGTTGCAGCCGGGCAGCACTGCAGGTGCCAGCGCCTTTTGTAACTGCTTCTCTTGTTTGCGGTACTTGGCACGGCGGTTTTGAAACCACACCTGTTCAAAGATAATTTTGTTAGAAACAGATTTGTGCTGCTATATGCAATTTATGATGCGTGTATGATACAAATTGAAACAAATTAGCGTCTTGTTGGCATGTAGACGAGCAGTTTAGTGTGGTGGATTGTTATCCACACGGTGAAGATTTAAAAAATATAGTATTGTTTAAAATCTAATTAAGTTTCATTAAAGATATTAACGATAACAGAGGCTATCAGGATAAATGTGACAGGAAAACTGTGATCCCATGTCTCAATTGAAGTTTTAAAGCAGAATAAAGAATAACACAATTCCCAAGTTTGACACGTTTTACTTGTACAATATGACCACTTTAAGTTTACAGTTCAAGGTGGCGTTGCTTGTCAAGAAAATATGCATCGATGTGTCAGACTTGGTACATTTATTTTAGTTCTGTGTTTTTGTGCTTGCAGAGATAAGTTGGTTGAAGTGTAGGTAGGTACTGGAAACCAGTAGGCAGTTGGTTACTGAAAGTAGATTACGATGTTATTCCCTCTGAATTTCCGTCTTTACAAACGTTTCGTCTGTATATAAAAATGTTCGGTTGTAAAGGTTCTATATTACGAAAGTTCGCTCTACTTGTTTTAGTTCCGCAATTTAAGATGTGTACGTGCAAGTGTAGGTAAATACATAAACGACTTTATCCTTGGAGTGGCAATAATAAATTTTGAAATAAAAGTTGTCGCTGAAACTAATCTAGTATACTAACTAGTATATTATAGTATACTAATAGTATAGTATAGTAAGTAGTATAGTATACTAATAGTATTGTATTTCAAGTTCGTTTGACAGCATTTTGAGCCGTTTGTAACGATTAAGACCTGCCGATGTCCGGAAATATTTAAATTATCGAGTGGTGTTATAAAACACATTTTTGTATACAGATAGCGTCTTATTTTGAAAAAGAAGGATATAGACTATACAACCTAGTTTTCAGTGTTATATCTATAAGTTTATAGATTTATATAGCTAAAACAATGGGCAAAACACACGAGCCCTAATCTGTGTGTTGTCAACGGGAATGAAAGCGTGCGTCGTTTGATATGGTGATTAGAGCTGATTAGAGGGAGAGGGTGGAGGGCCCTCCTCCCCGTCCCACCTCGCAAGCCCGGGAGGGCGGAGCGCCCTCGTACGCACTCTCCATATAAATAAACCGATATACCCTATACCTAACAGTTAGTGAAGCCACCCTATCCAAAATATACATTATGTAGGTATTTGAGAACCGGCGATACACGCCGGTTCTCAACATTGTCTTCTGTGATTGATTTCATTTTTGTGTGAAGAAGTTCATTTTTCTTTCATCTTGTCGTATTCAGTTTTAAATCGAGAAAAAGTTGCGTATAGATGTGGAACCAACAAAATTTTGTTTTGCTTTCACATATCCAGATATTGGAATATTGCCAGCCAAATATCTCCCACAACGCAAAATCATTTGAAAGATTAAACAATGTTCAGTAACTTTAGTTTATTTCAAAATTAATAAAATGTGGTAGTATCCATTTATGCTTGAAAATTTGCAAGAAAAGTACGTTGCCCACAACCTAAGACCAAGATTTGGTGACAGACCTCTGACAGCACTACTGGCATACACATTTAAATAAGCAAAAAAATAAAATGAATGAACCAAATTATATTCTACCAATCACAATACACGCACGGTTTCCATATTTATGTTTCCGTTTAGAAAAGATGGTCTCCACAGATTGGGAACCGCTCCGCCCTTATAGGTAGGTATGGATGAAGGGAGGAAACATAAATGGGATATTAGTTTTTTCGCAAAGCTACCCGGCTTCCGCCCGCATTGCGCGTTGTGATGAAAAACGAAGCGATTTCCTAACGGTTTAAATAAACGTAGCTTTGTATAAATGGATTCGATTAGGGCTGTACTATCGAAACTCTATTGCAGTTTTAGATACATAAATATTTTTTCGAACGATCGAGGATTTATTAGGTAGAATATTTACAAAAGTGGCTGAATGCAGGCGACGAATTTAAAAATAAGATCGGCATTTAAAATTGGAACGTTAAAATGAGGTCGGAAAATTCACAAGAAAAACCAAAAGCTTCGCCCGGAAACTGATATAAACCCCCTTTTTTGTAATTTGTTGTTTACATTTAAATTCGTTACGATATCGACGGCGAACTGTCAATATCTTCTATCTAAAAAATTGCAACTTTACGGGAGACGAAAAAAATTAAGGTATTCGCAGCAAAATTAGCGCCTCATAATTTAGAAGTTATTTCTATTAGTGTCTAATGGGATAAATAGTTAATTATCGTGTTAGGAGGTTTTGCCAGTACTAGCGAAATATAATTTTACGTCGATTGGCATTAAAAACAAAAAATCGAAAAAGGTAGTTAGGAGGTATTGGTATTTCATCGTCGATATTCCATACTTACCTATTTATATAAAATACACCTTGTAATGAAACTAGTAAGTAGCTTCAACTAATATGAAAATGATAAATATCTATCAAACTATACAAGTGCCTAACTCCCTTAGTGGGTATTTTGAGTTCAAACCATTAATTGATTTGTGTCCGCGTTATCTTAAAAAAACATTCAGACGAATTCATAACATACTCCTTTTGGAAGTCGGTTAAAAAGCATTTTTTTGTAAATAACTGTGTATTTTCAAACAAAAGAAAAAGCTTTTATAATACTTACTACTAAATACAACATCAAATATTTTCAAACAGAACACTACCAATCAACAAGAAACAATTTAGAGATAGACTTAACTAAGTAAAGATACTTCTCTAAGACACTTTGTTCAGGACAGAACAAAGTATAGATAGCTATCTAATATCGTGGCAGAGGACCGAGTTATCCGAAGAAAACGGTCGCCTTTAAACTGAAAAAGCACGGGGATCCAACAAAACATTTTCTTATTTCCAATTGTAGAATTCATTTGAGGGCAGAGACAATGTCGGCAGGCGCGCGGGGAGGATGAGCGGCTAACTTCGTTACGGATCCATTTGATGGGATTGCAATGCCTCAGGGGCCACCCGCTCCCGCCCCGCCGCCCGTCGCCCGCGACCCTCGCACACCCGACGACGTTGTATTTTTATATCGAAATTTCCTCTAGAAGGAGGGAGCTCGACGTCGTCGTCGTCTTTAACGTTTACATTCTTATGTAGCGTCGCCTAAACGTTAATAGCCGCCTACGGAGCGCGCGTGCACGAGCACACAGTGCTACACATACATCATGTATCGGCTCGAATGTACATACATACATGTAGTCTATGGTACTCGCAAGTGGCGCACGCTCGTCTACGCGCATTTCACGTGCTTTTAGCGTCCCACCGACGTAAAAGTATGAAATAATGTCGTTTCGTTCTAACCTTTCATTTCTAAGAAAAGCTTCGACATTCGTTGCGTTTGAAAGAAAAGAGTAATTGTCGTCTTGATGGAGCGACAGTGAATAAAATATCACTTGAAAGCTATTCCATATGTATGAGAGTTAATATGTGATGATTGGATTAGGTAGGTACTTTTAGAAAGAAGAATTTCTTTTTAAGGTGCGGTAAGTAAAAGCGTTCGTAAAAAAAAAGCAATTCGACGAAAAATTCATATAAGGTAGACAGTCAGACGAGACGTTAATAGAGGATGCTAAAAGTCATGTTCTGAATAAAACATCTAAAGCGACAAATTAGGTGCTCCGGGGACAAATCAATACGGAGGGTCCCGGGGGATTGAGCAATTTTAAAACTGAGATAAAGATCTCTCGCGAGTGACTGTAAGCATTTCGTATTCATACGGTCGAGCCCGACAGATGCCACTTTAATTCAATCCGCCTCCGGCCTACGCTCCAAATTGTATTATCCGAGTATTCGCGCATCATTGATATTTCGACAATTCCATCCAAGAACGACTGGCGTGATACTATTGTGCCGCCTGCAATATTTTGTACGTTTTTATTCGCACCATGGGTGGTCGTTTTTGCCGACATTCCTGTGTACGCTAATTGAATCGTGATTGTGGTGGAATATTCAACATAATGCATCTGCATGTAAATCAACGTGGATGTTTTCTTTGGAAAATTAATATGTATTTTTCAGGCATATTATGTGGAGTTGGTTGTCACAGAAATTGTGTTATTTTTGGATATAATTGACGTATGTCTCATTTCGGTGGCCCTTGTCTTTATGTGAAAACCAGTGTTAATCAGATTGGTTCAGATTAACATCAAACCATCGGTTAGTGGTCAAGGCTTGACTAGTGTCATAGGGTCAATGGTCATGAGGGCAAACGTTAAGCATGTCATCATCTGCCTAGCCTTTTCCCAAATATGTTAAGGTCAGCTTCTAGTCTAACCGGATGCAGCTGAATACCAATATTTTACATGGGAGTGACTGCCTATCTGACCTTTAGAACCCATTTAGTACTGGGTAATACGATACCCTTTGGTAAGACTTTCGGGCCACTGACTACCTGTAACGACTGTCAAAAATCTACAAATGACAGCTTGGACCAACGGCTTAGCGTGCTTTCCGTTGCTCACGGATGAAACTCGGTATGTAATGGGTGATCACCCATCTACGGACCAATATAAGCAAGCTCGGCTTAACCCAAAGATCGACCTGGTTGTTATTATTTAGCCACGAGCTCCTCACGCTATGCATGTGCTTGGGCAAAATGGAATGTAGGTAGGTATATTTTGCTGCCCGGGATTACCGAATCAGACCGTCGCGAAAATGTATGTTTTACGATAAAAAGGTGTAGAACTAATGTACTATATATTACATAATATCTGTGTTGTACACAGTTGCGGTGTAAGTTCAGTACATAATAAATTATAGGTAACTGACCTGTATCCTCGCCTCGTTGAGTTTCGTCGTCCGTGCCAGCTCTTCTCTACAATAGATGTCGGGATAATGTGATTTGGCGAAAGCCGCTTCTAATTCTGCTAATTGTTCCTGTCGCAATAAAAACAACAATAATTTAGTTATAGTAATTAATCTGTTTAGAATCTGGAGTTATGACTCGGATGGTTTTTTAAAGTGGTTTGGTATAAATAAATTAAAAAGGTCAAAATAAATTGTAACCTGTATGCGGAAACTGTATTGGCAACTTCAGCGGCATGAAATCTCATCCTAAATAAATGCAGCAAAACCTGCTTGAAAGTGGTTTTTCTATGGATCACAAGTAGTTGTTTGAAGAGTAGGTGTTTTTTGACATTTGGACAGGTACACCAATAAGAGGCAGTCTAACATAGTAAAAAAACTGTCCTTTGCCGATTTCATAAGGACAACCGCATTAGTACGTTTTGTTAGTTAATGGCTAATGTCAGAACACTGTCGTGGGTGCAAGACTTGCTTGGAGTGCAGAGGATAGCGGTTGGAGAAGGAATGAAAAAGACAGGGACCGAAAAAGTTATCCGTATAGGTAGGAGTTTTAATCAAGTTATTTTTTTAGGGTTAGGTGAAAACCCTAGAGTAAAGGTGAACCCGTATTGGGTCTATAATATAACCGGTTCACGTACAGAGTTCATTTTTCTACAAAAAAATATGCAAGGAAGCGACGGGGTTAGCCTGCGCTCTGTGTTAAATCAGCAATATTTAAATGGTTAACCCATAATATAAGGGTTAACCCGTACTTTGATTAATCAAACATGGGTTATAGGTCTAACCGGTTTACCTTTTGAGCCGATTAATCAGTCCCTGGATAAATACGATGTTTTAGAGAACTTGTGTGTAAGGCCCTTTGCCAACGGCGTGCGGGTGTAGAACATAACACTAAGGTAGGAGTACATACATATGTCCTGCATGTTTAAGTCTTAAGACAGACAGGGTGGAGACACCATCGTCGTGTTAAAGACCCAGTGTCACTCATATTATTCTAAAAAGGCAGTAATACCTGTGTGAAGGTGGTCTTATGCCGACGGCGTGCGGGTGTAGAACATAACACTATGATAGGAAGTACTTCCTGCATGTTTAAGACCTTAGGCTGGAGACAGAGCGGAGACACCACTGTGTTGAAGACCCAGTGTCACTCATATTGTTCTAAAAGGCAGTAATACCTGTGTGAAGGTGGTCCTATGCCGACGGCGTGCTGGCGTCGGACAGGATGCTGTAGTGGGTGTATGCCCTGCGTGTTGAGGACCTAAGGCTGGAGACAGGGCGGAGGCACCACCAGACACTCCGCCGCTACCCCCACCCGGCTCTGGCTTTAATTTTTTGAAGGCGCCTTCCGCTGTTGATAAAAATATAGGATTAAACATTATAAAAATGCAAAACCTAATTTAAATAACAATTTTGTGAATGTATGCTGAATTCTCAAAACGACTTTTGTATAATAGGTAGTTGTTTATTAGGAAAATAAGGTGTGTTTTTATTACATGGTAAAGTTGGCAATTACTGTCCCGTACAAACAAAGTCAATTAATCGATTTCACTTCCAATATTTGTCAAAAGTCTATCAAAATCATCATCTTCCTGCACTTGTTTCATGTTATTTAGGGTCGGCGCAACGCGTTTTTTTCTTCCATTCTCCTTTGGCAATCGTTACGCTATCATTCCTTTTTCCTTCATATCATTCCTCACCACATCGATCCATCCTTTTTTTGGTCTTCCATTCCGTCTCCACCCATCAACATTTATATTCATCACTCTTTTAGTCACATATCCATACTAAGACAAACGACTCCCTTTAATCTTTTCTGTAGAAGCCTTTTCGAAATAAGTTTCAGTAAATATTAATATCTACTATAGAACATCCAATTGACCTACAAAACACCAACGCTAATCACATCCGGACAGCTCAATCATGATTGACACCAAGACCCAAATCCTTCCTCCGTCTTCCCAAATCACGTCACCTCCATTGCTAAAGAAACGTTCTTATTTGCATACCCGCGTTGCGCATCGCCCCTTTGCCGTAGGTCAAGATCACGTGGCCCGCGTAAATGTAATTGCGTTGCTTTAACTAACGCTGTTAAGAGGCTAATGATTCCCGTCCAGAGGTTCGCCGCAAACGTTTGAGCTGGACTACTGCTGTGGAAGTTTACTGTGCTATGGAGATTTTCATTGATTTGGGAACTTGGAACCGTATTGAAGGAGCTTCTGGTTGCGTGTTTCCCTTTTGGATTTTAACGTTGAGGAACATAAAGTCACATTAGATTTGGTGTAATCAAATGTGTAGATATAAATGTATTACAACATGGACGTAAATTGATCTATATGTGAAAATTTCAACTAAAAGTTCCTTCACAGTCATAAAAAACCGTTTAGGGAAAATATAGACCGACCAGAGGAGAAAAGTAAATTCACATTTAAAGTAGTCAATCCTCACAACGAATTCCAAATAGCGATCCTTAGCTCGTTTTAATTGTATTCCCACACGACCGACCTAACTCGTACGCCGGAATGCCTCAAACGTTACGTTCATTTTTGTGAAAAATTCGCATATTGGCGACATAATCACTTTACCTTCGGTTTCTCTGAGCTTCTGAATTAAGTGGGGGAGATTTTAAAAGCACCGTCGGAGGTCGGTTTGGAAGTATTCATGCATTCCCTTTGACGCTGTTCCTGGCTACTTACTAATTAACATGGAGCTAAGTGTTTGCGTCCGCGGTAAACGGGGCCTTTTAACGTTTAAAAGGTTGTATTTTTTTACTCGTTTCCATGTTTTTAGGGGCTTTGATGGCGAACATATTGGTTTCGCTTTGTACCTGACATTTTTCCGAGATGCGATTAAGCCATTAGGGATAGAAATTAAAAATGAATATTTTAGACGTTTCCGTTAAAAAAATCTGTTTGTGTGCGGTTTGTGTTAATGGGCTGACGTGATTAAATCGTCTCAGTTAGTGGCGACTATTAATTAGCTGACAACTATTTATCAATCTATCGCGACAAGTGTACGGTAAATTAAATAGGAAGGGAAGTCACATCAATATATATCAAACAACTTCAAAACCACGTTTTCAATTTTTTCCGTTTTCTAACAAAAAAAAATTATCTCAGCGAACCACCAGGGGTAGTATCAATTAGAGTCGAAAAATTGCGCCTGACTCGCAACAAGTCAGCGAACAGTATTTATTTGTTGAACATTTGTTCGGGGCGTAAGAGAGATTCAATGTAACATGTCATTAGGGGGTTGTAATCCCCTAATTATGACGATTGACATGAAAGCGCCATCTGTGGCCGTGGAGAGTGTCGGGTGACTGCGCGAAGTGTTGCAAATCATAGATTTTGTGTAAATTGAGGCGTTATATCTTGGGGATTATGTTAGTGGAAACTTGTTGCTTTTTGGTGTAAATAGAACAAATAACACATTTATACTAACACATGTTGATTTTGACTTATGGTTTGTTTTGGAAGCTAAATATGAAATAGTAAATACCATGTCAGTAAGCCGCATGTTATTACGTCCAAGAATGTTATCCCTATTAGCAACACTATCGAATGGTGTAATAATACAGCGTTCGGTATTTTTTTTCAAAATCACTACATGGCATTCATTGGCATCACTACATTGATTTTTGACTGGCTAAATTAGAAATCCAATGATGCAAATTTTAGTCATAATCAAAATTGGGCTCGAGCCTTCTTTGAGTATTTTTCGCTATTTCTCATAGTTTCAAATTTGGCCAACCACGCCCACTTGAAAAAATCACCCTGTATCAGTCTTATTAGAACGAAGAACTGTGCACTTTGTCTGTTTAATTTAGTAGGGCAACATGTTTGAAGATCTTAATCAGGAAATAGTCGAATTGATAGGTCGGCTACTGGAGCAATGACGTGGAAGAGTGCAGGAAACCAGTTTACCGCCAGTGATCGGATAGTTCTGGAAAGGCTGCTGAAGTGTGTGATATCACAAACTCGGTTTTCTAACTTCGGGGCAATGATTCAATTAAAATCGGTATTTAGTTAAAATATTGGTGGGGAAATATGGGAACAAAATACAAAAATCCCATGGAACAAAATGGATTGAAAATATAATTCTGCAATAGGATTTTAAATTATTTTATCTGATACTAGCTGTACCCGGCATGCATTGCAATGCACTTTTCTCTACCTAGTACTACCTCCCTACCTACCTACCTACCTACCTACCTAAGGTAAGGTGGGTAGGGTTACCCACCTTACCTAAACCTTCCGTGGCGTATGTAAAGCAACTGTGCAAAATTAATTTCATCAAAATTGGTTTAGTAGTTTATTCTTATATTACATTGATTTTTATATTATAGATTGTAGATCTGATAAAGATGATAGAACATTTCAACTATAACCAATAACCACCAAAGAAAAAAAAAATTATTTTTCATTAAAAGTCTATTTCTACTTAAAAATTGTATTTTTCGTGGAGGGGACCCCAATGGCGACCACCCCGGGCTAGCTGCGGGGTACTGCCAGATCGTCCATATGTTCTGCACAATAATGCACTTGTGATTGACACAATTGCCGCAAATCCTACAGATTGCTGTTTAATTGTCGATTTAGAAAAAGGGATTAGAATATCAATACCTTTTGATATATGTATATTACCTAATCGCTAGATTAGGTCTAGCGATTACCTATTGATATTCTAAGGCCTATTAAAAATAATAAGCTGGTAATAATAACGCAGTCGACGTGGCCGAATTCTGGTCAAAACTATTATAAAATATGGAAGTGGAATCATCGGTTCGCCGAAGAAGGACGATATACCGGACAGCTTAAAGTGAAAAAGATTTCCACTTCATGGAAAATCGTAAATAAGAATCAGGTGGGTTACCATGATCTGTTAGTGCAGGAATGTTTTAGGACTATTCCGAGAGTGGGTAAGAGTTGGCGCTAGACAGCTGTATAACGCCCCAGAACGTCAAGACAGCAAGCTATTAAAAATAATAACAAAATCTGTCGGCCAAGTTCTATGACGTCACGGCTACTGTAGTTTAAATAGAAGGCGTAAAAATGAGTAGATTTGACTTTTTTTGACTTAAGCACAAACATGACACAATATGCCTCAATTTATTAAACCCACATTCACATTCCCATCTGTTAATTTATAACTTTTTCGAGTGTCAGCTGATTCCTAAATCATCATCATCTGCGTAGCCTTTTCCTAACAGACACTGTCGGCTTCCAGTTGAACCGGATGCAGCTGAATACCAGTACTTTACATGGAGCGACTGCCTATCTGACCTCCACAACCCAGTTAGTACTGGGTAATACGATACCCCTTGGTAAGACTGGTTGTCAGACTTTCGGGTCACTGACTACCTCTTACGACTGTCAAAGATCTTGAATTGACAGCTGATTCCTAAATAATGACTGAAATATCAAAATTAGAATCAAGACGCAAAACACCTCACATGCTCAAACCGTCAACTCCCAAGTCAAAACAATCGGATACACATTTCTAACCCGTTAAATAACTTTTTTTCGAGTGCCAGCTGATTCCAGGGGTCGATGTGTTAATCACAATAGGCTTAGTGGATTTGTCCGAGGGTGCGCGCGCGCTGACAATCGGCACTCTATTATGTCGAGAGGCTTTTACAACCAGATTATTATGCGCATATTGGTTAGCTGTTTAGGGGAATTACTGGTACTTTTATTTACGGTTTAGTTTTTTTTTTGGTTCTTGGTCAATGTGTGTTGTGTTTTTTTTTTTTTTGAGATCGTCTTAATGACCGGTGTACGGTGTAAAGGTTCGGTGGTATTTGTACGGAAGATAATGTACTCAAGTATCCGTTTGTGACTGTTGTCCGCAGCCTGTCCGCAATCTCTCCGTTCTGGTTCAACAGAACCTCAACAGAAATCATTCATCATCGGCCTGAATCACGTAGGTGAGAATTAGGAGATAGTGACAATACCAAGATTAAGAAACTACTTGCTTCTACGTCAGTTTTATTAGGTCCAATAAATCAATCTGCATAAGATAATTTTCCGTTCATTTAACTGACCTGATCTGAACGGAATTGATTGAAATTTGGCACATAGATAGTTTACTACCTGAATTAAGACAAGCTACTTTTCATCATCATCATTATCACAATTTTTCATCAACACGCGAGTGAAACCGCGGGGCGCAGCTAGTAAAGTATAAAACCCATGTCTTGAGTTTAAATTCAGCCTTCCTCTCAACAATGCATAACAACATCTGCATTCCTACAAATGGTTGACCAAATGACCACTTCCGTCCAAAAGTCGGCCATTACTGGTAAAAGGGATAGTGATAAGCTTATGGACAGGTGAGATCGGCACACGACCGCCACACGCCGCGGATTAACGGTTACTACGGTATTTTGTTAAATTAAAATGAAAAGTGTAGACTAGAGGCGTGATGTTATAAGGGCAGCACATACAGGGTGGTAAAAACGAACATCATGTGAAAGGAAATACCTATATTCCATTCACGGTTGTTTTGTGTGTCTATGGAGAGAGTGATTTGAGTGTCTATGGAGTTTCTTGCCCATTCTTCTCCACGAGATGTAAGTTTTTGGAATGGGCAACTTCAGTCCATTCACAATTATTTTGCCTGTGGTTTGACTGTAGGTAGCTTATTTTTGACCATGAAAAAGTGCCTGTCACGGTCCTTATGGAAATTGTCCGGTATTTGACATAAATGCTTCGAGTTTGAGGTTGATTTGAATGAGAATATGGAGATATTTTTTTTACGCAAACCTGATATTAGCCAACTTTAATGGCTAGAGGTAAATTAACTGTGAATGGTCAAGTATCATAAATTGTTGCTACATCAATCAAATGACGGATTTTATAGACCTCGTAGACTGCATGGGTTCGAGCTCCACCGTAGATTTGAGGCTAATGTTATACCCAAAAAATACATAGTAGTATCCACAAGAGCCAATTGGAAGTCTAATAGACTACGGACACATTTTGGCCGAAGCAAGGAAAACCTGTTCAAGTAGAGATTCAAAGATGACTTCGCCCTGGAGTGTAAATGTGGTGCTGCCCACTAACGGTTGGACACTTGATATCGTGTCCTGCCTGTCATGATGTTTGCAAATCACAGGGCTGATGGACGCTAATGAAAGTGCCAAAGTCGTCGCCAAGCTTTGGGCTGTCTCAATTTGAATTGTCATCGACGTGCAAAGAAGAAGAACCTGGTAACCTGCTGAACATTAGGTGTCAGAAATATTTTACATATTTCTTTTCTTCTTTTTTTTTCTCTGCACTGACTAGCTACAGCTTTAGTATTTCTTTGATTGTTTGCCAGCGAGTGGGAGGAAATAAAGAAGCTGTTGTGGCTTTGCAGCCTTTTCTGTACTAGGATAGTTTCGTGCAATTGGTCTCGTGAACCATTTTGGTCTAGAGATTGAAAAGTTTTAAGTACCCTTTTTCTTTGTACACCATAGACTATTTGTTCTTCCTATTGCTTATATTAAACAGGCATAATGGGTGTAAAAGTACCCTTAATGAAGCCGAAAGGCACTTGTGCTCCCCGTCATTGCGATATTTTTTATTGTTCCAGACCTTGGAACCTTAGTTACTGAGACATTTAAGGTCAAAGATCCACCTTTTTCAAAAGTTTTTAATAAATACCTCCACGACCCCGGAGTACGTTATACGGAGTCCTACCGTAAAACGTGATTGTACACTGCAAAAAAAGTCGTTTCCCAGCAATACGTTTTGCGTAGAGTTACTTAGTTTGATGTACAGAATACTTGCTGTATGGCTTCGTGAAGGCTCCGTTTACACCCTGTATACAAACTCATGCCTTTTTCCCGTGGCGGTTGGTCAGAAACTAATGAACGACAGCTACGATCCTTACATACTCCTTTTAATTTGCTCACGTCATACACGCACGCTGGTTGCGTGTACTACGCACCGTAAGAAACTTCTCACCATAAAACCTTGTATCCTTCTTGAAAAACTGACGTCATCATTATGAAAACATTTTTTGACAGAATCAGTCATGTCTTGTGTCATGAGTAAAAACGAGTTTTCTATAGCATTTGTGAATAGGTAAATATCAGTTTTATAAAAATATTATTGATATTTCCTGTACGGAAAACGGTTAATAAGCAAGTGGAAGATACTTGCTGTTTATATGAGGAATATTTCGTCTAATTTTTTGTATGTAATTTACAACAAACACGTGGTTACTCCAAAGTAGAACATAATTGATAGAATTGCTTTGATATTAATTGATTTGTTAATTAGTCCTACAAAGTAAGGGACTATTAGCTCGCCTGTGCATCAGTATCAATTGGAATATTGTTCAAACAACCATGGAATCAGTTTATCTGCTATTAGTCGGATTTGTGATTATAGGTAAGTGATACTTTGTATGTACTATTGTTTCCTATATCTCTCTATTTTTGATATGCACATGCAGTGCTTATTTTATTTTTGTATTTGTGTAATTCAGTAATAAAGAGAAGAAATAAAAAAAAAATATATTATTAGAATATTTTCAGAAATATTCAAACTAATCCAAAATAATTAAGTTTGTAACGAATAAAGATGTCTTATTGGGAGTTATTGGCAAAAGAACGGGGCACCTATGAATGTTGACTAATTTTTAATCAAAATAATTGTAATACATATAGTATGGGTTTATTTTATTATCACTTTCAGTACCTTCCCTGCTTATCCATTGAATGCAAGCTTAATATTAATATCATAAAACAATGTCAGTCCTTACTTTATCGTTAGGTATGTGCCGATCCAAAAGTGCCCGTTTTTTTGCAAATAAGTTTAATTGAACAGATTCTGAGCAATTGATATTCAAAAATTAAACTTTTTCGTTAACAAAAACTTTGTGGTGATCTGTAAAAGTGTTATGGAACATAGAAGAACACTAATTGGATGCATAGAAAATTATTTTTTTAATATGAGCGTGAATGCGAACGAATGAGTGAGGACTTGTCTATACGCAATGCCGCGCGTCGTGTCATTTCATCCTCGATGACTGGATATTGCAATTTCTGCTTCCGAAGCACACTCACGTTCACCTGATTTTTATCACCTGTGACTTTACACGTGGTTTGCGCCATTATTCGGGGCTAAAGCAGGCAGCTTATTATTTGCTCGTTTATTAGCAGTCATCATCAACTGCCTAGCCTTTTCCCAACTATGTTGGGGTCGGCTTCCAGTCTAACCGGATGCAGATGAACACCAGTATTTTATATGGAGCGACTGCCTATCTGACCTCCACAACCCAGTTAGTACTGGGTAATACTATAGCCCTTGGTAAGACTGGTTGTCAGAGTTTCGGGCCACTGACTACCTGTAACGACTGTCAAAGATCTACAATTGACAGCCGGGACCAAAGGCTTAACGTGCTTTCCGAGGCACGGAGAAAACTCGGTATGTAATGGGTGGTCAGCCATCCACGAACCGACCCAGGCAAGCGCGGCTTAACCTGACGATCGACCGGAGCGGCAGTTATTATTTAGCCACGAGCTTCTCCGTTTATTAGCATTAAACCTCACAAAATTCTGTGTCTTCGTAACCCCATACTAGGTAAGTGTTGAACAGCCTAATCACGTTTTTCATTTTGTGTACCTGACTAAGCTAGGTCGATTAAGATGTATGTCTACTCTCTCTCATCTTTCTGCTGTGCTCATTACATTTATTATTAAATCTTCCTGCCTTCAGCTTAGCGCATTTTGACATTTCGTTTTATATCCATGATGTTCAAAATGTGCAAGTCATTCCGTGCTTCTCACTACCATTTGTAAACTCCGTACTGATTGTGACTACACACATCACCTTCATTTGCGCACTGGTATTTCTCGCTTTGCTTATGCCTTGGTGTCACAATCAGTGGAGATGACTATTGGCCATCGTGTGACACGCTGGACGTTATTTTCCAGGGTCCCAAGTTTCGGCTGATTTTACCGAGCAAGGTTTCGGCTGACTTAACAGCCCTCATCTTGCATCGCGCTCTTCATGTCCCGGTCCGGCTCCACCATCAAAAGTTCGGGCGTTCCGGGCTATCCGCGAGCTCCGCATCGGGTACTTTTATTTACCCGTGTGGCCGCACCAAGAATCTGCGGGTCGGCGCCAGCATCTGTCGACTGTCACCCTGGCGTCTGCAGCGTGGCACACCGCTACGGTCATCGTCACACCGGGCTGAGCCGTACCGTGCAACTCCCAAGTGTTCTTGGAGAAAGGTCGTGACCATAGACCTACCTACCCCCTTCTTTTTATGAATATATTTTTATGATGACGTGTTTTCCCGGTTTTTATTACCTTCACAACGAAAACCCTTTCCGTCACAGTATGGATAAGGAGGGTAAATATTTTGATGAAATAAATATGTTACATCTTGGAAAAAAACGAGTTTTAATTTTGCAGTATACATCGGCAATTTCATACTTTAACCCCTAATACATGGACATCCTCGCCAATTTACCATGATATAGTTATCTCATACAACTACTACAATGTTAAAAAATTACAATAGTGACTTAAAAATCTAAGTTGGTAGTCAATTTGTTAATTAGTGAATTTCCGGTATTTTTAACTTGACGTATTTTTTCAGGACACACAGCTCCGACAACTGAAGCTGGACTATTAGATCCAATCAGAAATATGTTCAATCCGGTCCGCGGTCGTCCTCGCAGTAGACCGGATCTGTCACTTGATGAATTAATTTCACGATTTCGAGAAAGCAACCGACCATTAGACGCCAACGACCCCTCTGACTACGATCCAAATAATCCGACAATATCTGCTGAATCGAACTATCCACTTTCACAATTTGATTCATATCAAGATCAAGGATATATGCCTGATCCGACAAATAATTTAAATCTAATTAAAACAACTCCTGATAAACCTAAATCTAAATTGAGTGAACAGAAACCACCTCCTAAATGTAAACATCCTCAAAAATCATCTTCCATAACTGCAATAAAACCTAAAGCAAAATATCAAGAGAAAGCGAAACAAAATGATAATTCAAAATTATCTTCTGCTACTCCAAATAAGCCTGAAAGTTCCCATAATTCAAAACTACCATATGATTCTAAATTACCTTCTCAAGGTTACGGTAATGCAAAATTACCTTCTAACGATCAAAGTAATTCAAAAATTCCTTCTGATCCGCTAAGTAATTCAAAATTACCTTCTGACGGTCTCGGTAATTCAAAAATGCCTTCTGACGATCGTAGTAATTCAGAACTGCCATCTGTTGATCCAAGTAATTCAATGTTGCCTTCCGATGGTCCATATAATTCAAATTTACCTTCTGACGGTTTAAGTAATTCAAAACTACCTTCTGATGATCCTTTTAAATCCCAACTACCTTCTGATGATCCATATAAGTCAAAATTACCTTCAGACGGTCTAAGTCATTCACAATTGCCATCTGTTGATCCAAGTAATTCAAAATTGCCTTCAGATGATCCATATAAATCAAAACTACCTTCTGATGATCCGTATAAATCTAAACTTCCTTTTGATGATCCATATAAGTCAAAGCTACCTTCTGATGATCCATATAAATCTAAATTTCCTTCAAACGATCTAAGTAATTCAAAATCGCACTCTGTTGATCCCAGTAATTCTGAATTGCTTTCTGCTCATCCAAGTAATTCAAAATCATCTTCCAAAGGTCCATATAATCCAGAAATGCCTGTTGACGGTCAAAGTGATACACATTTACCATCTGATGATTTATATAATTTAAAAGAACCTTCCAATGACCTATTTAACTCTGAATCCCCATCTGATGGCCCGCTTATTTCAGAAATAGTTTCAAGTGGCCCGGGCGATTCAATGCATTCTGATGATCTATATGGCTTTAAAATACCTTCTGACGGGCCAGTTAGCTCCGATTATTCTTTTGGCGATCCATATGATTCAGGACAACCATCTGAAGGTCTTAGCAATTCAGAATTACCTTCTGACGGTTCAAATAATTGTAAATCTCCCTCAAATGGTCTATCTAACTCTGAACTACCTTCAGATGGTGGATATAATTCAGAATTGCCCTCAGAAGGTCGATTTAATCTAGAATTACCTTCAGACGCTCCATATTATTCAGAAAAACCTCCTGTTGGTCTAACTCGTTATAAATTACCTGCTGATGGTCAAATTGATTCCAGAATACCATCGTTAGGGGAAAACAATTCTAAATTCCCTTCTAACAATCCATCCAATACAAAAAATTCTGCTGACCCTCTACGTACTTCAAATTATCCTTCAAATGGTCGTAGTTATTCAGAATTGCCAGCTGATGCCCCAAAAACTCCAAAGCCAAGTAACCCAGGGTGGAATACTGACGAGTCAAATAATCCAAATACACATGACATCGACGATACGTGGTCCCCAAATGATTACGATCAAATCATAGCCCAGAAGTTTCCTGATGCGGTAAAGTTGCTTGAGAAGTTAAGAGAACTAAACAAACTAAAAGAACAACAGAAAAATAAGAAACCTTTTGAAAATAATCAAAAAAATGAAAATAATAACATAAATTTCAATTTTCAAAAGCATGAAAATAATAATATGAATAACAAGAATACTGAAAACAGTGAAAATAATGAATACTCCACAGATACGGCTCAATCATCGACATCAATAGAAGGTTACCAAGTAACGCCCAGCACAAGCATTGACAAGAACAGAAGATATGTCATGAGAAAAATAACAGAGAGAAGATTTTACTATCAGGTGAAACCGGTTAGACCCGAAAATGAGATAAGTGATAGCAAAGAAACAGTATATTTTATTGACTAATAAATTGTATCAAGATTTTAGTTAGGTACTTAGACATTTACGTTTAGATGAATATATATTACGCTTTTGAATAAACTGTTATGAGAATTGAAGTACAGTTTAATTGTTTCGATTATTCGATTTCAGTAATGGGTTTCTGTTTGATTATTACAATATTAATTTAAATGATATAGTTAATGTATTTCGTAATTATTAACAGAGAATGCAGTTTATGACATTATATTATCGCGGATATTAGATTTAACTGTTTTATCATAATAATAGCATCATCAAAATAATAGCCTTATCAAAATAATAGCCTTTTGTCATTTTTATATACTTACTTGTCTGTATGTTACCATAGTGAAAATATTTATATTCGATTTTCTAAAAAATAAAAACTGCTGTAACACAAAAATAACAGTTTTGAGATAAACGCATTTTTAGGATTTTCCTGTCCTGACCGATGTTTTCAGCAAAAAAACTCGATCTTGTCCTTCAGAGACTTATTTTTGCACTAAAGCTTTCTTAATTATAGAGCAAGGATATTCAAGTTGAGTGGGGTATTATCAAAAAAACGTAATATTTTTGTGTTATGACGACGATGTATAAAAATCAATTGCCGTGAGTTAGTCACGCAAAAACTTTAAAATGGCTCGACCGATTTTGTTTTTTGTGTGTATTTGAGTTTTAAGATGGTTTAGATTCACAATAAGAGCAGGTGGGTGGCACTATTGTCGGTATCCGAAATAAAACAGGACTAAGTCTGTCAGGTCAGCTCACAAGATAACAACACTAGCGGATCCAAAATCATCATCATTTACCTGCCTTTAAGCTAATTTATTTTGCGCAGGAGTCTTCTTCGTCCATACTTCTCTACTATTAGTCATCTCAGCAGCCTTCTTTCAACCCATATCGTCCTTCACATAGCCCATCCATCGGTTCTTTTGTACCAATACTTTCCTATTTTATTCATCATTTTCAAGCCGCATGTCCTTATTGTTTCCTTTAAAGTTATGCCTCCTATTTTTGATTCCATTACCTGTTCAATAAACAGCATTAATCTTATCTGTTTATATTAAATTACAGTCAATAGTAGGTTTTTTGTTTAGCAAAGTTATCGTCACTGTTGCAGTGACAATTTCAAACGGATTCCGTATTTCGGACACTCGCATTCACGAGCTACGAGGCACGTTCCTATGACCATTGTTAGTGCTTGCCTACGTGACCAGCTGGTGTAGTCTGTAGATGTTTCCTTTATTATGTACGTGTTGCTCACTGTCGAGGAATATAAGCATTTACTGCCCACTGAAGCATCAGTTTTGCTTGAAATAATAGTGTGTCGCTGGATCTAATAGCTTGATATTACAGATATTTCAGTCTCAATAGAAAGCAGTCCAGCAGTCCTAAAGTCTATATGTTGTTGATTTTTAAAAGCACAAATTTCTTATCATACTAAAAATATTCCAAATATGAATCCAGACGTTGCGACGAAAGTTGTTGATTTAAATGTAAAATTACTTAATTTTGCTGAAACCTATTAAACTAAACAAAGTTCGAGTAATCATTTCCCATACAACGTTACTGCCACACATTTTCGTCAATGTTACAATTATTATTCAACGTACATTAAACGTGCAGAGCGTACATTCAGCTCGGCAACCCGAGTTGCTTGAAAATTCAGGCTTCGCTCGCGGCGGGGGCGCGACGGGTGTGGGGAGAGGGGGGGGGGCAGAGGACGGTCGTTAGTGACATTTCGTATTCATGACGTCAGCCGCGGGCCGATTGTTTGCAATATTACTCTAATTGGAATTGTAATTATACGCACATATCCCGCGTAGAGGCTACCTACGTGCTCGCTTCAGCGAATATCGCTGTTTTAAACATAACTAGGAGCTACAACAATATATATATTTCAGAGTAAATACATATGACACTACTCAATCAAGTTTTAATAAAGCTTCTCGAAGCGCCATCTCTGCCACTGATACCTTTGAATGACAGACTCTTTCACTTGAGTGCAGATGGTTTCAACACCATGCCGTGTAGTACCTCCGCCTAAACATTGTATATTTTCTTAATATGTTGCTGATTGATGAAGCAGATTTATGGTTACGCTGCTTCAAACTATCGAAACTTGGAACATCAAAGGGATTATATACATTTAACTTTTTTATAGAGTACCTTTAGTCGCTCGAACTATTTTGCAATGGAACTTTAATACTAGGTTACTGAACACAACAGTGAATTCGATTTGTTAGAAATAACAATATCTAAAAAATCGAATTCGAGTCGAGGCAACAGCCTCGACCAACAATTTTCTTTGTTGTTAAGTTCTGAGTTCTAATATGTGCGACGGAATCATCTCAAGCCTTTCCTCTTATATGCGACTTTGAACTGTATTTTAATTGGGATTAGGTTCATTTTCAGTGAAAAATACAGCATTTTGCCAAGCCTGGTGCAGTCTTTTATAGCCAGCATTTAAATTTTAACTTAGCTGTTGTAACCGAACCGGTTTAATGAAATAACACAATCCATGTCGATCGTCAACATAAGGTGAAGACGGGAGGACAGTGAGACTGAATGATTCAGATACTTGGGCAAAAATACACACATCAAAAGTATCTAGGGATCAACATATATTTTTGCAATAACTTTTCTCCTGATTGATATTAATTAAAATTTTCTTTAAGGATTCATCAAATAAAGTGTTTTCGTTTGTCACAGTAACGATAAACCAAGTCACCTTTGCATTAATAAAGAAATTTGCCATTTTCCTAATAAAGGGATTTTTGACATTTGAACCACTAACATTAAAGTTCGAAAAAAAGACTGAAATAACAGTTTTCTTTAAAATTTTATTGGGTAACTTAAACAATTAATAATCCGTGTTTCTACCGCGAACACTAACAACACAAGAACATCGGTTTGGCATACTCAAAATGAGTTCATCCAAATCACGCTGTGGAATGGCCGCCCATGTTCGTTGCAACAACAAAAAAAGGTCTTCTTGCGACTGGATACCCTCCATATTCGGCAGAGCTCTTCTCTGTAGCATATCCCATGCATGCTCAATCGGGTTCAAGTCTGGCGACTGAGCAGGCCAGGGCAGGACATTGATGTTAGCTGCGGCGAGAGTCTGTCTTACAACTCTTGCGGTGTGCGGTCGTGCATTATCATGCATTAACTGAAATAAGGGACCGATTTGCACTTGTAGAGGAACGATGACGTCTGATACAATCGTCTCAGCATAAATTTGAGCGTTGAGGTTGCCTCTGATCCAAATCAACTCAGTTCTTCCGCCGATCCAAATACCCGCCCATACCATGATGGTTCCACCACTATAAGGATGGACTTCCTGGCAGGATTTTAATCGCTGTTGGCGTCCAGGGGTTCTCCAGTGTCGTATACGTCTTGTATCCGGTCTCATACCAAAACGAGACTCATCAGAAAAGCACACGAAACGCCATTGTTCTTCTGCCCAATTTCTGTGTTCAAGAGCCCATTGATATCGAATCCTACGATTGTGCATTGCTATAGGTGGTACCCGTAGCGGTCTTCGGGAATGAAGGTTCACTTCATGCAAGCGGTTTCTGACTGTTTGGTCGCTAATTAAGTTCCCTGAAGAGTGATGAAGCCTCACGGCTAACATCATGGCGGTTATTGTTGGAGCTCTTCGAGTTAAGATTTGAATGTATCGGTCTTGTCTCCGTGTGGTGCAGCGATACCGTCCTCCATGGCGCTCAGCCACGGTACCAGTGCTTCGGTAACGTGTCCAAAGTCGACTGATAACACTCTGACTTGTATTCAGAGCTAAAGCCACAGTACGTTGCCGGGAACCAGCTTCTATCATTCCCACGGCTCTGAGCATTTCTTCCCTGCTTAAATGACGTCGCCGCTCCATAATAACGTTGGTTTTAATCAGTAGTAGGGAAACAGTAGCACTAATAATGTCTTCAATGCGTTGTATGTTTTTATAGGGAAAATATTGACAGCTTATTTTCATCTTTTACTCGAATTTGATTGAGAGTTCCTGATTCAAATTATGAAATGCACCAAAAAGGATCCATATAAATTTATAAAATCATAAATTTATTACAAAGCCACATCTCAATCTCAAGAAATCCGCATAAAAATGCTTGATCCCTAGACACTTTTGATGTGTGTATGTATACGAGGACTCTTGTTCTGGATGATTTTCGAATTCTTATTTCACCTAGATACAGAAAAAGTTATTAAATCCACTAATCAAAGTCAAGTTTAGAAATTATATTTTGCAGGCTTGCCAGAAATTAAGACTGGGAGTTTATCTGACTAGATTCAGTTCACTATCTCTCAGATTTTTAAACATCTAGATTACACCGATTGCTTTACACTTACAATCACAATTAATGAATGGGATATTCATAATCTATTGCTATTGCAAAAATTAAAAAAAAAAATTGTTTGTACTCATTCCAGTTAGTGTATAAGTTCCTTGGTCTTGAACCTCTGTGGTAGCCTGGCCATTATATGAAAGGTCGATCTGGCAAACCAGATTATCATTATGCGGTACAAAACCATAGATTATGCTAAGTCGGAAAAGATTTTATCGTCTTTTGGGCATTCAAAAATAACCCTTAAAGTGAAGAAGATATCAAGAACACGACTGAACTTGATTAGCGGGATGAAAATTGTTGCATTGCCCAAAAAGGAAGGTACATAGTAAATGCTTATTTACAGGTGCATTCCAACGAGTTCAAAGCAAGCGGACTGGACTCCAGACCAAACTGCAGCCAGTCCGCAGTCTGGGCCATTCGGTTGACCAGTTTTTCCAACTCAGCATTATCTTTGGCGTACCTTTACACAATACGGCTGTTGGCAATGTTTTTGACGTCAGTGACCTTCAAACAAAAACTAATCAAAACTTTATTGAGTCCGTGTTTTTGAACGTCATAATCATAGTAACACGAGTCACGATCAAATTATCCAAATCATTTATTACTACCTTTTGCTCGCGGCTTCGCTGCCGTTATGTGTTTTAAATTTAGCTTATAGCACTCGGGGATAATGTCAAAGTAATGTAATGTAAAGCTTCCCGTTAGCGAAAGAATTTTCGGAATCGGATCTTTAGTTCGCTCTACGTACAAACTTACAAACAAATTTATGATATTAGTATAGATTATTTTTACAAGAAAGCTCTTCTATCTCGTTTGATGGAAAGCGATGGATGGTAATAGGTTGATGGACACAAAGACGCTAGCAGAGAGCGTGTGGAGCATATGCAGGAGAAGCACTGAGTACGATGATGGTACCTTGCAATACATCTGGTAGACGTCCCTTTCTGCCTATTGGCCTTGTTTGGTTCTGTTTCCTGCGGATATGGAGGGAAGTGGAAATTGTGTTTTTTCTGATTAAATTCGTTGCGGGATCCAAGACAGTTAAATCGTTTCCCTGGGATATCGTCGAGCTTCATTGTCTCGGCGCTTTTCTGGTGGCCGCCACTGTTGATTCTGGCTTTCTGGAAATGCAGTGGTTTGGGAATAGTGTGGCCGGCTCGTCCCAAAACAAAATACATCTGGTAGATCGGTAGTGAAAGAAGTATGGTGAGATCAGATCGTGGAATCCCTGCGCACACTCTCTGAAGTAGAATCTGTAGAAGACCGGCAGACAGGTTTTTGCCTATGAAGCTAGGCTGTTTGGCTTCGCCACCAGCAGCTAGTCGCCAACGTTTTTGGTTTGCGTTTCACCGATTCAAGCACAAGTTGGGATTTTGCTGAACCATCCCATATGTGGCTGCAATACTTAAAACACGAACGAACGTGTAAAACAATCCGCTCAACCTGCCGCAGCCCAGTGCTGGACAGGCCTCTCGCAAGCTGTGCCTCAACACCCTGTCCTCTGTCTTCTGCAACTAATCTGAACCAGTCATCACGGCAGTTACGACAGTTATGTTATGCTGATCAAATCATATTCATTCTTCTTCGTCGAATGTTGATGGCAATCTACATAAATGGAGTCGGATCAGAATTCGGTTAATAGTTTAGCATCCTCTCTGGTGCCCATCATATCCATTGAATATATCTGATCTATACTTTTCAGATTTATATTGGATTCCTTATATTACGCTTCGATTCAATAGCTGGTACCAATATAAACAAGTAATGTAGGTGACATAATCTCTTAAAGCGTAACGTTTCCGAAAAATACGCTATCAAGGTTGTACTGATCGCGCCACCAGTGATTAAATTCTGAATTATAAAGCTAGCAGTAGTAGCAATACAATACTTGCGTATAATTATGCCAGATATTGATATAAGTAGGTAATAAGCCTGGCCGCAAATACGAAAGAAAAAATAAAATGGCGGATGCCTACTCAAAAAGAAATAAAAATATGGTCGAATAGTATGAAAATGTGTACCATATAATATAAACCTCTAAGGGAGAATAATGAAACGAAGTTGTTAGTTAACAGTCTATAAGTACCTACCTCTTAAACAGACCCCATGTTGCAAATTTAGTAAATGATTAAACATTTTCAATAATATTAACAATAGTGCTGGAAGGAGTGCTAATTCTAATAATATTGTAGTAGCAGGCAGGTAACAGTCAAGATCTACGTGTATGTGTAAAAAACGAGCCCAAATCATATATATATGATTACTTACATAAATATATAAGATCTAACTATTCATACACGAAATATTTTCAGAGAATCATCTAACGGCTATAACGAAGCCATTTCAATGGATTATTTTCTAAGTATACATTCAGTCAAAAAAGTATCGGGAATGGATGATTTGTTGATGGTTCCAAACAAAAAAAAAATGTTACTTTGGCACAACTGTTTTCCATTTTGGCGCGGAGTTTGAGTTGCATCTGTTATTTAGATTAAATACAGTGCTGTTTTTAGTTAGATCATATCTAGGTTTTATTGCGAATTTCATAATGGACAAAAACATCGAAAAAGTGTTTGTTTTAAATTTTGCCACGCCAATAAAATTTTGTGTTCAGAGTCCTTGAAAATGTTACAGAAATGTGGTGAATCAACTTTCTCAAAAACACGTGAATATGAGCAGTACAAAGCGTTTAGGAGCGGTCGAGATGTGATGGTAGATTTGCCTCGCTCTGGTAGGCCATCAACGTCTTCAACTGAAATTAACGTCGCAAAAGTGGAGGAAATAGTGACTGAAAATCCTCATTCAAGTTTGAAAGAGATAGCCCCTGAACTTTCTTTGTCTCACGAGTCGATCCGTACCATTTTAAGTAATCACTTGGCTATGAAACATGTTGCCGCTCGGCTAGTTCCAAAAGACCTAAATTTTCTCCAAAAACTCAATTGCATAATAGTCGCTGAGGACATGCTAGAACGAGTCAATTCTGACCCAACATTTATGAAACGCTTTGTTACTGGTGACGAGACGTGGGTTTACGAGTTTGACATGCAAACTAGTCAACAAGCTTCGGAGTGGCGCCTTCTACCTGAACCGAAATCGAAAAAACCAAGTCGCTAAAGTCGATCAAAAGTCAAAGTCATGTTGACCGTTTTCTTTGACTATCGCGGTGTTGTGCACTCGGAATTCTTGCCGGAAGGTCAAACAGTAAAGTAGTTTGCTCTTTACGCATAACGCTCAAAGAATATTATTTGAGCGTTATGCGTAAAGAGCAAATTTGACGAAAAAAGCCAGATTTGTGGAAAGGAAATTCTTTGACGCACCACGATAATGCACCGTCGCACAAGGCCATCATAGTGAACGAATTTTTGACCAAAAAATCAACAAATACCATCGAGCAACCACCTTATTCACCACATATGGCTCCAGCCGACTTTTTTCTTTTTCCTTAACTCAAATTATTATTTTTTATTATCAACTATATAAAAAAATCTTTGGTCCCTATACTATTAGTACATTATGTCTGCTTGACAACTACATAAATACACACAATAAATCAACGCGATGGATTCAAATAAAAGCGATTATCACATTACGACGGGACGATATAACTAGCTTGTCTTCTTAATTTCAGCATTCTCAGTAGTCACTTTCATTCTACCAATATCGTCTATCACACAAACCCATTGTCTCCGGTCCGGTGGAATTAAAATTGACGTAATATAAAACGTTGACGTTTTAGTCTACGACAATTTTAATTTAATAATTATTAAGTAACCGAGAAAGAGAAAGTTAGTATACCTACCTATGATACATCGAATACTATATTAAAAATCTGTAACAATTCTAGAATAAGTAGGCAATGTTTTAGTAACAAACAGAATAATTATTTACCCAGCAGACAAACCCGCGCAAAAAACTTAATAATGGCCTAAATTCACTTTTATAAACAAACAAAACAACATCTAAGAAAAATGTGTTGCCCATCATATGCACCCGACATATAGATATGTACATTTATTACATGGTGTTCTGTCTTTGTATAAAAACTACCTATAGAAAAAATATATAGTAATAACGTGAAAGAAATGAACAGTCTATCTAGTTGTTTCATAGAAAAACCAAGCAAGTAACTTCAACACGGAGCTGAACTACACACGCATTTTTAAGTTTTTACTGACAGGTTACCTTCTATAAAAAATGTCTCGGAGAAAAACAATATCTGTGGTGAGCAGAAATAGGTATATAGCGGCTCCTTTAACAGCTTCTATAGTTCTTTTGTCTTAACAATAACAATGATTTGACTTTCCTGGGGGAAATATGTATCATCACATGTATGTTTGCTACGAATAGAACAGAGAAGGATTTCCGGATTGCGAGTGCAACAACACTTCTATAAGCTCTTGTTGCTGTTTACGTTGTTTTAAAATCAATATTAGGTAACTACTGCACGACCTGCTAACCATTGGAAAGGTTTACATAAGAAGACGACGGGTACATACCTGTGTTGTCTTGTAAGGAGCGGCTGAGTGGCGGCGCTGGCGGCGTGGCAGCGTGCTCGCCGCCGTACAGCCCGCCGAACTCCTCCGCAGACGACGACGACGCGTTGCTGCACTTGCGGCCCTTGTCCGGCGTGTACTTGCTCTCGCCACCCGTGGGCAGGAACTTGGCATCTTGTTGATGCTCGTCCAGAAGCCCCGGCACACCCAACAGCCCCCCGACGAGGTTCGGTCGCAACTCCTCCATTATCTTGGAACCCTGACCACATCCACCGCCGCCACTGAAGTTGAGCTGGCGGCTGAAGAAGGCCGGGAAGATGTTGAATTGCTGCGGGTCCGGCAGCGCGGTGAGCGGCGCGGGCGGCTCGCCGGCCCCCGCGCACGCCGCGCTCTTGAACTCCACCGTGCTGTGGCCGGTCCGCTGGCTGAGCGACCAGCGCGGCTCTCCCGCGCTGCGGTGTTCGTGATCCGTGCCGTCGCCGTCGCCGTCGGCTCGGCCCCGACGCTCACTGACTAACCACATTATAGTGACGTCGCACGTCGCGCCGCACCGACCACGCCGCCCCGCGCGTTAATTGTTCGCGACTGCGCGAGAGGAACTCACGTCGCCGCCCACGGGCGAGACAGAAACGGCCTGCTCCCATACCCCCATAATCGATGTAAAATCTTTATAGGGATGCTGCGTCTCATTCATCCGCGGCAGAGAGCGCGTGCCGGCCGGGGCGGGCCGATGGGGCGGCCGAGCGCGTGCTCTGATTGGTTGCCGGGCGCTGCGCCCGCCCCTCGCCGCGCACCGCTCCAGGCCAGATACGCTTTTCTTTGTTTTATTGTCCCCACGGCTCCTCGTCGATCTTGCGTTTAAAGTTTATGCATTGCACTATGTTTTGTTTCACAAAACGCAAAATCATGTATGGAAGGTCTTGAGGTAAAACGTGAAACAGACAAGGGTGGATGCTTTTAATGTAGCGAGTGCATTGTGTCGGTGATTGTGTTTGTATGCCTGTCTGTACAGTATCGGGTGTAGCAGGTAACCCGGCTGGAGCTACGTACGCGATGACAAATCTTTGTTTAACGCAATTATAATGTATGTAGGTACGCCGGTATCACGTATTAGCTGCGAGCTTATAACTTGTGAACTTATGCCGCGTCTCTTTGCTCTGTTACATCACATTATTTATACAAAGAATAAAGAGCAATCATACAACAATTGTATTGTTCGCTTACGATGAATCCGGAACATAACTTTCAGATTTCAAGAAATAATCTACGCGTATATTTCTGAATCCTAGTTTTGCGAATACAATATAGGCACAGTGCCTGGTTCTTTGGTTTAATAAAGAAACAATGTAATGTGTTTTATTGAAGTTTCTTATTTTTTTTAACACACCTCCCTTCCAATTAGATAATACCTAAGGCCAGTTGCGGATATGAATGTTAATTGAGGGTACTTATTCATTGTTTAGATTAAAACTTTCTAAATTAAGATTTTAAATACAATACCCCAGTCCGACATAAGGGTTGCAAAAAAACAACAATGTTATCACCAAATCTTTTGAACAAGTGTTTTAAAACCAACCCTTTTGCATACAACCCTACACTGGTTACTGGTTATGAATATCATTACCAGTATCAAGTTTGAGAGATTCATTACGAGATGAAAGATATCTAATTGATATTCAATTTCAGTTCAGATCACTTTGAGGGTCTTACCGCTAAATGATTGATGATATTCCATTAAATATTTTGCGGATTCTAAATATGAAGTGACATTGGCTTGGGATACAAAGCTAAGGGTATTTTTCTGTGGTTAGTGTAAAATAATGTATCTTGGTTTGATGCAGGGGTGTAATAATCATCAGAGCTTCAGATTCTCAATTTCCAATTTAAGTTCTGTTATTTTGGTTTGCAATAAAGCATCATTCATTACCTATATTTTTTGTTCTTGTTGTCCTCTGTCTGTGTCTGCTCTGGTTACAGCAGGTTCGATTACCTCATTGAAATGTTTGGCCTAAGACAGCTGTCCGGTTTGGGTAGGTATATTTTTAGGTGAGTAAAACACTCTTCTTTTTATGGCCCTGGCTACATACATCTAGTTTACCTTAAAAAGGAGATTAGGACAAACAAGATGCGAAAACCGTCTGACAAGGTTTTGTGGTACAGCTTAGGAGCCTACGTCCAGCAGTGGACCGCTATAGACTCTGTTGATTTTTTGACATACACACGTTTTGAATAATATCTTGTGTAGGACTGAATTTATGAGTTTGTTCGCTTTCTGACAATAACAAAATAATTTTAAGTACGGGAAATGTTTACCTATCTATCTATATAAATAAAAATCAATTGCCACATGTCAGACGGAGCAGCATTGAGGACGGCTCGACCTTTATTTATTGGGCTACAATTTTTTTTGTGTTCGTAATTTACAGGACAAGGTTTGTACGCAAGAAAATTTTGATATTTTTTGTTTTAGTTTCCCGCACTTCTCAATTTCTTCATTAGAAAATTGAACCCAGGTTGAAACCGGGACGGATCACTGGTTTGATGTAAAATGATCAAGAAATAAAAAAAACGAGAAAACGCTACTTATTATATTCGGAAACTACTGATTATTTCAATTCGAGTTTCTCTTTTTCAGACACATCCACAATAATAGGGCATATTTCCAAAGAATGGTACTACAGTTCCTGGAATGTTAACCCTATACAATTGGCGTGTCAGTACAGCGAATAGGACTAAGCACGTTACAGTAGTAGCAGGGTTGACTCAACCCGCTTACTAGCAATAGACATTGATTGGGAATTAAAGTAGTTTATCGATACTAGACACGATGATTTTAGTGATGCTGCTATTCCTAGGAAGCCAATATTATTTAGATTTTTCATTAAAAGATGATTTAGAATAAAGGATTTTTAAATAATTAAAGCTGTACGGCCGCATGGTAAGACCTTGTCCAGACGGGACGAGTTCTCCGAGAATCGTTTCGCGCTGCGAAGTACGCGCGAGAGATTCGCAGCGAAGTCGCTTTTTCTGTACAAGGCCTTACCAAAGTAATTGTCGCGTTAATACGCGATCGTTGCGCTTTCGGGTTCGTAGAACAAAAGGAACGCGACGGCCGCGTGTTTGTCCGACGTTCACTTTTATTAGGACGCGTCCTTCAGAATATAGGGTATTAAGAGAATAATCACTATGAAACCATTTTTTGGAAACAGCAATACACTGTAAATATACAATGCAAAGATATGCATATATCCTTGCATTAAAAAAATACTTAAGCTCTGAACAAGCTGAGGCGAATCCCGCGCGGGATAGGTCACGAAATTTCCATAAGAATTTTTGCACGATCGACGACGATACGTGTAAGTGGTGTTAAATGCGGGCTCCTGCCGGTGTGTTAGATGGTACTAATACCTGGTGAAATATGGGTGCATTTACTACCTACCTCTGCGTGCACCTTTTTAATACATTAATCGCAAAACAATTTTGCAAATATTTGCCAACAGCGTCTTTCGAATGCCTAATGATCCATGCAGCACTGTATTATTGCGAATATTACGAATGCTTCTTTTAGTGATTGACTAACTGTGCCCCGCGGTTGCACCCAACGCTTTTCTTTTTTATCAACTCCCAAGTGCCTCAAAAAAATTAAATTGGACGGGTAGTTAACAAACAAACTCTTCAGATTTATTATAATAGTATACATACATAAGTGTGCATGATACATAACCTATTGCCGCAATTTTTATGCACAATATCACAATATCATTCAGTTACTGCATTATCGACACAAGATAAGACTGTTCTACAAAGTGTTGCTTTGCATCCTCGTCAAATTCAAGGAGGTAATTATGCTAATGATTCTTGACCCGAATCAATAATAAAATGGGTAGGTATTTTTTTATTTATTTCTTAATTTTTTATGTTTTTTTCTTAATATTGGAAGTCGAAAAACTACACCTTGTTTATGACGTGTGAAATAAGTAACCTTGCTTTACGATTTAATTTGTGTAAACAAACGAATTTTTCACGAACTTAGTCCGTAGACCTCGATCACTACGGCGTAGTCCTTCATGCTACGGCGTAGACCATTCATTCAGAGGCCCTAGATTTTTTTCGGGAATCGATATACATATCTCGTGCTGTTATCCCTGGTACTATGTAGATAACAATATTAACTTCTGTATTTATTACAAATAATGCTTTTTTTGTGAATAATCAACGTCATTAGTGATGAGGTTGAGAGTGCACGGTAACTTGTAGGTACATGCATTTATTAAAATGGGTGTAAAAGTACCCTTAACGAAGCTGCATGGCACTTGTTGTCACCGTCATTGCGATCTTTTTTTTTTGTTGTGTACCATACCTTTTAGTTGCGGAGATTTTGGGGGTCAAAGTTCCAACTTTTTTTTAATGCAAGTTTTTAAAGTAATAACTTTAGTTTAAATACCTCCACGGTACTATTCAATGCATCCATCAGCACAGTGTTTTGAGTGCGTTACATTGAGTCCTACCGTAAAGTGTGAGCAATAACTTTTGCTCAGAGTTACTTAGTTTGTTGTACATAATACTTACTTGGTTAACGGCTTTGTGAAGGGTCCGTTTACACCATATACACGGAAGCACATTTAGTTTGAAAACATGCATTAAAATCTTACTATATCACAGGTAACACTTCCAAAATCAAAGTTTCACGAACAAAAGGTATTTCTTCGCATCCGAAACAATTCCTGCCCCTAATTGAGAACTGACGAAAGGCAAAGCTAAATAGAATTCATCTTACACTAAAGGCAACTTTTTGGGGAGCAAGTAGGGGGAAGTAAAACGTCTTAGAAGTTTATTAGTAGTTTTAATTGATTCGCCGCTCCTTGAAGTAAGACTTGGCGCCTTGGCTAAGTTTCGTGTATGTGTACAGATAAGGTTGCCGTATGTCTGTTCGTATGTGTGTAGTGGAAAAGTAGGGTCGTGTCGGCAGGTACTTGTAATTAGGTTTTTGGGTGTCTGCGTAGTGTAAGTTTTGTGATCTTTGACGTAATTAGGCGTTGGGCTCTTTCAAAATGTGGATGCCTAATTATCTTTTAAGTTTATTAAAGTAAATCATTAATATTTATTTCCTTGTTAGTCTAGTGGTCGTAAGCGTTACTGCTGAGCAAAGGTCCCGGGTTCAATTCCCAGGTCAGGTAGTGTTATTGGGTTTCAGCATCACGAAATTTCTCAGTGGCAGCCCAGAGTTTGGATGTGCCCGGTTGATGGATATAAGATAGCTCTATTATTATATGGGACTTAAAACATATCTGGCAAAATGTAGATGTACCTTAGGGCCACACCTCTGTCTAGCTCTCGGTGATAACAGCCGTGAAGACGTTACGTTCATAATGTGTTAACGTTATGTTAATAATTTAATATATGTAAGTATAACCCAGTTCATAGAGTTTGTAATAGTTTTTTCCATAATGTATAATATAACTGTTTTTAAAAAGTAATTTGAAGAGAATTCAAGAAAAAAAATATTGAAAATCAAAAAAGTATTGCGACCCTGCCAGGATTCGAACCTGGAATCTTCTGATCCGTAGTCAGACGCGTTATCCATTGCGCCACAGGGCCGGGTGATAGCGACGGCAAAAGTTCTGTTATAAACGTAATTAATTTATTTGTACATAGGTATTGCTGTTCACGCCTCATACAATACATAATCTATACTTTTTTTTTGTATATTAAAATTGTAACAGGCCCATGTCTGTACATACATTGATAATATTTAAAAAATATATGTGGGGGGTCTTTATTAGAGCAACAGAAGTCAAAGCAACAGTTTTTAGAATTTTTGTCTGTCTGTCTGTCTTTCTGTCTGTATATTTGTACGCGCATCACGCAAAAACTACTGCATGGATTTGAACGCAGTTTTCACCGACCTACTGCTAGATGCCTAATTTAAAACATAAGCTACATTTTACTGACAGGAAATTATCATTTTTTTATAATTTTTTTTACTAGATATTAAGTATCACGCGTACGAAGTCGCGGGCAAAATCTAGTTATAAAAATAAACATCTTCTTAAATTAATTCATTTACTGATAAACGCACAGCTGGGTCTAGAAGTATGTAGTGGTAACCACACTATGTTCTTGTACACCCTGGTTGTAGAGATACTACTTTTAATTTTTACCCTCTTTATTTTATTCAATTCTACCATTTTTCATTCCTTGGTTCGATGTTGACCCACAAACCTCCTAGGGCGGCTACAGCTATCAACTTCGATGGATCGTATCTCACCGGCTTTGTCTTCGCAGAAGGCGTCACTTTATATTTGTGCAGAAATGAAGCCATACACATGAGCACAAACAGTTTCGCTGTCCTTATGCCTGTAATCAGAGATAGTAACATTTTACTCTCTCATAGACAAGAGTCATGTATCTGGGTCTGTATGTGGGTGATGTATCTATCATCGAGCGTGCTTTCTCTGAACCTGAGGAGTGTCTATTTATTTATTTAAACTGCATTTACAATAGTGGTACATAGGCGGACTTAATGCCACAAGGCATTCTCTACCAGTCAACCTTTGGGTTAAATCTATCTTAACGTATCTCCACAAATAACATTTTTAAATTTCACCTGTTAAGTTTGAGTCCCAAGTTTCAAATCCAAACTCCGGGGTACTTTTTGATTACGAATAGAACAATCAAAAACACTTTGTCCAACATTACGGTAAAATTAAAGGTCATTCATTGGTACTAAAAGTAACAAAATATACAAATTATATGAGATTTCGAAAGTCCCTTCCATTCTTCCCAAAGTCCTCAATAAATAATCACTAATACTTTTGTTTGGGAGTACCTGTTTTCATATTACCTTTATGCGTACACAATTAACAATACAAACCCAAACACTTTCTCGGTCTGTCTCCAAAAGGCAGGAAAACGTATGGTTGAATCTTAACTTTGTTTTCAGGTGAAAATCGTTCTGGATCATACACATATGGATTATGATGAAGTACTTTGGGTCCCGGTGCAATCCATGAATGGGCACAAAGATGAACACTCCTTTGTCGATTGTTACATTCTTGATTGGGAAACGTGTATATAGACACACATCTTCGATCGATGTAGTGCGCCCAGGGGTGCAGCCTCACAGTTTCATCCATTGCCATTTCTAAGTATTTCATTTCAAACAAAGCTTCTGAAGTTAGTTCCCCATTATACTTTTTGAACACATTCCTGACTTCGTTGCAAAATTTCTCCTGAATGTCCTGATGGAGCGCTAGCTCGTGGATCATGAATGCCAACAAAGTACTTGTAGACTCGTACGAGGCTAAACTTACTGTCAAAACCTGCTGCATTACGTCCTCATCATCTATATACGGTATTACTCGGCCGTTTCTAATTTTAGACCTTTCTTTTAAATCTATCAAAGTTTCTATAAAGATAAGACTTACAGTTTTGTTTTCTCTTGGCTTATAAATCAACGTCGTCAAAAACTTACGGAACGCACTTTATACTCTTCTGTCAAATTATCGTCGTATTACAGGCGTTAGCATGTCTACGATGATAGGACATATGTATGTATGATGCGGTGTGTATCAGCGAAGATTGAAGTTGTGGATCCAACACAACATCTATAGCATTCTGAAATTCATTGTTGTCGTTGAAGATCTCGACGAGATTTATACCAAAAAAAAATTGCAATTATTTGTATTACGTATTTAATTTTTAAATCGTGTATTTCGTGTTCAATCTTATTGCTGTCTATATAGTAAATTTTAAGTAATCATCAGCAGCCTTTTGTCAAGACGGAATCATTTTGGCAAGTTTTGATTCAGTGAAGCTCGGCGACAGAGTGATTCTCATTGCTTGCCAGCGTGCGCCTCCTCTCGTGATGAATAAACTTTTGTTGAAAACTTGAAGTGGTTTTTCCAAGCACCTATCAGAGAAGTGGTCATAGTCTTTAATTAACACACATTTAATAAAATCAGGATCTCTGATAACTAGGACAGGTCGTACTCCCTTGTATAGTCCAATATACTTTTCATTTGGATATTATTCAATCTCCTTCGGATTCCATTCCGAATATGACAGTGCTGTAATTGCCCACAAGCGGGTAAGGTGTGGGTCCAATAACTCCTCTCCTTTTCCAATAACATTAAATTCTCACCATGTATTTTTTTTTTTTTTTTTAAATAATATAATAATAATTTATTCAATAAGTAGTTTGTACATGGTATACAAAGTTGTCTTATATAATCAAAAGTTATAAATAAATAGAACCAGTACACATATCAAAAGGGGCATAGGACTCCCTTTCCTAAACTAGGCAGAAAATCTGACTGTATCTTAGGAAATAGTATCCATTTGATATATAAATAATAATGAATGCTAAAATAATTAAGATAAATCCTAACTGTACAACCATCTTGAATACTTATATTGTCTGTATCCCAAAGTAGAATGGAAGGTAGTATGTTGAATTGAAATATGTAATTAATGTATACATGAAACACTGGTCTATGTGATTTTTTATATGGGTTCCGTTGGCTCTTGATAAGAATTGTGGTTTTTATTGAACCATAGGTATACTACTGTAGCTGAATCATCATCGCTAAATAATGATAACCGCAAGGAATTTTCAAGGTAAAGCAGCGCTTGCTAAATTTTGGTCCTTGGATGGATCACCATTTATTACATACCAAGACTTCATGCCTTAGAAAACACGTTACGCTGTTGATCCTGTCTGTCATTAGTAGATCTTTAACAGTCGGGTAACGGGTAGTTACTAAGTGGTTTCATATTACCAAGGAAGTAGTTTGTTGTTAATGTCAAATAAGCAGTCTCTTCTCGTAAAATACTGGTATTCAGCTGGACGCTGACCCTAACATGGTTTGGAGAAGGCTAGGCGAATGATGATGACACACATAAAGTCACGTCTTGTTCTCATTGGGTGAGTTCAAACTACAGAACGTCACTCCTTACATACTCCGCTTGCTTCGTCCAGTTCATAAATCTCGTCACGCACGCCGGTTGCGCACGGTAAGCACCTGACCTTTCCAATCATATTTATTACACACCAATTTTCTCATAAAACATAATAAGATGCAACTTAATTACGCTAAACACAGAATATTCTTACACTGCACATGGTTCCCATTACCTGTTAAATACTACTTACTAACACAATGCTATATGCCCATGTATGGAATACTGTTGAAGTCAATTAATTTCTGAAGATTATCAATGAGCTCAGTATAATTATGTTCTTCTAGAACGCTCTCGGCGTTTCTACTCACAGTTTCCTTTTGATATACCTTTTGTGATTAGCCATCCTCTCAATATGATCAAACCAACCTAATCTTGACCAAAGCAAGTAACTAATGTACATAATAAGTACGTATTCTTTTGCAATATGTGTTTTAGTTGTTATTTAACCTATTAACCTTTATTAATAAGTTGTCCTCTACTGTATGTAGATTAGGAGAACTATTACATTACTGTACTGAATAAGACCTTTACTGTTCAGGAAACTGTATATCGACACCTGCAAGGAATAACTTCGTAACTCAGTTTTAGGCAATTTAGAGATACAATCATATTCTTGCTGTACAAAAAATGCAGATTTTTTTTGCACTCCCCCTGCGGCTAAATTCCTTTACGTAAAGATTTTTATAGTGTCAAAACATTGTAAGTGAGCGTCAACTGTAGTTAATAAAAGTGTTTTTTAAATCTTTAACGCGCTCTCCTCTAAAGTTGCTAAATATTAATTACGATGTTATTCCTTGCAGGTGTCGATATTATCCATACATACGCTCACCCCTTTTGTCTATTATTTGGTCACATGGACCCAACGTATAACGGATTTATTTTAACAATAACGGAACTATTTCTGGTTTTACTTGTTTCATGTCATGTATCTACGATAAAATGAGATTATGTGATAATTATACCAGATAAAAAATCTATTAAGTCCCTTTTAAAAACACGATTCCAATGATAATTTTTGGTGGCACTGTATTGTCGCGAGTCACCTATCTGTTTTTGTTAAATTGGCATCAGGTTCTTAACGCTGTTATATACATGTCATCACAAAATTATGAAAGTGAAACACGGATTTGTGACATTTGTTGAGACCATGTGTGGGGTACGCCCATGCCCGCCCCCACTCTTACGATAATGCTATGTCATACACGCTACAAATTGAGACATGCCATTGTGCGAACAGGGGCTGTGCAGGCAAATTGCATGGCTTTCATGTCCACTTACTGTTGGCACGTGGCTAGTGTATTCTAAGCTTTATTTGAATAAATAGCACTCGACTTTTGGATGTATTGGATTAGAAGAGAACAGAAAAGCGGATTAGGAATATGAAAAAAAACGAGCCTTATGAAGTATTTCAAACCAAAGAATTCAAAATTCTTCGAAGTAGGTATTTTATTTTTCTTTTAAGCAAGGACTTTCGATGAAACTGGTATTCTGACAATTGTTTTTCTATCGGACAAACAAGAACCATCTTTTTTTAACACTTAACTGTCTTACGAGTCGCTCTATGTATTTTCTAATTGATTGGTGAGGAAATCGCGCATTTAAGTCCGGTTTATGTGTACTTATGGCCTAGGACGTTAGATAAATAGACACATTAGACATGGTAAGAAGAAGTGTACCTATCGTGGTAAGCACAACCCCAAACGAAGATTTTTCCCTAGATGTCAAACAAGGAACACTCGTATTCTCTGTCTATATTTTCCTTAATAAAAAAAGGTCAAAAAAAGATTAAATATTAAAGACGAGAAAGCAGCATCACAAAATCATTTTCTTCCGTTAATTTAACGCTAATAACCTTCGGCTCTCGGTATTTTATATCGGAATAGTGAAAATATAGTGAAATAAATTCCGGTTCGTTGCCAGCGACGTGTCTGCTTCCGGTGGCTAGGCAGCCGCGGCTTCCGCCGTCGTGTCCGACGGGAGACTCCTGGGTAAACATGTTTATATAGATGGTGGTTATACGTGGTCGTGCATGGACCAGGCTGGCCAATGAAGCGTTTATGAGGTTCGATCGATAGTATTTGTTTTGCGATCAGATGATGGTTGGAAGATGGGTTTGTTAATTACACCATTTTTTTAGCTTTTATTATAAATTTTCCATCCATATAAACTTTCGCATTAAAATAGTAATTTTGATGCAAAAGTTTATGCGGATGGTTGGTTGTTACTCTTTCACGCAAAAACTACTGAATGCAGATGAAATTTGATATACAGATAACCTAGATTCCGGTAGTACGATCCCGTGAGGAAATTCCACTGAGACTGGACTGAAATATAGCAACATTGTATCAGTATTTCCTGACACCTGAAAACTGATAGTAGTATTACATGTACGAGACCAAATTCATCAATTTCTTGTGAACGTACATGAATGTCTTTCCATTATTTTTACAGTACGAGCACGTTCGTAAAATACGTCCTCGATTTAACTTAGAGCTAACACTAGCCAGCGACAGGTGGGGGCGGCGGTGCGTTGGCTCTGCTCAACTTGGGAGGGAGGAGTAATTGCTCGAGATGATGTTTAATAAGTTTTTAATGGCTGTGACGGTGCGGACCCCGCCGTTTAACCATGCCCGAATACATCAATTTTTAGAACCAGCTTTACTAGACACCCCTACCTCCTCTCCACTTGCCATTCCTCAGACGACAACAGGGGGAGAAATGGGAGCTCCACAGCTCAGTTTAAAGTAGACACACGATTTATCTGTCGTTTCAAGAAACGTTTCAATTTTACTTTATAATGTACCCCTTACCCTTTAACTTTTCGATTTGTCTTCACCAAATTATTGATGCTCGTGCTTTATGTAAGGGAGATTGCTTTTATTTTGGTACTTTTCATTTTAAATTATTTCTCCTTTAGTTACAACGAGTCTCTCATTCGGAGAACTGTTTTCTCGTCCTACTGTTATACTGAAAATGTTTGAGAAAAATGTGTTTTAATAAAATCGGCACAAAATGTTGGCATTTTGTGCCCTTTTATTACGAAGGGACTGAATTTACCAACGACTGAGTGTAGGCGACCCTTGAAAGGGGTGCCCTCACCTGCCTTGCAACCTGGAGTGCAAAAAGAGACAGAAACATCATGTGTAAAGCTCTTGAAAGCACACCCTTTTCGGTCGCCACGAAACGTTTGAAAGGTAATTTTATAATTCATCCTTTTTGAACCATTTTCACTGATTAATAATGTATTTAACGATCCGGATTTGTTAGGCAGGTCACTTAGGGTAATTAATTATTTCCATCGCATTTATTTTTGACGTCTATCGTGCTTGTCGAATGAAAGAGGCGGAACATTGATTCACTGTATAGCGTATTGTGTTTTAACAATAAAAAGTAACAACTAACTATTATGCTAATTGTGGTTTTGTTTTGTTATTTGAAAAGTGGGTGTTAAAAACTTTTATTGAATGCGAACAACTCAATTGTTTGCAAAAATATTTTGACAGGAAAATTCTAAGTTACCCCGCTGTTAAAATTGCCGCCTAATTTGGAGCGCGCGCTCGTTTACGCCCACTGTTAATTTGAAATTAGAACTCGTAACTTTTTTATTGCAGCCACGCGGCTTGGGCTATTGTGTTTTGATACATTTTTATAAATGCATTTTCTAGTCGCGTGTGCTACAAAACTGTACACAGAGTGGTATGAACTTACTGTACTTAGTAAGAATTTTATACACTTGGTGGTAAAACAAGTACCTAACGTTCCCAATCAGGTTAATCCGTATTCGAAGAAATGTTTACTCTGACGTTCGATTTTTGTAGTGGTTTATACAATCACGTAGAAAAGTACTTGTGAATTCTTATCAATTTTACTTCATACAAAACATCTGAAAATGTTTCATTCTAAGGTAATCAATGATTATATTTATTATGTTGCTAAGAAACAATTACAATTATTATAATTTATAAAAATCGACGTAGGTACTTTTCATTTAAATATTAGAATAAACCAAACTAATGCAACCAATGAACAACAAAAAAAAGGAAACATAATCTCTCAACGTAAATCCAACCTCAATTTTGAGTAAAGAGTTTTTATGCAGACTCAAACGACGACCTGGCTGACAAGAGTTTTTTTTTGTTTGTTGGTAGTTATTTTTTCGCGGCAAAACGGCTCCATATTCGTTTTAGTCGTTGGCAGTACACGGACGACGTCAAACGAACGCGCGGCAGTCTTAAAAGCTCACCAATTACGGGCTAAAAGCACCTTCGAGCCCAACCTGCTTCGCGGCTCGCGTGGTTACGTACCCTCATCAATTTTGTACGTAGCTCTCTCGCAACTTGAAAACTTTACATTCTGGATAGAAAAACCACGTGAATGATTTAAAGAGAAGGTCGTTTTTTCTTAAAACGCAGATTTGGTGCTGGCTAGCCTTAAGTTTGAATGAGTTGAAAGTTTTTTAAGTTCGGTACTTAGTGTACTGAAAAAAAAAAAAGAATTTGCTATGTTTTAATTAGAGTCACAGAAGTACCTACAAGCACCTTGTAAGCATTTCTGTTCACAAGAATAACAGTTGTAGTACAGAATAAAAACACACTGACTGGTAAACTAATGACAGTGACATTTATTTCTTTGTTCCAAAGTTGAAATGAAATTGAGAGTGTATTTTAGGACCAACAAATTACTTTTGTCAATCGTTTTTGTAATGCAGTACGATTGTTTCCGATATTTGCCGATGCGCAATATTTACTCTGCGGCGCAGTACTAGTTATGTAATAAGACATACATACACACTATACCATAGAGCCTGACATAATTAAGCAATCAAAAAAGTTAAATTGACAATCAGCTCATTTGGGCTATACTAGTTTCATTTCATGTACCGAATGGGTGTAAAAATACCCTGACGAAACCGAAAGACATTTGTTTTCCCCGTCATTACGGTCATTTTTTTAACCGACTTCAAAAAAAGGAGGAGGTTCTCAATTCGGTTGTTTTTTTTTTTTTTTTTTTGTGTTTGTTACCTCATATCTCCGTCATTTATGAACCGATTTGAAAAATTCTTCTTTTGTCTGAATGGATTTACTTCCCGATTGGTCCCATAGAAATTTCATCAAAATCGGTTCAGCAGCTTGGTTAGCAAAGAAATTGCGAAATTGATACTTGACAAGGATTTGTGTGTGACACGATAACTAAAAAAAGGGTAAAATAAAAACTTTTTTGCAAAAAAGTTTTTGTTCTAGACCATACCTGCGAACCTTGTAGTTACTGAGATATTGGGTGTCAACTTTCCAAGTTTTTCACGAGTTTTTTTGTGAGTGCGTTACATTAGGTCTTACCGTAAAACGTGATTTTTCACTCCAAAAAAAAAGGTCGTTTCCCAGCAATATTTTTTGCGTTGAGTTACTTAGATTGATGTACGGAATACTTGTTTGACGGCTTCGTGATGGGTCCGTTTACACCTTGTATACTTACACTGTAATATACATGTTTGTAATCTTCATAAAAACCTTTCTTTAATAACACACTATCACAATTTGTATCCATCAAAAAACTCACTATATCTAGAGTTTTATAAAACCATTTAAGCTGCGTTATTACCTTCGGCAAGTGGGGAGGTAAATATCTCGACATTTTCCAACATTAAATGAGCGTGGAAAAATGTTCCATCTTTTTTTGAAGCATGTCGAGCACTTTACAGGGAAACATACTTACCTATATTGCTGTACAGATTTCTTTTTACTATTTTTTAATACAGCTTTCAGTAGTATATTTTATGTTGTATTACAAATAATATACCATGATGTTATATAACTGTATGAGTAACGTTGTTGTTTTCCCATAACCGTTTTTTTTCTATTGAAATAAGATGTTTTTTCTCCTTGAATTTTCACATCAAATTCGGAATAAATAATATAATATTTACAAATTAAATCATCTCTCTCAATGCTAGTAGAAAATATTTCTCTTTCGTTTCTCTAATTGTATTAGACGACGCTTGGTTCGCATTCTATGTTATAATATATACATTTTACGAGTCAAAGAATTTCCTTATATCTGCTTAAACAAATTAGGTAGATACCTATTCCGAGTATTTTTCTCGAGAACATTTTAAGGGCACGTGTACCTTATTCATGTTGTTTTCCTCCGAAAGAGGCTTAAAACAAAAAGATGGCGAATCCGAGAGCCACAAGCAAACCTTAAAAACTTTCCGACATGAAAGTTTAAAAGTGATCCGGGTACGGGGAAGTCGGGGTGGTAGGGCGGGCGGTTGCCTAGCAACGCCGCCCACACCCGCCCTACGCCGCAAATCTCCGTTTGATACAGAAAACCGAAAATGTATTGTTCCTAACATAGAGATTTATGATTTAGGTTTTACATAAAAATGAAATATGTGTGCGTGGAGATTTTTATTAGAGGTAAATGGTAGCAATTATAGGTTTTAATATTTGCTGAAAAAAATGAAGGTGGCCATGTTTACAGTTTACACAATAATTTCATGACGCGTCGGTGGCATTTGAATTCAGTGTCGATGGAATCCCTCGAGTCATATCGCTCTTGAAAAATGAATTGATTTGATAGCTGTTTATCAATATTACAGTTCTATTTTATGAGCGACTGGTTTGTCGTTTCGGATTTAAATAATATTATACTACCGGATCTGTATTTATGACTTTTGAGTAAATACAACAACATCGTTTCATTTCGTTCATTTCATTTCATTTTTTTAAACATTCATTCGTTACTGAATTGATGCACCTAATTAGGTTTTAAACAGCACTTTTTCTAAAGATCCTCACTATTTTCCACCCCACTAAACTGCTCATCTACAAGCCAACAAGACTCTAATTCGTCTCAATTTGCGTCACACACGCCACGACAAAAGGAACGCAGCGAGAGAAGTCAATTAGCATGCAAATGTAAGAAAACGACCATTAGGGACCAGGGACACGCAGCCAGTTCGTGTATTGATCATACAATCCCTCACACGCTTACATACGCCCGTCTCTTTTTAACTTCCCACAACAGATCGCTATAAACATAAGCATTTTCATACTGAAAAGCCTTCTATAAAACTACACTCCAAACAAAAATCAACCCTAACCGTAATCTGTTTAAGATTAAATTTATATCTTGATGTCGGATCTGTACAAAAGACGTTGTAACCGTGAACAAAAGTCTTGTTGTGCCAGCAAATTCTGTTCCTATCTTTAAAGGAATAAAGATGTATTTCAAAGTGGAGTTAAGAGAAAATGAGTCGTATATAGAAATTTCAGAGGTTGTTATCGATGGGTGATGCGGTGAGTTTTCAGTTGTTGAATAGTGTGTGCCATGGTGTATGTATGTATGTGTGGTTGGCTAAGATTGAGGCTTGTAAACACCATGATGAGTTGTGGATTTTATGTGTAGCTACTTAGATTATGTTTATAGGTTTAGTTATAGGGAGTTTCAGCTATAAAGGGTCCGTAGAGGCAAACTGTTTTTTGCATTTAAATTGAGGTAATTCTTACGGCGTAATTTTATACTTCACCATCAGTTAATACCTCTTAAAATAGACAAAGTTTTAATAATAGGGCTTTGATTGAAATGAGTATTTGATTTTATTTTGCGAGACTGTTATCAAACGTTTTATATGGTAACATAAACGGATACTGGGTTACCGGATTTAGACTTAGCCTCCATTAGGTGACTCCTAACCACATGTAAAGTGGTATCTACAAGGTGTAACTGGACCCTTCACGAAGCCAACAACCAAGCATTCTGTACATCAAACTAAGTAACTCTACGCAAAAATGGGAAACGACTTTTTTTCGGGGTAAGAAATTATGGTCTATGGTAGGACTCAATGTTACGCACTCAAAACATTTGTGCTGATGTATGCATTCAATAGTACGTGGGGATATTTAAAGTAAAGTTATAATATTAAAAACTTATATAAAAAAAAAAAAAAACTTATAAAAAGTTGGAACTTTGACCCCCAATGTCTTCGTAACTAGATGGTAGACAAAAAAGATCTCCATGACGGCGGGAACGAGTGCCTTTCGGGTTCGTAAAGGGTATTTTACACCCATTATAAGACCGGAGCAGATCGGAATTGAAATGGCATTTTCAGTTTTCTTGATCTAAAAAACTACAACAGCCAGAACAATATTGTCTCTCTATGGGTTCGGTCGAACCGGTGTGGACAAATCGTGGACGCAATTCCGGACAAGGACAACTTCACACAAATACTTACTGTAGTGTCTGTCAGTGTCCAGTGCAGTCAAGGTATCATTCAAGTAGTCGTTTAAATTATAATAACATTTTTCACAGAACAAGTATTTAAATTCCTTTATAATCGCATTTAAAATTAATTCTTTGATATGCTTTGGAATTTTGTTAAAAACTTGCGGGGCTATACAGAATATGCTTTTCCATATTAGTGTTGTCTTGGCTCTACGTCCACGTAACATCATCCACCTTAAGGTTATCGATGCAGAGATCAGAAGAACAAAAAAGACTCACTACGTAAGGTTTTAATTTAATGTGCATTATTTTTATGTATATTGGTCCAATTAAAGAGTTTTCTAAATAGTCTTATTTGTCGAAATAAGCAGCAAGACTTGTGATTTTAATCAAAGTACAACAGAATCCCAAAACTCTATGTAGGACGCACATGTAACTATTGTATCGTATTGGGTAATGGGCTGGTGCCCGCAACTCCACGTCCAAAGCGCGTATTTTGCGTACGGAATGTTTTATCACATGTCAACAACTACTAATCGCTACTCAAACAAAATATAATAAATAAAATCGTTTCAAAATTAACAAAAGTGTAAAGTGCCAATTTGCTCCAGGCCCCAGGCCCCAGGCCCCAGGCCCCAGGCCAAAGTGTCCACTCTCCCGGTATCTCCCTTACTGACCCATTCCCCTATAATCAATTAAAGTCTGTGATTTTCAATCTAGCGATAAGTGAAAATAAAAGCATGGTACGATTTCATCCCTTCAATACCTACTCGTAGTGACATCTAGTGGAGGGTGTTGGAAACTACGCCACCCTTCAAGATATAAAGCTAAAACTGATCATGCGCTAAAACTGATCATGAAACAAGCAATAATAGTCTTTACCTTTCTATAGATAAAGTACGAGTTTGCTTGTACAGTTTGCGCGTGCGCTGTTTAATTGATTTCTAATGTCATCCCTTGACAGATGCCTCAAAATGTGCTAGCAGGATAGTGTGATGTTATTTTGTTTTTAAAAGGAAAACAAGTGAGAATCTGAGTGATGCTACAGATATGAAAGTAGAGGGTAAGATCTTGATTCTATTTTATTAATTGACATGGTTTTGGAGGAAGGAATTCAGTGTTACATCACTGTATCCGTATGGGATCATAGAAGTAACCTAAAAGCTCTTAGAATCACTCTTTAATATCTGATTGGAGCTTTCATAGAGATTTTATCACCTGATTTACCGGTCTCTTAAGTTCTGATTCATATAAGATCCTAAAATTCTTATCACTTGATTCCATAATATAGAAAACAAGACAAGATAATTTTGAAAAAAAAAACCTGGACATTTTGGTCAATTCAATCACGAAATGATTTTGAACCTAGCTATAAAATCTGTTAATAAGCTTACTAAACCACTCTAAAGATCTTTATCGGAAATCCTCCTTCATTAGCCCATTATTCTGCATTGTAGTGTAAAACCAAAATGTAACCAAGGCTCAGTACAAAATAAAGGAGCCTGTGACCCGTGGCGACGGATCTATTGTAATCGCATGGGATTAGAGTGTTATCAGACGATAATATGGCGGGACGGAGGCCGCGAAACCCTAGTCCATTCATGTCTTGTGACATACTGGGGTGTTGGGTGGCGAACGTTTGTGATAGGGCGAATATTTGTATAGGTTGCTCTATTTTTTAAGAAAACAACTGAATACCGCGTTGTGTTCCTTTTTTAGATAGGTTAGAAAAGAGGACCTCCCTAGATTTATATACTTTTCCGTGTTGAACATGACCCTCAAATCTTCTCTTAGATCGTTGTATTGGCGTGTGTACAAGAATATATGAGATTAATCGTGATTGGGGGCGTAAAGAGAGCTTGTAAGGAAAATCTGGAAAGTTTGGTCATGATTCTTATTTTCATATTTGTTTTCGTTCATCAGCTTTCCTCAACGAGTTCATACAGTATTTTACTTATTCGCCATTCTCAAGTCCCGTATGTCCCCGTGGCCGTAGCACCGCTTGCTACGGACACTCTGACATATGGACCCCGCACTTGTCACAGCGAGTGCATAATTTGTCCCCCATTACGGCTTTATACTGCTCTATAATAAAGTGGGGTCCGATTAAAGACCAGTCTCGTCTTTCTCCATGCCAACTGTTCAGAAATCGAGGGGCTAAAATAAATTATGCATTCGATACATTGAGAGCCCTTTGTTATAGTTTTTTTTTTATCTAAAGGGTGACGGCACCTGTTGTTTTTTGTTTTAATGGATGTTTATGAGAGGATAGAGTTGTCATATTCGGGGCAGGCGGAAAATTGGGGCAGCAGCAGAAAAGCACATGCAATAGTGAAACCGATTATTAAGTTTTCGACATTATTGTCCAATGATGTAATCTAACTAGTTAAGTATGATATCCTGAAAATACTCCGAGAGCTTTGCGTAAAAGGTGTTGCAACCAATAACTGGAAAACGGAATGTTTTTTTTTTAATATTATTATAGGTTGGTTATCTTAATTACAAACGCACTCATCCAAACTTATCGAACTACTCCATTACAAAAACGCCATTTGAATTTAAATAAACTCGCGAATTACTATACAGCTAATTTCAAACAGAAATCGCAGCAAATATTCAATTTGACATGCATTTGACTAGGCGATGACAAATGTAATGGGCAGGGCTCTTGTGAAATGAGGTGTGAATATTGGGTCCCTGCGGGATGTCCGTGGACCGCATGGGGTACGAAGGGCCCCAGCTGCCACCCTTTATGTTTCCAAGTACAATGCAGTGCAAATTAAAGACAGGTATTGAGTACTGTTGGTTCTCTGATTGTTATAATATTTGTCACTGTTATACTTATAATGTTATTTGTCGATTGATGCGACGGATTTGTGGCGCGTGCCGTTTGTTAGCTTTTGGTAGAACGATCGTCGTTGTGACACGCGTATGGAGCTGTCCGTTATATTTCTGATGATATTTTTAGATACAAGCTATCGATATTACACTCTTCGTACATAATATCGATAGTCTGTATGTAGATGTCGCACGGGAATATTAGCCTGGCAGAAAATGTTGTTGTTTGGTTTTCCTAATTAGGCTCTTTTCATCGGTCTGATTACATTAATCTAGATATTGTATAATAGTAAGACTTAATACAAGGTGTTGCTTTGCATCCTCGTCAAATTCAAGGAGGTAACTATGCTAATGATTCGACCCGAATCAATAATAAAATGGGTAGGTATTTTTTTATATTTTTGGTTAATATCGGAAATCGATAAGTGTACACCACCCTTATAAAAACGCAGCCCGTCTAATACTAGCCCTATAACCGCGCTTTCACACACACACAAACAAACGTAGACGTTTTCTCGATAAACGGGTGATTCTCCTCTTTTGAAAAGGGCTTCATTCTGAAAAACTAAAACAACAAAAAAATCAGCGTTTATCATTATTGACCAGGTACCGTAATTTATATTGATTATTTACGTCTTCTATGACAACCTCTTGAGTTTTGACGAGGTTGCAAAACTACGCCTTTTATAACCTGAGGCATCCAAAGATATCGTCAAAGTTACGGGAAAGACCTGGAAGTGGTACGCACGGCACCGACAAGTGTGTCAAAAGGATACCCAGCTCTGATTTTGGGCTGAAATTACAATAATGAAGATGAATACGTATTTTATTCAAAACTAGCGGATACCCGGCGTGTGCTATTACGCTTTAGTGCCTAATGCATTGTTGTAGTGGTGTAAAACCATCTTCATTATTGCCTTTCTAATGAAATCGTTTTGGGGCACATCGGTTTAATGGTTTCAAAGTCTATAACGGACATAGGTAGAAACAATTTTTATTTAATAATTTATGTACGTATGTAAATACAGAAATCAAGAAACGAACAGAAAAGAGTACAAAAGTAATGCTTATTCCTAATGAAATAAATTTTAAATTTTACTCAATCAATATTCAATTTTTTTTAAAAATATTTTTGTTTTTTTATTTTTGTATTTTATATTGTTCAAAATAAAAATCCTCAATCCCATTCTCGTTCCAGCATGTCTAATACTAATGCTGAACGCGCTGACGTGCGGCATGCGCCGGGGCCCACACCACCCGCACGGGCAGACCCCGGTTGAGCAGAAACATCACCACTACAAGCCGCGGGGCTCGGAGTCACTTACCGGTGATGTACAGTTGCTACACGATACCAAGTAAGTTGGATAACAAGTTGCTGCATCCGAAATGGTTAAGTACTACGTTCTACAAAATTAGTTTTTGTTACCCTAAACTGAAGTATTCCCATTTAAGCACGATTTTAAGAGCACCAAGCTTCATAATAAAATATGCATATTAATGGCAGTACCTATCTTTGCTGCTCTAAGCATTGATGCTGTTAAAATCGGTACTCAAATAGGAATGCTTCCCTAAACTGTACGAATTATTATAAATAAGTTTTACTATGGGGTTTATCATAAAAATCTGCTGTATCATACATTTGTTCAAATAAATTGCCCTTTAAGAAACATCTTCAATTTTGACGATTGTGTTGCCCAAAATCAATCAATGAAAATACCCCCTTGAAAGGTTTAGGGTAAACAAAAACTAATGTTTTACATACATACAAGTTAGGTCAAAAATAATGTTTGTTCAGTGTCCGAATTGCACTATCTGCCACATGGTTGAATACAATAGGGATTTTTAAGATATTTTCTGCCAATTAATTAACTAAACCGGGGTTATCAGCATAGGCATAGTATCTCAAAACTATTTCATAAAAAATATTGTGGCTCATGTAGCTACTTGGAATTAAAAAAGGCCAATAGCTATGACCTTACAAAAAATAGACAGTCAGTGTTGAAACAAGAAGGTTTATTCGGACACCATCTCCATTGTTTTTCAACTGAGTACGAGTCCAAGGGTAACTGTGTGTCTTGGGTGATTCTTACTAGAAAGACGCAAGAAGTGTTGCACGACATGAATGAAGTAAATGATTATTACAATAGTGACGACGTTCTGCTCTACGGCGTGGAACGTGAGATTGTTAGCAAATGTGAACTCAGGGAAATTAATTGTAAAGCAAATTGATTACCAACCATAGACATTAATTAAATAAACTTATGATTCACGGGACAGCGAAATACATCGTAATGTCAAACTTGTCAATTAAGTCATTTTGCTATAATTATGGCCTCACTGAGACATGGTCTTGCAGATTTTCTACGGCATTTTGTTCTGGTAGCCTCTATGTAGATACCTACGTAGTATCACAAATCTCTTTGATACCAACATAAATCGAATAGCCTATTTTTTAATTCTATTGGTAGAAGATTAGTTTACTAGTTGCATAAGTTATGGCTACACAGGGTGAAAGAGACATCGACGCACAAACGGTTATCACGAATTAAGTACCTACATCATTCTAAACGCCCCAACATCGAAATTTCCCATACACCCTGTATAACGGCAAATTGACGTAAGGTGTCAATTCACATAACAATTGATTTCCCCGACGATGACGATGCTGAGATGACCAACGAGATATTCAATGATTCCTCTAATTACAGACATATAGAAGAAGACACACATGTCCTCACGGCCGAAGAGTTGTCGATGATGACGCCCGAAGAACTGGAGTTCCATTACTTCTCAGCTCACGATTTTGATAAAAATTCAATGTTGGATGGTCTGGAGTTGTTAAAGGTGAGATGAATAATCAATTAGCCTGTAACCTTGAAAGTTCTTTTCCAATCAGACTAGATTTGAAAATTTAGTCATAACAGTATCCTTTCGGAAATTTTTTGATAGTCGCTTTAGCAATGGTCTGTTATTTAAATTGGATCTTAAGATTCTTAACTTATAGCCATTTTTTCGCCTTCCTACGGATTACCGTAAAGAACTTGAATTATGTAAAGAACTTGAATTATCAAGTTCTTTACATAATTATCTTCTTCTTCATGTGTCGATGGCAATCTAAATACAAGGTGGAAGAGACACCGACGTTAAAACAATTACCACGTATTCAATACATCATCCTGAACTACAAAAACCGACTTCCAAAAAAAACACAAAAGTGGAAAATAACATTACTTTCGGAAGTCGGTGACTATGGTTTGATTCATTGACTTTTTTGGCACCGACTTCCGACAGTAATGTTATTTTCCACTTTTTAGTGTTTTTTTGGAAGTCGGTTTTTTTTTTGCAAAAAAGTTTTTATTTTACCCCTTTTAGTTATAGTATCACACACAAATCCTTGTCAAGTATCAATTTCGCAATTTCTTTTACTTGGATGACATTTTTTCCAGCTATTTTGATTTCAAAACCAAACTGCTGAACCGCTTTTGATGAAATTTCTATGGGACCAATCGGGAAGTAGATCCATTCAGATAAAAAAAGAAATTTTCAAATCGGTTCATAAATGACGGAGATATGAGGTAACAAACACAAAAAAAAAAACATACAACCGAATTGAGATCCTCCTCCTTTTTTTGAAGTCGGTTAAAAACTGCAAAGTTTTGTAAAATAACCAACGAATAATTTCCATGTGGGGGGAGGGGGAGGGGGTTCTCAATAATTTGCTTAATACGTGGTAACCGTTTTAGCGTCGGTGTGCCTCCCACCCTGTAAGTCAGCCTGAAAGTTGGCTACGAATTGGCTTGTAATGACAATATTCTTTAATCCAATCTATTTCAGGCAGTGTACCACACGATAGAGCATGAAGCTCCCGATCCTGATGCAGATTCATCTATTGAACCTGAAGCCAATGATCTGGATGGTTATATAGGTAAGTTGTCGAATGTCAAACCATATGCTGCCTATCAATGGACAACGACCGACTTGCAAGACATAAACTTTGATCATGTGTTAAACGTGTCATAAAATAACTTTTTTACAAAAATAACCGACTTCCAAAAACAAACACAAAAAAAGTGGAAAATATCTTTACTTTTGGAAGTTGGTGACTATTGTTTGTTTCATTGACTTTTTTGCCACCGACTTCCGAAAGTAAAGTTATTTTCCACTTTTTTTTTGTTTGTTTTTGGAGGTCGTTTATTTTTTGGGAAAATGTTTTTATTTTACCTTTTTCACAAATCCTTGTCAAGTATCAATTTCGCAATTTCTTTTATTTGGATGACATAATTTTTCCAGCTATTTTCATTTAAAAACCAAACTGCCAAACCGATTTTGATTTAGATTAGATTAGATTTATTTATTTTGTAAAACATGAGTATAGTATAAAGGTCTTATAATTAATGAGGTAGCTACATGTTTTGCCATTTAAGGCGTACAAAATTAGTCGCACTAGACAATCAATGCAAAAAAATATAATGAATATAATTGATGAAATTTCTATGAGACCGATCGATAGTAAGTATATCCTTTCAGATAAAAGAAGAATTTTTGAAATCGGTTGATAAATAACGAAGATATGGGGTAACAAACACAAAAAAATACAACCGAATTGAGAACCTCCTCCTTTTTTTGAAGTCTCTTAAAAAACACATTACATAATTATGGTGAATTGAGAAACAATTTCTTTATATATGATACCTGTTATCCTAAAACACTTCTAATAAATAAAATCGATTGAGCTGTCAATAGCCACGATGATACTGATAGCTCTTGTACGCAGTTTAAAAGTACTGGTCGGATTTATTTTCATTTGTAAAATTCAATCTTATTTTGTCTCCATAAAAATAAAATACGTTGTTAAATTTTCAGCTATGGTGGATCGTACCCTGGATTCCGACGACAAAGATGGCGACGGTTACGTTTCCTACGCAGAGTACCGAGCAGCTCGAGCCAACAACCAACGAACTCCCAGGGTACTGGCTGCAATCCCTCCTTAGCTCTTCTTTAATTGGTGATAGAAAAAATTAAGAACGTTGATAGGAATAAAAAAATAAATTTTGGAGTAAGGCCGTTTTTGCACTACACGGAATTTTACGGCATGGATATTAACGTATTGCTGGCGTAATATTTGTGTTAAGGCCTAACATTCGATCTGTCAAAGTTAGTTCTTCATAATTATGATGTACGTTAGAGCCGTTTTTCGAAATTCAGTACAAAACAAACATTGAAGTCAGGTAGCGTTTACAATACGGTAAAATTCGTGCTAGGGACTCTGGTGCAGTGCGGTTTGATTTAAAGAAAATCGATGCGACATGACCAGGGACCGAAAAGGTTATCCGTATAGGGTTAAGGGTTAGGCGAAAAACCCTCGAGTAACAATTAACTCATATTATAGGCTGTTTAACCCCGAGTTCATTATTGTTCATAAAAAAAAAATGCATGAAGTCACAAATTAGCCTGCGCTCGGTGCTTTGTCTCTTTCATTCTGGTGAATCAGCAATACTTAAATGGTTAACCTATATATAATGACAGTTAACCCGGCCGTATAATGGTTAATCAAACATTTTTATGTGATATAAGGTCTTACTGGGTTAAAGGGTGTTAACCTTAATAATGTGTGTGTAAGTGATTAATCGTTCCCTGCACATGACCGTTTGGCAAATGAGTGGTCACGAACACTAAGATTCCGTATAGTGTACAAGCGACCTTACTGGCAAGTATTTGTAACGAGTATAGTTAGGAAATTATGGACCTATAACTTGCAAAAGTGTGTGACTTAGACTGATTTGGGCTAATATGAATGTGATGATGATGTGATGTGTGTGTGTGTGTGTGTTATGTGTGTGAGAAAACGGTGGAAAAGTACCGATATTTTGGGATTCCAAAATAATCTTTAAAGGAACTTTATAAATGTTAAATTAACACATGCGCTAATTTACTAATTAAGTTTAATATAACTAAATTACGAATTCGAAATAAACTACATTTTCTGAAAATAATACTTTAATTTAATTTCATTTAAATTATTTATAATTATGACTAAGTACGTCTTATTTTATTGAAGTTGTGTGACTTATTTAGAATCAGACATTTAGAATACTAACTATTATAATATTACTGTGTCCAAGTCTTTTTTTTTTAATCATTATTATTAAACTAAACTACACACTTTTATTTAAATTAAGAATATTTTGTTTCTTTTTAATATTCGTTTAGATAATGCTATGTACCACTTATACCAAAATCATCATTATTAATTATTCTCCACATTTGTATCTGCTCTCGCAGTTCATGTCTCCTTCTCCCCATTCAGCGGCTTGCTTGATGCCCATTGATATTTCAGCATACGGTTCCAGGTCTACACTCTCCCTGTAATCAAAAGAAAATATTCAAATCTGAGGGCTCGTGGCTAAATAATAACAGCTGCACGGTTCGATCTTCAAGGTTAAGTAACGTTCCAAGGCCTGTTCGTGGATGGGGCCGTGACTCATCCATTGCATACTGTCACCCACGCACGCTTAGCCATTGATCCCAATTTTCGATCGTAGATCTTTGATAGTCATTACGGATAGTAAGAAACTCGAAAGTCTGACCACCAATCTTACTAAAGGCTGTATTGTCACTAAGTAACTGGATTGTGGATTGGAGGTTATATAAAAGATTGCTCTATGTATAAAATATTATTCAGCTACATATGCAGTTGACTGAAAATCGACCTTTTGGGAAAAGTCTGGGCGGATGGTGATAACGCGGCCAAGTGTAGATTTCTATATGACTATTCTAACGTGCATTTTGGTATGATTCATATCTGGCGAAATGTGGGTATACTATTAGGTACACTTCTGCGGAATCCTTCGGGAATCACATGCGTGATGTTATGCCATGTGTTATTCTTTAATTTCATACGTACCCTTGCAACATCTTCACTCCTTGCAGCAGCAGTTCTGCTCCGGAGGAATAGAGGGCTGCCTGCTGGGGTCTCTGGCACGACAGCAGGTACAGGCAGCCGTAGTCTTTCTTCTGCTGACCAGCTAGGTAGCTCAGGTACAGTAGGATCTCGTCCTCACTGATGTACGTCGCGTTTTTGTTGTCTAGATAAGTGACGCAGAAAAAAAAGTTAAAAAGCACTGCTGTTGATTATTTGCTTTAGTTGCGATGGTGTCAAAGATGGCTTAAATTCAGAAGCCGATCTTCTTCTTTATCGTTTGGTTAGTGTCAACCTGGTGTCAGAGTTTTTATGCCACCCATCGGCCTCTGACTTGGTTTTACCTGCCGTCGAGAAATATCTCTCTGGCATGCTGGTTTCCTCACGATGGTTTCCAACACCGAAGCAAGTGAGAATTATACAATAAGCACATGATTCCGAAAAATCAGAGAATTCGAGATCTATGTCTTGGCAGTCCAACGGTCACACTACGAGGCTATCACTGCTTACTAAAAGAAAAAAGAAGAAGAAAAGAACACCAACTAAATTAATAGATTTTGTGTTACTTTGTTGTTTGTGAAAAACTGTTTTAATCACTACAATCATCATAAATATTAACCCTACAACAAGCCAAAGCCCAATATATACATCACCGACTCTTTACCGGACACCAATCAGTAATGAATCAATTTATCATCCATCTGCCGTCCACCTTTCAAGGGCGCAAGACATACAAACTAACCGTGTCCATAATCCAATAACATCGGACGATGGGTTTGCCGTGTCCGCTTCGTAATACCATTGCCACGGGATTATCTCCATACACCCGCTCGCCAAATGACCAGCAAATTTTATCAGCAAATGGACAAAGTTACTCGAAACTTTAAATACTGTTATACTAAACCCGGTAAGTAAGTTCTGTCTTAACGGAAGAAAGCCAATTCAGATTTTAGAATAGGCTTTCAATATGTGTTCTACGAGTATTGTTATTGATAGTGAAGATTATTGATTTACTTCTGTGCGTTTATCGATTCGGCCTCATTTTCTATGACGACATTACTCGCTTGTTTCAATAATTTCTATGAATTAGATTCATTCGAAACTGGAGACTGAGTTTTTAGACAACTTTACGCTTTACGTGACTTTACGTCTTTCAATTATTTCACCATATTATACTCAATCAGTTCAAATGTAGGATCACTGCCTCGCTAGTCGAGTGGTTGTAAACGCGACTGCTGAGCTTGAAGTCCTGGGTTCGAGTCCCGGGTCGGCATAGTATTATTGGAATTTTCAATCAGGAATTTCTTAGTACCAGTCACGAAGTCTGAATTTATGCCCGCTTGATGGCAATTAGGCACTATTACATGAAACTTAAACATAACTGGCGAAATTTGGGTGTACTATTAGACCGTAGACCTCTGCCTAACCCTTTGGTGATTACAGGCGTGATGTCACAGCCAAAACTACTGTAAATAAAATGCGACAGTTAACCAATTTAGATAAAATTGCTATAGTTTTTTTGGCACTTGGCTTAATCGGAACTAACATTGCCGAGCCGAGCCGCTTCCGAAACACGCACCGTAGATTGATTGGAATAACCAAGAGAAATGTTGTTACTCATTGACGACATATCACTCACTTGCGACAAGGATGGCATAACTCAAAAAAATAGTTTTTTCGATGTTGTTTGTAGCTGAATGTAAAATTAACGAAAGTAAGCATTAAATTAAATGACGACATACGTAAAATTAACCTTTCATATTCTGATAAAAGGTTTATAAGCAACAAAATAGTGGCAATAAAATTAAAATATTATTAGTCTTATTTAAAAAAAACGGTATACTGTATTTTTTTATTTTTCGAGTTATGTCATTATTGACGCAAACAATCTGTGACAAATTATGAGGAGAGGAAATTATAATATATTTAGAGGATAGAAGGGATACCGACGCACAAACGTGTACCACGTATTTAGTACATCATTCTGAACCCCCCCATACAACTTTTTCACCGGTAATTAAAAAAATTACCTTGTAGGTATTGCACTTTGGTATAGAAAACAGCTGTTTTTTTTTCTAAATTACCGACGAAAACATTCCATATTTTTTTCTGATGAAAAAGTTCTTAGTCTTTTGCTGAATACATGGTAAGCATTTGTGCGTCTGTGTCCTTTCCAACCTGAATAGTCTCCAAATTAAATGATGTACAACTCTTTTTACAGTGAGATTTATCTACACACTGTTATGTATTTAAAATGAAAGTGTGACTTACCATCAAGACTCCTTCCGTAGTAGGAATGTCCACCTTTCCATGCGCCCGCGCCGAAAAAGCCAGCAGCTAAGATCAAAGCCTTTAGCACGATCAGGATCACTAGATTTGTCAAGTTTAAGCTTAGAACCTGCAAAAGTAATAAGTAAAATAGTTAAAGAGGCGGATGGTCAATTTTAAAATGATTTTCTTGAAATGATCAGTTGTGTGGACGTGGACGAGGCGAAAGGAGTATGTAAGGATCGTAGCAAGTTGTGTGCTGTAGTTTATGTTTATCCCCTTGGAATAAAGTCGTGTTTATGTGTGTATCTTCACGAAGAATTTTCGCCTTTTTAGTGTATTTTTTACCCGAAAAACTTTGTAACTACAATTACTATACAGGTACAGTACAATTTGTATGCATTCCTAGGCTATATACAGGGTGGAAACTTTCAGCGGGGCATTAAGGGGAACTACCTTAACCGTTGCAGCTACAAGAAAATGGTCTAAGGAGATTATCTATACTTTTTTGTGAAATGTTGATCCGCATTTACAGATAAATTAGAAGAAATTGTCATTAACGCGAAACAAATTTTTGATGCCAATCGACCTATTAATCAAAAACTTCGTAGGGACCAACTTAGGTTGGAGTACTAATAAAGTCAGAAATCGCAAAATACTTTTCTTATACTTTTCGTAGGAAATCATTGCAGGTCCTAAAAAAGAATTTTTGACTTTTTTAGTACTTCAACTTTGGTTGGTCCCATACAAGTTTTTGATCAGTATAAGAAACAGGATCGATTACCATCAATTTTTTTTTGTGTAAATTGGCATTTTTTTCTCTGTAAATTTTCATGAAAATCTGTGAATGGGAATCAAAATTTCACGAAAAATTATAGATAGTCTTCTAAGACCATTTTCGTGTGGCTGCATCGGTTAAGGTAGTTCCCCTTATTGCCCGCCTTGTTTCCACCCTGTATAGCATATTATATCTGAGAAAATAGTTTTTATAGAGATAAAATGGAAAACTCTTACAGCGGTATGAAAACAGTTTTCAAAAAGGTATCTATTTAAAATCTGTTTTCATAAAATGGCGCCAGCAAAAGATGTAATTCTCAATTTAAAAATAGGGTTTGAATTCACTTCCAACTGGTAATAGATATTAAACAGTAGTTATTAAGTCATTCTTCCGGCTTAGATAAGAAACAAAAGTAAAGCAATAGATAAGAAAGATTTAAAAAATCACTTTCACACGAACTTTGCCGATTACGTCATCCCCTACCCTTTGCCGTGACTCACACTGAAACTATTCAACTTGGAGGTTCCAGACAAAAAGCAGATTATTCATGCAAGAAACGCGTGCAACTTTATGAAGAAGTGCGATAAATACGAACCTGGGAAGCGCAGTCAAAACCAACCTGACTGCTTCCTGTGGACCTGGCGATGAAGTCCCTCGCTATGCTGGTCACTACTTGTCCTCCCGTACCACTGAGAAAGCTGCCTGCCGCATCCAGGAATGAGGACCTTCCGTACTGAACGGTGTCATTACTGTTGTCAAATCTTGCGATCGATTCTGGATCTCCTTGCTCCTCTTTGAAAACCATCGGTGGTTTTTCACGAGGCAGCAATGCATTTGTGTCGTAGCTTTTTTTCGGATACATCTTTTTCGCGTACTGCGGTGATGAGTAAGCGCCCGTATGCTCCGCGGTGATCAGGGCAGCCGTTAAGATAAGCAGAAAATAGATTGCAACCATTTTGCTCGGTGGTTGTGGGGCGACTGTGACCAGGTAGTGTCCACAATGGTGACTGATAGTTTGAAGTGGTTTGTCCGTGTTCCGTTGTTTTATCTCTTCCCGGCTTCTTTTGTTTGCACGCACGATGACATCTCATAATGGTTCTATTGTTGTTGGGTTTTAGTGGCGAAATGCCATTTTTTTTACGAATAAATCGAATGAATGGGTAGGTGTATGTGCGCTTATATAAGATTTGGAGTAATGGTTTGTTTATTGAAATGTCGATTCTTTATTTGGGTCAACTTGCAGTTTTCATTTTCGGTAATGAAAAAGATAAGTTAGTTTTCTGCTTTAGTAGTACTATATTGTTATCCTAAGACATGATAGAAAAATGTATGGAAGTGACATATTTTTCTATTGCCTTTGGACATTAAGGGGGCGCCGTCTATTCCCTCATACCTACATAACTAAACAAAGATTACCGATTTTTAATCCAGTGGATTGAGAATAATAGATACCAATAGAGGATCAATGGCCTTTTCGATCTAGCCTTTACAGCTAGGTATTTTGATTCCACAGATGCAACCCAACCCCATGTACCAACCATTTACCATGTTCCATGTACCATGTGTTAAGTTTTACTTTTTTTAAATCTTGTTTTATTGTCAAGTTACCATTTTGTTTTGTCCACTGCGAGACTAATAAATACTTTTTCTTTCTTTCTTTACCATTCCAGTTAGTAACAATCCAAGAAAACCAAAGTGCACAACTTACAATAGTGTCAAAAGTAGGTGACAATGTTAAACTTAGTGGAACATTTTTGTTTACCTCACTGACAGTCTGTTCCGTCATGCACACATTTGGGGCGGCTGCCGTAATTGTGACATAACAATATGTCATGACGATGTTATGACGCTATTGACATCGTTTATGAGGAAAATAATAGAGTTCAGACACCGTAGGAAAGACGAATGGATTTAAATGGTATGTTTGTTGATTTCTGAGGAAGTTGGAGCATGATATGCTCTTTTTTATGCAATGATTATTATAGGAAGTAGGTACATTGTTGCTTTAGTGGTCGCAAGCGCAACTGCTGAAGGTGAGAAGGGGTTGGGCAGTGTTATTGGGTTTCTTCATCAGAAATTTCCAAGTAGCAGCCACGGAGTCTGTAGTTGTGCCCGGTTGATGGCAAAAGGGTCATCCCTTATCACACGAACCCTCAACATAACTGGCGAAATGTGGGTGAACCTATTATTAGGTACACTTCTGCCTGAGCCTTCGTATGGGCCGCTCTATCAATGTGACAGACCCTTGAAAACACCAGCGGGTAAGCAAATGCAATCTTCTGATTCTACAATCAACAATAAAGAAAAAAAAACAAGTAAATAATGATCATACTATAGCTGATAAAACACTTGAACGTCCAAGTAAGAACAGACAAGGAAAGTAAAATTTTCTGCCTGGTTAACTGTATTGATGGCATGTTTTCAATGAAATAGTAAGTGAAATGAGCATGACGAGGCATGAGAGCAATCTCTTCAGCTGTGACCAAGTGATTCGAGATTATGGGGAGAACTCATAATTATCCAATCATTGAACTTTGAAATGATCTATCTGCCAGAAAGGTAAACTGGACCTTAAAATGGAAGTGCCAGGGTAGCCCGCCAAATTCAGCTTTTCTTTAATTTTAAACGGACTTCAAAAAAAGAGGAGGTTCTCAATTAGGTTGTATTTTTTTTTTGGTGTTTGTTACCTCATATCTTCGTCATTTATGAACTGATTAGAAAAAATCTTCTTTTATCTGAAAGGATATACTTTTCGATTGGTCCCATAGAAATTTCATTAAAATCGGTTCAGTAGTCTGGTTTTTAAATCCAAATAGGTGAAATAAATATGTCATAAGTAAAAGAAATTTTGAAATTGATACTTGACAAGGATTTGTGTGTGATACGATAGCTAAAAAGCTAAAATAAAAACTTTTTTGCAAAAAAATAACCGACTTCCAAAAAACTACTACTGACTATTGTTTGTTTCATTGACTTTTTGCCACCGACTTCCGAAAGTTAAGTTATTTTCCACTCTTTTTTGGGTTTTTTTTTGGAAGTCAGTTATTGTTTTGGTTTCAATCATATTTTAATCATACAACCGTACGCTGACCTACTAATTGCAAAAAAGTAAGAAATTTTGAATTACACGGGCTACCCTTTAACTGCATCCATTGTTTCGTGCAAATCATTTTCCTCCGTTTTTATGACTCCTGGATGAGTAAAGCCACACAAACTCGTGGTACCTTTAAAAATAATTTATATAAGCAATTATTATTAAAAAACTAAGTTCAACTACGAAACGTGATAAAAGGACACAATCTTGCCCATCATCATCATCATCTGCCAAGCCTTTTCCCAACTATGTTGGGATCGGCTTCCAGTCTAACCGAATGCAGCTACTACCAGTATTTTAAATGTAGCGACTGCCTATCTGACCTCCAGACTTTTGGACCACTGACTACCTGTAAGTACTGTCAAAGATATACTATTGACAGCCGGGACCACCAACGGCTTAACGTGCTTTCCGAGGCACGGAGGAAACTCGGTATGTAATGGGTGGTCACCCATTCACGGACCAACCCACAATCACAAAACACAATCGTCACAATCTTGATGACCATCTAACTAAAAATAACAAGTTCCTAGTACTGCTAAGAAATAACTTATATTACTGACATCTAGTGGTAAGTGATGAAACTATTTCGCAAAGTACTTTCCTACAAGCTTCACAATAACCATGGTTTTAGATGGCGCTCTACACAATGAATTGGCAAACTGCTTCTCATTCTGATGTCAGTTTGTGAAGATAGATGGCGTTAGTTCTGTTTTAAAAATGGCGCCAGTTTTTTAATAATAGTCATCAATTTGAGAAAGTGCAATGCAATGATTCACGCCTTGTGGATGAATATGTAATTTAGTAAAGAATCTTGTTCTGTGTTCATTTGCGTGACTTATACAAAGGATTGTTTAGTTTGGTTGAAAGAAAACAGTTATTAAGTAATCAACTAATTGAAATGTGATTTAGTAATTCGACGTAGGGATTGATGCATAGGTATGATGAAATGATAAAAAAATATGATGGACTTCTCAGCTAAATTCATAAATAAAAAGCAAAATTATAATAAAAGTTATTTCGCAAAATGAACGTGGTAAACGAAGAGACCGCGATTTTCCCAAAGGAATTTAGTCTCACCTAACTTAATCTGAAAAAGAAATACTTTTATCTATCTTGTCCTTGGCCCGACGCTATAGCGATCAGGCGTAGTACATTTAATCCATGCAGTAATAAAATTAAGAACTCATTATATTGCCTTCTATCTACACGAACTATTTAAGAAAAAGGTCATATATCATAGCAAATACTCGTATATTAGTCAGTCAGCAAGGAGATCTCAGGGCTGACTAGACTAGCCAGAGATAGCCAAGCATGCAATAAGGATGCATACAATATTATAGCAGATATGTACGGTAAAGTAAGTAAAGTAGAACGCAATGTAGATGAAGATAAGTACGTTAACCTTTGACAAACCTACAAAGATGGAATCAAAGGAAAAGCAACTCACATCAAAGAGAGAGCGTTGAATAAAATGTAAGTACATAAACCTTTTCGAAGTTCAACAGTCATTAATTTCACGGTCGCTGCAGTTGTCATAGGCTCCATAATGCGTTTATTATTATTTTAAATCGCTGCGCAGGCGCCGTGAGAGCGGACGGTGAAAAGTATCAGAAAGTGAAACCGCACCGAGCCTTGACCGTCACGCCGCCAACCAAAGAGAAGTTCAAGTTAAATTGTACTTAAGTCTTAAAGTTACACGATTGTTATCTAACGGATTATAAAGTAAAAGTGTCATCTTTGTTGTTTTTTTTTCGGTTATGCTTTTTGAATAATGTTTTGAGTGGTGAACTAAGAATTGTTTAGTCTTTCTTTTAAAGAATGGAGCTGCTATGTTTTAGGATATAACGAATCCAGCCTAACATTTATTGATTGCAGTTTGAGTTAAATCCTAATTCTTCTTCTTTATTCACACATCTAGCTTTAATATTCGCTTCATAATTAAAGTAATAGTTTAATTATTCAAATCGATTAGACATAATTTCCCATGTTTTTTTCAGAGATACGGTAGATCACTTTAATTCCAATTAAAAATCTCAAGAACTCTCAAACTTTTAAAACTTGTAATTAAATAATTTTATCTCAATTTTCTTTGATTGTTGATATAGAATCATCCAAATCTTCAGAAATTAAAATAATCTTCGACTCCACAGTCGCCTCTAGCCCATTCATCCATTAAAATATTTTGGTTCACGAAGTCGTGGAAAGTGTTTTGTTTCTTGCTTTTATAACATTAGGTGGCAATTACGCTTTCGACCGTGATGCAATTGTACCGAGACTTGGAGTAACGAGTGATACGTAATAATAACAGTTCACTTGAGCTGGGGATAGAACAGTTTGATTATGATGGTGTAAAAATGTAGCTGATTAGCAGAGTTTTATAGAAGAAATTAGAAGATCATACCTATAAAGGAAGAAAGAAATTATGGATGGATTGTGTGAAGGATGTTATGGCTAGAATGGAGATAACTGCTAAAATGACGAGCAATAGAGAAGTTTGAAAGAAAAGACATGCTGCGCCGATGTCGACTAGAAGAATAGCTGAATCAGGAAGAAATAGAATGTCATACAAGAAATAAGCAATAAGATTGTTAAGAAAAAGAGAAAATACAACACACATGATGAAATCAATCGACCGATCCGGTTCCTGGTAATGTTGTATGTTTTTAGCCCGAATGTTCTCATTAAAAGTAGAGACACAATTTAGGACTGAACCCGAATAGTTACGGTCATCAATTTTCAAAATACAATCCAATAAAAGCTATTATTGAAAAACAGCTTTGAAATCTTGCACTTCGATGTGCCCTGACAAACAACCACGACTTTGAAATTCATTCGTCACTCGACACTCATCTTCGGCTAACCTTTGCGCTTTTTGTAAAAGACAAGAATTTGTGAAGCCCGCTGTTGTGTTCCTGCACTTTGTCAAAGAAAGCGAACACAACAATGGTCGCTATAGAACTTAAACAGTTCGTGGCATTGGCGCTTTCTTTCTTTTATTTTCGAGCATAGCTGTGGAATATGCATGAGGTAGCAAAACTGTTAAAGACATTTTGGTAGGAACCCTGGAAAAAGACCATTTTGGTTTTGGTATCGAGTCGAGTTTAGAGCATGCGAAACTCGATTTTGGCCCCATCTTAAAACCCGGTTTTTCCCGGATTTAACAATGCGACCGAAACCGGGTTTCGACGCCCTAGTCGAGTTGCGGTCGTGAATTATCGCACGTACTTACAAGTACTTTATGTACTGTACTTTACCACCCGGATAAAATATTCTATGCTCCCAGATCATGGTTTATCAGCTCAGTTACATCCAAATCCGTTTAGCCGGTAATACGTGAAAAGGTGACAGATAGATACTTGGAATAGACAAATACTTTATACTAAATGACGTCGAGTAGCTACTTTAAAACAATACTGTATTTGCGAAGATCCCTAAAACTTGATTCACAAGAAGATCAGCTAATTATATTACCTTTTCAGTTTGGGAGATTCTTAGAAAAACTGAAGTTGCTTATTAGTATTTACCTTGTTAATAGTGTTTCAACAAAAAAGACTGTCGTTCAAAGTGTTTTAATTAACAGATACTGAAATTGAACCTATTGTTAATTATTTATTAATCAATTAGAAATTAATATAAAGGGAAAAGTTTTGTTGTTGACGGGTTTTCCAATAGTTTATGAAACTTGTGTCTGTCTCTGGGAAGGTCGTGTTAGAAATAGGTCAAGGTTTGAAGGCCAATAATCAATTAATTTCTTGTCTTTGAAAGGGATAATGGACGGGTTTTCTGCGCATTATTTGTTGTATTTATCCATCTAAGATACCTTCTTACTTTTAAAAGTCGACTGGTAAATTATAAAGCATTGGTACTTGCTGCTGTCGAAAAGAAAAGAAGATACAGGAGCACTTAATTTCATTGATAAAAAACCTCTTGTTTCCATTAAATCGGTCTTTAAAAACGATTTTCAAAAACAATTTAAAAAATACTCTTTTCACCATAATTTTGGGGTATTTTTCCGAAAGGTTTATGAGTATAATACGTTCTAAGGTAACTTAGAAACTGCACACAAAATCTCGACGTTTTGACGTTTTGACGCGCCATTAGTAGTGTCATAGGTACACCAAGGCAGAACCACTTTGATCTAAAAAAGTATGGTCGGGAAGCAAGTCATAACTATTAGCTAAACATTTGAATATTCAATCTGCTAATATTGGACCATGATGATAGAGGCTGTGCCTAGCTTGGGGCCCACGGCTACTTCTACCTATAATGTTCTCTGAATTTTGCTCTATGTTTGTATGTTACCTTGCTTATGTACGTCTCAATATTTTATTTATATGATAAATCACAACAAACAATAGGTAGATAGGTATACCGCACGGTGGTACCGACTCGGTATCTTGTCACGGTCGTGCTTGGCGACACTTCTTCTATTCTCATTTAACGCCAGCCAATTCCTTTATGCTTTCTACAACTTACAAATGGACAACAGTTTGATTTCTAAATCTTATTATTTGATGTCTTCATACTCTTTCTACGTATGTATATTATTGTGTAAATGGTACACCACAGGCTAAATGCAGTATTGTTTTCCCCCTTTCTCTAATCCATCTTAAGGTTGTCTTTAAAACTCTCACTCTTATTTGGGATCGTTGTGTAAGAGTTTAATTAAGAAAATATTTTCATTACTACTGCCTCGATAGTCTTAAGTCGCAGGCGCTGAGCATGATGTCTTGGATTCGATTCCTAGATCGTGCGAATCAATATTCAATATCTTTATAGCAGTCTGGTGTTAGGATTTATGCAAGGTTGAAATTCGGGTGTACTATACTATAGTACACCTCTGCTTCACCCTTTACGGATTACAATTGTGATGTTATGGTATTTTCTATATAGAAATGTATAATGTATTCATCACGCAGTCATTATTCAAGACTATATTTCCCGAGAGCGAGCGGCTAATAAAAGCAAATTATTGTACATTGAACCATCAGGGGTAATTACATCTTCGCTCGCGTGAATGAGTCTTCGTTCGATGGTATGACGTGTTTGGCCACGAGTTAGGTTTGAACCTCATCTAACAGCACGCAATCGCATTTTTCCATGCTCCTTTACCGCAGCTCAGAACCGTAATTTGCTAGAGCGCGAAACAGAGCGGGAGTGCTATCGCACGCGGCAGCATCGCCAATGGTAGTCCAGTACTATACAGCTAGGAAAACTCCAGTCTATGCCTGTTTTTTAGATTTATCTAAAGCTTTTGAACTAGTGTTCTACAATAAGCCAGGGGTAAAGCATCAGGATACCAGTGTACCCAGGGAAATCGTGTCTGTACTGATGCATTGGTATGATAAGCAGAAAAATCAAGTGAGATGGTCAGGCACACTCTCGGATGAGTACAAGTTAGCTTGCGGGGTGGGGCAAGGGGGGCTTTCCTCCCCTCGTCTTTTTAATTTTTATGTTAATGAGCTGATCAGGAGCTCAGTAGCACTAGGATCGGCTGCCACATAGATGGTATTTGTATTAATAATATAAGCTATGCCGATGATATGGTGCTGCTGAGCCCCTTCGGTCTGTGCATTGAGAAAACTTTTACATAATTGTGAATCTTGTGCGAAGACTACACACAGTCAAGTAAACAATCGCACGAGTATCGGAGTATCCACTAGGTCATGTTATTTTATTTTATTTCTTGTATTTATTTTTTTAAAGTGTCATGTCTTGTCATTACTAATATTAGTTTCTCATAAGCATTTCTGTGTTATTAACAATTCTATGGATGAATATCTGAAATAAATGAATAATAACATAAATATAACCTATCGTCTATGGCCGGCTTAAGTCACATCGTCTGAGGTCGTGGCGGGGTGTCACGAAGCAATGTCTTATAAACACCGTCCTATTATTGTATTTCTTCGTAGTTACCTCCTTTCTCCGCAATAACGTTAAATTGTGGTTATGTAAGTTTCGCTCCAAAAACAACGTGGGAGATAATTTGTGAATGTTGCCTATGTATCAGCGTCATCATAATTATTAAGAGTGTGATGATGATGATGATGGACGGGTGGTTAGAGCAATTTTCTGTTTAGCATATCTAGTTTTTTTCTTGTTTCTTAATTGCTAAGTCACGACATGTCATTTATGGTAAAGGGACAAAAACATGAGAGAATCATACGTCTATTAGTCCATCATTAACCATTAGAAAAAACAAATAAACTGTCCTCGATAAACTGAATAAAACACAAACAGAAAGCCATCGGGATATTGTTCTTAATTTGTTCTAAATTGCCTCTTATATCGTACAAACAATAAAAACGATATCTCTAAGAGAGAAAATATATGACCAACAATATTTCATATCACTCCACGTGGTTACTACGGAGCAACAATATCGGCCGGTAAAACAGGGTTGCTAGTTAAGGTTACTGAACTTTCCCTAAAAAAAAATCTCCTCCCGTATTGATACTTATTGCAACTTTTTGTCCATTAATTTAAACAAATGGGGACATATAAAACTATGTATATTGACAAAATAGACGGGTCACACGCTCACTCGCAGTAAAACCACTCCACCTTTCATCTGCCTGCGCTAGGTATCGAATTTTGTGTCTGTGTGTAAGATATCTCTTGATGTGCTCTTCTACAGTCTGACATCATGGGGATTCTTTTAATAAAAAAACAGCGACTTAATTTCCCCAAAATTTTCCGTAGAACGATATTTTTCCCAAATACAAGGGAAATAAATCCCCAGTCTACCAGGCACTGCGGTAAAAGTGCAGCGTACAATTAGAGCGAAGTTGATCAGCATCTAGATACGGATATAAGTGGGCTTGCTATTATGGAGAGAGCAAACACGACTCGGAGGAAATAGACTAAGAGAGCCACACGTTTTAGGTCACCCTCTGCGTAGTTTTGAAAGCCACAACTCAGATTATGTCAACAAGAAAATGGTATCAATCGATTTGATCGCTCAGCTATTGATTCCTGGCATTGAATATAGCGTGTTTGCAACGGCATCATTCTATAAGTATCTGTGATTGCATAAGCCAATGTTTTCAAAGCGTCGTCGTACACTTTTCTCTCAGCTTCTGCATTCTTATTGTTGCGTCATCGAGCTTATTAAATTCTTTATTGTTGCTTTGTTGTTGTGATTTGTAGTAGAAAGTCTGTAAAACTTGATAAATAGCATTCAATTATATGTTGATTCGAATCATGCATTTTATCACAAATGAAAAGCAGATCATTAATAAATATTTGAAAATAATTACTCATAATTGCTTCGGTATTTAAATACTTAATTATTGTACAGTATACACGAATGTAACTGTGACGTAACAAAGAGATTACAAGATTACACTTAGAAACTAAGGCCTGCATGTCTTTGTAGTCGATTTGCGTACAGATTTGAATCATAATTTCACCGAGTCGTGTGTGAACCGTGAAACTTTCCTATTATCCGTGGAGAAAATATCCCATAAAATGAAAAACGGTTTCACCCGCGCTCGGGTCACGGCCCTGAGAGTCGCGATAGTCAATTAAGATAGTCGCCGGCAAACGACAATCGCCACATAATTATCTCGCTCATTCATCGTGACCGATCTGAATGAGCATTGCATTCGAGCGCAGGGAGGGTTACTGTGCATCCACAATCAAAACTATATCAGTGGGCTGCGGCGGTCGCCGGCGCTCAGTACTAGCGCGCCTTGCTCGCGCGCCGACACGCGAACCAACGAAAGTGAAAATAAACACGATGAAAATAACAGTGCAACTTTTTGTTTTTTGCGTTCTTGCCCTTGCGCTTGCGAACTCCGATGACCCAACACAAATAGAAAAATATGACAAAAAAATTAAAACATACCAACTTGATGTGCCTGGAAGGGATCCAATCACAATTATAGAAAATGAACGCGATGCCAGAAATCCTGAGGATAAGTGGGCAGACGTGACTTATGAACATAAGGATAAGGATGACGCAGAAATGAAGAATCTAATGACCCACGTCGTGCATGACTTGGATGGAAACCGCCCAAGATGTTACGGCCCTTCTTGTCAAGATGGGTTTGGTATGGAACAGGAAGCATTGGATGATTACATACTAACTGCAGATAAACTTAAAGACTATGGTGACCTACCCCAGGATCGTTTACAAGCTATATCTGCTCTAGCTGCCAAACTTAAAAAGGATAAGATAAAAGCGGATCGATTCACGTCAATGAACAGTGACGAAAACGAGGAAGATAGTAATGGCAAGGTTCATACTACTTGGAATCGTCTGAAAGTTAAACAACACAAACATCCTTACGATGACAAAGACGGGTGGGTAACGTTAGAGCCGGTAGCATGGTCTACAAGTAAAATTTCGAAATGGAAACCCAATGTTAAAAAACAAAAACCAAATCACTGGAACGAAGATGAAAATCGATTCCCTAGTAACGACAGATTTCCTAGTGGCGATAGATTTCCTAGTGATGACAGATTTCCTAGTGACGATAGGTTCCACAACGATGATAGGTTCCATAACGATGATAGGTTTCATAACGACGACCGGTTCCATAATGATGACAGATTCACTTCATCTCAAGATTCTGGAAGTAATTACAACTACAAACCACAGAAGAGACCATTATCTAGTCGACCCGGTTATATCAATAATAAATTGCACTTGGCTTCGGAATATGAATCGGAAATCCCATCAAAACCATCATGGACCAAGCCACAACAAGCGAACTATCCATCATCATGGGCCCCGGACGACGGCAGACGTCCACACAAACCAAACTGTGATAACCAAGAAAATTATTCTGATGATGATGCAATGTACTACGGCATGCCTGATTCAGTAGTGACCGACCATCGACCCCCCAATTTTCCATACGAGTACGAAGCTCTTCACCAATCCTCGAGTTCATCACAAAAACGTCCTTTTAGAAGACCCACTCCGGTAGTGTATGCAGGAGGTTCGGAATATGAAAACGATCGTGTCTCCAGACCGCCACATGGTGACGGTCAATGGGTTTTATTATCAACTACTAAAGGATATAGGAACAAGAAGCGTCAACGTTCCTTAAATCCTGCAGCTGTTACTGACGATCGTGCGGATGTATCGACCATGACGTCACATCAAGCTGTTGCGTTAACAGTTCTTCCTGTGGACAAAGCTCACACTAACATGACGACATCACACGGTGGTTTGCTAGAAGTAGAAAAGAGTTTCCAAACGGTTGAAGAAGCTAAAAGGGACATGGACAAGAAGAATGATTTAGAAGTTGCAATGACTCAGTTCAGGCCTGTAGTCAACAGGAATAGGCTAGTAAAAAGGAAAATTGTTTCAAATGTATCACCGGATAGTTCGACGTTATTAGCTGCTGTAGGTGCCGGCATGGTGCCTGCCACCATGGCCATGGTGGTGCCCATGATGCTAGGGAAACGTAGGAGAAGAGAAATAAATAGAACACCAGCAGATTCGCAATTCGACAGTTTATTATTATATAAATATCGATAAACTCTTAGTTACGTAAGATATTATTTTATTGACTATTTATTAAATAATTTATTTCGAATGATTGATTGAATTGAAATGATTGAGCTTTAGTATGATTGTTACTGTTAAACCTGTTTTGTATAATGTTTTACGTACGACTTGTGTTATTTACATTATGTAAGTTCGTTGTGATTTCTAGAGTTGTGTTATGTTTTAATAAATATAATGTGTTTTTGTGTAACAAATTATTAATATCTTTCATACCTTTATCTTGTACGGTATCATAGGTACCAAAGGAATAATAAATAATGACTTCAGGTTGACTTTATATTGTTGATTGTGTTTGTTGAGCATCAATAACAAAATACGAACACTTCTTGAGTATCTAATGTATTAATTTCATTATCAACTATATATTTGTATCACTTTTGTTCAACAAGCATTTAGCCAATCTGACAGGAACTTGTAGCTTGCATTTTGAGAACATACACAACCTTTTACACTGGTCTTCATTAACAGAAATTCGCAGTTAGTAACAATCTTATTTCCTTTTTATTAAAATCTAGATAACATCGTCACAAGATGGCATAGATTGATACGAACATAGTTTCCAGGTACAGCATCAATCGAGACGATTTACTTTCAAGTCTCTAACGGTAACTTACAGTTAGAAGATAGCTAGTGAAGTATTTAAACACTACATTTGGGCACATCGCAATAAAGCTTGACCATAAATTGAGCTAATGTACTGGCGTACATTTTTCAAACTGGATTTATTCTTAGGAAGTTAAAAGTTATCAAAATAATTTTATTCATCTAGCTAGATTATAGATAATGTAAAAACCTCGTATTATTTATATCATCAGCGACATATAAAGGTAATATTCAAGTTTAATGTATAATCGCGAAAAAAATACATACATCTGCTCCATGCATTTTCTGTTTACATAAATCGAAGAAATGTAGGGAACAGCTGTTTATTTTACGCGATTACACTTTTAAAGTTGGTCATAAAGATTGCACAATAACCCTTTTCAGGCATAACAAAAACGAAGGTTGTTTTCAGAATTTTTGGGTCTATTGAGTCATATGACGAAGTTTTCAAATCGACAAAATATCTAAGAAAATAAAAATGTGTTTTTTACTTAGATCTTAACTGTGCGTTTTATGACCCATTCAAATGTGACTAATTAACAGTTTAACAGTATACGTTTTTAAACTGACATGGTCACCTACATTACTATTTTCACATAAAACGGGATATTAACCATGTTTAGTATTGATTTTGAGTTCCCGATATTTCGGCGCTGCTGCACCATGATCACAGATAAACTCAAGTTATTACGGGTTATCCCGTTTTATGTGATAACAGTAGTTTAACAGCAAGTTAATATTTATAGTAAACTTCTCCGGGCCGACTGTAGATGTTCCCTGTCCGGATCGCTTCCATCAGATATTTGACGCTGAATAGACAAACTATCAGGAGCACTGAAAATAAATGAAAATGGTATTAATAACCCATGGTGTAAGGAATTTCTTGTCTATGTTACTCGGTCCTTTGGAAAGCGTTGTAAGACCGCGCTTTCAAAATAAAAAATATTTTATTTCACATAGGCCTACATGGGCAATTATAAAACGTCGAGGAACGATGCACGGTTCGGGATGGTCGTTTCCTACGGAGACGAACCGGCAAGAAACTCCATAGTTACTCTTTTAAAATGATTTGGTTTTACAATGTAACTAATCATGTTACAGCATTAGTACTCGTACCTACTTAAGTAATGCGGACAGCGTAGGCACGAAGAAAAGCAAGGTCGTAGCTTACTTCACAAACGTAAAACAAGATAAAAAGTTAACAAGCAACCTAGGAATCCACAAGGCCTGCAATGATCACACATTCACAAACAATCGGTAAAAAAGAATCTATACAAAGGTAAGAAAACCCAACAGGAATGTGCGAGGATTTGCCGGGATGTGCGTAAAGCTAACTAATCAAATAGCTAGGTTAGCTGAACGCGTGAAAAAAGTGATATTAGTTGTTAGTTTCGCACATATCCATCGCCACGCATCCTTGCGCATCTTAGATGGAAACAGAGCCTCAGACGTTGGTCCCTCTCCGGTCGTGTCGGTTTACTGCACCTTCGGACTACGAGAGTAGAAAGGAAGAGAGAGCGCGCCTGCGCCTGCGCACACACTTGTGCACTATTATAATATCTACCGCCCCTCGTTGATCTAGTGGTCGTAAGTACGGCTGCTGAGTATGAGCTCCTGGGTTCGATTGCCAGGTCAGGCAAAATGATATTGGGTTTATTTATCCTTCAGGAATGTCTTTGTCATTTGTGGGTAATAGGGGGCGAGCCCCTTATTACATGGGACTTAAACATAACTGGCGAAATGGGGGTGTACTATTAGGTACACCTCTGCCTAATTACAGGCGTGATGTTATGTTATGACATAGTGTTCTGGCCTACAGATGTAGCTAGCTGCTTATCAGAAGGACGGACATTGCATGGATAGAAATTAAAAATGTTTAGTTTGACGTTCTATGAAAGAAATAAATATTCTATGAGTTATGAAACTAGCTAAATAAGACTGGTAGATCAAAATCAAAATAAGACTCATCATCTGCCTAGCCTTTTCCCAATATGTTTGGGTCGGCTTCCAGTCTAACCGGATGCAGCTGAATACTAGTATTATACATGAAGCGACTGCCTATCTGACCTCCACAACCCAGTTAGTACTGGTTAATACGATAGCCCTTGGGAAGACTGGTTGTCAGACTTTCGGGCCACTGACTACCTGTAACGACTGTCAAATATCTACAAATGACAGCCGGGACCAATGGCTTAACGTGTTTTCCGAGGCACGGAGGAAACTCGGTATGTAATGGGTGGTCACCCATCCACAGACCAACCTAGGCAAACGCGGCTTAACCTGAAGATTGATCCGAGGGGCTGTAATTATTTAGCCACGAGCTCCCAAAAGCAAAATAAGACTGCTCGATCAAAATGTAAGTAATCGAGTAAAACAACAGAGTTAAGTTACATAGAATCTAGCTTGAAATGGAGTACCCTCCATACATAACTCCATTGTGATATAAGAAACTAGATGGAAACAGTACATAATTAAGTTATGCAAGGTAAGCAATGTATCCGGTAACTTAGGCCTAACGAAGTTAACGAACTTACCATGCTAGCTATTGCTCGCGTTTTCACCCACTTTAGAGACCGAAATTTATCCCACGGAAACTTACTTTATTTATTTACCAGCTGACCGGCGCAACTTCGTCTGCGTAACATTTTTGATTAATGATCCGCTCCTATTGGTCGCAGCGTGGTGTTTCATAGCCAATAGCCTTCCTCAATAAATAGGCTATCCAACACTAAAAGAGTTTTTCAAATCGAACCAGTAGTTTCTGGGATTAGCGCGTTCAACCAAACAAATTCTTTAGCTGTATAATGTTGGTATAGATTTATTGGTCTACAATTGTTGAACTTTTTAATCTAATAATAATAGCTAAAATACACACCAAGTGTATAATATGATGCGAGACTTCCGCGAATTAAAGTTTACTATGTCACACGAGTCATGGTCTATCTGTGTGCCAAATTTCATCCAAATCTGTTCAGCCATTAAAGCGGGAATAGGTACATAGACCGATATACATACAAAGTTTTAGTATGGATTTATTGGTCAAACTTTATTACTGTAACTGTATTTTTACTGTATAAAAGCAGAAGTGAATTTAAGGACGTCAAAAAAATTCGTCCGCATCGCTGTAAACGGGGAAAGTGCACAAAGGTAAAATATAAAAGCCCATTCATTTCACGACAGTTGAAAATTTTAAATATCTTTTTTTTTAAATTAATTTATTTAATTATTAAATTCATATAGAGGTGTTACCGCCAAACTTTTACGTTTGATGGCGAGAGATCTAATCGAATAGGAAATGATTTTTTATTATATTTGAGAATCTCATCTGAAGGAACCACTATTTTAATCGGAATAGAGTGCCGTTAAAAAGATTAGATTTAGAATGAATTCGTGCCTATATTTTATCATTGTATGTTATCTTTAGGTTTCACGTACCAAATAGTAGACTGAGGATCGCTGACTCTAAGGCGTCCCCTAAATCAGTGCCTAAATACTATCGCACTGTCCGAATTTCGACCCTCAACGCTGAGCCTAGCGAAAATCAGATCAAAATAATAAACTAGTGTACGGTCAAACGAGCATAATTGTGTCACAAGAGTAAGCTGTTGAGAGTATATCAGGATTTTCAAAGTGTTGATCGACAATTTGAATCAATCTTGCAAACAAAAAAATGGCTGATCTGGAAGTCTTTAAGTAGACTCCGGACCCAGGTTGACCGCAGCAAGCAAAATCTGTTCAGGTGGAGATCCATTGATGACTGTCCTGGAGTGTAAATGTGGTGATGTTCCACAAACGATGGGGTACTTAATATCGCGTCCTGCGTGTCATTACAGGAACTGATGGACGCTACTGAAGGCGCCAAACTCCTGGCTCAGTTCTGGGCCGACACAATTTAGATTGCCATCGCACACGCCAAGAAGAAGAAAAAAAAAATTGTTTTTATAACATAAATCTAGATAGACTTACGATCAGACAGGGCGATCAATCCAAGCTGTATCCATCCGTGAGACAGCGCCTCCCAAACTATCAACATTATTGAAAAGAATAGGTGAAAGAAGCTGTACACGAAGAATGTTGTCACCAGACAGTGGTTCGCCTGAAAATCAGAATAAATTGCTATAAGCAACAATAGATAACATTGTATAACAACACGCCTGGAATTCTCAAAGCTGTCCATAAGTACGCCCACATTACACGATATGATTTTTTTCAAATTGTGCTTACGTTCCATGTTGGTATTCGGGGCAATAACCAGGCACAAATCTAGACTCTTCCTAATAGAAAAACCCAATGACACTGCCCAACCCGGGAATCGAACCCGGTATATCATGGTGAGGAGTCGCAACTGTGACCTCGAGACTAACGGGGTAGTTATAAAATACGATGGTAAGATATCAAATCAATAAATACAAAAATCGTACCATAATTTCTGTAATCATACCCAAAAAAGTTGTCTGACCGTAAAATCGTTTTACAGATTTCTCTTCCTTCTTTCAATTCGTAACTATCACAAAAGTATTAAACGTAATTTGTTCACCGATTACGTTTGTTTCGTAACACCAATCTCCAATGAAAGTAGATTCAATATTATTTGGCTTTAATAGTAGAAAATTTTCTGTGAAAACTAATTTTGTTTCTTTTTAATTTATTTCAATAGTTTTTATTTAATTTATTGGTGTTTATTGAGGTCTCTCTAATTGTTCTATCGAGTTGCGTAAGGCGTTGGCTTGATGCGTGCAATTGTTGACGTTATTGGCAGTGTGATAGCGTGCCTATGCTTCGAATCGTAGCGAGTCACGATTCACGTCATGAAACAAAAAAGAAGTTGAATGGACCATGTCGTTGAGCTGAACCTATTACCAGCCTTAATAACGATTGGGACAGTTTTCAAATCGTTTTGATTGCTTTGTTATGATCAAAATTACTCCATTACACTAACTACATTACATTTATGTAAGGATACCAAACATTTTAATACTCATATAATCTGCAGATTGTGTGAAGTAATTAATGGTATAAACTTTCAGAAAGTTTATTTTGAATCGGTTGCTACTCGCACCAATTAACTTTAATACTAACATAAAAATACTTAAGTGGGAACAGACAAATGAATTTATCGTAATTTTTCTTAGGTGCATAAGAAGTTAATTCTTGGTATCAATTCACGTCATAGCAACGACTGCCGACAGTACTTTCTCCAAACCTCCATTCAAACCCGAAACAAAAACCAAAATGTTAAAAAAAAAATGGAAAGTTACAAAAAAAAATGGAAATGGATGGAATCCTCCACCTCTTTCTATCCTTTAATTTTTTTCGTACAATTTTATCGAGTAATCTTGAATAAAATATCGATATCAGTGTTTCATCGGAGCGGCGTGAACGCTTACATTGTTTTTCCTTTTAAGTACGAAGATCTGATAGTGTCACAGTGAGAATCGCACCTTGTATAATCCTTTCACAATAATATATTACCTTTGACATACACCTTATAGCAATGTTAATAAAGGTCCCTGTACTGCAAAACCAGAGGTCAAATAACAACAAAAGGACTGTAGAGTTGGCAGTTGCTATGTTGATCCTAATTAGAAAAATGTAACCTTATCTTTATTCGAGCAGCCGCGAGGTGCAGATGTTGCAGACGACATTTTTTTAAGGGATTACCAAGTTAAATATTGTTCTTTCTCTTTCGTGTAATATAGAAATGCCGCATATATTTACGGTAATCTAAGGGGGAGGGAGGGAGGGGTAGTAAAATCTATTGATTTTGATGTGGAGAATGGTTGACCATTCGATCTATACAGGTGCCTATTTGGATCGACAAGTTAATGGTTTGTTCCCCTTACAATTGACAAGGATTGATAGAAATCCATTCACAAATATAAAAAGAATATAGCATACTGTGATAAGTGGATAAATTTCTCTCTTAACTAAAGCTGAACTTATTTCTGGCAGAAACAGCCAACCCGTAATGTCTTACCTATTAAGTAATTCAGTTAAATACGTTAAACTAATCCATAATATTTTTTTTTGAAACCTTGCCTCACACTAGGAATTTCACCTGTATCGCGGCTTGACAAACATTTAAACTCACATACACAAACAGCCAGACCCGGAACAACCACCTATAGGTAATACAAATATTTGTTCCGTACGGGGATCGAACCCGCGACACGCAAAGCAGCAGCCAATCGCTCATCCACTGCGCCAACCGTACCGTCAGACAACCGTGTCGTCCATTTTAATTTGATATATTACTGTCCAGTAAAATCAGTCTCATCTTGCACAATAAATAAGGTTAAACCATCAAAAATCATTAATAATTGTATTGTGGGTTGGTAAAAATAGGTTCTTACCTTATAAGCACCACACGTATGCACGATAGCAAATAGGAACAGCATCATAGCTATAGTGATGTACGTCAGGTAATACGTGAGCACAATGATCCTCTCCAAGGAATCCTTTGTTGAGCCGAATATACTTTCCAGTTTCTCAAAGTTTCTGAACTTCTCATCTTTGTCGTAATAGTCGTTGGTTATGTTCAAACCCAGCTGGTATAAGTGAAAGGCTACGGTTGCTATGGCTATCAGCTGGAACAAAGAAAGTTTAAATGTATAATCAAAACATAGTATTCATATTTCAGGAATTTTTTACATAAAAGTAAACAGAAAATTATGTGAAATACTGACTGTTACCACCGTGACGAGTAACGTGGGCTTCAAGTTATGAATTAAAAACGGAAATGTTATGCAACTTTCGTTGCTGACTAAACTAACTTTGGATGAGTAGGAATTACTGACTAACTCTATATTTTATCCTGTATCAGTTTGTACTCATATAACCTACTCAAATACAACAAGGTAAGGTATGAAAAATAAGTTGCCTTTTAAACAGGTGATACAAACAAAGCTTTAACGCCTGGTAGAATAATTGAAGCAAAGCCACAGAGTGTCAACATTAATACTCATTTCCGACGTAACGCGAGCGACGCCGCCGCCGCGAGCTAGTATAAAAGCTATTAAAATATAATACTATAAAGGCACCGGCGAACCATTTCAAAAACCTTCTGTAATATGGTTGTATGGCACAGTAAATGAAGGAAACACACTTTCAATATAAATGTAAATATGGACAGGTAAGTAATACTTACTATTACAACGTATCCGAATATAATATTGCCCACCCTTAAGGGGAAGCAGAATAGAAACTTCCTCGTCATCTTCTCATCGGTATTCCTGAAAAGTGGGAAAGGTAAATATGAATGATGAACGAACGAATGAATGAAATTTTGGTGGAACAGTTTTCACACAGTTTCGAGTCCCGTGGACTTAAACATAACTGAACTTACACTATCACTTACGGGATATATTCCGCGATTATTGTTTATATTGAGCTCCCGATATATAGTGTAAGTTCAGTTATAAACCGTGAAAGCTTAAAACAGTGTTTAAACATAACTGGTGAAGTGTGGGTGTACTATGTGGTACATTTCTACCTATACCTTCGGGGATTACAGGCGTGATGTTTTGTTACGTTTTAATACATTTTTCATGCCTTCATCCACAAAGGGCTGGACATGATGGTATTTTTGGGAAAGTTGTTTAATAATACGGCTAGGCTCACCTCCATGAAGGATACTGGTAATTTAATTGGCAGCCTGTATAAAAAATCACAATTTTATTGCAATTTATGAATGTTCGTAAAAATTGTCTTCGATAGATTTCTCTAGCAACGTATATGTAAGTACACTACCTAGGCAGGTTTACTGCACTTGCTATAGAGATTACGATATACGTAAATGCCATAAATAGTAAACTAGTAACCCGTACTAAGCCCCTTATGCTCCGTGCTATACTATACCTACGAACTTCGTGTTTTCAATCATTCATTAAATCTGAGTGTCACAAACTAATATTAGTTGTCCCATACGTTACATATTTTCATTACGTACCTATCTATGATTCTTTTGATTCAGTTTTTCCATGAAATAGCTGTTGTGTAGGCAATCAAGTCATTTGCAGACAGGAGGACAGGTTTTTTTCTGATATCACCAGATATAACATCAACTGGAACTGTCTTGAACTAACCTAGGTCTATTGTTCGCTATCCACTGCTCTTTCACACCACCACTCACGGAACAAACCAAAACAAAACTATCTATGCACAACACACAACCGAAACGTTCGCTATCAAAACACGATGTGCTACTTCAGGTACCTAAGTAGCTCACCTAATAGTCGCACTACACGACCAACATAACGAAGGTCTTAAACGAAGTTGGTTTTGAATGCATTGACGGTTTCGTTAATAATGGTCGTCGAGGAAGCGACTCCACGGTTCGCTGAACGCTGTAAAGGTTGTTGAAGGGAGAGGGTCCCGGTGAACGGGCCAAGGTCAGGAGTTTATAAAAAGGTACAAAGTACCCAGATAAAAGGTGGCCTTCCTCTACTTAATATGCTATAAGAGTTCTGTAGGGAATTCGAACGGCTTTCTAAGGAGCTTGTACTAAAAATGGTTGTGGACACGAGCGTCTTCTGTGTTTCTTCAATGGAATTTATGAGCAAAACTGTTTTTTTTTTAAATCATCTTGGTCAATATACACAGTAGCCTGACTATCAGAAAGTGAAAGCATCAGAGGTTATGTACCCATGTCTACGTTCCTTTTGTTTCTTCGTTTTCACCACATTTTTTTTGAACTAGTGAGTGCATTGTAATAGTACAAAGGTACTAGAACGTTGGTCAAACTAGTAGACGTAACCACCGGCTAGTTTATTTTTGGTACTAGTATTGACCTCGTTTGTATAGTGTTGGCAAACACGACTGTTGAGCATGAAGTCCTGGGTTCGAGTCCTAGATATGTCCTACCTGAGAATCGAACTGTCTATTGGATTTATCTATCAGGAATTTCTCAGTATCAGTGACGGAGTGTCGTATTTGGTAGATGAAAATAGGCTCGACCCCTATTACATTTTACTTAGATACAACTGGTGAAATGTGGGTGTACTGCTAGGTGCACATCTGTCTGACCACGGGAATTACCACCGTGATCTTATCTTTTGTGGTAAGATTCGAAACATTCAGATTATTGTTCTAAAGATCCTTTACTACGTGAAATCCTCATCACATTTGTTTGGCCTATTTACAACAACTTTGTTCACGAGTATACTATTCTGATAAGCCGCTTACGCCATAAAACTAAGACGCGTTCCCGCGTGCCCGTTTGCTTGACAACTAAGAATGCCTAAATAAAATACGCTCTGTTGGATTTTCAACGCTCGGCTCAACACTGAATGTTGTAATGCCTTAAGTGCAATGCAATTAGGCACTAATTTCGGTGATATTCTTGCCTTTATTAAACTTTTGCAGGGCGGATGAAACTTTTAATCCATAGATGGATTAGAAGTTTCATTATAATTTAAGAGCGTGTACGCCGTACGGCATTTCATACAAATTTTCAAGTCCTTATGTTTCGATATGACTAAACCGATTTTAATGAAAAAAAATTCATGTAATACATAGGTCTAAAATATTAGTAGAAAACATTTTCGCAAAATTGTGTTACAGTTAAATTAGACCGATTTAAATTTTTCCATAGAAACAGAAATATCCAACTATCTTTTTTAAATAATATATTTCGAAAATGTTTTCTACTAACTTTTTACGTGTGTGAAGTTTCATTAAAATCGGTTCAGTCGTTTCGAAAAAATAAGGACTTGATAATTTGTATCAAATGCCGGACGGTGTACACGCTCTTAATACTTACTTTGGTTTCCCTTCCTATTACTTAGGTTATAGAAGCATCAAGAACGGTGTAAAGTCCTTCATCCCCCAAAGAAAAAGGGGCATCCTACGACCAGACGGTTTTTATCTGGTGGGCTACTACCCGGCAGTTGTTGTCGGTTTATCCTATCTAGACTTAAGTCGCGGATAATTTTTATAGCGCGATTCCGAATTTTTATGTTAGATCTTCCTTTGTGGCATAGATGGCGCTGTAGTACTTTTTGTACTATGTTGCTGTACAAATTTTTAGTTCGCTACAAGGTCGACGATTCCCGCTCGAAGGAAACAAGCGATACACGTGCGCTCCTGACGCAAATCGCTCCGAAAATCGCTCCGCAAATCGCATCGCCTGATGTAATCGCGTCTCTCGGGAACACTGCAAATGAAAATCCGTTTGATGCCTTGGGGTCTATACATTGGAATCTGTATTTTGTTACCACTAGCTACGTTTGAAGTTGCATTGGGTAAAGATAAAAAACTGTCCTGCCGACTCCGGCTTGCGCTGACCATAGATCTTACCCCGCATATAACTTTTGATAATTACTCGAAAACAATAATGCGCAACTTTAAATTGTCACATCTTTGTTTACAAATCAATGGCACACAATAATTATGCACAATCGTTCTACGGGGACAATGATGCCCGTAGAATGCACAATACGTTGGTACCCACGTTTCTACCTTTCTGCAATACACAAGGCATACACTGCGTTCGCCATTCAGTTTCCAAATATGCAAATTGTAAACAAATAGGTATGTTTTTTTTTTAAATAAATACGTAACATAACATCACGCCTGTAATCCCCGAAGGGTTAGGCAGAGGTGTACCTAATAGTTCACCCACATTTCGCCAGTTATGTTTTTTAAGTACCATGTAATAGGGGCGAGCCTATTGTCATCAACCGGGCACAACTCCAAACTCTGTGGCTACTACTGAAAAAATCCTTATAAAAAACCCAGTAACACTTTGCCCGACCCGGGAATCGAATCCAGAATCTCATGCTCAGCAGTCGCGCTTGCGGCCACTAGAGCAATGATGCAGTCAAGTCAGTTTAAATAAATAATCGCACAATATAGTCATTTTTCGCTACATCTTTTTTACTATTGACATTTTCTGTTGTTCTAGGTCCTTATAAAATAAACTTAATTAAGTTGATATTTGTTCAAATGGAAACAAATATTTCAATAGACAGTGATGCGCACTGCATAGTGCAGCTGATAGTCACATATGCAACTGTGGTCTGACTCAGAACACCCGCCATTTCCATTTGTTCCCAACGAGTAACACCCTCAAATGTCACACTGTTACTCGATGGGAATGTTTTTAAGAAAAAATTCCCAACCAGTCACACTGTTACTCGATGGGAACTTTTTATTACTAATTTCCCAACCAGTCACACTGTTACTCGATGGGAACTTCTTATTAGTAATTTCCCAACCAGTCACAATATTACAGTAGTTAATGAAAAGAAGAATTAAATCGGTTTTTACTTTAAAAACATTTATTCGTCATATTGCTGGTGATTCTCCTTTGAACGTTTTATTCTTAAATAATTAAATAAAATTACAATACCTAAATACATACATAGATACATAGACTCACGCCTGTATCCCCGAAGGGGTAGGCAGAGGTGTAATATTACACCCACATCTCGCCATCTATATTTAAGTCCCACGTAATAAGGGGGGGGGGAGGTACCTAAATACAATCAGCTTTATATAATATATCAGAGTAAATCATCACATTTTACAACAATTATCAGTTCTAATTTCTAATGTTAATTTGAACTTTAAACAATTTTCCAAATACATATAATTAGCCATAAGTATGTTGTGACAATTAAAATTATGTATAGCAAAATAAAGTTATGATAAGCCGGCAACATCAGTTATCGCGAGTGTGTAATGGCGGTTATTTTCCATGCACATTTAATGTAAAAATACTTTTGCATCCCTCTTCCCGCGGCCCCGGCGGCGGCGGCCACGTGTCGTAAGTGGGGGAGAGGGACGCAAAATGAATTAGTCAGAGCAGTGCAACGAAGCAAAGTGCACGTTGTCGACAATGTCAGAGCCCACCGCATCTAGTTCGTCCGGTCAAGTGCCATTAAATTTAATTAAAAGGAATGGTGGGACAATTTTGCTACGAAGTGGACATCAATTTTATGCTAGACGAAAGCATAGTAGCGGATTAATAGTGTGGGCGTGCACAAAACGAAACATTTGCAAAGGAATCTTGAGAATAAAAGTAAGTACCTATATAATAAAGTTTACTGATAAACCTATGGTTTGTTTGTTAATCAATACGTTTATTTGTGAATGAATGCTTTGCATTATTTTCATAAAACTATAGATTTGTTTTATTTCAAGCTACTTAAAGTCCTAAATACTTATTCGTTTTCATTTCTTCCAAGCATACGCTATTATTAAAAGCGGCTTAAAACATTTTTTCTTAAGGCTTTTAAAATTGCTTAAAACTTGTTTCAAAATGTATTATTAATAAAGCCGAGTTTACACTATAAGACAACATTAGGCGCGCGACAAGTGACGTTCAACATGTATGCTAAGTAGTAGTAGATGCGTCATACACAAACGCGGCATAAACACTTAATCGATTTATTTGGAACTGTTATAAACACGTGTTTTAAAACAACTTGTTTTAATCATACGCAGGGTTAAACAATATGAAGAATATTACTAATACGACAGCTTTGACTCCTGTTATTATTGTTGCTATTTTCTATTTATAGGATCAACGAATACTAGACGAGACTGCTCATAGCCATGCTCCAGACTTTGCGAAGAACGAAATTGATGAATCAATCCATAAATTAAAGACTGAATTGTACAAACCGGACTTGCCTAACATTCCACAAAAATACAATTCCATGATAGGCAACCTTAAAGATGCCGGTATAAATATTGTATCCCAACATACCAAAATTTACTAGCGTTAAAAGTACACTGTATAGACAACGGAACAAAGAAGCTGGAGTTTCAAAGATGTTATTTAAAAACGCTCTTGAAGTCGAAGTGCCACCAAGATATAATAACTTTTTGTTAGCAGACTACTCAAATAAAACTAATAATACACGAATAATAGTATTTTCCTCGGTGGAAGCAAGGCAAATTACATGTGAATCAAAAGAATTTTATGGCGATGGCACATTCAGAAGCTGCCCTTCTCCATTCGTGCAATTGTATACAATTCATGTAGATACTGGTAGTACAATAAACCACACAAATATAACCCCTGTGATATATGCTTTAATGACCAACAAAACAATGCAGAGCTACTTAATTCTGTTTCAAATGATTAAGTCGCAGTTGCCGGATTGGAATCCAACAAAATTTAAACTTGATTATGAAAAGGCTGCAATGAATGCCATTATCAAAGTCTTTCCAACAGTCATAATAAAAGGTTGTTATTATCATTACAACAAAGCCATTTTTAAAAAAGGAAAAAGCCTGAATATGACCTCACGAACGTCACAAGATTTGAAGGAGGTGCGAATAATTGAACTTAGTGCGATTCTTCCATTATTGCCCGAAAACGAGATAATTAATGGATGGGTTTACATAATTGCTAGATACGGAGATAGTGAAGGTACAGGCACAAAAAAATTCATTAACTACATGGAAAAACAGTGGCTCCGTGAGGAATATTTAAAAGTGTGGTGCGTTTTTGGTGACGCCCATCGCACAACAAATGCACTCGAATCTTGGCATAATAAACTAAATAAGACCATTGGAACAAAACACCCGAATATTATGCATTTCTTGCACACAATTGAAGAAGATTCTTCTCAGAATACTGTCAGAAATGTTCTGAAACAACAAGGCAAACCGTCAAAAAGAAAACGGGGTAAGAAATCTATATCAAGAGACGAGTTTATTCAGGAAGTGCAGCTGGAATTAACACAAGGTCTTATTTCAGTTGGCCATGCTTTGGAGATTTTACGACACTAGAATTAAGAACTGATACTTATTGTAAAATGTGGTGATTTACTGTGATACATACATATAGGTACAAACATAAGGTTGATTATATTTAGAAAATTGTTCTTTAAAGTTCAAATTAACATTAGAATTAATAACTGTTAATTGTTGTAAAATGTGATGATTTACTGTGATACATGCATATAGGTACAAACATAAGGCTGATTATATTTAGAAAATTCTTCTTTAAAGGTTCAAATTAATATTAGAAATAAGGACTGTTAATTATTGTAAAATGTGATGATTTACTCTGTTATATTATATAAGGCCGATTGTGTTTAGATATTGTTACTATGACTAAAACATTAAAATGAGAATTACTAGCAATATGACGAATGTTAACGTTTAACGTCCGTAATTAAGTAACTGTATTTACCAATGTTGTTATTTTGTTGATTTTAATAAAAATTTAAAAAACCGATTTAATTCTTATTTTCATTAAGTTCTGTAACAGTGTGTTCCCATCGAGTAACAGTGTGACTGGTTGGGATTTTTTTCTGAAGAAATTCCCATCGAGTAACAGTGTGACTGGTAGTGTGACCGGTTGGGAATTTTTTCAGAAAAAAATCCCATCGAGTAACAGTGTGACTGGTAGTGTGACCGGTTGGGAATTTTTTCAGAAAAAAATCCCATCGAGTAACAGTGTGACATTTGAGGGTGTTACTCGTTGGGAACAAATGGCCGGTCAAGAACCACTTGTACACGACTCGCGACGGCTGAAGGTTTTGTATAATTTTAAACACAAGGTGGTACAGATATGGATAATGGGCAGCTAAGGTAGGCTACATTGCATACTCATAGCATAAAGGGCTCTACAAAACAAAGCCGCCGAACCGCCGACATGTGGTGTCGGCGACTTTGTTGTCTGCGGGCTGGTTGGCGGTTTCATTTATTGCAAGTCGAAAAACTTTGTTGACGTGCCTTTTTAGGGTTCCGTTGCCAAATGGCAAAATCGGATCCTTATAGATTCGCCCTGTTCGTCTGTCTGTCTGTCCGTATGTCACAGCTATTTTACTCAGAGACTATTGGCACCGCACAGTTGAAATTTGGAGAGTAGGTGTCTTCTATGAACCGCTACACAAAAGCGATGTAAAATTGTTGAAAAACAAAACTCCCCTATTTTATTTTTTTCTCTCCATACATGTACGTGAGAGTTGAAAAAAAAATTCAATGTAGGTATATAACTGTGTGGGGTATCTAATGATAGCTCTTGAAAATTTTTTTCTTGGTTTTGTTTAAAATATGTTATCTTTACATAACCATGTATTTCATTACATTACATTTTATAAATGGTCTTACACTGAAATTGTAGGTGTAATGACATGGGTTTTGTTTAAAATGTGTTACCTTTCCCCTTCATTACTCTTTTGTCAGGAGACCTGAAGCTCAAAATTCAGAGTTTTTAACGTCGAAAACAGATTCATGAAAAATGTTACAATGAAGAACACTGAACGTTAAACCTATTATATTATCTGTGGTTAAACTAAGAAACCGAACACTTAAAAAACCAAATATCGAGTTACTTTATTTCAATTTTGGGCAGCCAAGCTATGTTTAATGAGTTTTAAGTAGGTATGTTTGACCCCGTTAGTCAGCTTTCCAGCACCTCATACAAGTTTTTTTATGATAAGCACTATAATAGAAGTGATATCATCATTTCTAGTGCCTAAAAAATGTCAAAAAGCGATGCAAGCGAAATATTCCAAAACATTATGCTAATGTTGTGTAAATTATTACTAAGTATATCAAGTTTTCGGTATAAAAGTGTGCTTTTGCAATTTTATTAAGTATAGATAATGTTGTCTAAAATCTGTGAAAAAAAAACCATACCTATAACAAACTATTTAAGTTTATAAAAACGAATGTTTTATATGAAATTGATAACTTCCAACACCTTTTTACCGATCATCATAAAAATTGGTACATTAACACATTATTTGTATTTTTTCTATAGAGAAGTTTGTTAAGGGGTTTTCTAACCTCCAAGCCTAAGCCCCAAGCAAAAGCTAGTATGAGAAACATATAATAAACATAGGTAGAAACCTTATGATAAGCTATAAGTGTCTGAACGAATGTCGATTTCTGGCTGAAGCCGATTCATCTGCTGTCGCCACAAACTTCGGCCAAAGCCGAAAGTTTAATAACCCTAAAAAGTTTAGTTCAAGATTGGCTGTAAGTGAATAACACTTCGAAATGTGTGGACAAATCCTCATGAAGGTCCTCCGCTCTTGGGGTAGGCGAAACGAACTATCAGTCTCGTACTGACTAAAACCAAACGGTGTCCTTCGACTACCTTGGGCTGGGGTGCTGGAGTACTTGCACAGTTGGTCACGCTCGCCCGGCCAGGTTTTGGCCTACATAAACATGCGGACCCGGTCGCCGTCTGAGGCCGTACACGGTCGCAGATCCTTGTGGGGTGCGCGTTGACCACAGCGCGCCGCCGTCTCGGGCCTGTGTCTGTTCAGGTGGCAGACTCCCCAAATCTTAACAGATTTCAGTTTTTTTTCTTTTCGCTGGCCGTCATAAGGTCTGGCCTGGCCAGGCCACGCCGTTTTGCGCCCTCCGGGTCTGCTGTAGGTAGAGAGGCAGGTTGTCTTTACTCACTCCCTTTCCGCCGCCTACTTTACGACCATCACTTCCTCGCAAAGGGAGGCGACGGCGTCCCACGCGCTCTCGCTCCAGAACATGGACTGAACCACGACACGAAGCGAGATATTATCCGCAGCACTGACCACCGCGACAAGATCATAGCACTAATGCAGTGCCATGAACTTACCGCGGCGTTGCCCAGCGTGGGCCATTGCCTAGGCTGGGCACTCCGCCAGAGTGTGCTGCGCCGAGTCGTTGTGGCAGTCTCCGCAGTAGTGACAACCTGGCGTCGGTTTCCAACCTATACGGCACAGGTACTTTCCAAATCACCCATGCCCGGAGAGCACCTGTGTAAGCCGGAAAGTGAAGGCGCCATGCCGTCTCTGCAACCACCCCTTCGTCACGGGTCTTACCGCCGCAATAGCGGGTGCATGTGTGTGCCCCAGCACCCAACCCCACCCGTCGCACGTATTTCTAAAAGTTTGTTCAGTTTCGGCGCTTGCTAGAACCTTTCGGACTCAGCCAAAACTTTGGCCCATTTTAGCCCAACCCGAAGGTTTGGCTAAAGGAGGTTTTTGGCCGAAGCTGAAGCCGAATCTTCGGCCGGACACTATAAGCTGTTAATCCGTCCGTTCTTGGTCGTTAATTTCAGGTAAGTCAAAGAAATCTAAAATGGCGCCAATATTATAAAAAATATCATTTGATTGTCGTTTGTCTCGTCAACAACTCCAAAAGGCGGGGGCAACGAACTGGTTTCATCTTTAATTAATTAATTCTATTCTAGATATGCTGACATTATATTATAAGTAGGTATCTTAAAACAGGATCTTCTTATTTATATCTAACATTTAGCTACGAAAAAACGGACACAGTAATATTAAGCGTTTCTCCTAAATGTGGGTATTAGCAGATTCTAAATGAAATGACTACTAGCTACCTGCCATGATTAGGTACTTTAGTAATTACTATCCTTATAGAGGAAGTAATGTACTTAACTAAGTACTAATTAGTCACGCATTGATCCACTAGTTGTTAACTAATGACAATGCTTTTAGGCTTTAATCGGATTCTATGTACCAACTATAAACTCATTCAAACATCACCATCTATCTACGCTATATCTAAGAATTCTAAGGTTCGAGCCACAGGTTATAATAAAAACAAAAAAAGTTGATAACTTACTTCGTCCCACGCAAACTTGACTATTTCTCACAAAATCCAATTTGTATACCTACTTTCCTTTGAACTGAATTATATCATCGTCACACCACAATCACAGTTGCATTACTGAGTACTAGGATTATATAGAATCACTGGCAGTTAACACTAATAGCATCGATTTAATTTATTATCGATTTGTTTCGCGTCTTTAAAGAAATTCGTTTATCGAACGAGATGCGCTCGCGCGTTCGCCGCGCACCGGCTCAAAGACTCGAAGGCATACAGGTTGGTTACGTCATGGCGACAAGGCCGGTCCAGCGACGCAACCTACTGACTGTCCGGATCGGGGAATTAATCGTCATCGTACAAGGTCAAGTCGAAAATGGGACTATTTTAGTTTCGTTGATAAAGTTCCGACATGTTGACGAATTCATTACTTTTAACGCAGTATGTACCGCGGGCGAGAACGGTCGTCATTTGTAGTACAATAATGGTATACATTAGAAACTAGCATGATGCTTTATTGCGACAGCGTGGCATCCATCAGTAATAAGGGGTTTGAGATCAAATGGAAATCAGAGTACATTTTCAATGCGCAGAGCATCGACACATTTGATTCAGCGGTACATATTTGCTGAACAACAAAGCCAACTCTAAGCGAACTTACAAAATATGAACTCGGATCCAGCCGATTGGCAAAATCCGTTCGGCATCCACTTGCTGAATAATGTCTTTTCCTCGATCCAATATCTACATAATAATCTATATCTATATTTATTCATTTTTCCAGAGCTGCTGTGCCGAATTATACCAGTTAAACCAATGTCTCCCTTCTTAATCGACCACGTTAATCGCAGCGTCTGTAGCATTTTTTAAGTCCTCTAATGTGTAAATAAATAAATCATTTATTTTGCGTGTTTTTTTACGTTTTTTTATTTTTTATTTTGTGTTTTTTTTTGTAGGTCTGGGCACACATTGGACATTCCAGCAAGTGGGCTACTGCTCCCTAGAGTATATAGTGTTCTGTGGGCTACTGCCCCTGATCGCTAGTTTTGTAGAGGTACCTACGGACATAAACGAATGATTCGAATGAGCGGTCGATTCGAATGAACGTTAAAGTGTCACGGTTAGGGGTCATTGCGTACAGGCACTATTACGAGTAGAACATACGGTGACAATGCGCACTGCTGACAATGCAATTTTGTATGTTTTGTTTCCATTGTATGATGTTTTCTTGTTTTCTTGTATTAATAAAAACTAAATGTAACCCAAGGTGTAAAAAAATTACCTAAAATACCTTACATCGCGTGCGCTGCTAAAACGATGATGGAACTAAATAATGTACTACGACTTTGCAGAACACATCATTATCTACAAAAAATGTCGCGACACCATATGTCTAACTTTTATGTAAATGTCACAATAATTGTTCCTTTATTAAAAAAAAAAAAATGTAACGCGGCTAGAAAAGGCTCTTTATTTGTACCTTGGTAGTGATTCTTATCAGAATAAATTACTTTATACCCAAGACTGCTTCAATACCTTTACATAACTTTTTGGTTGATGTTTTATGCCTTGGAAGATATTTTATATTCTTTGGGAGATTTACCATTTAAAATTTGAATAAGGTTTAAAAATTTTGCAAAAGGATGTCATAGATAGCAGCTAGTCAGTTTAACTATATTTTACACCTAATTATCATACAAGTTTAGTAGGTACAACGTAACTCTGAACTTCTCTTATCTTATTTTCACAGTGTACTCCATCCTAAGCAAAGACATTCAAATATTTACGAACGAGTATATTAAGTCTCAAATCTCTTTGATCCTAAGGTTTGTCTGACACAGATCCCCGTTTGCGATAATACACGCTTATTGTACTTCACTACATAGTATAAAACAAATTCGCTTCCCGCTGTCTGTCTGTCCCTATGTATGCTTAGATCTTTAAAACTACGCAACGGATTTTGATGCGGTTTTTTTAAAAGATAGAGTGATTCAAGAGGAAGGTTTAAATGTATATTTAGTATTAGCATTGCACCCGTACGAAGCCGGGGCGGGTCGCTAGTAGTATTATAACATACCTTTCTACTAATTTCTTTCCTATCTTTCCCGTCTGCCGCAGACACACTAAAAGAAAAACGTGGAGATTGTACGATAGGCGCGGAAACAATAAGATCACTCTCGACTCTCACGGTTATATGAAGCTATTGTAATGTTTGTTGGTTCGTTAAGGGACCTACACACCGAAGCGTCGCCTCGCTAGCATGTGTCGGCGACTTTGATGTCTACGGTCTAGTTGTGACGGCGGCTTCGAATGATTGCAAGTCGCAAAACATTGACGTTGTCATGTCGGCGGCAGAACATGATGTGCTACTTTTGTAGTTACTACAGCTTGAGTGCTAGCTGAGCGCGTACGTAGGGTAGCACATGGCAGCGGATAACACGCGCGGGTGCATGTCACCAACATTTATTTATTTGAGAAAACATTTACAACATAACAGACAAAACCAAGCTATTACACAGTTAAAAGAAACATTTACAATAAGGAATGATAAAAATATTAAATAAAATATGGTTCCTTTTTGTGTCCGTCGGTCGGTCAGCTATGTAGCTTTGGTGTGTAGAGCCCTTTACGCTTCATAATTGCTTGTTAAGATGTTCTATGTTACATGACCAAACTAATTACGCATTAATTTGAGACCAATCTGTTCTACGCATGACTAAGCCCATAGTGGAACAATTGATTCATTATGAGAAGTATTAATCCCGTACTAACTTTAGAGGACGTCTTTTGACATTTGGATTGCATCCATAGCGATCTTCTTTTTTATAAGCTATAAATATATATATATGTAATTATAAATACCACTACTAATTTAGTTATACACACTCATGTTGCGTTTAAAAGATTTATGCTATTGAAGTTAGAATCTACATGTTATGTACTGATGCCGCCATCAGTAGAACTTTGATAACTCATATTTCGGAAACGTGACGCTTTAGAACATAGGTTCCCAACCTTTTATGGACTACCTTTACAGGATAAAAAATCCAACGCCCCCTTTTACTACAAAATATTCATAAAATGCACATTTTAGACGGCTAGATAAATGCGACTTTTTCATGAAAATAGAGCGATTTCATAACGCTCCCTTTTGCCTGTGTACCCACTACCACTCCCTTGAAAAGCTCCAGCGCCCACTGGGGGGCGGTACCGCTCCCGTTGAGAACCTATGCTTTAGAAGATCTTGCCTCATCCAAAGATTGTTTGTATTGATACCAGCTATTGATTAATACAGGTTTTATACGTGGCTGCTATTTTGAAAATAAATTGCGGGTAGTTAGGCAAGCCAGGTGTCATAGTTAAATATTCAAACTGTTTTAAATTTCTAACAAAACAAAAGTGAACACAATGGAAGGATTTTTGAAAAGTCGTGGCCTCATCATCTTCCTGCCCCATCTCCTTGCCCTTGTGTCAATCTACTCGGGGTCGGCGCAACATGTTTTCTTCGACCATTTTTTCTTTGGCGTTGCTTTCTCTCTCCAACCATATCCATTCCATCACTCTTTTGGTCACATGCGTTTCAACCCTCCTCATTAAATGTCTATACCAAGACCAACGACTCCTTTTCTATTTTTGTTTTGTTACAGGAGCCACTTTCAAACTTCCGCTAATATACTCATTTTCTTACATTGTCCATTTTTGTCACTCCACACATCCATTTTAACATTCTCATCTTCGCTACATGTAATTATTTTTCATCCATCTTCTTTACAGCCGAGTATTCTGATCCATGCAGGTCTAAAGTACGAAAGTAAGACAAGTCCATATCGGTTATATGAAAGTATGCATCGTATTTTATTCTCATTTTCTCTCATCTCTGTTTTCATTTTATTCGTTGGGAAAAATCCCGTATGGTGCCCGATTTTTAATAAATATGTTCTAAAATTCAGTACATGCATCGGCTGAAACACTCGGCCAAGAATTTCACCAGAATGGCTGAAAACAAAACACAATCCCTTCATCCTCCCATGGTGCGATCTAACACCATGTAACACCTGAACTGTAAATTTACCTACATTCTATACAAATAAAGCATTCTATTCTATTCTAATTTGTTTTTATGGTTTTGCAAAAAAATGTCTCGAGATCTCGTGATTCAAACTTGTGGAAAAATAATACACGATCTTGACGGTATTGGTCGAGAATTCGAGGCTGAGCGCAAGCGATTTGGAATACTAGGCATCCCAAGATGCTCCTTTATATTATTAACCTAACGGATTTATAGTGTGTGATGTGTACAGGGTTGAGATGATTTAAATCAGTGATTAAAACGGTAATACGATCCTATTTTCAATGCAACCAATAAATTGCTCTGGCATTTTCCCGTTCTGTCTGAACTGACCCTAAAGGTGGACTCGCACATAGACGCGCCGCAGTCATCGCATATTATAAATCTTTAATGAAACAGTATGCAAGTCGCGCACCTTTCCGCGCCGATCGGCCCGCATTTTAGTAAAATGCTGTAGGGACACGGACGCGTGATGAGTGCCGAACAGAGGCCCTAAGCATGAGCGAGCGGTGTAAACGTAAAGTAAATACGTCGATTTCTGAATTGAAAATACAATTATCCTATAGTATGTCAGTTAAATTGTTTGCTACAATCACAATACACACACAGTATCATCCATAGATATGAATAAATTCTTATAGAAAATATTGTATGAGAAACGTGTATTTTTAATTTTAAAATCTGACGTTTACATCGCGCGCTCATGCTCGGACCTCAGAAATACAGTTGAAATAATGGATGCGATTCGGCGCCTACGATGCAATGCGGGAACATCCGAAAATGCGATGTCTGCGGTGCGTCTAGGTGCGCATCCACCTTAAGTCGGTGTCTATCCCGTCAAGTAAGCACGGTGACCAGTTTAACCCGTTCCTCGTCGCCCACTCTTACTTACTCATGACTTGAGCACACACACACCTTACTAGAGTGTTGACTTTTAATTTGTTGTACTTATGGTCAACGTAGCAACTAGGGTGTCTTAACTTCAAAAAGTATGTTTTTATAGAAAGCTATAATAAATCAGAATTACGATTTTACAAAAGATATACTAGGGTGAAAGCTGAAGCTGTTTCTACACTTAAACGTGTCTGCTATAGAACAAATTGTACACAAAATAATGATGGCAAAAATTAACTTCATCTGCCTAGCCTTTTATCCAACTATGTTGGGGTCGGCTTCCAGTCCAAACGGATGCAGCTGAATACCAGTATTTAACATGGAGCGACTGCTTATTTGACCTTCAGATTTTAATTAGTACTGGGTTATACGATTCCCCCATGGCTTACCATGGGGGAATCGAAAGTCCGACTTAAGTCTTAACTAATTGTCGGACTTTCGGGTCACTGACTAGCTGTAACGACTGGCAAAGATCTGTAAATGACTGCCGAGATCAACAGCTTAACGCTTTCCGAGGGACGTTTATGGCAACAATTAACTTAACTTGCTCATTAGAAAATGCAAAATCATAATGCAATCTATATTTGAGTATTTTTTTAGTTCTTACCATAATAGTACATTAAAAGTGTTTCAACATTCTCGAGTTCAATACAGACAGTATAGTTGTAATTACGTAATACAATAAAATGTGTTTTGCTGCTCAGTAAAAAAGCGCCAAAATAAATGTGGCGTTAGGGTTTAAAATTAGTTAGATGGTAGGTTATCAAACGCATGAACTCATGAACATTTCTGAACTGTGTGTTGACCTTAATCGTGGCTGTACACTCTCGGCTGAGAGCTCTCTTTATGCGTCTCCCAAAATTGGGAGACCCCAAGTCGAACCGACACGGAACGGAGAGCATTCGAGGAACAACGAGGCTAGATTACTATAATGGATGTCAAAATACATTTAACGAAGCCGATAGGCACTCGGTCTTCCAGTCATTGCGATCAGTTTTTTATTTTCGATCATACCTACGTTAAAGTTCGAACTTATCAAGATTTTATTAAATAACGGTAACAATCTAAGTTTTGAATATTTTAACTTTACTTTAAATACCTCCATGAACACTGTACATTGCATCAGCAAACTGATTTTTCTCCTCAAAAAAAGAAGTCGTTTTCCCAGCAATAATCTTTGCGTAAAGTTACATAATTTGATGAAGAGAATGCTTGGTTGGCTTCGTGAAGGGTCCGTTTACACCTTGTATACACGGTTGCACTTGTCCTGTCAGAGAGTGTCTCGGCAAGAGTCTACTGCTACCATAAAAGAGTAAAACCGCACGGGTCGCCGGAGCGTTGCGTCGTCGCAACGCAACGTTATGATTTCAATGCACTACACTAGTGCCACAAAAGACAGTGTGTTCATCTCTCTGCCCCCACGCCAGTACTACTAGTACTTACTTCTGTTCCAAATCTATTAGCGTCTTCATAAAACCACAAATGGACCACATTTTGCCTACGTTTACACAAAGGCCCGCCCACACACTGGTCTGAAATCTCGCTGAATGCGAAGTGGCTTTGAGTATCAAGAACGATGAAACACGGACGAGTGTGTTAGTGGATGAGTGCACTTGTAACCGCGTCTCCCCACTGACACATAAAAGGCATATAATGACTGAAGTGTATCTTCAGAGCGTGGGTTGCTCAACTGTTGCTGTCTTATTTCAGTGTTTTCTAGTGAAAATGGTTGCACGAATTTATATTTCCAAGTGTACAAGTGAGAGTGAATTAAGAATTTGTCATAAGTTTTTAAACTATTATCATTAACACTTGATACGGGATATTTACCATGTTTATTATTTATATTGGGGTAAGCAGTAGTTCTTTCGTGATAACGGCGCGATAATGGCTCGTGTCAAATAACCATTATGATTATTTGATGTCTCCTACAGGCGACACTCGTACATTAGTGCACAGCCTCTTCTGGTATCTGCCCATCTTGCTTGGCGGGCCCCGTCATCACCGATCCCACGAACACGGGACGCTCGTCCTCTCTAAAGGCGCTCACGGAATGATGCGCCTCTTTAGAATGAAGCAAACTTACTAAAGTTGGAGAGCACAATTTATTCTAAGAAGAAATCGGATATTGTGAAAGCGCTAGTGTAGCTCGCGAAATTCAAATTATCTTACTTTTTTGCAATTTTCCGGTCAGTGTCATCCATCATCAATATTCAGTACCAACCTCAACATTTCAAACACTATTTTAAGCTTTCGCGGTTTATAACTAAACCTTCACTATCACTTACGGGATATCTTCCGCTATTAATGTTTATATTGAGCTCCCGATACTTCGACGCTGTTGCAAGCACCATGATCACGAGATGACTGGAGATTGCGGGTGGGTGGTTTATGATGGTTACTTTTGAGCATACTCAACATTGGAACACACACACACACAGCCGGCGTCGGGATAAGGACTCCACAAAACATAGAGATATTGTGAGTGTGTTTTGCCGTGACTTTGTACCGAGTTCCAGTAGTGCGCGTAGCAAAAGACAAAGAAAGAGGGTAGACAGATTTGTCTGCACCTAACAAGTTTTTACCACCCTTTTTTTTCGGCATAAAAACTCTGACACCAGGTTAGGCATTAACCACACGATGAAGAAGATTGACTATTCCAACCACTAAGTAAAAATTTCGTTGACCTATAGATTTACGTTATTATTACGTAAAGTTGTTTGTGAGAAACATGATAACATACAGCCTAAAAAATGTTTTGCTGCATGTGGCATTCGAACCAGTTTTGCTCATACCGTGTGCGTAGGCGCGTCGTAGCGCAAACTCCCTAGAGTAGGGCTGCCATAAATGCTAAAGCGCCGACCGGGACATTTGCAATAGAAATACATAAGTTAAACCATGAATTTTACATGAAAAGACGATGTTGGTAGGAAGTAGATTTTTAGAAACTAAGTAACAGCACGCAATCTGGATTCATGCCCGATCATGGCAATAGGTGTAAGTGCAATATAATATACTTATTATATTGCACTTAGACATAGCTGACGAAAAAGGGTGTCCGTACTAAAATTACTCGTCAGGGATTAAAGATGTGTTTATGTTTGCGGTATTTTGTTTTAAGGTTAGCAGGACATTAGTTTGAGCTTGACACAAGACGGTCCCTACAGCTGTAAACAGCACCTTTGTAGAACAGGAGTTTTCTTTTTAGGGATGAACGTTTATATACAATGTTTTTGTGGTGAGAGAGTTGGCGCCAAGATGGCGCGTCCCTCCGGCGCCGCCACTAATACTAGATGTTTTCTTTATGAAAACTATCTGTAACAGTATGTTTTTTTTTTAAATTTATTTCTGATTGCTGCAATTGAGTTTGAAATGGTTTGTTTAATATGCTTCTTCTATTCGTGTTGAACGACTTCCTAACTTGTTCCCTGGACAGCCCTGTCATTCGCTTAGTTCAAATTCTGGAAATGCAGGTGTTTGTGTATGATGGGCAGGAATGAAAATGAGTCGTCTTCTGTGAAGGGGTATTCATACTGAACATGTGTTTGACATGACTCGATGATATCCTATTTGGCCAGACTATTTCTACAGCGACCAAACTAGGCCCACAACATACCTACTAAAAGATTTCCAAATTAGCCACTGACAGGTAGGTCGTTATAGGTACTCGTAGTTGGGAACGGCTAAGCAGATGATGATGTCCGTTTACGCTATATTTCCTTCACTTCCATGCAGATGACTGTTTTTAGGGTGCGGTAGACAAATGGGTAAAACGGAACCTATATAGACCCTTCTCTTTTTTAGTATCTCCTTTCACAGGTATGCTGGAAGAGATTTCTTTAGAAATAAGCATCACCTTTGTACTATTTTTCTGTTTATTTCTTCTTTTCTATATTCAGTGTGTACATAAATTGTTAAATAAATAGATTCGCACTGTCCGTCTGTCTGTCTGTCCGTACGTACATATGTCACAGCCATTTTACTCCGAGACTGGTGGCACCACATATGTAGTTGAAATTTGAAGAGTAAGTCTTTTAGGAACCGCGACACAAAAGTGATATGAAATTATCAAAAACATTAAAAATGGAGTTGGATATTGTTAATATATTTTTGGTACTACGGAACCCTGTGCTTTCGAATACGACTTGCAATTGGCTGGTATTTTATTTAGGATTAGACAGGACTGAAAACAATCATGATATGCGTATTTATTCAAACAGCAACTTCGCATTTTTATTTTGTACTTTGCTACCAAAATCGCAACTTAGATATGAGGAGACAGGCAGGGGGTAGGTAGGGGGCCACGATTTTATGTTTGTCTGTCATGTTAATAAAGGTTGATTTTGAAAAAATTTTAATTTAATTTCCTTGATATATCCTAAATCATGGAGTAGGTGGTCTAGATCACTTCGTGTTAAACCTCAGGCATTCTAGTAAAAAAAAAAACATTTTAAACCATTATAAACCGCTATTGTGTGGTTTTAAAACGTTTTAAACCAAAAATACGGTTTGAAACCAAATGATTTAAAACGTTTTAAATCCGTTTTGCAGTTATTCGCGCATTCGCCATGGTAATTGAAATATGTTACTTTTTGTCAGGTTCTAATTTGCATAAATTATTTCAATATCGTGAGTGGAATTTATGAACCGTGAAAGTAAGGTACTGTAGTGTGGCGTATCGATATGATATTTGTCATTTGTAACATATCTAACTGTCGAAATTTGTCTGTACTGTACACATCTGCGTACGTTATGTTATGATATTGTGTAAACAATAAACATCCAAGCGATTGCAGCAATTACAGACAGATTTGCTGTCTATTATTAAGTAGCGACCCGCTACGGCTTCGCACGGGTTATCGTCATATTTTAACTAATTTACACAAAACTTTGACAAATTGCATACCTAAACTTTTCTCTTGAATCACTCCATCTATTACAAAAATACCGCATCAAAATCCGATGCGTAGTTTTAAAGATCTAAGCTTACATAGGGACAGACAGACAGCGGGAAGCGACTTTGTTTTATACTATGTAGTGAAGAGTTCCATTGTATATCTCCGAAGATCAGCATTAGGGCTTCACCAAATTTAATCGGGACTACCGCGGAATATATTCTGCCAAATAAAAAATAATCATTGAAATCGGTTCACAATTGGCAAAGATATACATATATCGCTGAATATGCAAAGAAAAAAAAAGGCGAATTGAAACCTCTCCTTTTGAAAACACTGCATTAAAAGGTGCTCCTGATCGGCCCTCAGATATTGCAGATAATTGTTGTGCCGAAACCGGGCATAGAGAACTTTCAGAAAGACTTAACAAAATGAAGTTCATACTTGCCCGCACCCAAGCATCGACTCGTGCCTGCATAGCGTGACCTTGATTGCTTGGTTACCCCCAAACCTCCAAGGTTACGCAATGCAGACACTTCGCCAATATATTATAGAAAATAATATATTGGAGGCCAATGTTAACTGCGGTACAGTTAATTTTGCTACTAAATATTATGGAAGTTATCTCAGATTATAATGTTCAACTGCTGGGTTATAGAAGACCTATCAGTGATGGAGAAAGGGCCATCACGTACCACGTGAGCCCATTGCATGTTCGTGGATGGCATCGCCCTTACCGGGAGCATTCGCGTGGAATGTAACCGTTCAGATTCCAGCCTTTCATCAGTGAGTGAGGAAGACCGAGCATTGCAGTGAGCAACCTGTAACGATACAATTTGAAACAATTACCTACTTTGTTAATGTCTTTGAATTGTTGGTTCCACTCAGTTTGTTTGTTTCTTACAACCTGTCCTGTGCCATGCCCTAAAAAGGCAAAATATGGTTTCGATCTAAACCACCATTTTTAACAACTTTGGCCCTACCATGACGTCTTAATGCAGGAATGTTTTCGTTCTATTCCAGTGGGGGAACGAGATGGTGGGGGAACTAGACATCCTGTATAGCTGTTTGTTTCTTTCCGACACTGGGATAGAACAAAAACATTCCTGCATTAAGACGTCGTGTTGGGGCCACTGGTGACACCTGTATTTTAAGCAAATAAATTCTTCTTATTCTTATTAAAACTCTGAAATTAGTCAAACATATTGACAACGTCTCCTAATCACTGATCGAGGGCCCGTTAATACTGATTGATATCGACTGCTAAATTGCAGTGAATATCTTAAGGACTATTCATCACTCCCGCAAATTGAAATCTACGTGTCTGCAAAGGCTCTTACTTTACAAACACGTTCATTCACCAGGCAATCAATGCAACTCCAATTAATTTAGTAGTACCATCTAGTGCTCACTCGATGTGGAGGATTCATTTGTCAAACAAACATTAATAATATGAAATCCATGAGTCAATTTACTGCCTGTCTAGCGGTCGCAAGCGCAACTGCGGAGCATGAGGCCCTGGGTTCCATTTCCGGGTCGGGCAAGGTGTTATTGGGTTTCTCCATCAGGACTTTCCCAGTAGCATTTTGCATTATAAGAAAGAATGGGGCACGGAAAGAAAGGGAAGAAGAAGTTAAACTAAATCTTACAGAAAGCTTTCAGAGAGCTTACATAAAGCCACTTTAAACGACACACAACTTGTTGTGTTGTTTCCACTTTTTTTCATAAACATCTTCCTGGCATCTTTCTCTTCGTTTTTTTTTCGCTAAACTAGCGGTGGGGGCCAGGGTCATAGGGACATAACACAATGCCAGCTTTCAAAAGAAACATACATCATTATAATGAAATTTCTACGTGGAGTTCGACACAAGCAAAGAGAGGCCTCCACCCAGCAGTCGGTGAAGCACAGCTGCGGATGATTATGATGTTGATGATGAATTTGTTTTGAATACTTTTTTAACTTACTAAACAAAATAATAGCTTTAAATACAGTTTTCAAACGAAAAAAAAATCAAAATCGGTTCATCTGTTCAGGAGCTATGATGCCAGAGCAAGACACACAGTTACACACTTCAAATGTATAACACCCCCCTTCTTTTGGTCGGGTGCTAAGATAAAACGATACTCACATCCCAATGTCTGCAGTTTGAAATGCCCAATAACAGAAATGTAACCTTCTCTGCACAAGAGCTTCGGCAATATTATAATACGTGCTTTGCTTTGGAGTTGCGGACACCAGCCCGTTATACAATACATACAAGAGCTCAGGCTCACGTGGAGAAAAATCACTGACGTTGACAGCGACCCGCAAGATATACAACGAACGGAGGAAAAGAACGACACAATAATAGCGACATCAAAAAGAAACTCTCTCTCGAGAATCTACCACATTCAAAACTCCTGAAAATATCATAAGCAAGGAAGTAACCAATTTATTTACCTCATTTACTTCCAACCAGAAGAGCTCAACCAAGTGAACTGATCTAATGGACTGTAAAATGAAATCGTTCATGTAGAAACAACTCAAAGCAGACGCTATGAGGTATTCAACACCTCATTTCGAGGTACGTAAACATTTCATTTCCGAAAAAACTCTTCAGGTACCTAAGTGGTATCCGGCGGATGATAAAACACTTTCACTTATCAAATGCGGAGTCGGCAATTTCCGTTCGGAACCAAACAAGTAAATAGCAATCAGATTTGTAACAGACTTACTTTATACGTGACAGACTTAGAAAGCAAATAAATTTACGCGTCCTCCGTTCGATTATGCGGTAATGGTGCTGTCTTGTATGGATCACAATGTTGGGCCACAAAAGAGATCAATGAAAGGCATTTGCATGTACGTAACTGAGATGAGAATGCTAAGGGGAAGGTGTGGTGAATAAAATAAAAAATTAGTGCATAGGAGGAAGTATGAAAGTGGCGCCGGTGACAAGCTGTGAGGTAATCGGTTGGCTTGATATGGACATGTGATGAGGAGGAATGAGGAAAATTTCGTGAGGGAAGTTTTAAGTATGAATGTGGATAGATAGTAGAGTAGAGGAAAACCAAAGAGACGATGGGTGGACTGTGTGAAGGATGATATGGCAAGAAAAGAGGAGTGTGATGAGATGACGAGTAATAGAGAACTATGGAAGAAGACGTGCTGCACCGACCACAAATAAATTGGCATGAGGGCAGGAGAATGCAATGAAAACATTACGCATGAATGAGTACTTACATTCGTAAAGTATTCGTATAAGAAGAGGAAAGGCTACGAGATGATCCTTTTCAATTGCAGGGAAACTATTAACACTACTTTTTTTCTATCGGTAATAAGTAGATTAGAGGATCTTTTTCTAGATAATTTTATTTAAATATTCTTGAGACAGCATTGTACGGGCGATTTTACAAGTGGCTGACCACCAACACTAACAAAATATTCTAAATTAATCAAGTTTTGAAGCTCCAAGAGTGGTAATATTAGAGTCATGTGAGACGTACACCGCGTACCACCATTAGTGCCGGGCGTCGACCGTACCGTTTTGTATTTTAACCCTCTGAATTCATTATCCGTTGTTTAATGGGCACACTTTTTGCTAATTGTTTTAATTGCATTGTTGTAGGCACATCTATGGTGGTTTACTGTTGTTGTGTTTTTTTTTGTCGCACCCAACAAATATGTTTTAAACTTTAATATTGCGCACCAGGGTATACGAGTGACGGTGCTGAACAGTCCAACGACAGTTGCTGCTGTATTAAGTATGTTTTTGATTTGGACGTCCGGAATCCTAAAAACTACATTGAAGATCCAAAAATCTTAATATAAATTAATAGGCCCTGTAGAGTAACATGAAGCGACTGCCTATCTGACCTCCACTACCCCGTAACGGCAATACGAGTTTGTAAGACTGGTTGCCAGACTTTCAGGCTTCTGAAAACTCGTAACGACGGTCAAATGATAATCGGCTTAACGGTTTAACATGCGTCCCGAGATATTGATATGAAATGGATGCAGTCACCCATCTTCAGACCGACGTCGGCAACCGTGACTTAACCTTCGCGGCTTTTGATTTAGTCAAGAGTCCCTCACTTATGCTTATACAAGTAACATGCCTATAATAACAACGTCACAGTATGCAGACGATGAATAATATCAATTAACTTGATTACACGACACCTCAGGTAAGAGCTGCATGCTAATTGCAAAATTTGAAGCCCTCAAAGCTCATCTGTTATCGAGAGCCGTGTAGGGTTAATTAAATTCGTGGAGCTATGAAATTGATGAGTCGGTATTATTTTAATTGAACTGCTGAATCCTGAACTAGTGTTTATTAGACGATTTTCACGTCCTTGCGGTCGTACGGAGGCGCCAAAGCAAATGTAATTGCGGTGTGCCGCGCGGAGAGCCGGTGTGCGCTGCTCGTACGCGCGGTCGGATGTGTGTTAGGTGAGGCATCAACAGATTTCATACAAATACAAGCCATTGCGACGTTAGATCCGCTTCACCGCCAGACCGCGTGAACGAGCGGTGTCGTGTGAGAATTTCAATAGAAAAATTACACAACAACAACTTTATATCTTAACTAGCTTTTAGTACCTATGGCTTTTAGTAATTAGGCATAGCTGTCAAGTTTCTTGTATGTACGACGTACGTGACGAGAGTTCCAAGTGTTATATTTCAGTTTATACTCGTATTATGACTCTGAAATATTATGTCCGTAAGGATTGAGGAGCCACTTTTCGTATCTTAATGAAATTAATATACTTATTTAGTAGTAAGCTTAAAAATATTGTAGGATGAATCCTCGAATTTGTAGTTTAATAGTTCAATAGTTATATGAACATAAAGGTGGCTCCTCAATCCAAATGTTTGGATTGAGGAGCCACGTGGAACACGGAAAGTATATAATGAATATTCTTGAAAAAATTGTATTATTTAGTAGTAATTTTGTACAATGCCTACTAAAAATCTGATTCCAGTACTGTTGATATTCAAGAATATACAATACTTTTAATTTGGCTCCTCAATCTATACATGAGAGCGTGAATTTCCACAAAAGTAATTGGTCAATTTAAATTCCCCTCCAAAAACATTTAGTAGTAAGTGTAATTGAATTTGTAGTATATGGACAAAGTAGTAAAACTGAGTGAATTTTGTAAATAAACGCATTTTCTTTGGCTCCTCAATCCTGACGTTACTGTATTGAGAAGATACTTGAGTTATCTGAGATCAAAACGGAATAAAAAAAACAAAGACACTAACATTTAGTATAAATGTCTACTAAATATATATGCACAGCTCAACATTGTATGTATTTGATATTTGAAAAAAAAAATAACTTTTCGATATTCCTTAAGACTTCGCTGTTAAGGGTGACCATGTTATATTAATGAAACCAGGATAACTAGTTTTTTATTTTTTTTATTTTACAATTCTACAATAGCTGAATACAGGTATGTACAGAGATTCTTCATATCTTTAAGGTAGGTACTTACTAATCATTTTAGACATAAGTACTACTTTTGCCTTTAAACTTAAATATAATTTCTGTTTTCGGAATCCTCATTATTTATACATTGCTGCCATTTAATCGGAAGTCCATCCTATCGAATTCATTTATGCCTTTGCGATAGAACTCTGGGGATCTGGGTTCGACAAACTGTCTGAAAGCATTTTGTACTGCCTCGTGGGAAGATTTTTTTTTTACCACGTAGAAAATTGTCCAAATCACGAAAAAAATGGTAGTCAGTTGGAGCAAGGTCTGGCGAGTACGGAAAATGACGTATGGTTTCTAACTGCAGCTCCTGTAGAGTTACAACGGTGTCCCGTGCAGCGCGAGGTCTTGCGTTATCATGGAGCAATAATGGTGAAGATCGATTGACGAGTCGGGGTTATTACACTGCCAGTTTCGCCATCATTTTACGAAGTTCGGCACAGTAAACATCTGCTGATGATGCTTGACCAGACCTGAGAAAGCTATGGTGAATAACACCATGAAGAGATCACCAAACAGTTAGCATTACCTTATTTTGGTTATTTTTGCTTTAGGGCACTGTTGCGGCGTTTAATCTGGGGTCAACCATTGCATTTTTTGCCTACGGTTATCGTAAAGAATACACTTTTCGTCACACGTCACAAATAGCTTACACGGAAAAAATTGATACTTCGAAAATCGAATGTTGCACATTTTTAAAAGAAAAATCTCATAGGAATAATGTAAAAAAGGTTCACACGAATATCTCACACCATGAAGGTTTAATGTCAATTCAAAGTATCTATTACTATAAAACGGCAATTTTATACTTTAACCCCTATTATTATAGTACTACAATTCTATAGGCACAGCCAATGTAGTGGGTAGCTGTAAATGTTTAGATTTCGGTGTGAAGGAAAAGCTTTGGGTGAAAGCTCACTCAAATATTTTTTTTTTTTATTTTTTTTTATTTTTTTTAAAAACGTTGCCCCACACTAGGAATATCTCCTGTATCGTGGGTGCGTTTACAAACATTTAAACTCACATACACAAACAACCAGACCCGGAACAACTATCTGTAGGCCATACAAATATTTGTTCCGTGCGGGGATCGAACCCGCGACAAGCAGCGCAGCAGTCAATCGCTCAGCCACTGCGCCAACCGTGCCGTTTTAATAAGTATACTTATTTATCTTTGTTATGATTGTGCCAATATTGTATGAATAATTTATTGTAACTTCCAAGGTGGTCTAGTGGTAGCAATCGCGACAGCTGAGCATGAGGTCCTGGGTTCAATTCCCGGGTTGGGCAAATTGTTATCGGGTTTTTCCATCACGAATTTTTCAGTAGCAGCCACGGAGTCTGAAATTGTGCCCGGTTAATGGCAATTGGCTAGCCCTATTACATGGGACTTAAACATAACTGGCGAAATGTGGGTGTAATATTAGGTACACCTCTGCCTAACCCTTAGGGGATTACAGGCGTGATGTTATATTATGTAATTTATTGTCAATCGATTGAATACAAGTTTTTAATCTTAAAGAAAACAAAACCCAAAAACATCAATCAAACGGTTAACTGCAAAGCCATTATTATGGATGTTTATCGGCACACTGCAGAAATCTACATAAAATTGTCGTCGTGGGTGATTGTCTACAATGCATACGCACTCCGCTGCGGTGGCGTGAAAGCCTTGCCGTTGCCATGGTTACGAGACGCTGCAGTGCTTTCTCTGCCCGCCCTCCACCGCAGTAAGCGCCCGACCCTCGCACGGAGAGGGTGTGCCGCCCATTCCCATATATCTGTCGATGTTTCGCTTGTTTTCCGAACATAATTGAATATCGGATCCTTAACTATTTTATAAAAATATTTTTTTGTTATTTTTTTATTAGTGAAGAGTTTGAATAATGTATTATCAGGGAGGTTTGTCCAAGGAGTTTTGGATGCAGTTACAGTGTTTAAGAGTGATGCATCTGATGTGGTGTGTGTGAACCATGGATGAATATTGTGTTGTATTTAAAACGGCGACATGACGGCCCAGGAGCGCAGCAACATTTTCTCCGATGATGACGAGGACTTGGTGAGTATCTGTTATGGTTATATAACAGGATTTCCTTGAGTTTTGGATCCGTTCCAAGAATAGCTGCGATCGCTGTTACATAAAGTTTGGAGTGACTGCATTGCGAGATGAGATGTTCAGTACATTGAAAGTACTTAGTGTTGAATTTACAATGCATTTATTTTGTTATTTTATGTAAATTAGAATATAATATTACATTAAATTTGTTTATTTAATATACTATGGAATAATACATTTTCAGGGTTGATAGCCACATTTAACAAATAATATCTTCTAAGACCACAGAAATAATACATGATGATACGAGTAGGTGCGTAATAAACGTCTTTCCAAAACAAACTGTATTGCAAGATAGTGAAAGTTGTTTTATGAGTATGGATTTTTTTTTTGTGTTTTATGAAAAATCATCAAATATTTTCAGAGATTTTAGCTATCTAAAACTATAATCTTGTATTCTATTATATTTTGAATACAAATGTTCAATTCATAATATATATATACATGCTGTAAACGGACCGTTCCCGCCGTCAACCAAGCATTCTGTCCATCAAACTAAGTAACCCAACGCAAAAATTATTGCTGCGAAACGACTTTTTTTTGGGGTGAAAAATCACGTTTTACGGTAAAACACTATGTAACGTACTCAACAAATTATGCAAGAGGATGCATTGAACAGTAAACGGGTCATGGAGGTATTTAAAGTATAACCTTAAAACTAGTATTAAAAAAAAACTCGTGAAAATTGGAACTTTGACCTCCAATATCTCCGTAACCAGAAGGTTCCCAATAATTTAATTCAAAATAACAGGTGTTTACTGAATGCATATGAAAATATTATAATAATACGGCACTTATACGAAAACAACACTTTTTTTCAACTTTTGTCCGTCTTGTCTGTTCATTCTGGCAAAATTTCGACGGGACTTTCACTGACAGATAGCTGATGTAATAAGGAGAAAACTTAGGCTAATTTTATTTTAGAAAAAGGATTATCGTACCGTGCAACACAAAAACCGACAAAAATAGTGAAGTACATAATATTTTTGTAATAATTTCACGCGGACGCGTAGCACAGCTAATACTAAATATAATTACATCGGTTAAACTGGGTCGCGTAACACGAACAATGCATGTATTTCGCGATACTATCTTCATTTATTCGCCGCATGATAGCCACCGGTCGTCCTTTATTGAGTGTCATGACCACAGGTAGTTTATCGAGCCGAGCAGCCCGTGTCAAAGTCACTCAACTCCAATTTGTTCTATTTAAAGCACTTTTTTGCAGAAACCTTTTCATCGAGCCTCAAGATACAGACTAACTGTCTAGTTTGGGGCTCACTAGCAATAACACTATGTTAACTTGTTTAAGGTAATATTTTAAGACACGTTTAACATCTCTTGTGTATATATCTGCTAATATCTGGATAATAAACAATTTTCTTTTTCTATCTAACTAGAAGAATAAAGTAATAAAAGAAACTTTTAGTTAATTCTCCATCATAAAGTCTCAGTCCTTTAATTATTCTATTATTTTCATGAATACAGAATAAACAACTGGATTATTAGACCCAAAAATATCTTTATCTCAACAAAGCTACGACTTTATAACACATTGAATATAATGAAATGTATCTACGAACCATTAAGTTGGCATAATGGCAAGTTTAACAGTCTAATCTCACAAAAGCCAGTGAAACAGCGGAAAGCATTTAAACTTGGTTAAATGTGGCTTCAAATTCAAAGTTGAAACACTCATTACTTGGGTAGTCGAAAGTGCACATTACGTGTGAGTGGAGACATAAATCCCAGGCCCACAATGACACGGGTGATGTGGCCTCGCATTGTTGGCCCGTCCTTGCAATATCCACCTGTTCATAACTCCGTCTAGTAACTTTCGCCATAGAAGCAACGCACACACAACTGCTGTTACAGTTTATCTCCGTTATGGTCATTATGAAAGTTGCGCCACTTTTGAAGGCAGCTGTTATTAAATCTAACGCTTTTATTTGTGTTAGCGTAGTGCGGAGGGAAAAGTGGCGGAGTTAGCAAACAGTATATATCACCTAAACCGTAATATACACAGTATATACCCACATAATTTATTATTGATGTTTTGAATATTTTGGTTGAAAAAGGATCTTAGTTCTTACCTTACTTACTGAAAATAATCTTTACACCCTTTATTTATTGTAGGGGTACACTCATACTTATTTTAATAGGCCCTCCATACCAATCAGTTGTATAGTAACCTGGAAATAAATACCTGTGTCATAAAGGGTTTGGGATTCGAAAAACGTGAAAAAAATACAAACAAAAGAGGTAAAGAACGTACCTAATGCTTAAAAAAGTGTTTGTTTATTCAATTCACAGACACCAGGAAACCGTTTCCAAAATATGGCAAGAACTTGGGCGTACAAATGATCAATCTAAGTTTTACACCATTTCCTCAAGTTAAATGAAAGTGTGAGACAACTTTTCTACCCTTCGAAATTGCTTTCTTAGAGCACTTCAAAACAAAACGTGTTCCGAATAAATAACCCGTTCTCTTTATTGTTATTCTAAATATTTACAATATTGTTTGTAGAAACCGCAATTTTGCGACGTCATTTACATTCGTGTTTGAGTTATGGACAGTAACCGAGTAATAAAAAATAAACAGATTTTCAATTCAAATAAATAGTGCTTGCGGCACAATATATATAGCCTAGGAAGTTTATAGAATTCACTACCGATGTAAATACGGCTTCCAATTTCGTTTGGAAAATACTACCTCCGGTCGGAATACCATGAAAAGCTTATCCTTCCAATCTAAACGCGTTTTACAAGTGACATCGGGTGTAGATATAGAGTGTTCCTAGCAGTGTTCAGTCACTGAACTACACTGAACATTTGAGAACGGGTTTAGACCGTTAACATGAACAGACAATCGTTCCTGTCACGACTTATACTGGAATATACAGGAATATATTTAATGTGAAAATTATAAGGACGCTTTAGACCTACTTCAAAATCTGAGCTTCTACTTGTAATTTTTAATTAAGTCACTGAGTCTTGAAGCAGTACATTTTGAACAAGCCTCGAAGGTGAGCACTAATGAAGAATAGATTAAAATTACTTGTCATTCTGAAGAATTCGTTCTATTAGTAACGTTGCTACAAAATATGGGCTTAACCTAAAGGTAGGCTACACACCGATTATTCTCTCAAACCTTAAAACGACGTGCAGAGTGAGGAAAAACCCCGCTAATCCAAAATCGGTGTTGGAATCCGAGGATATCAGTTTCGATACCGTCCAGTATTTTGCTTTCCCGTGCGGATCTAACGAGACCGATAAGCAATTTACGGAGCTCGCTTTAAGCTGCGGTGAGACTGACGTGTCGGGGAAATAGCTTAAAAAAGGTTATATGTAAAGCTTGTCTTTTATCTTTTATTTTAGGCAACAAGTAAAGCTTTTATACAAATAGGTAGGTACTGGGTAGTCGTTAAATTTTTACGATCTTGTTCTGCATAATAACCAACAATTTTTTATATTTTGGTTCTTTAATGAGTAAGCTCTATGAGGAAAGTTTTTTTAAAGGATGTCGTTTTCAGTGTGATGTTTTCCCAAATGATTGAGTACCTTATTTCATTGATAAAAGTTATATTACTTACATGTAACTTTCTCATTATTTATGTATTTTATTTAACAAAAAAGTAAAGAGTTGTCTATTTTCCTTCTCGTATCATTGCATTATGTAGAAAAAGAGTCTACAACACAAATGCACCGCGTAGTGTCGTAGCCATCTCGTAGCACTTTTCGTAGCAACGCGGCAGCGTAGCAACATGAAAATCTCGTTATGATAAAACATACTTTTATATAGGCATGTTTACATGACGTACAACAGTACTTATTTAAATATTTTAAGAATAAGCAGCGTTTCTTCTGTTAAATATCCAAAAAACCATTTTAAACATTTGAATTATTTTTAATCGAATTTTTAACAATTCACAATGCTACCTTTCTCGAATGAATCATCCGAACTGGCTGCCATCAAACCATTTTTTCTTATAACGGAGTAAAATATTTGAAACAGAAGCAAAGAAAATTAATATATTCAGATACGAAATTTGAATTTCAATCAAATTAAATAAATAAGAATTATTTGACAGCAGGATTTGTAATTTTTAGAACCTACCTACTGCTGGCTTTAAATCAATTAATATTGGCTTGGCTTTTTTATTCATATTCAGTGGTTTTATTTTTGAAACGTAACTATTAGTAACAGGGTTGGTTTTTATGAAAAGCTTTACCAATGGTGACCCTGACTGAGTCAATCGATCAATTAATCCGATCCTTTTTACAAGACATGTATGTACGTATATATCCTACCTAGTAGGTTAACATAAGTCTGATATATCCTTTTATATATGTATACTTCAAAGAGTTTATCTTTGAAAAAAAACTTGTTAATCGGCAGTGATTAAAACCGAGCAGTATTTTTTCAGTAAGAAAACTTTAAGTCAAAGAGAAAAGACATTTTGTATTAAACAGCCTCAATTTATCCACCAACTCTCAACTATTCAATATAATTTCATTCCAATTCCTGAGTACGGTAAAGAATTGACCAAAATAAAAACTCTGTCAAAGTTGGATATCACCAGTACACTGACCGACGGTTCAGTACAAGATCTATCAGAGTCATGTGTCCGGAGCTGCTTCCTCAATTTGTCCGCACCGGTTCGGCCGAACCCTAAGAAGAAAAATATCAATAGTAAAGCACTTAAAGCAATTAATTTTCTAGCCAACACATCGCACGGCTTTGTTACGTCAAATTCTGATAACCACGCTTGCGGCCGCCGTAATTTAGCAGCGCATTAATTTGGACAACATTGTCGGTTCCATGTGAACGGTAACAATAACTAACCTACGCTTTTATGATACTATTAATATATTACATTTTGTATTGGTACTACAGATAACTTATATTTTAAATGCGATAGTAACTCTATTTGTTTGTTACTTTTTCACGACTAAACGGCTGATTGGATCGTATTGAAGTTTGGCAAGGAGATAGATTTTATGCTGGGGAAGGACATAGGTTATCTTTTTTTTATCACACAAGCACTTCAAAATTTCCACGCGAACGAAGTCGCGGGCAGCAGCATGTTCATCATATTTTTTGTCAAAAATAAGAACTCTGTCAAGCTTGGATCACACCAGTACACCGACTGACGGTTCAGTATATGATCCGTCACAGTCATGATGTGTCCGGAACTGCTTCCTTAATTTGTCCGCATTGGTTCGGCCAAACCCTAAGAAGAAAAATATCAGTAGTAAAGCACTAAAAGCAATGTTTTCTAGCCAACACATCGCACGGTGGTGTTAGGTCATATTCTGATAACCACGCTTGCGGCCGCCGTACCTCGTAACCGAAAGGGGCTCATAGCCAATGACATTACCAAATAAAATGAGAAACATTAAAATAGTGATAAAGGTAAACATATTTTAAAATGCATGATTTTTGAGCCCAAATCACCACCGTTTCCATAAAATCTAACAAACTTTTAAAACGTGCTTACGCCATCTTCGGCCTGAGTATGTTCTATCGTCAATTGTTTGTTTATGACGTCACTAACCCAGAACCGATCAGTGTCGCTGCCCGCGCCCCTGTTTTGCCTGTCTGTAAGTTTCCTCGTTTCAGTTCATTTTATTTAATTTTATCGGTGTATTTTTTTACTTATTATTCCCTCAGGGTTATATAAATAGAATCTAATCTCGATACTTAATAATAACTTCACGGATCCGACAGGGTTTTTTTATAACATATTGTATAACGACTGGTATATAATAGTTTATAATAAAAAATACTACTTTTAACATACTGTTGGTGGTATAGACGTAGAATACGACTAAAACTAGGTATTTGTTAAGAAAGTGTGACCCTGAAAGGGTAGGTTTACACTTGCGGAAGGTAGCATTGGACGCCTGACACCGCGAAGGTTTTCCTGGCAGAATACATTAAGGTCACCAGTAGTACGTGTGACCTACTTGTATTATAAATGACCCCCGCGCCCCCCACCTACCTGATGCCTTCTACCGAAGTTTCTTTAAATTATATAGCGGCTGGCATTTGCGGCGTGTTCAGTTAGGGATCGGTATTTTTTTTCTTAAGTTATGCCGATCAAATAGTTAGCAGTCTATAGTTTCTTACGTAACCAAGACATCACTTATCATCATGGACATCTATAAGTTCTTGGTTGTGCAAGGATCATTTTTGGCTTGTGTTGTGACCCAAATCGAAACAAATTGACATTGTCGCAAACGATATTGCTCTCAAGTTTCTAGAAAAGAAATTAGCTTGAAATTCACTTGTAACATATCTTTGATCATTTTCATTAGCGTAACTGTAGGTAAACTGCAAAATTAATTACTGGTGCTTGTAGTAATTAATCCAAACGTACTTACTAGAGTAAATTGCTATAGCGGTGTTTGGCAGTTTTTTTCACAAAATAAACTTGCAAGCCGGACTTAGCTGATACTGCGAAAAGTAGGTATATCCAGGATTGAGTTAATCCATAGATTCATTGGAAACTCTGGAGTTTGCGAAACTAACTAAGTAAGGCAGTGTGCACACTAGAACCAAAACACTTTTTTTATTATTGCAAAACAGTTATGTCTTATGTCAAAACAGGTTTTCAGTACAGTAGCACCATACACCATAGTATCCGTTTTGTGGCGAAATCACGCGATTTCTGAAGATAACTAAATAAACTAGACGAATGCATGATATAAATCTATTTAATAAACATTCGTATATTGACTGACAGGCCACGCACAGTATAAACCACTGAGTCTTGAAGCTTCTTTTCTACAATTTTCCTTGTATGACAAAGAGAGGTCTTTTGCAAATTTATCCCTTATAGGGTTAAATAGAAAATTAAACATTCACCCCCTATACGTAAAGGTTATCATTGAAAACATTCTCTATATTTGCCTCTTATGTCAACTTTTGAACATTACTTTCCAAGCTTTCGAAACGCGTGTACGCCATGAATTAGTAAAATAAAAGTGACACGTAAAAGCAATTGTCGCCACTTGTCTCGACGTTGCCTCTCCACTGCCAACACACAGCTTCTCTCTCAAGAACCGGGGGAGAGCATAACTGTGAGAATTTCCGACGTTCGCTAAGTACACACTCTGATCGTTGTTGGAACAAGACTTTAAATTAAATCAAGACTTCTTACGAAACGTTACAAGTTCAGAAGTTGTGACAACACTAACAATGATACCTACGTACGTACGTATCTGTTTTTGTACCTCCGAGATTTGTCATCTTATTTGTTTTAATAAGTATAGTTCTCTAGACGATAAACCAACCACTTTGAGGTATATAGAAAGGATGCGACATGGACAGATACGCTTTTGTTCTCCTCTGTAGGTACCAAGTGAAATCTCCACAAAGATTTCACAACCAAATGTTTCACAGTTCAAATAAATCCGCCTCGTTGCCACGAGCAACCTTATAAGATCTATAAAAGTTTCTACGACACGGTTGAAATATTATTTCTTTAGAAAAAACCCAAAGGGGACGAGAAAATTTATAGGCAATTTACGCACCTACTACACACTCTCAAACTTTGTCCTTTTGTTGTGAGTGCCCACTCTCCCCATTTTCCTGGTTATTCTATCATTTTGTACCGTTTGTAACCTCCTTGGAAATAATTGCTTTAAGGCTGACCTCGTTCTTCGGATTTTCTTAAAGTGTATTTTTGTGAAAGCTTTCTTCAGACTAGAGCCGATTAGAAAGGTGTATTTTTTGTTACGTTCTCGGCTCTTATATTTGCCTCATTAAATCTGTGTTGACGGAATGCCTTTTGAAATACTGAAGTGAGGTCCTACAGTCGTGAAAATTACTTACAGAACTAGTTAAATCTCTTTCGAGTGAACATTCAACCGCTCTCATTACACAAGTTTCTAGACCAGTTCAAAACAAAGTTCAGTGAAGAATAGGATGGAGGCCAAACCGCGGCAGCGTCGCAACCCGCGTTACACCTTCAAAGCCGAACTTTCCTCAAAGCTAACTAGACATGTTTATTCCAATCCAGTTATTCTATTAATGTCTGAAGAGAACGTAAATGAGCTCTTGTGAGTGAAGTATTAAATTTGCTAACACGCAAGCAGAATGACTTACCGTGTCTCCTTTGAGTTCAATGTTCGTTAATGCTCGTAATTGGGTTTTTGCCTAACTAAGTGATACAAATAGAGTTATCAGACATGCCTGTTGTTGGATCGATGGCTGAAAGTCGGGCGTTCCGGTTACCGTGTTATTCAGCCGTTAATTATTAAACAAACATGATCTACATCTATACTAATATTATAAATGCGAAAGTTTGGATGGATGTTTGTTGCTCAATCACGCCAGAACGGCTGAACTGATCTGCATGAAATTTGGAACAGAGATAGGTTTTAGTCTGGAATAGCACATAGGCTACTTTTCATCCCGGTGTATCGATCCCGTGGGTCAATTATCGAACTCCACGCGGGCGAAGCCGCTGGCATAAGCTAGTTGGTTTATATTTCTACGGGTAGGTACTTTAGGGCGACAAGTAAGCGATTTTTAAAGATGTCGGAGGAATTAAATGTTATGCTTTTAGATTCATGATTATTAAGGGTGGATATTAACTTTCAATTTAATAAAAAAAGACCCAATAATAACACTAAGTAGATTGAAGTAGAAAACTTCCTCACAAACATTTAGTTTAAAAATAAATGTTCGAAAGTTTGTTCGAAGTTTATCGGTCCGCCAAATTCAAAGGGACGCGACGCTCCCTTTTATATTTAGCATCCCCTTCAAACTTATCTAAATAACGAGATTCAAAGTCGTATTAAGTAGGAATCTATATTTAGCAAAGCTACGTTGTTTGTGAAACACGAATGGCTGAAAATGTTTGACATCGACGCTTTGGAACGACAACGGAGGTTAACGACATGAATGGCACTACTTACAATGTATTGTTAGCCTGATGACGTCTTTCCAAACACGCTATTAAAGTATTATCAGAATAGTTAACTTTATGTACGCTATTTGTTAATATCGTGTTGATCTAAAAATGACAGCCGGGACCAACGGCTTAACGTGCTTTCCGAGCCTACAATACGTTATTGCCGATGGAATAATGTTTGTAGTTTAGTAAAATAACGTGGTCACGGAAAGCGACTTCAAATTTTTGTATGCATTGACAAATACAGACCCAATGGGCACAGATTCCCATGCCTAATTCCTAGGAACCAACTCTTTATGAGTTAAGGAAAGGTGTCGCTCACAATCCAGTATCATATCAAGAGGTATCCATAACGTAATGTGCATTAATGCTCGTAGTTCACGCGATTGGCTCGTTTTTCATAAAGCACTGTTGTTTCATAGCTTGCCTAAACGAAAAAGTTACGAATAAAGTTGGAGTTCTTGTCAAATCTGAGTTGCCGAACCTTTGACCTATGGCTGTTAGGGAGAAGGGGCAGGTGCTGGTTATTATCAGCCTGCAATATGTGGATTAGGTTAGGGATAAATAAAACAATCTTAATTTTAATCGATAATTTTTCTCTGATAAAAGTATTGTTTTATTTTTATTGAACAGTCATCGTCATCGTGAAGAAACCATCATGCCTGAGAGACATTTCTCGACGGCATGTAAAGCCAAGACAGAGGCCCATGGGTGGCATAAAACTCTAACACCAGGTTAGGCACTAACCACACGATAAAGAAGATTGAATTGTTTTCATAAAGGCATTGAATCAGAAGGTTATGCCACTTGAGAAAACATTGGGTTTTTGTTTGCAAAGCAATACTCAGAGTAAATCGCGATCGAAACCTGCCAGTTTTGATTCGAATCGAGATTGGTGTACAACATTTTTTAGCACATCACTATACACCAAACGGTAGTTCAAAAAAGTTTCGCCGATACATATCCCAGAGTAAGCAAAACCTTCAGGAGTAACTACAATAGGATTGTAGCAAAATATCATAAGGTATGTAATTTAAGTTGTGAGATGAAATTCAATTCGCCTATCAGAGAGCGGAACACAAGGTTACAAACAAACAAACATACGTAAAGTTATTTATTCAGTAGATATCGATCGACGCAGGTCAGAGGAGACGTGACCTGTATGACCAACCCCAACTTTCCCCCTAAATCGGCCTCGTTTATAACGGCAATGCTGCTAATAAGTCGCTTCCACCCACGAATATTTATCTTTGCACAGCTCAAGGTAAAGTAACCCGACCCCTTATTGTAATGGTACAGAGTTCTCTTTTGCTTTGCTCGCGAAAAGTTTTTTCAGTTTTATATTTGAGTGATTGTGGAGAAAGATCAGTTTAATATTGTTTTTAGGGTTCCGTACCTCAAAAGGAAAAAACGGAACCCTCATAAGATCACTTTGTTGTCCGTCCGTCCGTCCGTCCGTCCGTCCGTCCGTCTGTCAAGACCGTTTTTCTCAGGAACGCGTGGAGGTATCAAACTAAAATTTCTATATGATACTTAGTTCTACTGTCCCTGGAAGCTGTAGAAAAATCAACCTTCTAAGTCAACGCAATCAAAAGATACAGCCACTTAGGCCGCAAATTTCCGCAAATTTTCGAAACTCGCACGGGAATCAAAACCTACAGGGTACTTCCCGTGAACTTAGAATCTTGAAATTTTGTACGAAGTCACGTCTTATAGTACAGATATAGGAAAAATTACGAAAACCGTAAATTTTTAGTTTCGTCATATAAAAAAAAGTTATATACCCACAGGTTTGTACGGAACCCTCGGTGCGCGAGTCCAACTCGCACTTGACCGGTTTTTTTTTTTTGTAATCAAAAACAAAAGAAAGTTTCGCAGAATTTAATCTGCATTTATAGAAAACAGCGTTTTGGTACCAATTTAGATTTGCAATATCATAACATCATCGCGCCTGTATTCCTCGAAGGCAGAGGCAGAGGCAGAGGTGTATAGTGCACTCATATTTCGCTCAGTATATTTTAGTCCCATGTATGGCCGATTGCCATCAACCGGGCACAAATCCAGTCTCCGTGGCTACTACTGAGACATTCCTGATGGAAAAGCCCTACAATAAAACTTTGCCCGACCTGGGTGTCGAATCCATGACCCCAGGCTCAGCAGTCTTTATTGTGACCACTAGACTAACACGAGTCAGCATTTTGGCATCAATTTACTTTTGTAATAACAGGTGCAAGTATATTTAAATTGTTGGGATATTCGTTCAAGTGACATTGTCGAATGTTATTTTATCATTGTGTGTGGAGCCATCTCAAATATGTCTTCATTTCGTTCCCCCTCATATCAAACGAAACTCAGTTTAGTTCTATCCCAACCAGATTTATTCACATTGGTTGTATTTTTTATTCAGTTTTATTCCCCTATTTTATGAAGGATAATGTCAGAATATTCCTTTTTTTTTTAAACTTTCATGATATACGTTACAGAGTTTGTCTTTTGTGTTAATTTATTATGAAAAGAAATAGGGACTTGTTTTTATAAATATCAGTGTAGGTGACTTTATATTCTTCACCATTTTGCCTGTGAAAAGTGTAATTCTGGACCCACGTTCCTTCTAGTTACGGAAATAATGAAGATCAAAGTTCAAAATTCTTCACACGTTTTTTTAAACACGTTTCAAATGTTATTTATAAATTAACTTTAAATACCTCCATGACCCCATGATAAAACATCCATACTCATCACACATCCATGACTCAATGGATCCATAAGCACAATTTATTGAGTGCGTTACATTAAGTCCTACCGTAAACCCTGATTTTTCACCCCAAAATAAAGTAGTTTTCCAGCAATATTGTTTGCGTTGTGTTACTTAGTTTGATGTACAGAATGCTTGGTTAACGGCTTCGTGAAGGGTCCGTTTACGCCCTGTATGTATAGTTATCACAAAGATCGGTCCATGGATCTTTTGGCGCGTGGCCTGAGTCGGAACTAATGCCGCCATCTTGTTTTTTTCAATTGTGTCCTTCGGTTAGTGTCATTTATGCGCCAAAAGTCATGTCATTCAATTTGGGTTCAGAATATAACCAAAACTAATCTTAAGTTCCACAAACTAAAGTTTGTAGCAGTCCTAAATGTTGATGAATGTACCGAACTCCCTTCGCGCCATAATTTCGTCATTAAAGCAAATTCTCCTACAAGCTGCGAGTGCTTGCGCTTAACTATCGCGTTCAACGAGTGGGGTTTATACTTGAGATACAAGGTATTAGTGCTTACATTGAAAACTGAGAGAATAATTTAAACTAAACGTGGTTTGGTATAAGGAACGGAGGAGTTTCTTAAGGAATGGTATAAGATATAAACGTATTTTGTTTCAGAAGTTAAAAGACGTATGAGAGCTCTGCATAAGAACCTTAGTGTGATAGTAGGGATAAACTATGCAGCTATCTAGCCTGCCTACAGCTAGGTAAATGCCGATACAGGGAAGTCAGAACCATTTGCTGACAAAGATTTTATGAGTAATCTCTGTTTGCAGCCTTACTGGTCACAACCAATAAAACTTACAGTCCGTTTCACCACCCTCATAAAATTTCTAGTTAACTTATTTAGAAGAAAACTTAATACGATTTATTTCATATATTTGAACACATTTTTTAAATGCTGCATAATTTAATATATGCCTATTACCTCGCAGATAAACTAAATTAAACACGCAATTTAGAGCCAATTAGTCAAGTCAAATAAGTCACTATTTGTTAAAATTACAACACTCCAAAGTTACTTGAGGCTCATTTACGAAGATACACGACTAATTACGATCGTGTCCGAAGTCCTTATTCATGAGTTTTTCGAGCGAGGTCGCGAGTCGGAGTTACAAATTGCGGCATTACTAATGCTAAATGCTAATAAGGACACAAGGTCACGTCAGATGGATGAGATAGCTGAACCTTGACCCAGGAAACTAATAACGGGAAAATGGTGGGAAATACTTTTAACTATACGTACAATGAAGGTCGATGAAATTGAATGAGCTCGTGGCTAAATAATTACAGCCGCTCGGGTCGATCTTTAGGTTAAGCTGCGCTTACCTAGGTTGGTCCGTGGATGGGTGAGCACCCATTACATACGAGTATCTTCCGTGCCTTGGGAAGCACGTTTAGCCGTTGGTCCCGACTGTCATTTGTAGATCTTTAACAGTCGGTACCGGTAGTCAATGGGCGGAAAGTCTGACAATCAGTCTTATCAATTTGATGCGAAATTCACATGTATGGAACCTTAGCGTTGGCACATTTATTTACCTAGGTACCTCTCTAATGCTTCTTAAAATTCTATGAAATAAGGGCCGTAATAATAACCAACCTTAGTATTTGATACCGTTACCCGTTACTGAGAAAAACCATTCTGACAGGCTGATAGATGGTCCTATAGGGATTCTGTTTTTCTCCAATAAAATTAAATTTTTGGGATCATACTTATACAGTATATTCTCAGAATTCATTTTCTCTGGAATTATATCTTCTCTTGAACTTATATTTTTTTTTGTAAAGAAAATAACTGAAGCAAAAAATACGAAGTTATGAAAAATTCAGTACTTAGGTACCTACTAAAATTCACGGCAAGAGCGAAGAAACAACATATTAATATTACATAGCTCCCTTTGCTTGTTTTAGTAAGTTGCCAGCTGAAATTGATGCCGTTCTCTCAGGGGCTTACCTAACTTTATTCCACGGTTCGCATATTGATAAACTAACCGAACACCGTTAACACAATGTAATTTAATTCTTCGCCACGAGGTATACGCTCAAGTGACACGCTTCTTGAGGTCGTGACGGTGGAAATGGAAATAAATAAAAGGAGTATGGTATGAGACCAAGCAGTATGGCCTTGCAATTCTCGTATATGCATATGTAGATCTCACCAGATATTATACCTTGGCAGAATATTCTCAGAACCTAATATTAAAGTCACCAACGATACATTTCTCTAAGAATATTTCGAAGATAAAATAAATCCAATTGCGTGATCACTAAAGATATTGTTAGGCTCCTTTGAAGCTAGCTGTCGACTGACGCGACCAAAATACAAAAAGTACGTGATCATCATAAAAAATACTTTTAAAAGTAAGTACCAATTTTTTTCTGAGTTCTTTCAGGCTCAAAATACTAAGGGACATTTCATTAATAATGGCAGACATCACGTACTTATTTTATGGAACAAGTAAAAGAATGTTTTCTTTTATGGCGTACTAACTAAACTAACCGATTATCGTGTAGTGTCCCAAGGGCAAAGACCTCTCTCTCTTCTACACGAGTAGGTACCACTTGAATAACTGCATCTACAAGAGCTACAAGAGTAACAAGCTCGGTTAACATACCGAACTTTATTGCTAATTATATATTCTTTTATTTACCTCACAGATTAATGACATAACTAGCCGTAACAAAATTAAAAATATAAAACAACCTAACCATAAACTGAAAGATGATTTCAAAAATTCCTTCTCAACGCGACACTGGAAATTTTTTACGCGGATATATTAATTTTTTCTATGAAAACTACCCAATGTTTGCTTTTCGACATCTTATTATTTATGTGACAATTTATTTGGTCTACTACGGAACTTATCTCGTTCCTCTAAAGTTCAAGTTAATCCATCATTTGAATTCAAGGTTAGGTTAGATTAGAAGGTTAGGTTTATTCAAAATCATTTGGCTATTACCACAAAAGAGTAAATAAAACAAACCGACAACCCAATCGGAGTTCAATTCTAGAGTAGTTTTACTAAAATAACAAGTTGGGTTAGTTTAATGGGTTAAGTGAATGGGTTTGAGACGAACTGTCGAGGCCATTGGTTAATAACCGCTAACGATCAAAGCTGGCAACATTAATTTCAACTAAATTTAGTATTAAGGTACTTGAAACGCTCGGAGAAATTTGAGAGGCGGAATAATCAACTTTGGTAGATGATACGCAGCGAATAGTTGATTAAAACCAACTGAAATTGTGTTTTAGGTTTTTGCAGTAATAATAATATTTTTTTCAATAACTTCCTCGAAAACTGGCTCTTATCGCACTACGATTAAGTTTAACATGCAATGTATTTGTCACTCGCAGTTTTCATTTATTTCTACCAGTTTTAAGACCTTATTTAATGAAAATTTAAATTGTTTTGAAAACAGAACATCATAAATTAACATTATTATTTATAAAATAACTTGCTTGTATCAACAAATTAACATTTTGTGCGCCCTAAATTAAAAAATATTTGAATTTTTTTATTTTTAATATTTTAAGGCTGTTTTGCGGCTTCATACCTTTGCTTCTCCTTCAACCTGCGAAGGCAAAGCGCGGGGAAAACAGCAAATTAAATCATAGTTTCATAAAAAAGTTTTCATGAATAATGACAAAATTACTTTTAAGTAAGTTCAACTTACTGACCATTAGGTATATCTGAGTCGCCCGAACAAAGGGTTGAACAGGTGACAGTAAAAACTCTCACTTCACTAAGCAAAAACTTGGAAGCGAGAAGTTAAAACAATCATCAAATCAACGATAAAGAAACAACATTTATCCAAACAAAACGCACTTTATGTTATGTGCTTTAGCGTAATCAGCCTATAATAGATGCTCCTACTGCTGCAATACGAGCTTATTATAGTCAAGGATTATGGTATTTTTCTTGAAGGAACATGACATCTCCATATTAAAACTTTTTTGCCTAAAAATAGTTTTTATTTTACCCTTTTTAGTTATGATATCTCACACAAATCCTTGTCAAGTATCAATTTCGCAATCTCTTTTACTTGGATGACATATTTTTTCCAGCTTTTTTTTATTTAAAAACCAAATTACTGAACTGATTTTCATGAAATTTCTATGGGACCAATCGGGAAATATATCTTTTCACATAAAAGAAAAAATGGGTTCATAACTGTTGAAGTTATGAGGTAACAAACACAAAAAAAATACAACCGAATCTCACCAGATGGCGCCACTGTCGAATAAGGTCCTGTCATTAATTCTATTTTATACTTTAAAGTACCAATAACTTCATAAAAAGTTTATTTAATTACGTTTAACAACATTGTGTAAACTTAAGGTACATATTTACAATATTGTCCCTAAAATTAGCAAGCATGAAACATTTATAAATCATTCTTCCTAAAAGTACTAACAAATTAGAACTCCCAACTTGCTACCTACAATCTTCAAGTCATAATTAATCAGGAATGGCTCAATCTTGACCACACTCGTGAATATTAATAAAACTACGTGATAAAAAAGCGCGCAACGCGGATACAATCTAATGACATCTGACATTTCTGTAGACCTTACTCTACACGAACGCCTCTTGCGGCGAATTCATGCGCGATAGCCCCCATTTAGAATGCTCCCTTACCAGGCACAATTCTAATATGGCTGCGGTATATTTGCCTTGCAAATTATGAAAACAGATGTCTAAGACGTAGAGCTAATTAAAGTTAGTGGATATCGCTGGAGGCTGATCGCTAATCCAACGAGCGGCCAAGATGGGCCACTCTAACAAACTTTTTACTACGATTGCCGAGAGTCTAAACTTGAAGATTGGATGTGGTCGTAATATAGAGGATTAAGGATTATTCAGCCATCTTGGAGGGAAAAATAAAAATACTTAGCTTATATCTCTGAAACATTTTTTTTTTGTAAGTTTATAAGATTTTATAAACTTATATTATAAACAATAACCACGGAAGATATCTCATAAGTGACAGCGTAAGTTTAGTTCGTTAAACCGTGAAAGCCTAAAACAAGGCGTTCATAAGATTTTGTTTCATAGAATAGGTACCTGTTTTTTTTCTTATACAAGGTTTATGTGTGGCTGCTATTTTGAAAATAATATAAAATGGCGGAGTTAAGGCTAAGCTAAGGCTGGCCAGGTTTCATACAAAAATAATAAACATAGGTATTCAATCCCGTTTGGTGGTACTATTTTTCCTGTAAACAAGACTATGACTGCCACTAGAATAGTCGATCACACAAAACTGTTTACTTGTATTTGATTATCTATACAGAATTGATGTACTTATTGAATAAGCAAACTTAAAAAATGATATAAATATGTACTTGTGCATGTAAAAATAAAAACGTGCACGTGAAGAGTCGACCAACCACTTGGCGTTATCCCGAAAGACTAGGTAGGCACTCGGACTCCATGGCCCTAGTCCTAGTGTTTAACCCCAACACATAACTAACAACGAAGTTATTGTATTTATGTAGTCCACATAAATATAACTTTTTTATTCGCCTATTCTATCCTGCTAGCTAGAAGGCGTGTATCCCACTTCTGAGCAAAGGCCTCGTCCATTCCTTTCCAACTCTCTCGGTGTTTTGCCTTCTCTGGAAAATCAGTCAGGACCGAGTCCAAATGGTCTTGTCTTTTCATGGGCCTGCCTCAGCGATGACGACCGTCTTCTGGCAAATATTCCTAAATAGTGAAAATACAATATTGGTAACGTAATATCAGGGTATCAAATCCCCTCTCCAGAGCATTAAAGCGAATTAATTGGTGTAATCATCACGTGTGCGAGGCATTGGAAGGCAATTGCCCCCGGTAAAATATTATTTATATTGAATCAGAAGCAGATTTTCATGTTGAAGTGCTCTTTATTGAATATTACCTGTAGTTTTTATTAATATTCGGTCAACGAACAAATAGAGAGTAAAGAGCTTTATTATGAATACAGAATACTTTGTTTATTTATAGTCCGAATTGTGCTAGACGCAGGTAGGCGTGTCAGTGTACTTACTGCCTACATCAGTCTGTGACACTGCTACTCCTCCACAACACTCCCTCTTATTTAATGCAAGACGTAAATTATAGTATACCTACTAATTGAAAAAACCTATTCTATAAGAATTTTTTTTAATGAAAAAGGTAATATTTTCCAATTTTTCCCCTTGGATTCGCCAGGGTGGATGTCGGAAATATTCCCAACGGAGCGTACTAAAGGGATTAAAAGTATTTCGTTGGTAATCCATGTTACAAACTATCTGTTTAACAATTTTCAACCAAACCCGTTCAGCCGTTTCTGGATGATTGAATAAAAAACGTTCAAACTTTCACATTTATAATGTTAGTAAGATATCGTTTCACATTTTATAAACCGTCCAGATTTTATTAAAATGATCAAAGCATAGTTCAACAAAGAGCTCTGACTTTGCGCTCAATCGAATATGCCTATACACGTTCTCGATAGGTACCCTTTTCAATATTCATTCACGTAAACGTGTTTCTCTCGAAGTTTGTCCGGCAAACACGCTAGCTAGAAGGCGTGTAACGCAATTACGTGACAAGCTTGAGCCCGTGGCAACTGTGCCCCGTTCATTAAAGGTTCTCGGAAGTTCCAACTATAATGGACGGGTAGATTAGAGATTTAAATTAGCGTGACACGACAATTCGTATGAGAGTTTTTGGATACTTGTATTTAAATGTTATTAATTATTGCATAACTTACCAACAGACTTGTAATCCCTGAACGGTTTAGCAGATTTCTACTAATAGTGCATGCTTATGTTTAAGTCCCTTGTAATAGGGGGTAAACCTATTATCATCAACCTTTCGGGCACAAACCCTTACTCCGGGCTGCTACTGAAAAATTTCCTGAATGAAAAATCCAACAACAATTCAACATCATCTTCATAGAAGATAGGGAGAGAGAGAAGAGTCTGACAACAGTTTCACAAGTAAACTTACAACAGTTACAGAAACTTACTGTAGGTAAACTTACAGTAAACTATATTCCAGTAAGTTATATTCTATATTTCTTCATTCCTGTATTTTCACAATTCATGCATACGTAGTCGTGGGTAAAAGCTTTTGTTAATTTGTTAGAAACTGTTTCACTCAGCGTGTCCTGCAAACACGCTAGTTAGAATATGTATATGCAACGTGACAATATGGAGCGAGTGCAGACAGTAGTTCGAGATTGAATTGAATTAAAAAAAAAAAAATTGGATATGATCATTTGGCAATCTGCTTCTGGCATTACTGGCCAGTTTAATTAAAATGTTTTTTTTTTTTAACGAGAAGTCATGGGTTTAACCTGCATAACATAACCTAACGTCACTTCTGTTTCGCCGAAGGTTAAGGCATAGGTGTATCCACAAAAACTCACACTAATAATATTCTGTCGCACAGCATAGCATCGAGTCCCGCAGTGCATTTGGACCTTAAACGGGCCAGGTGCACTCCGCAGTTTAGGTATCAAGCTGCAAGCACGTGTCTGTCCCGTCCAGACGGACTAATGCAGTGGGGCTACCGCACGCCGCCCGCGCCATACGCGCACCGCAGAGTACATCGGTTGGTAATTAGTTGATTACATTTGTTATTCTTATTTATGCCACCCGTATCTAGGTACTTAATTATTATTATAGTATATTGAGGTACTTTCAAGTTCTATTTACAAGGTCAGGTTTAGATTTGATAAGCATAGGTCGGATAGTAGATACTATTATTATTATTTAAATTCTATTGGAGTACTTATTTTTTGTTGGTGGGTAGTTGCTTAATACTATAACTAAACATTATAGAGTAACACTCGTACATACTTTTTTACTATCCCAATTACGTAGGTACTTCTTTTACCGTAGTGGGTACAATCGGTTTCCTTTTAAGGTGAATCGCCATATTTGATAGGTACGTATCAGGGGTGTTACGGATATTCGCATCCGCATCCGCAAATGCGGAACATCCGCATTAATTCAGACATCTGAATCCGCATCCGCATAAATTAATGCGGAGCTTTTACGGATGCGGATTCATATTTGCAACAAGTAACGACATGTAAACAAAGTAGGGCCAGAGAAGCACATGGCTCACGCGTGTTTGCTAGTTGCTTTCTTCCTTCGCTAACTGACTAATACTAAAGCACACATTGGTTACAAGATCCTACAGCCTTTTGTTTTATTTAAGTTATGAAACTCGAGGCTTAAAATTCTAATAAGTACCATTAAAAGCTGTTTTAAACACTCTCTTTATCGTCTGGTTATTTTGATGGTTGTAACCTGGTGTCAGAGTTTTTATTATCAGCGTATGGGCCTCCGACTTGGCTTAACATGCCGTCGAAAAATATCTCTCAGGCATGCTGTATTCCTCACGATGTTTTCCTTCGCCGAAGCAATAGTGATAATTATACAATACGCACATGATTCCGAAAAAACAACACACAACACTAAAAAGTGTTCTCAAAATATGATTAAATAAAACATATCTACTTTTTTAAAAATTGGATCGATTTTTATTTATGTAAGTACTTACTTAAAATTGAAATATCTTAAAAAAAAAACTAAAATCCACATCCGCATCCGTATTCGCGGATGTGAACCTCTAATAATCCGCATCCGCATCCGCATCCGCGGATGTCAAAATTTTTGCATCCGCAACAACCCTGGTACGTATGTACCTTATACTTACCGAAACACCTAAAACAAGATAAGATATTTCATCTCATAGACCATTGAAACGTAATTGGCTCACAAAAGTACAGTATCTAATAGGCACATAACTGTTTTAAATATTCATATTAATTATTATTTAAAAGACGACAACCCTCACGTAGTCTGAAGGTATAAGAGTTACGCGATAGAAAGAGAGGCAACTTGTAGGTGAATATAACTGTAGGTAATTTTGCGCCGTGCGGTCTGAATTGCACTTTATTGTGTCGTGGCAAAAGTCGCTATTTATTTAATCGATTTTGCATAGAGAATCTTCTGTACTTGTACATGATGTATATGCCATAAGTATTAAAAACTCTTTCACTCCTATGTTACGATTCTTTCAAACAAAGGCTTAACCATACCAGATAAATCTCGAAATTTTCCTCTTTCAGAAAGTTTCCACCCCATACCTTATTAATTTTAAACCGGTAATAACGACCCTAAAATAGACCAAAATGGTATTTAATTTCCTTAAGCCCTTCGACTTGTGTTTAAGCTAATTATTTGTCAAAGGCAGATTGTGTTGTAAAGTTTTATTGAATAATTTATATAATAGAATTGTTCTGCTATTCTTTATAATGTTGTAGTTTGTTGGAAATGTTTTGACAATGGTTTAAAGGAGTTTATATTAGACTAGCTTACGCCCGCTTCTCCATCCGCGTGGAATTCGGTAATCATCACCAGGGATCGTACTATGGGGATAAAAGGTATCATATGAGTATACGGGGTGGAAAGGACACCGACGCGAAAACGGAAACCACATACTCAGTACATCATTCTGAACCCCCTCAGATATAAATTTTTCGTCGGTTATCAAAAAAAAATCAGAACAAACTTTTAAAGCAAAAGAAAATTAAGTCATCAAGAAATGACGGCCAATATTCACTAATCTTTCACTGCCTAACTCATATCTCGTACTTTTATGAGTGATAAATTAATGTCAGAACGTAGCCCACGCAAGAAAAGTGAGAATCGAGAGAAAAATAAATAAATAAATGTTTTCAGTAAGAAAACGTAATAGATAAAAATATTATTTCGTGGCATCCCTAGCGATTTCTGTAAATTCCTGGTAACCACATTTCCGCGTACAAAAAACAAATATAATACACCACAAAAATGTAAGAGACCTTACGATTCCATATAAAAGCCATCAGCGTCTTCTACTTACTTAGAGTCTATGCCCATTATTCATCATTTCTGAAATTGTCTATTATACCGAGCCGTCATAGACGATAATAACAATAACTCTTCAGGCGATATCATCGTTATCATTCGGCAAATGGATTCCACGATAGCAGTAAGATTTTATCACTTCCCAGGTAGATGTTTTTGCCCATCCGATTATAATAAATTCGGATTATCTGGTCCACAATGTTGTACTATCGACTATAACCATGTCTTTAACATTATTAGGGTGTTTAGCTGATCTAGACAAGTTGTATTCAGTTTACGGAAGCGTTTTAGGTGTTACACTTTGTTTTTGGGTTGGGCCGAATTAATAAACATGCACGGTTATACCTGCTTCGTTGGTCTAGTAGCTACTGCTGGGCATAACATCCTGAGTTCGACTCCCAACTCAGGCAAAGTTTCATTGAGTTTTTCCAATCGGAATTTCTCAGTAGCAGCTACGGAGTCTGGATTTGTGTCCGATTGTTGGCAATAGGTTCGCCCCCTTTTACGTGGCACTTAAACATTACTTCCAACCACTAGACCGACGACATAAAAGATTTAATGAAGAGCATAAATACATTCTAAAATTTCATAAAATAAACGATTGATTGATTGATTGATTGATTGATTGATTCATCATACTAAATTATCTCACATTTATACAGGGTGACTTTTTAATTTTTTTTTTTGAATACTTTAAGTTCGTGTAGTATTGTTTACGTATAGTATTGTTTATAGTTATTGGTTACGTAACTCGAAAAATGTAGGCGGCAGCTGATATATTTTTTTCGCGATTTCATGGTCGGTCCCATAGTAAAAGATATTTATTTTCATGAGTACTATATGCCCTTAAAATATTGCCAACGTTTAAAAAATCACAATATATAGAAGAACACATATTTCTACTACTCCCACTTTCTTTTTTACCCTCCGCCCAAAATAATAGTATTGTGTATACCATCCTGAAATTTGCAAACGAACGCTCCAGTTTTAAATTTCCTTCGTTACCGAAGAGTTATTTAGTCCATTGTGAAAATAATTAACGCCTTCCATTTTAGTCTTGAAGACAATGAACAACACAAACTCGTTCCCTAATTAAATATGAATACGCTTTAGCTACTTTTAAAAGCTTTGTTTTAAATTTTCTCTCGTTAAAATGCCTAGCGTTATACTTGCCTTAACCGTTTTGATGGTTCTGTAGTAGTTCTACGATGTAAGTATGTGTGTCACGAGTGTATACCTTCGCAATTTACTAAGGGGTAGTTATTTGGTGTTCTTTCTTTCTTAATCGTGGGGTTAGTACCTAACCTGGTGTCAGAGTTTTTATGCCGCCCATGGGCCTCTGACTTGGATTTACATTCCGTCGAGAAATATATTTCTAGCTAGTATGCTGGTTTCCTCACGATGTTTTCTTTCACCGGAGCAAGTGATAATTATACAATATTCACATGAATCCGGAAAATTAGAGGTGTGTATCTTGGGTTCCAACTCGATGCTTATGACTTGGCAGGCCGACGGTTATTGTCCGATTGTTATTTGGTAAGTTCATAGTTTGTGAGTTAGGGCGTGTTCTTTCATTAGTTTCGTTCATATAGAGAAGATTTATTTTCTATCTTTACAGATTGGCCACAAGCTATTCGTTCAAGCGACACTCGTGTTGGGGGGCGTTCTTACGTAAGGCCATTTTGGCAATTTTTCGACCACCCCTCCCCTTGGTGAGATGTCGTGAGATTTGATTTGACCCCCTCACGCACCCAATCTCACGTGAGATTTATCAAAATAGTGAATAGTGTGTGTTTAGTGTTAAGACGTTAATCTGTGCTTAATATTTTTTATTAAATGTTTTCATTTCATGAAAATATTTATGGCAAAGTTACAGCAAAAAAAAAACTTGGTTAAGATGTTACTCGTGTACCGAATTACCGTCAAAGCTTTAACGTGAAGGACTGGAAATGTAAATTACGCTTGCCTACTTCAAGTAACTTATAAACAAGTTAGGTAAGCATAGCAATATCACTAATGGATGAGCTAGTGGGGCTTCGCATTCATGATTATTTAGTTTCATATTATTACTTTACTTGTTAGAACAAGCTATATCTTACAATACAGTAAAATACTGGTGTTCAGCTGTATCCGGTTAGACTGGAAGCTGACCCTAACATATTGGGAAAAGGCAAGGCACATGATGAGTTTCATATTGTTAGGTGCTACCGGAATTTTGATCAACGTTAATTAGATAGTGAAAGTCTTATATTGTCGGCACTATTAATCGAGGAATATTTGGAAATTAATCTATACTAATATTATAAAGCTGAAGAGTTATTTTGTTTGTTTGTTTGGTTGAACGCGCTAATCTTAGGAACTAATGGTTCGAATTGAAACATTCTTTTGGTGTTGGATAGCCCATTTATTGAGGAAGGCTATAGCCTATAAAACATCACGCTGCGACTAACAGGAGCGGCGCATTAATCAAAAATGTAACGCAGACGAAGTTGCGGGTGAGCTAGATTAGTATAATTTAAGATCCGTAATAGCCCAATTCGGTGTCGAATTTGTGATCAAGTGCCGATTGTTTTGTCGTACACCAGTTGTTACTAGAATGAGAATACTCTTCTGTAAGGAAAAAACGAATGCCCGTTTTCACTGACGTGCAAACGACTAGGTATATGACACCTATATATGCATACATAAAAGCGCATTGTGGCATTTCATTTTCAACGCAATTTAAGAATAATTTAGGTGTTGCGTGAAAACAGGCGTAAAACAAACACATTGTCAATGTTCTTCTTCTCCATCGTATCCATTATTTTTACACATTTATGTTTAAATAAGCTTCTAACAGAACTCTGCAACATGGACTGCGTTATCAGTGGCTTCGGAGAGACCCCTCAAAGTGCAGATGGAGTTTCGTCATTAAAGTCGTAGTTTCAATTTTATTTATTTGTATAGATGTCCTTTTTGCCGGTTTTTAGACTAAGTAATATTGAAGTTTAGAACTTCTCAAATTTCAGAATACCGAGTAGAGTTTGGCTAGTTTCAAATACTCAAATCAGAAACTAGAAGTTTGTTTGGTTGAAAACTAGCGAAGACTAGTAAACCACTTGTTCGTATTATAAACAGAAGTTAAAAGAAGTTCGAACGTTTATTCTCTCTCAACCAACGAGTGTATTAAAAATCCTATATTTTTAGCTTATCTTAGGTAAATCGCGAACAACGACGATAAATTAAATATAAACGGTGATTGGCTGATATCAATGTTATGCACAGCAAAAGTTTCATGCTATGTAGTTTACTCTTAGATTAGTTAATCAGTGATACAGTTTCCAATCATCAACTGTAATTGGGTTTGCCCATCAGACATTTCTCATTAGTAGTCACTTAGGCTCGCCCCCTATGACATAGGACTTAGACATAATTATGTAAGTGGCGAAATAATGTCATGTTATATTATGTTTTTATTATACATCATAATGACTGTAAATGGACGACTCTTAAAGTAAATGTAGAAAGGCCTGTTCTCCCTCTCTGTATTTTTTTTTGTCTGGACCTTACTTGGGAACTGAGATAATGGAGGTCAAAGTGTTTAATTTAATACCAGTTTTTAAGGTTAAAACTTTACTTTAAATACCTCCATGAACCGTTTATTATTCAATGCATCCATCACCACAATGTTTTGACGGCGTTACTTTAAGTTTTACCGTAAAACGTGATTTTTCATCCCAAAAAGTCGTTTCCCAGCAATCATTTTTGCTTAGGGTAACGTAGTTTGATGTACAGAACGCTTGGTTGACGGCTTCGTGAAGGGTCCGTTTACAGCTTGTATTCGCCAAATAACGATTTTTACAAATATCCGGCGACGTATCTAAGGTACTTCAACAGTTTGGGTCCACAGATCGCAAGGAAATATTCCTTATCCTCTTTGAAGAATACTTTTTCACTTTAGCGCACACTACACCTTGTTTATCTGAGGGTTTATGTTTGTTCCAAAGCTCGCCCTTTCGAACTAAATATATTGAAGTAAACCTTTTGAACCTGTCTTGGTAACCTCGATATAAAGCTATGACGCATGAAACTATTGACGTATTTATATACGTCATACATGTCAGGGTTATAAGTGGGGATCGTGGCATCGAATGTTGAGCTACACTTGCCTTAGTCGGTTGGTGGATGGGTGACCATATAATACATAATATGAGACTCCTCCGTACCTCGGAAAGCACGTTAAGCGTTGACTACGAGTAGAAGCCAGAAAGACTACAACAAATCTTTAAGGGTAGGGGGGGTGGGGAGTACTTTCCTGTTAATAGGTTGAAGGCAGATGGTGATACAATTGTCAAGGTTATAATGCTAGGAAGGGTTGGCAGACGAATTGGTGTACACGGTGACTAAAGTGGAAGCGCCAGGGTAGCCCGCGAAATAATTTTTTTTTATGTTTTTTTTTTGCAATTTGTCGGTAAGTGTCAGGTCTATGTTGATTAAAATATGTATTATTCACGACCGTAATAAACATGGCTTCGCTGAGTTATAGTCATTAATATCATCAATACAATCCTCTAAGTTCATTCAATACCCCAGAATGGCTATTTCATGAAAAATTTTTTTTTTTTTTAACGTTCACCACGTAATTTAATCAGCTTGTATCGCATAATCCGACCTGGGTTTATTTTGTTTAAATCTTAATAGTAAAATAAAATGAAACTTAGCCCTAGCTTTTCAAATATATTAGAGTGATAATTTGTGTGTTTTATTTTGTGTTCTCATAATCATAACCTCACCTCACCTGTTATCCCTGAAGGGTTAGGCAGAGGTCAACAGCCACATTTCGCCAGTTATGTTTAAATTCCATATAATAAGGGGGAGCGCCTATTGCCATCAACGGGGCACTAATCCAGACTTCGTGACTGCTACTGAAGAAGAATTCTTGATGGTAAAACCCAACATACTGTAACGTGTTTTTTAAACCGTTACATGCTTTTCACATTTTAGTCGATTTCGGAACGATTTTTATACTGTCTTTTATTGGCGTTGGTTTAGTTCGGCAACTGTCATTTTTTGACGTTTCACTTTACGACCTGTTTTTGTCATGGAGACATACTCAACAATTTAATTTTACAAATCCGGTATAATCACGGATATTTTTAGGCCAAATGATGCCATAATCGCTGCCTTAAACACCCAGGACGAGGTGTTCAGAAGGAGGGATCCTTAATTTTTTCGGTAAGATTTGTTTCTACCAGACCAATATGTGGTCATCATTTTAGGTTGGTTCGTGTTTGAAGTCGAATTGATGTTTCAGAATTTCAATATTGGACGATGCTCTAGTGTGATTGTCACCTACTTTGGATTTATCGGTGCACACGGGAAAAGTCATTTATTAACGGAAAAACGGTATGTTCCTTCTTAGGACGCCATGCTCCCCACGTGTTGAAATTCTAATAGACTTGTGTATTAACCCTTTAAAATTTTGTTACAGCCCTGCTGTGGCGTTTTTTTTTCTTTTTCTTTCGTATGATTATAATTTTCCATTTCATGGATACTGGATTCTCTCATCTTCGACGCCGAAATCTTGAGGTCTAATTTAACATTTTTTATGCCAGACATCTGGCCCAAACTTAATTTACTTTCTTCACATAAAGATGCAACAATAATAATAACCTCAAATTATTAATTTAATATTTAAAGTAAAAAGGAAGCTACTGACGTAATAAATAAGGTATTAACAAAGGTATTTCCATTGTTTCTATTATCCTAGTTTAGTCACCCCCAGCAGATTAAAAGTTCGACTCTTCGAATTGTTCTATCTGGCAAGTATTCTTTAAATGTAGTGTGCGTCTCCAAGGCGCCCGAAATTCTTTTATTGTTACACATACATCTTTTTTTTTATTTTTAATAGGAGAACACACACACACATTCTTTTTTGCTCTTGTATGATTTCTTACATTGGATCTTACACTTGATCACACACACACCCCTGGTATGTTACAATACCAAACACAAATGTACTTTTTGCGCTACTCCGAAAAACACATTATTCTTCATCCTACATTACATAAAGTCCCACAATCTCAGCGGTAACATAGTAATTCACTCGTGCTCCACCAAATGTCAGTTTCCTGTCAGCTGGCATACAATCTGTGTCTCACTGGCGTACAGTGACAAATGTATTGTGTTCTCCCGGGATTTGAACCGACGACCTCCGTTGTAGCCTCACTGTTCATATTTACCCACGTTCGGCAAACACGGTGTGAATAGAAATGAAATTTGGTCAAAACGCATAAGTACCATGCCTACAATATAAGATCGTTAGAACAGATAGTTAGAAAGCGGATAGGAGGAGGTAGGTGGTGGATAGTTTATAACCTGGGTTAACACATAGGACACTTTTTATCTTGGTAGTACGATCCCGAGGGACAATCACTGAACACCACACGGGCGAAGCCGAGGGCATACACTGGGCAAATATAATTCTCAAGCATTAGTAGGCACACACGACAACCCACACATTTCAACTCTGAAGTGGAAGGTCGTACATCCATACAAATATAACAATGAAGACGGTCTCGGAAACTTCCAACCCTCACGTTCGACATTAGATAATCTTGAAGGTACTTTTAGAAGTTGAAGTCTTAAGATTAGTGTAAGTCTTCCCAAGCCTCTTTCGACCCATTCTTATTAAGATTGTACGTATTGCTTCAGGTAGATAATAACTCTAAGTAGTACGTATACGCAATATTATATATATATATATATATATATACAGGGAAATTGTATTGATTTACCTTATTGGCATTTAATGAATGGATTAACATTTGTATAACCTAATACCAAAGTTTAAGAAACTAAAGACAGTGAAGCTAGTTGAAACAAAATGACAACATTGCCATCAATAGCCATTATGCTATTGAAAACGATTTTGTTTGCATTTCCCCGTCCAAATAAAAATGAAAAAAAAAAACATTATTAAAAATGTCTTTTCCTACTACCGATATTTAGTAATTGTTACTTCTTCTTCGTGGTGATGATACCCATAATTATTTAATTAAATGAGTTTCGACAATAACTCAGCCACATCTACGGCATTGGTAGTGGTAGACGTAGTACAGGTCCCTTAAAGTGCAGGTGGAGTTGCACAAAGAGCATTGTTACTGTCAGTCGGTCTCCTATTCGTGTCTGCAAAAACACGTCCTCTGCTGAATATAGGATTCCGTGTCGCAGTGTTGGCCGATCGATGAGGAATTCGATCGTGACCCTAGAACATTTACCTCGTTGACTGGCTTTAAATATCTTCCTCTTCCAACTGGTCCGAATGTACATTCATGTTTCACCTAAAAAGGGCTTTGCTCATTTTTTTTACTTTTAAATAGCTGCCTTTGTTCGTACTCTTTGTGCTCATTTACGGAGACGCGTCGCGTCGGACGGCGCGGCGCGTTAAGCGGTGGACGCGCATACACAAATAAAAAAGAGCGATCAGTTTGAAAAATCTAAATCTTTTTTTGTTACGGTAGACTATGTTATAATTTCTTCTTCTTTTTACTCTTTCTTTTCTTCGTACTGGTCAACGATAAATCGAGCTCAACGAGTCAATGCTGGTCTCCGAGAATACGACATCACAAGATTAGACTGGCCTGCCGGCTCGCCTGACTTAAACCCAATATAGCACGCGTGGGATGCTCTTAAGCGAGCTCTTTGGAACCATCAGGCACCTCCCCAGACAGGGCCAGAGATCAGGGAAGCCGCTATTCCAGAATGTTACAATTCTTTCTGAATAACAATTGAATTTGTTTTATTGTTTTATATTCTATTATTTTTATTCTTTATTCTATATTTTTAAGAAAATAATCTAAAAAGAAGAAATTATAGCATAGTCTATCGTTACAAAAAATTATTCGATTTTTCAGACTGATCGCAAACTTTTTTTCATTTGTGTATGCGCGTCCACCGCCGCTCGACGCGCCGCGCAACGCGCCGCCCGACGCGTAAAGTCGCTTCTCCGTAATCGCTCCCATACATCACCATATGTTTGAATTAAAAGCGGCCCGCGCCGCACAACGCGCCGCGCAACGTGCCGCGTCTCTGTGCATGAGCCCTTTGTTTGTTAATGAGAGGATGTCAAAGGGCGCCGGGCGTGTAGATTCATGGATTCTTCGATTGGTTATTTTTTTCTATCTTGTGTTACGTTTTCATGAATTAAGTCTAAGTACCCACTTGTTGTCAGGCCTACGCTGTCCTCGCATGCATGAGAATGAACACTGTGACATAATAACACAGTTAAAACCAGATATTTTTTGAAGATTCGTCAGTGAATTTGCTGTCGGTTCTTCTCGATTTCTCACCAATACAAAGCGTGCACCTATTTTTGACGTTTTATAAGTGCCCATGTAGGTTTATGTGAAATGAAATATTTTAATGCAATTCACATGGGACAGAAAACCGCCACCAATTAGTTAGTTAGACAAAACCTGTGCGCGACACCGCAACTAGCCCGTGACATTGTAGCCGAGCGCAATTTATATTCACAGTTATTTCTGTAACAAGCTGTTTCCCTTCGTAGTTACATGATATTTACGATCCGGACTTGCTTTATTTACATTCATAACATCACGATTGTAATTCCCGAAGGGCTAGGCAGAGGTGTACCTAATAGTACACCCACATTTCACCAGTTACGTTTAAGTCCCATGTAATGAGGGCGAGCCTATTGCCATCAACCGGACACAAATCCTTTGGGCTTTATTTAATGTATAACAAATCTGCTTAAGACGTTGTTGTTTTTTAAAGGAAGGCTGCTTTTTAATCAACTAACGATCCATGGTTAGCTTCGCAAGGATTTGACAGGACGTGGAAGATTCCTTACATGTTAGTGTAACAGCAATATCTAATAGAAACATTTACAGTATCCGAACCGAATTCACTAACACGTTGTGTAGTTTAGACGAAACTGGCGGGCACACAGGCAAATACGAAAACCAACTTTAATATACATAGTAATAATTATGCACAGATATACATAGATTAGAATTCGCTGACATTTAGATAGGAAAATGTCAAATATTTAGGTCAAAACAAAATATACAGCTAGACATTTTATCAAAAGCGTTGGAAACTATTCATTTAGAAAGTGTCGGAATTCGGAATTGTGAAAAATTCCGCGAGCCCATCTGTGTGTTGTGATGTCAGTCTATATGAAAAGCCTCGCTTTGTGTCTGACACTGCACGTACAGGCTTCGCAAACACTAGATAGGTACGTGGTATTTCATCCTGTATTTGCATACGGATAAATTGAATCGAAAAAACTAACGTAGGTTTTAGCACAGATTAAATAATCCATACCCATACTTGAAAGTAACTCGACAAACGTATGTTCGATTAATGCTTGTGCGACAAATCTGTACTGCGACTCTGCGACTCACCATAGTTCAAATGCACGCTTGTGCGATAAATATGTCCATTTGTTATCTTTTACCACCTCCCAGGCTGAACGTATTTCGATAAAATTAGGCACACAGGTAGACCATGAGTCCTTGACGTAGAATTTGATTGAATCCATTCCAAACGTATCCTAAAATAGGATTCATCTATATACCGGCAGTACGTTCTTGTGAAATAAAATCCGACCTACACGTGGGCGATGTCACGGACAAAATCTTTTTTGCAATGTCTTATACAGATTAGCGAGAATCGTTGGGATGGATGAATGTTTGTTACTTCTTCAGCAAAAACTATATAACGGATTTGGATGAAATTTGGCAAACAGATAATTTGTAACCAGGATTAACACAAGCTACTTTTCATCCCGGTAGTACGATCCCGAAGGTTAATTAACGAACTCCACGCTGGCGAAGCCGCAGGCATAAGTTATTGTATTCGTAAAAATTTAAGCCAAATGAAATAGTGATACCCTTTCAAGCTTAAAGTGGTACACTTCTGCAGCAATTTGTTTCCACTGTTCTCACTAGAATAAGTTGTTATCTTGTTTGAGTTAACAAATGTTTCTGTGTACGTTAATTTACGCTCAGTGAATAGAGTCGCAGTGTAATTCAACCTTTACATTACATTATCGTCTTTACAATAACGTTTACTGTCTTAACTCCAAGTTTCTGGATCAAGTTTTTGATGGTTCCAAAGAGCTCGCTTAAGAGCATCCCACGCGTGCTCTATTGGGTTTAAGTCAGGCGAGCCGGCAGGCCAGTCTAATCTTGTGATATCGTATTCTCGGAAAACAGCATTGACTCGTTGAGCTCGATGTGCGGGCGCATTATCAATGACCAGTACGAGTTGGTGCCCATGGTTTACTCGGAATGGTCTGACAATTCCATCAATAGCGATGGTTTTGTACCTATCTGCCGTCATGAAGCCTCGATACGGGAACAAAAGCGTTCTAGCTCCAATCATAATTCCACCCCAAAAAGACACCGATTTCCCGCCTTGCTGAACGGTTCCAGTGGCAGTTTTTTGCCTTTCAGAGTTAAGCATTAATGCGACAGCAGTCTTCTGAGCGTTGTTGCTAGCAAGACTGAAGGCTGTCTTATGGGGCACCTGTGCGCAGTGCATGTACTGTTGCCAGGTGTCTCCATGAGGTGGCGTAATTAAGTATTATTAGTTCCAGTTTAGCTTTGTTACTTATTGTGTTGTTAGTTCCAGTTTAGTTTTCTTAAATTGAATCGAGGGTGTCTAAAGTAAAATATTTGGGTCACATGCTGACAGATCGGCTACAGGACGTTGAAGACCAAGAGCGGGAAAAGAGGGCGTAGGCAGTTTGCTGCAATACCTATGCTGGCCCGCAGATTCGCAAGATGTACCACAGATGTACAACTGTTAGTTTACAGAGCCTTCTGTCAGTCTTTTTACACGTGCAGGATGTGGATCAACTTTACGCGGCAGGCTTATAACGCCCTGCGTGTTCAGTACAATGACGCTCTGAGGGCAGTGTCGAAAAAACCCCGGTACTGCAGTGCTTCCGCAATGTTTGCGGATGCTTCCATCGATGATTTCTTGGCCGTCTTTAGGAAGAGAATTGCATCGATGATGAGCAGGGTTCCAGGTAGCACCAACACTGTCCTTAGAACGCTAGCGTGCAAAATTAATAGTCCGTTTATTGTGTACTGGGCATGTGTACACCTGCACAGGAATAGGAAACAGACTAAGTAATTATTGTGTAACTTATTTTGTTATTTATTTATTTATTAATAATTAATTAACTTATATAAAATAATTATTAGTTAATTATTTATTAACGTATCTACATACTGAGCCGAAGAAATTTAAATACCTAAGTCGTACCATCATCGATACGAAAGACGAAGAAGATAGAAATTATCTACCACGATTGGAGTTGTCTAGCGTATCCTAGGCCTTGCACCCACCTCAATGACTGGCTATCATTTTTACGACAATTTGAGCTATTCCCACGTTGGTTATCGTGCCCATACGAGATAAGAATATCTGCTTATGGATGAAATGTACTACTTCTTTGATAATTACTCAGTACTCACAGCCACGGAATCGATTGTACTTGTTTAGTGATAATAGGCTCGACCTTTATTACATGGGACTTAAACTTAACTGGTGAAATGTGGGTTTGCCTCCGCCTAACCTAATTACAGGCGTGGTATTTTGTTTTGAAATGTAATTTTTGCATAGATAGCGGTAATTCTCACGTACGGTACAAACATCGCATAATAGGTACCAACTCTATCTACTTTAAACGAAATATAATAGTCAAAGTTTCTGAAACGGCAGACTTATCTGAAAATCCTACAATCCTGGAACATTTGAATAGGTAGGTAGATACGGTAGGTGGGATACGTAGGTAGTCGCATTTGTACCGTGAGAGTTATCACTAAAGCCTTTGACGTTGTTCCGAATCATGCTAGATGGAAATTACTTTCTGTCTAAATTGTTTCTGTGGCATCTATCGCTATATTTGGATGTTAGTTAGAGGATTAATTGTGTGTATTGTGTACACATATACATACGCCTGATTATTGGCAGTGGATTCGTGCGATCTAACATAATTCGATCAATTGTGTGAGTAACATTTTTTTTTTTCGACATCGTATTGCGCGTACGCGAATCACGTAAAAACTACTGCATGGATTTGAACGCAGTTTTCACTGCTGTACTGCTAGATGCATAATTTTAAATTAGGCATCTAGCCGTAGTGAAGAGAGAATATAGGCTACATTTTACCACAGAAATGTTTTTTTTTTAAATTCTAAGTACTCACGTACGAAGTCGTAGGCAAAGGCTAGTCTTAATATAATATATTATGTTTATCTATACCCTGTTCATAAAAATCTTGTTAACTTTCCATTGAAAATGGATATGTTATCTCATAAATCACTGAAATACGCTTAACCCAAATTGCTGGGTCTGTCTGTATGACCACTTGTGTGCAGTTCAAGGTGGCGTTGCTAGTCAAGAAAAGTGCATGATATGTGTTAAGTAGGCTGAAGTGTAGATATTGGTACAAGAGTCTGTTATTTTTTTTAAATTCAATTCCTTAAAGGGTTTAATACGGGATGGAGTATGGTTTGGAAGTTACATATTTTTGGCGATGAAAAATCTCATCGAGCACACGATTTTTTCTCATATAAAATCAATTTATTGTAAACGCTCTTTCAACGACAGCCACTTTTATTTACTTTCAACAAAAATATTGCACGCGTTCTATCAATTTTAGTTTCACGTTACATTTTCAATTCCCTTCGCGTCGATCGTAGCATTTTGCTGATACTCGAAATGTTCTGTATTCAACTTTGAGCAAACTATCGTGATACTTTCAAGTGCCGTACATTGCATGGATAAAATAATTATAAGTTTTGGAGTGTGACGAAGTGTTCCCATTTATGTATTGCGTGTAGCTAGCTCAGTTAAATGGTAGCTATTGTTGTAAATACGTTTGTTTTTCATTGTTGTCTTGTTTGGAATAGTATTGTCGATATTTTATTCAGGGTGATTATTTTGTAACCAAAGCAAAGTTTTTGAAAGGGTTATTTTTACGCACCTATGTGATAGTTATGACCCAAAAAAGAGTGAACAACAGTAATTACGGAATACTAATTATCAAATTAAAACACGATCACTTGATCAGATTAAAATTCCCCTCCCTGTGTAACTCATCAGTGACGTGGGTTTAATTAAACATTGAGATACCAATGCCACCGTAAATAAAAAAGCCCTTAAAAAAGTTTACAACGAAAATATAATTTAGAGCTCGTCGAAACTTTTACCCCAATTAAAATTATGACGTTTTTCAACCGGGAAATAACGAAGTGGAATGGCCGATTTGTCTGAAGAGCAGAATCTGTAGGTTTTTTTAACGAGATGGAACTCGCACTATTTTGCAAAACGTATTTTTTGTAAAACTAAACTCAACTTTTTTTCCTGCCTGCAGTCGAAAGAGGGGGGAGGAAACTTGTGTGAGGCAGAGACAATATGATATTAAGGCACCTTTATTTTTTCAAAACTCCTGTAGGTAGTTCTCTTCTTCGGTGACAGTTTCACATCAGTCGATCAGTAGCAGTTAAAATCCTTGATGCCGATGACCGAATTACCTACACTTTATGACTAGCGACCCGCCCATGGTTTTGGCACTGACTTATGAAGTTACGACTGATGTTGCGACACTTCAAAACATCGAGATTTCTGTGCTATATCGACGTCATTAATGTGCGGTTTCCTCTAAATTATGGTGAAAATTTCATCAAAATCCACGGCGGCGGCGTTAAGAAGGCGGATAGCCGCTCGGCCGGGCGGTAGGCCGGACAGGATAAGCATGATAATTTGTAAAACATATAGATTTAGATGACGATGATGAAAATTGCAAAAATTATAGTAATTTAAATTTGGTGAGTTTATCGTGATCACATCACCACAATAACCACCAAACACGTATTCCCACCTTTTTAATAAAATGAAAACAACAAAACCCAACCTCAGTTGCCTAACGTTGCAGCAAATACGTGTTTGTATTTTCCGGTTACCAAAAATGCATTCACTTTGGGCTTCAAATCTTGTTGGAAACTGCTTTGATTCTGGTCAGACCACAAAGCTTATCCATAGAGTGGATTGGAAGCTTGTAAGCAATGTTAGCGTGTGTTGTATACAAAGGTGGTCTCACCTAGTAATAAGCGTGTATGGGTTTTGATGCAAGATGCAGTAAGCGGTTTTCCTTAGGACTGGATTTTAGGTCCATGCATGAAACTTGATTTAATAGATTTGAGTTTAGGTTGAATGCGAAACTGTTGTAAATCGTAGTCTTTTGCATTTCTTGTGGGCCATTGGAACGGTGGAATCGTACTACCGAAACCCAATTACTTTGAATATTGACATCAATTTGGGGTGAGTTGTAAGATTTTAGGGCGCAGTGGTGGCCAGTAACGTTCCGTAGTTAAAAAAAGTAATTTGCTGGAAATTAATTTAGGGTAGTGCGAGTGTGTGAGTCGAAAAATGTACACAGAGTTTGCATTATATTGTTAATAAATCAATAACTTTATTTCACAAAAATACAGATTAGAACAGAAGAGTACTTAAAGAGCACGGTTTTTAGTGTTAAAATTGTAAAGTTCCGTAGCCTTATGGTACCAATGGCCGCCTTATTGTCGAGTTCGACCTCAAGGCGCGCGCGCACCTCTGATTTTTCGGCTTCATGTGCGTATTGTATAATCAGCAATAAAATAAAATAAAAAATCAAACGAAAAATATCTGTCAGGCATTGTTTTTGCCTCACAATGGTTTCCTTCGCCAAAGCTAATGATGCAATTATATAATATATATTTTTTATTTAATGTCATTATTTTTTATGTTATAAACAATATAATTGCATCATTAGCTTCGGTAAAGAAAATCGTTGTGAGGAAAAACAATGCCTGATAGATATTTGACGACGACATATAAAGCCACGTGCATTGTTAAACAATAGTAGTGAAAAAAAGAAGTAAAAAAGTATTAAATTAAAAATAAATTAAAATAGAAAGTAAAAATTACAAATAAATTAACGCAGTGAGTAGAAACAAAATAATAATTTCAGTTTCATTATGCGACACGAAGATGACAAGTTTTTTTATAGATACGGAGTTGAGAGATCATACTTTTTTCTGTTCGAAGTGCTTACCATTAGTATTTAGTCTACATTTTTTTATTAGTCTGCCTTATGGACTCTGCACACCAAAGCCTGTCGGCAACTTGCGTACGCATTCAGTTGACATGCCGCAGATATGCCTGGCTTTGGTGTGAGGAATCAGAGAGCCTAGATTACCTAGGCAACTCAACCTTGTATTTTATGAATTGTGAGTAACCACAGACAAAGGTTTGGTTAAATTACCTGAAATTAAAACTTGAAAGTGCTCGATTGGATTTTATTGTTTCATAAATTAATTGGTCTAGGACGTAATATTCGTTTTAATATTCTTTTCTTCCAAATGACGCATGGGTTATCGCAATTAGTTTTACAAAACTTTATTACAAGGTTTCGTATCAGTACATCTATCTATGTTGAAAAAGTTGGGTGTTACTTATATAGGTTTTATCAGGTTTCACTTTTTTATAAAACCTTAAAAACCCTTGCACAGGCACATGGTAACTAATCGAACCTACCTTTAACTTTATATACTTTCCCATATCATTTAATATTAGTGTCTCTCTCTACTCTTATACATATAAGAATACTTGCGACCCGCCCCGGCTTCGCACGGGTGCAATATAGATACTAATGTTTCTCTACTATAATATGCATGTATTATACTTATAAACTTTCCCCTTGAATCACTCTATCTATTAAAAAAACCGCATCAAAATCCGTTGCGTAATTTTAAAGATCTAAGCATACATATGGACAGACAGACAGACAGCGAGAAGCGGCTTTGTTTTATACTATGTAGTGAAGTAGGTGGGTATGTCAATAACACGGGAATAACATCATTAGAGGGTAAACTGAACTGTCGTTTGACAACCCATACCGATACAATTACAATAACACAAACATAACATAATTATGTATACTGTTTAGTATCAAGTTATGTAGGTTAAAGATTCTCACAACACGCACATTATAATTACACAAAAATAGAGACTATACTTGTTCAAAAAAGGCTTATGTATCGCACGTGTAACAACAAAAAATGGGCCAGCAACAATTTATTTTTATTTGAGAAATACAGGAATACCACGTTAGAAACGTTTGCTTTTATCCCGATTGGATTTTATACATGTACTCGATCAGCTTTACAAAATTATTCATCCATCAAAAACTGTAATTTACCGTATGAAACAAAAAAAATATACGAAACACAGTATTTTTTCAGCACGGAAAACATTTACCCGATTTACCCCTTTTAAATATTCAAGGCACACATTCGAAAAATAAAAGCGAAAATTTATTGCCACACGGAAAAAATGCAATATGAAATACTTGGCAACACAAACGTTTAGCCGAACAATCTCATTCGCGAAAACAATTGCTGGTTGGGATGTCGCGTCGGAATGTTGGCTCCGCAGCCAAGTTCGTTGTCATCGAGGCATGCGCAAGCAATAAAGCTGTTTAGAAGCCATTCGAGAGATCCAATCAATGAGAGAGATTCGCAGTCTATCCAAACAATTGGCTCTGATTGACGACATTGTGGGCTGGCTTATTGTTAAGCGGCGCTTTCAGGTCAGGCCTGACGCTCAACGGCTATAATTAATTATTCTACCTGTAATTGTATGTATTGGGCACTTTGGGTAGTTGCGGTTAATTGGTCGAGGTAATTAACGATTGTTTGAAGCCGTTTGGGGGTTAGTGAGTTATGATCGCAGGTTCCAGATTGTTTTGCTTTGTCCGTAAACAAACGGTGTTATCAATGATGATTTCCGTTTTCGTTAGGTGTAATAATATTTTCAGACAAAATTGATATTTCTCTCAGCTCTCCAATGTAAAACTGTTTTGTATAGAAAAATCTTTCGTTTTCCCAAAAAAAATATTTGAACGCGACCCTTAGGGATCCCGGAGCAAAGTTATTAGGTCAATGTAAATAAAGGGTGATTCTTCGCAATTGGGTTTCCAGGGTTGTCCCAACATATTCATCGGTTTGTGCAAACATTCCTCAGCGTTCGTGAGGTTATGTCGTAGGTATCTAATATAACTGCAATATTGCTCTACGATAAAATATTTATTATGACCTTTTGAAGGCCTATTAGAAATCTGATTTATAAAATGATTTCATTTTAAAAAGGATAGACTTACAAGGTCTTGTCAAAAATGTCGGGCTGAATAGAGTTTCGTTATTGTTAAGAAAGTGATTTATAAAAGAACAAAGATTTCTTAGAAGTTATTTTGATAATGTGTTGCAAGTCTGAAAAGGATTGAAGGCTTTTGTGATGGATGACATAAAATATTCATAGATGTAGAGCTTCAATTATTTTGAAACGAGACAGGTTTTTTGAATTTTAGTTATTCAATGAAACATCAAAATGAGCCACAAATATATGTACCTAGATATCGTATCACGATCCGTATGAAAACCAAGCGTGCCATTTTTTTACTATGACGTCATAAGCACTATTTGGTTACTACACTAAAAATTTACTATATATACAAAATAGACTACGTTTTTGTTCTTTAAATGTCTAGAATGACGCTAAGTAGGTGCAATTGCGTTATCTACTAGGCACTTATATCTAAATCTATCTAAATATTTCTACCTAAAATCAGATAAACAAATAAAAGTGGTAGTAGAGTCAGAATTATATTTAAATCGTGTCACTATCCGCCTGTAGTGGAAAAACAGGTAGGGGACATCGGGAATAACCACGAGTAAATTACAGCCCACTGCCTCATAAATATAATAAAGAACCTCAGAATATATAATAAACTACCAAAAACATATAGGGACTGCCAATCAAACGTTTTAAAACGGCATTATTCGGATGGCTTATAGATAAATCATTTTATTCTGTGAATGAGTATCTTAATCTTAAAGAGGCACGTTGACATTTAACTATTATTTATTGACAAATCATTGACATTTTAATTATTTTATCTTCAATTATTTTATTAAAGTATTTTATAATTTTGCATGCTAGATCTAGCGAATTGTTTGAGGCACTGTATATAAACCCGACCATCTATAATGTACTACAATTCTAGCAAATAAATTCATTTCATTTCATTTCATTTCATACAGCAGTGAGAATATAACAAATAAAAATAATAATAATTAATTTATTCTCAGGTAAATAAACCCCCATTGCCACGTAAAAAATAATATAAAACATAATAAATAAATCAAATACAATTACATAAAATTACATATAAGTCCAATAGGAGCAAATCAAATCAAGTAATTTAGAATAAAATTAAATAAATACCAATTAAATTAAAATGTAACCAAAACAAAATTAAATTAAATCTAAATAGATACACACACAATCAAGTCAAATTAAAATAAATAATAATAATATACGAGGCTGATTAAATGCTAACCCGTAAACACCATACTAAATTACATATCATTATTTTTCCCTTATCACAATTTATTTGGGGTCGGCGCAGCATGTCTTCTTCCATACTTCTCTATTACGCAATTACATATAATACTCGTATATTCGTCACCCAGCAGGCATTCAATCAATAACATTGTAGGAGTCTGGTGGTTGATTAGTTCTCACTGTACGTTGTCGTTAAGACACAGCAGGATGATACTGCCCATTGTGGACGTTCTCGTATCCAACTAAGTCTATTAGAGCAAAGAGGGGTGAAGATGTAGGTAATCAATAGAACTACACTAGATTTTGGTTGTGTGCAGTATGTCAATTCACTGCTGTCTACTCCAAAAGCCGAGCGACTTTATTCGCTATTTGCGACAACTAACGACGAAGGTAACTAATAACGTTTCTCAAAGTTTTCATACCCATACTATGTATCATAAAGGGTTTTGGGGGTCAGATAGGCAGTCGCACCATGTGAAATACTGGTATTCAACTGGAAGACTACCTTGTAGTTGGAAAAGGATAGGCAGATGATGATGACGACTATCATAAAGACGAAAGTAGCTCTGCCTCTCCATCTCTCCATCGGGCTGTATGTCTGTTACCCCTCTAAATCTTACCGACCGAGTGGTTTTTGGTGAAATTTAGCACATAGGAAGATCATGACCTAGGTCCTCACCCAGGTCTGTCTTCTACAAAACCAGGATACTTTTTTTTCGGTAGTACAAGTATCTTCCCCTAAAGCTAGTAGCAATACTCGTATAGGTCGGTAGGTTTGATAGTTGACCCACGGGATCGTCTTGCTGGGATAAAAAGTAGCCTATGTGCTATTCCAAACTATAATCCATCTCTGTGCCAAATTTCATCCAGATCCGTTCAGCCGTTCTGGCGTGATTGAGTAACAAACATCCAGCCATCCATCCATCCAAATATTCGCATTTATAATATTAGTATAGAAGTATAGATATAGATTAACCCTATTATGTTGTCCACAGCGGCCACGGCAGCAGAGCCTCGGTGGGGTCCTCAGACGAGAAGGCAACTGGAAATGCTTCATGCTAACTTTGATGATCGCCGGGTGTCTCGGTTCCGTCGCGTGGTGCAACACCGCTGAGATTGATAGGGACCTCATCGATTTTAGCAAGTGAGTGTTACCTACCAAGTATTACAATACATACATTCACTCACACAATTTTCCCCATGAAGGTATGCGGAAACAACAGATTGCTACCATGCTAAGATCCTTACCTTACAATATCTTGGAAAACAATGTTCAAACATCACGTTATTTATCAGAAAACTTGTGGCGAATATTAGTGATTTACCATTGTAACTTAAATTATTTGAAAATTACCTTCAAGTGTTCAAGATTAAGAGCTCAGTGGAATCAAAAACAAATTTGTCTACATTATTTTTCCCTTTCACACAAACGGAACCAAATTGTCCAAAATGGGTCGACTTCATGTACGGCCTCTTAAGCAATAAAATAAAATTCCAATAAAACATTTATTTGTGTAGGTTGCCTGTTCCATTCAGATTACTGCGGACATGGGCTATCAATAACGACACTTACAATTTTAAATGGAACTTAATTTGGACATGGCCGTTAAATTGACGTTTTAATTTTCAAATGAATTTTATTTATCTTTTCACACAAACGAGATCGTTTCCATTGAAAATACACACATCAAAAGTATCTAGGGATCAACATATATTTTTGCAATAACTTTTCTCCTGATTGATATTAATTAAAATTTTCTTTAAGGATTCATCAAATAAAGTGTTTTCGTTTGTCACAGTAACGATAAACCAAGTCACCTTTGCATTAATAAAGAAATTTGCCATTTTCCTAATAAAGGGATTTTTGACATTTGAACCACTAAATAAATAAAAAAAATAAAAAAAATTTATTCAAAAAATATAAAGGTATAACATTAAATACAGTTTTTCTTAAATCTATGTCAAGTGCACTAACATTAAAGTTCGAAAAAAAGACTGAAATAACAGTTTTCTTTAAAATTTTATTGGGTAACTTAAAAAATTAATAATCCGTGTTTCTACCGCGAACACTAACAACACAAGAACATCGGTTTGGCATACTCAAAATGAGTTCATCCAAATCACGCTGTGGAATGGCCGCCCATGTTCGTTGCAACAACAAAAAAAGGTCTTCTTGCGACTGGATACCCTCCATATTCGGCAGAGCTCTTCTCTGTAGCATATCCCATGCATGCTCAATCGGGTTCAAGTCTGGCGACTGAGCAGGCCAGGGCAGGACATTGATGTTAGCTGCGGCGAGAGTCTGTCTTACAACTCTTGCGGTGTGCGGTCGTGCATTATCATGCATTAACTGAAATAAGGGACCGATTTGCACTTGTAGAGGAACGATGACGTCTGATACAATCGTCTCAGCATAAATTTGAGCGTTGAGGTTGCCTCTGATCCAAATCAACTCAGTTCTTCCGCCGATCCAAATACCCGCCCATACCATGATGGTTCCACCACTATAAGGATGGACTTCCTGGCAGGATTTTAATCGCTGTTGGCGTCCAGGGGTTCTCCAGTGTCGTATACGTCTTGTATCCGGTCTCATACCAAAACGAGACTCATCAGAAAAGCACACGAAACGCCATTGTTCTTCTGCCCAATTTCTGTGTTCAAGAGCCCATTGATATCGAATCCTACGATTGTGCATTGCTATAGGTGGTACCCGTAGCGGTCTTCGGGAATGAAGGTTCACTTCATGCAAGCGGTTTCTGACTGTTTGGTCGCTAATTAAGTTCCCTGAAGAGTGATGAAGCCTCACGGCTAACATCATGGCGGTTATTGTTGGAGCTCTTCGAGTTAAGATTTGAATGTATCGGTCTTGTCTCCGTGTGGTGCAGCGATACCGTCCTCCATGGCGCTCAGCCACGGTACCAGTGCTTCGGTAACGTGTCCAAAGTCGACTGATAACACTCTGACTTGTATTCAGAGCTAAAGCCACAGTACGTTGCCGGGAACCAGCTTCTATCATTCCCACGGCTCTGAGCATTTCTTCCCTGCTTAAATGACGTCGCCGCTCCATAATAACGTTGGTTTTAATCAGTAGTAGGGAAACAGTAGCACTAATAATGTCTTCAATGCGTTGTATGTTTTTATAGGGAAAATATTGACAGCTTATTTTCATCTTTTACTCGAATTTGATTGAGAGTTCCTAATTCAAATTATGAAATGCACCAAAAAGGATCCATATAAATTTATAAAATCATAAATTTATTACAAAGCCACATCTCAATCTCAAGAAATCCGCATAAAAATGCTTGATCCCTAGACACTTTTGATGTGTGTATATTGTTCTGAATATTTACGTATTCAACATTTGGCAGGTCCGATACGGAATAATTCATTTATGTACGGAAGTACATCTATATAATTATGAAACTTTTATACAGGAATAAATAATATATATTTTTTTAAGTGTAGGTGCAATAATTAAAGTATCATAAATACATAATCTTTGGCTTTACTCGCCCTCATGATATTAACATTTATCTACAGCAATTTAAAATTGTTGAAACTTCATTTAAAAGTCATCGTAGGATCTTAAGAGCTCCAAAAACTTATTATACAAGAAAGAAAGAAAAGAAAGAAAGTACCGAGAAACGATCAATAATACACAAAATGTTAGTTATTCATCCAAAGTTTTTTAATCGCCTTCAAAGTATGCTCCTTCAGAAACTATACTCTTCAACGAATAATCCAATCATCAAAACATTTTTTAAACGCTTTTCCCGGAATGGAGTTCAGTTCTCGCCGCGAATTTTCCTTTATGTCTTGTACCGAATGAAAACAGGTGCCACAAAGTGGATATTTGAGTTTAGGAAACAGAAAGAAGTCGGCTGGAATCATATCTGCTGAATAAGGTGGTTTGTTAAATTTTTGGTCAAAAACTCGTTAACTATGATGGCCTTGTGCGAAGGCGTATCGTGGTGCAAAATCCAAGAATTGTCTTTCCACAAATCTGGCCTTTTTCGTCGAATTTGCTGTCTTAAACACCGCATAACGCTCAAATAATATTCTTTATTTACTGTTTAACCTTTCGGCAAGAATTCCAAGTGCACAACACCGCGATAGTCAAAGAAAACGGTCAAAATGACTTTGACTTTTGATCGACTTTGGCGTGGTTTTTTCGGTTTCGGTTCAGTTGGAAGGCGCCACTTCGAAGCTTGTTGACTAGTTTGCATGTCAAACTTAAACCCCAAACTTAAACCCACGTCTCGTCACCAATAACAATGCATTTCATGAATGTTGGGTCGGAATAGACTTGTTCTAGCATTTCCTCAGCGCCTCTTATGCGATTGAGTTTTTGGAGAAAATTCAGGACTTTTGGGGCTAGCCGTGCGGCAACATGTTTCAAACACAAGTGATTATTTAAGTACGGATCGACTCGTGAGACACAGAAAGTTCAGCGGCTATCTCTCAAACTTCAATGAGGATTTTCAGTCACTATTTCCTTCACTTTTGCGATGTTAACATCAGTTGAAAACGTTGATGGCAGTAGCCAACAACGACCACTAAATGTCACTAAATGCCACTAAATGTAATGTTTGGTATGGAAGTACCCATAGCGAGGCAAGTCTTCCATCGCATCTCGACCGCATTTGAACGCTTTTTACCACTCATACGCACGTGTTTTTGATAAAGTCCATTCACCGTAAGCCTTCTGTAAAATTTTCAGGGACTCCGAACACGGAATTCCATTGGCGATGCAAATTTAAGACAAACTCTGGTCGATATTTTTGTCCATTATGTAATTCGCAAAACATATAATAGATATGATCTAACTAAACTCAGCACTGTATTTAATCTCAACAACAGATGCAACTCAAACTCCGCGTCAAAATGGAAAACAGTTGAACACGCCGAACCCCGCCTGCATTACTTAAAGCAGGCGGGACTTTGAGGTCACGGGCGTTCAGAGTGGGGACTCTGTGCGGTCACTGAGTGACCTCAGAGATGACCGGCAGCACCGTGGTCACGTGCTGCCGTGCACACTTGCACAGCGAGGCTCAGGGGAGATATATAGTCGGCCCAGGGATGTGCCTTAACAGACGTTGCAGAAAGGGTGCTCCAGACAGGTCTTTTAAGAGGAAACGGTGCCTCCTCTCATGTGCGGATTATGATCACCGGGGTGGTTTTAGTGAGGTAAAAATCCCACACTCCCCGGCCTTATCCCCAAAGACCGCTCGCCTTTTGAAGGTTACTCGCCGAAAAAAAAAGGATAGATAGATAAGAAACGTAGACACAGTGTGTAAAAAGCCTTAACTTAAACACACATAATTATATCAGCAAAGAATAAACAGAAAAATACTAATAAAATAAAATTATATAATACACTAATTGGATATGTTCCAAAGATTGAATTACACAGAATTATTAATATATTGTTTTTCAAAATCTTAAATTGTAAGAAAACATTTAAATCTACATCACAACTAACCACTAAATCAGTTTTGTGTCCGTCAGGCACCCAATCAAGCGGACGGTTCGCGAGTCACCCTGCGACGTTGGGTACGCGTACATCCCCATCGCCTTCGTCCTACTGCTGTACTTGGTGTACCTGGTGGAATGCTACCACAGCACAGCCAGGATACAGCTGGCCAGAAGAGTGGATGTAGCCGCAGTCAGCGCTCGGGTCCACGCCATGAGGAACGCTACGCCAAGAGTTTGGTAAGAGATTTCTTTATTTATCAATTTAATGAAATTCTTGAATTCACAGAAGGACATGCGCAGACTTAACTGTTGGCTTTACATACACAAATATTCCCAATATTACGTAGGGAAAGATTTTTGTAAATTCGTTACCTAAACGGGTCTAACAGCGGATGAAAATTTTGTATGAAAGTTCGTCATATTTGCTAGTGGGAAATCCTATCGGGCGGATGTCTTGTGAAAGTACAGGGTGGGCTAAATGAAACTATAAAACTTTAACTTCAGGTTTGTTTTCTATTTGTGATAATTACCAGATATTATCCATAGTTGTATTAGATAGGTTTGACAATTTTGAATGGCAAATAAAGTATGACAATTCACCATCTTTTTGCTACTTTAAAATGACGAATTGGATTGGCAACAAAATATGAATCTCAAACAACAGCAAAATTTGACCTCAAACGAAAATGGTGGTAAAAAAAGTTATATATTTTATTTTGTCCACACTTTATAAAATGCTATGCAGTTCTAACTAAAGTGTGCCGCGTTCAAAACGAGTCACGAGCTTACGTTCAGGCGTCTCCCGTCTTAGGAACCACCATAAAACCGATTGCAACTTAATATTTCGGTGCAAATAACTCGGAATAAGCTCGTCTGCCTTCAGTCTTAGATATTATATGTAGTTAGACAAAAGCTGCCAGGAGTTACAAGTTGCACCTCAAAGAAAACCTAGTTATGAAGGCGGAAATTGACATTTATTATAAGAACTTCCGTATATTCAGCAGCAAAGCTACCCGTCTCTTTCTCTGAATTGCTAATAAATTACAAGATAGGACATAAAACTTGTACCTACATCGCATAAAATACAGGGCTCACTTTCGTAAATTAATTTCGCTTCACTGATTAAACTTTCGAATTACTTACCCACAGGTTTTATGGTAATGAGCTATCTAAGTAGTCATATGATTTGCCTCCGTCTCATATACCGAGATATAGTAAAATGAACTCATAAAACACAAGAAATTGTATAACATTTCAACTTACCATTTGCTCGTACCTGGCCAACCTAATATAAAATGCCTCGCGGATTGCAGTCAGACTTCTTTTTTTTATTTCCTACTTCATATACAGGTCCAAAATTTATTTCAAACGTGAAGTGAAGTTTGACCCAAAATATTCGACGTTTGCTGTAGTCTGGTGCATTTTCGTGTCGCGCCATTCACGGTACGAAATTGTATTAAGCTCCGTCATGTGACATCCCAAGCATGCTTATAGGGAAGCTGGCAATTTTCTGGAGAATTTTCTGCCAAAAAGCAATAATTTTACAGCTTTATAGCCAAGTTGTGCCATTCTGATTTCGTGTTGCCCATTTAAAATTGGTATCGGTAATGGAATTGCATTTCTAGACAGTAAAAATGTGATGCAATGTGTTTGTGTTGACTGTAGCTTAAAAACAGAAGTCTTTCAAAGCTTTCGAGAATTGAGACTATGAACCCTTATTAATAGTCTTGTTGGCAAATCCCAGCATACCTACATCGGCAACGATGTTCCTCTCTTTTCATCACATTTTAAGAAGTAAGTCACTCGGAAACACAAATTGATTTTGTAAACCATACGCATTTACCTGAAGATAAATATAATTAACGAAACCAAACTATACAACATTGCGTACACCTCCAAATTACCGATGTAAATTCAGACGTTGAAGACAAGTTACTGAATTATTAACAAAGTTGTATTTACATTTCCTGTGTTCATGTTTCTGTTTCTCCAATAGCAATATTATTGGACGTGTTTTGATTCAACGTGATACTACGCCTATCAAATTGGCACGTGTTCCGAAGCAATTTATTTCTCTAATTAGAAAATTTACACATCGGTTAGCAACGAATGAATTCGACGTACTGTGTTGTATGGGTTTGTGTTGTATAACATTCATTTAGAAAGCTATTTACTTGTTACAAATATTTATTTACTTGTAAATCTGTTTTTATTAATAAACTCGTTTTAGGGTACCTCCAATGATTTAGGCCCTTAATCATTGTAGCTACCCTTAAATATACTACCCCAGTAAAAATAATGCAGCCTCGAATCATTCTGTCCCTAATGAACTCTAACCCAAGTAATTCTGCGGAATAGTTTGAATCGAAGCAACTTTAATCCATGCAAATAATACTGTCAATGGAATTCGGTCTGAACGAAGCATGCAGATTATGCAGATTGGCAGTTTGATGCAGTGAAAATGGTACTAGTCGGGGCTGTGCTTCAACAGTGGTTCGTTGAATTCGTTTTGCACTAGCTAATGCAAACGACCCGGCTTCCTATCCCGCCGAAGAAAAAGTTTCAAAGTGCCTAACTACGGACTTATTTTTCTTTTTGATTGAACGCGGTTCTAGGGGATTCAGTAGCCAGTAGCCTTGCTGGCTGGTTTTTTTTTTCTTTTTAACAGAACATGAGTCTCGGCTTTACACAAATATTTACATTCATTGATACTTACTTAGTGCTATACGTTAAATTAGTTTGTTTAAAGGTTAACGTACAGTTATAAACACTAGTTTGTCTGTTGCCTTTACACGTGTTTACTGCTGAAAGGATATCAATGAGAGCAAAATAAATAGATCATGATCTGGGATGGACATAGGACATCACCCCTGTAATCCCCGAAGGGTAAGGCAGAGGTGTATCTAATTATACACCCACATTTCGCCAGTTATGTTTAAGTCCCATGTAACAAGGGGCGAGCCTATTGCCATTATCCGGGCACAAATCGACTGCTACTTAGACATTCCTGATGGAAAAACCTAATAACACTTTGCCCGACCTAGGAATCGAACCCAAAGCCTCGTGCTCAGCAGTCAGGCTTGCGAATACCAAACCAAAGAGGTAGTAGATACAATACTTTATTGAGCACCAAAGTACAGACACCTCTGCTCAAGTTGTCTCCAGTCTAAAAAAAAAAATCCGTCTTCCTCCCAATCTCTAGTCCCCTTTTACGTCATAAAACACAACATTACCTTTACGGCACCTCGTCAAAAACTTTTACTACAGCAACTGTTTGTACCGGGTAATCGTTACCCTTTTAATCAAATGTTATACGACCTACGTCTACGCCTCCGCCTAAGCTATAAATAACGCTTTTCATGTACCCTGAATAAAGGTATATCATCTGTTTGAACTTGTTATTGGGACGTGTTTAATCTCGGATTTATAAGTAACTATATAGCTTTTGTTGGTGGCTGCGCCCGCTTGTCTAGGCTCGGTTCTCTTAACTAATGAACGAGAAAAACTCATAGGTACCATCACCATCATTTTCCTACCCTTATAACAATTTATTTAGGGTTGGCGCAGCATGTCTTCTTCTTCCATATTCCTCTATTACTCGTCATCACATTAACACCTACATACATGTGTTAATCGTAGCGTGAACTTTCTTACTAACAAAAATAACTATATTAAAGAAATTATGCAAGAAATGTTACTATGTATTAACTTGCGTGCATAATGTGATGAACTGTAGTAACCTCGAATTTTTAAAGCTTCGTTTTAGACCTTGGTTTCGCTGAAAAAGTATCAAACTCAAACTCAAACTCAAAGCATTTATTTCAATTAAACCATTACAGGCACTTTTGAATGTCAAAACACAAAAAATAAACTAAGCTACAGTCCCAGTCACAGGGCATAATAACTTGTGAAAGTACTGTAGTTGCCCATTCGAAAGCGTAGATCTCTATGGAGAAGAATGGGCAAGAAACTCCATGGACACTCTTTTAAATCATTATGTTGTTACAAAGTCTCAGTTACATCATTCATGTCGAGATTAAACATACATGTGAGAACGATGTAGAAAGACGTGCGAGTAAGAGCGTCCAGAATAAAAACATAAAAATAACAATTCAAAAATACAATAATCCATGGCAGCTGCGAGATGACCAGTCACAACTGACAGCGCCCGTTCACGAACATGACGCATGGATCAGCCATCATTCAACTCAACCATTTTGGAGGGAACTAAACGACCCGACACACGCGCCACCATCAGCGAGACATTTGAGTGAGCATGACATTCTCTCAGCCACCAGGGAAAATGCGAGTCAATAAAAGATGTAAATGGTAGCTTTAGCGTACATAGTACTCACACATGTGCTATGCAATTATACAACACTAAGAGATTGAATCTATACAATGCAAAGATATGTTTACAATCTTCTGCAGCTTCCACAATAACTTCCCATGGTAACCAATAAGTTTGCCCCTATGGTTGTGGAGCAGGACCAGCATTGAGCCAAGCATTTTTATCATCAATGTAATCTCCCAACTTATAGTATGCTTGCCTACATAGTGTGCGTTTTATACAAGATTTAAATTTCGTCTCATTCAGTTGTAGAATGCCGGGAGGAATTTTATTGTAACATTTTAAACAGTACCCCATGAAAGATGAGTCTACTTTAGCTAGCCTGAAACCTGGCTGGACTAGATGGTCCCTGGTTCTAGTATTATAGTGGTGTCTGTCGCCTCTTTTACTAAATAAATGCAGATTTTTCCTAACGTACATGATGTTTTCATAGATGTATTGGCAAGGTACTGTCATGATGTTAATTTCCTTAAACAGTTCTCTTAGAGAATCGCGCCTAAATAGATTATATATGGCCCTGATGGCTCTTTTCTGCAGAATAAATATAGACTCGATGTCTGCAGCCCGTCCCCATAGTAAAATACCGTAAGACATAATACTATGAAAATAACTAAAATAGACTAGCCTCGCGGTATCTACATCAGTAAATTGACGGATTTTCCTAACAGCATATGCTGCTGAACTCAGCCGTCCTGCAAGAGATGTTAAATGAGGACCCCATTGTAGCCTTGAGTCGAGCGTGATCCCTAAGAAAACAGTTTCATCGACGAATTCTAGTTTCTCTTGATTCAATACTATGTCACAATCACTAGTTTTGACATTTGGTAGGGCAAATCTTATGCACTTAGTTTTTTTCCCATTTAATACTAAATTATTCGCGGTAAACCAATTATGGACTTGCAGTAGGGCGCTATTTACGTCGTCAAGAATTGTGGCACGTCTGTTTATCTTAAATATCAAAGAAGTATCGTCGGCAAACAACACCATTTGAGGTTGGTTTTTAAATAAATGGGGTAGATCATTAATATAGACTAGAAAGAGGAAAGGACCCAATATCGAGCCTTGTGGTACACCCATCCTTACTTTTAAACCCATTGAATTGACACCATTTATTTGTACTTGCTGATGTCTATCGTTTAAATACGATTTCACTAAACTGAGTGCAAGTTTCCCCAAACCGTAATGCTCAAGTTTAAAGAGTAGGGTTTCGTGGCTTACGCAATCAAATGCTTTCGAGAGGTCACAGAAGATTCCTATGGCATCTTGTGCCTGTTCCCACGCAGTGAATATGTGTTTTAATAATGTGACACCGGCGTCAGTCGTACAACGTCCTTTGGTGAAACCATACTGTTTCTCATGTAAGATCTTATTGGTATTAAAGTGGTTAAGCATCTGATTAAGCATTACCTTTTCAAACACCTTGCTGAAAACCGGCAACACGGATACGGGTCTATAATTATTCGTATCTTTACTGTCCCCGGATTTGAAAAGTGGTATTACCTTGCTGTATTTCATAAGGTCCGGGAAGACTCCTTGGTCTACACACAAATTAAATATTAAGGCTAAGTACGGTGCTATAGTCTCAATAATAGCTTGACAAACTTTAATAGACATTCCCCATAGATCTTCCGTTAATTTGATTTTGATTTCCTTAAAGGCTTTAATGACTGCTATGGGGTTTATATGCTTAAATTGAAACTCAACCGGACAGGCTGAAACGTTCGCTCTTAATAAATCAATAGAAAGCGAGGGTGAGGAATTTAAGGTTTCGGTAATTTTAAGTGGGATACTGGTAAAGAAATCTACAAATTCTTGAGCAACTTCGTTTTTAGAGCTAAGAAGACCACGTGAGGTCTCTAGTGTGATATCATTATTATATTTTTTATTTCTATTAGTTTCACTATTGATAATTTTCCAAACCGTCTTTATTTTATTATCGGCGGATTTAATCTTGTTGCTAATGAATAAGGCTTTAGCTACCTTGCAAGTATTTTTAAAAATTTTTGAGTATGTTGCTACATATTTATTAAAAGTTTCTGAGTTGATGTAAGGCTTAAGGCCGTACAGCTCAAACAATCGCTCCCTACTTTTCCTAATACCCTTAGTTGCCCAGTCACTGAACAAAAACTTTGGGCAAATAGATTTAGTTTTAATTTTTATTGTATTATTAAACTCTGCGTAAACTACCGAAAAGAATTCCTCATAAAATTTATTTACATTTTCAAAAATATATCCCGGAATGCCTAAATTACCAATTAAGTTATTATTAAAATTATTCAAATTGCTGGGTGTTATTTGTCTAGATTTTATCTGGATTTTTTTTAATGGTGTGTATGACTCGAAAACAACGGTTTGACCGCTGTGATCAGAAGGAAGGTAATTTACAATGGATTTATCTAAGTAGTCGCAACAACAAAAAACATTATCAATACATGTAGCAGTATTTTTAGTAATTCGGGTTGGTTCCGAAAACACGTTTAACAAATTAAATGATTTAAAAAGATGTAATAATCTACTGCTATTTGAGTTTTTCTCTAAAATATTAATATTAAAGTCACCACAGATAACTAGTGATTTATTACTAGTTGCAAGTTTTGCTAAAGCATCCTCCATTACTGACTCAAATAAAGAGTAGTTCTGATAATTTGGGGGTCTGTAAACGCACACTATTACATGCTTATCTAGCTCAACACAAGACAGTTCAATATTATGCTCAACCGATAGATCAACAATATCGTTACGAGACTTAAATTTAATACAATTTTTAACTAAGATTAATGAACCCCCACGCATCTTAGATTTCCGGTTAAAGCAACTGCCCACACTGTAATTTGCGTAATTAAGTATCATTTCAAAGTCTTTTAACCAATGTTCAGTGAAACAAACAATTTCAAACTTTGTTTTTTCTAAAAACAATTCAATTTCTAATTGCTTTGAAGAGAAGCCTTGAATATTTTGGTGAAATAATTGCATAGAATTCTGTATCCTAACCCCGGGCATAGTCTATCCATATGCTAAATGTCATCCAAATCCGTTGAGCTATTAAAAGACGCGAAAAGGTAACAGAGTACAGACAGACAGGGTTATTTTGACATTTAGAGACTGCCTACGTATTCATCGTAGACACTTTAGTTATCACTTCAAAGTCCTTTCTAAAATAGAAATCGAAAAATAATACGGCTACTGGTTATTATCGTGTCAGTGATTTTTTATTAGATTTCCGTACTCAACGGGTGTCAACGAGACCTTATTACTAAGGCTCCGCTGTCTGTTCGTCTGTCCATCTGTCAAAGGACTGTATCTATTGAATTGTAATAGGTAGACTCATTAAATTTTAAAAAATAAAAAACACTAAAAACATAAATTAAGTTTAAAACTAAACGAAGTCCTCATGCAAGAAACGTGTGATAACTTTGGTGCAGAACCATTATTGAGTGAGTCCAACTCGCACTAGTCGGCTTTTAAGATAAGCGGAGACTAAGATAAGATTCGACTAGAACTCTGCCTCATTAAAAGCCTTGGACAGGTCCCACTGACTTATCCGTTACACTTCTATACCTTATAAAATTCAAAAGATTCAACCTACAGTGGATAGTCCCCGCTGCTCCATCAACTGTTGGCTGCTTGACTGATTCTGCAGACGTCTCATCGATAAATGTTCGTCGTATATCAATCCAAGAATGTCACAGTTCAGGGAAGACGTTTTATTTCTTCAACAGAATTTGTCGTGAAGGCTTTGTAAATGGTTTTCATTGAATTTCGTTTTACTAATCTTTAATTATTGTGTTTTCAGAAATAGATTAATTTCTGTGTTTGTTACCTCATATCTTCGTCATTTATGAACAGATTTGAAAAATTATTTAATCAAAATCGGTTCTGTAGTTTGGTTTTTAAATCAAAATGGCTGGAAAAAATATGTCATCCAAGCAAAAGAAATTGCAAAATTGATACTTGACAAGGATTTGTGTGTGATACGTTAACTAAAAAGGGTAAAATAAAAACTTTTTTCGTGGAAAATAACTTTACTCTCGGAAGTCGGTAGAAAAAAGTCAATGAAACAAACAATAAGTAGTCACCGACTTCCGAAAGTAAAATTATTTTCCACTTTTTTGTGTTTCTTTTGGAAGTCGTTTATTTTTTTCCAAAAAAGTTTTACAAAGTTTTCTTTTCAACAAGTGACAAGCTTAAATTTATCTATTTTATCTGCCTTGTACTGCCTTTAGCAGGAAAATGCTGATTATTTTATCTGTTTCTTTTGATAATGATTGTTCTATTTCCCAGTATTTTCATATTATTTATCTTATGTTACATTTTATAGAATCCCATTTGGTGAAAATCCTTTGAAGACGTATTGATATTAGTAAAGTGTTAATGTCTCACAAGATGTTTTGAGAAGTGACGGCACGAAGGTAACGGTGTAATACACCCTTGTCAATCAACTTGCTTGAGTACCTGCCTAATCCATCTGGAATTTGAGACTATGATAAACAGTCTTTCTTGTATTATAACGTAGGTGCAGAAAAATGAAATGTGTTTAAAGACTGTTTTCTTTGAAGACATTATCATAATGCTTACATAAAATGCTAATAGGTATACATTGCATTATTCAAGTACCTATTTAGTAATTTATGTCTCCGACAGATATGTAGATAAGTTCTATAAAAATATCTAAACCAGTGGGCAATTTGGTATAGCACAATCGCGTGGTATCGCTTCGCTCTTAATATTGATTTAAATTTTATTCAAATCTACGAGTGATAAGTATCACAAATGTATCTTATCGTGCTAGTCGCTAAAAATTAACCAAAATCTCAAAGAATAGCTATATTTTAGATTCCAAAATCTTTCGAACTTAAGCGCGTAGCGCGTCTACGTCCTGACGATAAGCCAAAAGACAAATAAAATCATCATCGTCCCACCCTTGTGCCATATGACTTGGGGTCAGCGCAACACTTCGTTTTCTTCGATTCTCCCTTGTCAGCCTTCACGCTATCATTCACTCCTTTTTCTTTCATATCATTGGGGAATGATAAAAAACAAATGAAAAGTAACAAGAGAATTACAATTCCTATCAAACAAAGATAATACACGTCTCCGCTCTGAAAGTTATTGATTGCGGTATGACTACGTAATGTATTCAAAATATGAAATGTGATCGTCTTTGCAGGTGGAAGGCAATATGCTACCATTACGTGAGGCGTAAGCGGCAAGTCACGCGATATAGAAACGGGGATGCTTATACAACCACTCAGGTAAGTATATTTATACTCATTCTCGTAGATACATTATATGTATAGAGGGTACATTATATAGAGGGTGTTAAAGATCCAGCACATACTCGTTATCTACGTGTTTTCTACATCAAACTAAGTAACAATGAGAGAAATTATTACTAAAATATCACTTTATTTTTGGTGCGAAAAATCTGATGTTTTTTTGATAGATTGTATAATATAGAATGGTATAAAAGTTATAAGAGAATTTCAAGTTAAATGATACCTAACATTTATAACTTATTCGTTACAAAGGGTTGGAAAATCGACCTTTAATGTCTCCGTAACCAGAAGTTTCACAGGTATAGTAAAGTTCAAAAAAAATTGTCGGGAAAAATTACAAGTGACTTAGGTGAAAATCTTAGATCTACTCTTAGGGTTAATCTTAATCTTAGGTAAATATTTGCAGTATTTGAAGATGATAAATAGAGTTTAAAGTTCCCAAAACAATATTTATCAAAGGACTTGTAAGGACTTGTTGTAGGTACTGGAATTATTCAAAGAAAAGTTTCGGTGCTTTGCTCGCTCTTGCTTGAAAAGTTAAAAGCGAAAAGCGTTAGTTTTTCCACAGGCGCTTTCAGTTTGTAAACCATTGATATTATAATACACACAGTAATAATAGACACAAGTTTGCGACACACACGTAAACATCTAAACATAAAAATGTACTTACGCTGTATAATATTAAATATCGTAATATTTAGGCGTGCCCTTACTTATTAAGAATATCCAAGGTCATATCGACTAAGCACATCACTCAAGTTACGATGATCTATCAAGTCTCGTATAAGCGCCTCTATATCTCAATTTAAGACCGACCAAATTGCCCATAAAACCAATAAAAGTGATAATAGTCAATCGTCCACGAAACACATTTTCGTATATGTAAGTATGTATGTGTGTGTTTACAGCATATATCAGAAAGCTGTGGTCATATTTAAGGATGTGCAAAATATTCAGGCTGTCCCAACAAAATCCAAGGCCAATTCGACCAACATCTATGAGAGATTTTTTTCGCGATTATGGTGTTCGTCGCATGGGGAAAATCGTTTAGTTCGAACCACACTATTATTTAAGACCACGCCTTTTTGATGCACGAAGTATAAAAAGGTGCTCAAACTATTCAATCCTCCAATTTTACTTCGAACGTAACAAAATTGCGAAGAAATCAGATCCAATATCCGCAGCTAATAGAAACGCTATAACGTCCAATATGTCAGCACAATGAATGTACGACATTGGACAGTGGTATACGGGTACCGGTGACAGGTTGTTACCCGGAGTATTAATGACACAAGCTCGGATTCGAACAGGGAGAATGAAGTGGCGCAAATGAAGTACATAGCTGCTGTTAGAATTGAGATTGAGGTATCAACACCACAAGCACTATGAAACTAAATAAAAACGTATACTTTAAATGAAATTAAATAAAAATACTGCCTTTTTAGGTTAGTGGTCGCAGGTGCCACTGCTGAGCATGGGGTTCTGGGTTCGATGTCCGGGTCGGGCAAAGTGCCATCAGGAATTTCTCAGTAGCAGCCTCAGAGTCTGGATTTGTGCCCAGTTGATGCCAATAGGCTCGCCCGCTATTACATAGGACTTAAACATAACTGGCGGAATGTGGGTGTACTATTAGGTACGCCTCTGCGTAACCTTTTAGGGATTACAAAGGCTGATGTTATGTTTTGTAAATAAAAATCATTCTCTCTTATTGAAAGTCCAACGGCTTCTCATTTTAAGATCAGCCACAATAAATTTCCATCAACATTTCAAGTGCTCCAACTCTTTTCTGATTTATACTCAAGTGATTTCCCCAAGCGCTATATTTAATAAATCCATCGCTTTATAATGCCACTTTAGTTGCCTTCTAACATGTCAAAAACCCATCTGGCGCTTTCGCCGCTGAACTAGGTTAGACACACATTAATTGTTTGGTTGGGGCAACCCTTGAGCGTTGATCGAAAGCTGCGCCCTGCATATTCATGTCGTATGTATGCATGTACCTGCAATGGGCAGCGGACATGTCATTAGTTTCCAATGACGTAGATATGCAGGGTGTAAACGAACCCTTCACGAAGCCGTCAACCAAGTATTCTGTTCATCAAAGTAAATAACACTGAAACGGGTATCTTTGTTTTGGTGTGAAAGTCACGGTTTGCAGTGGCGCTCAATGTAACGCACTCAAAAACATTATGTTGATGGATGCATTGAATAGTACAGGGCCCCTTTTATATATCAAAAATGGAGGTATTAATGTAGTTGCGTGATCACTTGGCATTATTGATTTGGGTTCGTTTTTTATCCGATATTCATATACATAAGCGTTATTGAATTCACCTGAAAAAAACTAAATAGTTCATCTTCATACCATATCTATACTATGATATTATAAAGAGGTAAAATTTGTTTGTATGTAGGGCGTAATCTTCGGAACTTCTGATCCGATCCCGAAAATTTTTTCACCAATGGGAAGCTACATTATCCTCGAGTGGTAAAACGTGCCCGTGGGTACATTCCGTACATAACGGGAGCGAAGCCGCGAGCAAAAACTAATTTTCCATAAAATGAAATGGCGTTTCTGTATAAAGCAATGTGCATGCGGCAATGTGTGTGTGCATTTATAATAAAATACCAAGGCATTTCAAAGCTTTAAATACAAAATTATTTAAAATTAAATATCATAAGTGGTTACTCGAGTGTAGTTTTTATAGTTTAAAAGAATTTATAGATAAAAAATGTTGATTATCGATGTTGTTGCTTAACTTGTCTTTAAAATTTTGCATTCTACGTTTTATCCTAGCTAAACATGCTTGTGCCTCTAATCTCTAAATATTCTATTCTATTCTATTCTATTCTATTCTATTCTATTCTATTCTAATGAAAAATGAACACTTATATGATAATTTCCTTTTAAAATAGCCGCACATAGTATCGAAAGCTTCACTTATTATGACAGTCACAGCAATTTACATATCTCGAAATTATTCTTTATCGACTCGGAATTGGTAAAATATACCGTCTATACCATTTTACGTACAACTTCATATCAAAGATAATTGGGTAAACATTAGACGCAAACGAATCTGCTGTATTAAAAACCCCAGTACGTGTATAAGGAACAAAGTACCTAGTATTGTAGGACGATTGAATTATTATTTATACTGTATACTTTCTTAACCAGGTCTACTACGAGAGGGTGAACACTCACAGCGCAAGCACTTCCTTCGCTCACGCATGCTGTGGACAGCGGGATGCATCCAGAAACTTGGTGCTGGACTCCAAGACTCCCATCACCAAGGTTCGCTTCAGCAAAGGTTTCGCGTTTGCCAATATTGAAGCTGCTAGCGGTAAGTCGGCAAGTTAAGAATTTATACCAATAAGAACATTTGTAAGGACAAAAGAATCGAGCTTGGAATTATAAATATAAAAATATTTATAATTCCAAGCTGGCTAAGTACAGCCACGAGCAATGAAATGTAAGCACTTGACAAAATTCAAAAATGTTTTTCTCCTACTATATTATACGTTTTCACGAAAGTAATATTTTGGAAGCCATAATATTACGAAATAGGTATCATCCCAAAGTAGAAACTGTTATTTCACGAAAAAGTCGCTTTTGAATGTTGGTAAATGTTTACATTTCATTGCTAGTGACTGTAAATCCTTACAAATGACCCTGCCTCATGTATTTATTATTTATTTGTTTTTATGTTTCAAACTGAATTTAAACTATAATAACGTTCAGATAGATTCAGTTTCTAAAACACACCATTATTTCACAGAATTCGAAGATCAAAGATCAAGATTCTTCGCTGAACACGAAAGGTTTGACGACTTCATGGAAATGCGCGAGGGTTTAGACCTCATTGGAGTCAGTTCGTTCAAAGAATACATGGTGGCTTATAGGTAAATATCAGAAGGTTTCCTCTTGTAAACTTTTATTTTGAACCCTGAATGAAGTATATGAGGATTCAAAGTCATTTGTATTACAGGGACGCTGATCGTTGTCCATGGTACTCGTCTCAGCTTCTATTCTGGACTCTCTCGTGTCTCCTTCTCTCTTGGCCTCTACGAATACTTATAGAGTGTAATACGGCTTATGTACATTATACGGTGAGTTGATTTTCGTATAAAAGTTGAACAAGAATAATACAATAGTTACGCTATAGTGAGCAATCAAATGCCTGTTATTGGTTATTGTAAATTTCCCTCTAATATTGTTTAACGCACATGATTCGGAATAACGTACCCACCCTTAGTCATATTCTATATTATTTTGTACAGTTCCTATGTACATAAAACCCTTTTTTATAAGCTCTTACTCCATAAACAATAATTCCACTTTGGGAACACAATAAGCTTTGATCTTATTATTTGATACAACCGGATTGTTGTACAATATACAAACAAACATGTTAACTAAAATTGCCTCGAGCCTCTGGTTCAACCCGAATGTTTATTTGATTTTCCGTTATTCTGTTACAGATTACCAAAATATTTGGTACAAACTACGAGTTAGACCCTAGTAGACAGTTAGATATTGATACTCACCTATCAGATACGTTGCCGCCAGTGACTGCCAACAACTACGCGTGGGCACTCGCTGATGAGCAAAGTGCTGTGCTGTGTTCAGCTCCCCGTCCATCTCGAACCTTACCCCTCTCACATGCTTCCACCGTGGACAGTCTCGAACTGTTTGCTGCTATACGTGGAAACTGTGCCTTAGTCCCTTCCTACTCAGAAGCTATGCGAATTGATGCTGCCCTTAGAGAAGAGCAAACAGCAGATACCAGTACTGACAATGCAGAGGGTGGTGTTGTCATAGACATGGAGACCGAAGCCAGGTCTTCTCCACTTCGGACTGCTAAGGCTGCGTCGTTTGACGAACCTGCACGAAGACCAAGAGTAACCATTGCTTCTACTCATTCTACTCATAATATTTCTGCAAGTGCCAGGTCTAATGAGGCAAAGCTGCAAAATAGACGTTCTTGGGCGGGAGTCCTAACAACCGCAAGGAGTGCTAGACAGATATTAGAAGAATTTAGAGCAACCAGTTCTCAGACAAGTTACGCACAGATGCCAGAACCTCAAGTAAGTGAGAACGGAGAAGCCACATTATATTTCTCTAGAGAGTTATCACCAACTTGTTCGAGAGATCCGTTCGGTGGTCGTGCACAAACTACGCCGACTGACGAGCCGCCTTCATACGAAGAGGCACTAAAAATGCCTGCGCTGAGAAAATTAACGAGGTCTATTACCGGGACTAATTTGGCTGGCTCCAGACGAGCATTCTTGCGAGATGTGCTCACAAATAGGAGGTCGTGTCTGGAGGGAGTCGGCGTGTTAGCAGGAACTAAGGTAGTTAGGTTACCGAACAGCGAATCCGGTGACGAGACGCCTCTATAGCGCTTCTATAAAGCCTGTGCAATTACTGACTTTATATGGTGCAATAAAATGTTAGAAGGTACTTGAATTGAGAGACTACCGTATTGTGTGAAATAGATAAAGCAGTAATAGTGATAGTGTTTGTACTAACATGTTTATACGCTTTGGAATTGTAGGAATATATGACGAATGAGCTTGCGCAAATATAGTTAAACATTTTAGTAATTGTAAAACGGAATTGACGGCGGAATTTCAAGTTCTTTTATCAATGCAAGTTATAATATCCTTATAACAAAGAACACCATTTTTGATATAAAAAGTACGTAAGCTGTATACTATATTTGGCTTAAATTAATTAATACTCGTACTTTAATAAATTGTGACTGGTCCCTAGCTCTCGCTATACAAATACTGTATTTTATTCAATAAAATTCCATCAAACCACGTTTAGATGGGCGATTGAATTAATTGGACCCGTATTCATTTGGTCTATCTATTAATTGGTTATTTAATTAAAGCTTGTTGTAACAAATGCACGTGTTTCTGTTACATCCTTCGTGTCACAGACGAACTCTGAAACATTTGTCGATGTCGAGACAACTTTCAAATACCACGTGTTTGGAATATTTAATGTATTCTATTTCAACTGAAGCCTTATCGTAACAAATTCACGTAAAAAAAGAAACTAAATAACGTGACTTATTTAACCTATTCCAATAAAAAATACAGAAATCTGAAGTTACTACGAATTTTAGACAGAAATGTCAAGTAACTTTAATGTAAATAATTATTAAGTAAAATGTAGGTATAAGGCAGTGCCTTATATCATTGTTATAGTTTAATGCGAATATAATATTTATAATGGAATTATGGAAATTAAATATATTGCAATTATTGTATTTATTGTAAAAAGTAATATAACGCAAGGCGTGAGCTTAACGCACCATTTAGATAGAAAATATTATAAGCAATATCCTTTTGTATCGGAATGTAGATGCACAAATTAGCGCCGAATACACTGAAAATCTTTGATCATGGAAATATTCAAATCTAAGCCACCTTTGCACCATTAAACACAAAACATTCAAAGCTTAACAGAATAAAGTACTTTCAGTAGTTAATTCCGAACGCCACATGGATTTTTTTCATAAATAAATCTGCTATTTCCTACAAAAGTGTAATACAAACATTTTTTTAACCGACTTCAAAAAGGAGGAGGTTCTCAATTCGTCGGAACAATTTTTTAAATTTTTTTTTATGTGTGTTCCCCGATTACTCGGTCCGATGGTTGGAACGATTTGGTTTTTTTTTGTATTAAACTACCGATGAAAATTTTCTATGTTTAGGGGTTATATCGGATCGTAATTCACCCCCCCCAGGCCCAGTGCAGGTTGATGGATATCACAAGCCTTCAAATTTTTGGGTCTAAGACATGTTTTGGCTTAAACACAAAAAACAATATTTAGTTCATTTTAAATGTCAATAACCCTGTGCTTACAATATCAAAGAGCAAAGATTTTCTGTGCGCCTCTAGGCTTTTGTTTTCGTTGAAAATACAGACAAAGAATAATCACTTCAATTTGTTGTTGAGTGTCGGATTCCTTGAAACAGGATTAATTCCTGTTGATGTTCTGTTCAAATATTCCTTTAGAAAAGATCAGTTCGTTTCAATTTTTGTACTCCTATTTCAAGGTTGACTCTGCGCTCTTTTAATTTTAATGATGTTTATAATTAAATCACATTTAGGTTTTCGACGTGTAAATTTTATCCATGTTGCTTTTTATTGAATATTTTAAATAAACATAATTATGTCGTCCTTTTCCCCGGTATACTTCAATAGAAATTAATATTTCTATCGGACCTGATGATTTTTATAATAATTCCTAAAATGTTGTATAAAATTAATCTAAATGGTAGGTAATCGCCAAAGTGATATTAAAGTAAGTAACTTGTTAGGGCACTCGATTCAATTAATATGGCTTATCCATGGAACCAATTAAGGTACTCAGTATTTAATATTTTTTATTCATATTTTACAAAGTCATTTTTATTTATGATTACCAGATATATATAAAAGGTGTTGTTTTGCATCCTCGTCAAATTCAAGGAGGTAACTATGTTAATAATTCTCGACGAGAATCAATAGTAAAATGGGCAATGAGTATTTTTTTATATTTGTTTCTTAATATCGGAAATCGATAAGTGTACACCACCCGTATTAAAACGCGGCCCGTCTAATACTAGCCGTATAACCGCGCTTTCACACACACAAACAAACGCAGACGTTTATTCGATAAACGGGTGATTCTCCTCTTCTGAAAAGGGCTTCATTCTGAAATAGTGTCAAATTAAAACAACAACAAAAAAAGCAGCGTTTATTATTATTGACCAGGTACCGTAATTTTACGTCTTCTATGACAACCTCCTGAATTTTGACGAGGTTGGAAAACTACACCTTGTATTTATATGTACCTATATGAATGTTATGTATACCTATGTGACTATATCTGTGTTACAAGTATATAAATATGTATCACAATATAATACATGGCATCTAATTACATATTATAAAATATTTGTTGTATTTAACTTTCATGATAGTAATATGCATTATTTTACTCTTATTTTGATAAAACTGAGAAGTTACCTGAATAAAGTGACTTACTTACTTAATTAAACGAGCTTTCTCGTTTTAACAACATATGTATATCCTTTGGTTTCTTAACATTATTCACATGTGTACCCGTCCAAAAATAATCTCGAATGGATAATTAATAACATAATATTATAATTACTTAAATACATAATTAAAATGTAATTAATAACCTTTTGATGAATTTGAAAAATTCGCAGTAACACTTTTTATATTCCTAAAAATTACCCAAATATTTTTAAGATCTTTTATTTGCTGAGTTAAAAAAATGCTTGTAAATAAAATAGAACGTAAGACTATGGAACAAATTGATTAATTATATAAAGTGCCAACAAAGTCGTGTTAGATCTAGATTATAATTTAAACATGAAGTATTGAACGTTTCGAAGGACCAATTCGGAGGCGTAGGTACGTGTACTTCGGTAGCACGCTCCACACAATTGGATTTTGTATAACTTTTCCCGCGGTATCTCTACGATCGCCATGTTGAAACCTTCGTAGATATAGCGCTCGGTATGGAAATTGTATCAAACTCACTTTGGGCTGCATGTTTTTTGTTCAGACACCCGGGGTGTTTTCTTCCATGTTACGATTCGCATAAAATATTAAGTATATGGCTGTATAAAATACCAAACTGTATATGTAGATATAATTAAGTAATACACCATAGATTAAATACAATGCTTTTATTGTTGTGCAAAACCACGTTTTATTGTAAAATTGGGTACTGTTTAGTTAATAACGCTAAAAATTAAATATTTTTGATTGTAAATTAATGGGCAAACCAAAGAAGTTTATTATTTTCAATAAACTGTGTTACAAATATTTCAGCGTTTTATTTTACAATACAAAAATTGTTTTAGGGAGACATTTTCTTGTCAAAAATACAATTAAAAATACTTTTATTATAAAGAGGCAAAAGTTTGTAAGTTTGTATGTAGGGGCTAATCTTCAGAACTACTGATTTGATCCCGAAAATGCCTTCTTAAACGGGAAGCTCTGTTATGCCCGAGTGCCATAGGCATTTAAAAATTCCCATGGGTTAATTTCCGTACATAACGGTAGCAAAGCCGCGAGCAAAGGCTAGTATAAAATAAAATGGTTAGTATTTTTTGCCCTAAAGATCTGTAGGTACTTTGACACGACAAGGCCACAATAAATTACAATCGAATGGCATGAACCGAGGGCTTGAAGGGCGGTTCTACTTCACCAAATTGGAAATACTAGAATGATAATAGAATCCAACAGTTCCTCGTCAAATATCAGAGACGGAAATATTTTAATCAAGTTCCGCGTACTGAAATCTGTTTTTGTTTACCTACCTTGTAATAAATTAAATTAGAAGTTTTTGATGTTTCCAAAAGCAAAAATATACGTAAACGTACACTTGGCAAAATTCTATTCGATTCGATTTTCTAGTGGGATAACGATTGCAACATCGATATATGACCGGTTTCTTAAATTAGAGGCTCTAATATGTTATGTACGTGACAATATGAACAGTAAATTAACCAAAACTCAGATTAAAGCTAAACCCAATCCAAATAAAATCATGAAGAGACATTAGAGCCCTCATGGAAGGACTTGAGATCTGAAACAAGGGCAATTAGCTAAATCGATAAAGTATTAATTTAAGATCACAAAAAATATCTATGCTACAAGGAACAACAAAAAATCTACCCAGGTATAAATAACTCGATATTATTTATTATCTCGATTTTATTATTTTCCGATAGTATTTTCTCGACATAATGTCGTCACACAAAATACTCAGCAAGTAATGTACCTGAAATGTGTTGATGCAGCAAAATAAAAACACGTCGGACCCATTTCAGTGACACCACCACGCTGCAAGATAATGGAGTCGTTTGTTTTTCGAGTTTTTCAAGCGTAAGTCCCCCACCTTTTATTTTCTCTACATTTTATATTTCGAAAATACGGATATGATTAAATATAAACAGCAATTCGTACTTTTTTATTTTAAAAACCCCGTTTCAGAATATTTCAAACAAATAATGAAAATCTGAATTCAGCGTTTCCGGTGAAATCCCTTGAGAAAACATTTCGATTCGAAGAACTTCGCTGCAACGAAATTCAACAACGAGATTACAGCCAGACAGGAAATTAATCTTTAATATCGGAGAACTTGTAAAACCTGCAGTAAAAAGATACCAGTACAGCTCAAGGCGAGAGTTTATTTACGAGCTTTTCATAGCGACAATAAAATCTTTGAATAAATCACCAGTTTATTTTCATTCTGCTTTTTCACGCCATTGAACGATTTCACTGTTTTGGAGTTGCGGTGTACCTACCTAACCGCGATTATTTGCGGTGGCTTGCTCCAACAACTGTTTCAGATAAAATATTGGGTAAAGGTGAGAAATAGTATTCTTTTATAAATACGTTAGATATACAAATATGGGTCGATATGGAGAAACAAGAGAACTTGCCTATCCAATTTACATTTTGCCTAAAACATAATAGACTGGCGTAAGTAATATTTTCACATTAACTTCTATTACTAAATGTGTATTTATTTACACCTCTGCTTAGTTGGCTGAACTTGGCTTATCATGCAGGCTTGTAATAACTTACCAGCCTAATCGCCGTAACCACATGTTTCTGAAATAGCTAGGATTGATTGATTGAAACGTGTGGGTGCGGCTAACGCATTGCCGGTATTTTTACTACGGTAATGTATTGGACCAACTCTAACACATTCTTAAACTCACAGCCTTTTCCCGTGGGTGTAGGGAGAAATAGAAAGACGCTTATTTACATCAAATACTAGCTGTTGCCCGCGACTTCGTTCGTGTGGAAATTTTGTTGTAGTTGTGCTCGGTTGATGGCAATAAGGCTCGCCCCCTATTACATGGGACTTCAACATAACTGGCGAAATGTGGGTGTACGATTAGGTACACCTCTGCCTAGCCCTTCGGGGATCACAGGCGTGGCGTTGTGTTAAGATGATATGTTGTGAAAAAATTAATTAAAAACCGTTTAATTGTGTTAACATGCTATTGCAAAATAATGTTACTTCTGCCAAACTGCACAGCAGTTTGTTGGCAGCAACAATTTATTAAACTATTTGTTGGTACTTTTCCATTAATAAAAAGTACAAGCTTATACATTTACCGCTAAACATTAATATTCCACAAATCCACAGTATCATGAAGGGTGACTATTTAATCTACGCATTTCTATTAATTTAGTCTACATAATATATTTAAATAATAATAATATATTTAAATACAAAATTTTATTTATTTATCTTCTGAGCACGTATGTTGGTCAGCAACTTACTTATTGATACAATATATCCTTGTTTTAGAACCTATTGATTGTAGATAGTTTCAGACTTTTTTGGTCCATAAGAGTTTCACTATACAAGCATTGCTGTGATTTAAGGAAAGGTCTACAGGTCAAGTTATTGTAATTATTTTCTTAGTGGGATATGTATTAACTTCTTAGCCGGATCTTTTCATTATTTACTATACGGTGGGTATTTCAACCAAAAAACCCATGAACATGATATCATGTAAGTTTCAAATAAAAATTACAAGTTTTATTTATAAATTAATTTATTCATATTTTCTAATTTATTTTGTCACAAATGGATATATTCCATTTCATCGGTTCAAAACTGGCCAAGTGTGAGTCGAATTCACGCACTATGGATACCGCCACGTAGTCCATTAGGGCAGACATACAGACAGACAGGCGTAGGCTGCATTGTAACCAATTCCCTTTTAGTACGAATCCCTAAAACTTACGTAGTGGTTACGCAGAGACCTACAATTTTAAATGCAACTTGTGCTAAAACGACTGAGGTAGACCATTTAATTTCATAGTAATATATGTATGCTAACAAAACATTATACCTGCCAAAGTAACACTGTCTGTCTTACCTTTTTATGACGAAACTACTGAACCCATCGCTATGTTTGATATATAGTCTGACACTTTTAGGAAAACGTTGGTCATCCCTAGATATTTGAAGTAAAAATTATGTAGAGTACAAAAACAGCGAAGCAGTCGAAGTCACAGGCTACATGCTAGTTCTTTATTTAAGGAGGAGTACACATAACAGCTAAGCTTGGCTGATGGGTAAGTGAGATCCTTCCGTGTCTCGGAAAGCAGGTCGTGCAATCGGTCTTGTCAGTCATTTGCAAATCTTTGATATTAGTTACGGGTACGCTATGTGGGAGCCCAAAAGTTCGACAGTCAGTCTTATCTATGGGTATAATTAGGAACAGGAACTGGGTTGTGGAGGTCAAATAGGCAATCACTCCTTGTAACTTACTGGTTTGCACCTATATCCGGTTAGACTGGAAGCATAATAGGATTTCTACTCTAATGTTGATTTGACCTTGTAAGTTTATTTCTTATACAAGTCGTTATCACTTTAAGATCTGCTTTCTCCCAACCCATTTCCAAAGAATATTTTAAAGCGTAATTAATAAGTGTTTGTCTTGCCTTTAAATGAAGTCCAGGCTTTATCCCCGGTTTACCAGTGTATTTGCATGTTTTTATGGCTTCATCTGTAAAAACTTCTTTTAGCAAGCTAGTTGTAAATTTGGTAGTTTTGCTGGATGTAGATTTGCACTCATTGAGGCCTTCTTGAGAGACATACACGCCTGTGTTTGGCAAAAGTTCTATAATTCCTGGTCCTGGCTCAGGATATCTTAAAGTCCATCTAGTGTCTTCGTCACTTTTACGTTCCCGTAACAGTGGTTGTGGATGAGAAAGCATAATGGAGTTCATAGTTTCCGTATGCTGATCTGTTGATGATTGTGAACATTGGTTTGCTTTTGCTTCAACATTTTCTTTACGTTCAGTAATTATTTTATGCACATAATCTGCAGCATTATCAAAACTTGACATGGTTTTTTGATATGATTCATTTATATCAAGATAAAAGTTATACAAGTAAGCATGAACTGGGTCATCTAAAAGATTCATGGTTATATCTTGATGAACAACAGAATTATTTACTCCAACTGGTATGGACTCTCCCGATTTACTTGTCTGTGGAGAGACATGAATTCCTACATTATCATCTAGATCTACGATTTTTGAAACGTAGTCTGAATCGTCAGACCTGTCATATTCTTCATCCGAAAATTCAAAATGACTTTTTAATTGACAAGTGGATTTCCTTCGAGGTCGTTCAATATTTTTTTTAGGATTTTCTTTATTTACAGGCGTTTCTTTCATACCTTCATCATCTGTTTCATTTGGAAGTATTTTAGTTGGGTCCGGTATTAAAGTCTCATGCAAATTTTTTGAGGTTGAGGGAAACTCTGCGTCTTCACATTCTAAATCCCTGGCATATGCACGAATAATGTCATGTGCTTCTGATATTACTAAATCAACTTCCTTTTCCAATTCGTTGCAAACTGTAGTACTTTGGAGTATATTTTCTTGATCAGATTTTTGCTGTTCAGATGGGGGATTAGTTTTATTCGAAGGTAATTTAATTAGATTTATCGTTATTTGTTTCGATGTTGTTATTTCTCCCACTTTGTCATCTGAAAAATAATATATGTCGTACAGATAAATATAAATATATTCGAAAATTTTAACAACGTTTGCGAAACGAAAAAAATATTCAGAAGGAAAATATAAAATGTGGCGAATGTCGAATTTTTTTTATACTTTAAAAAATCTCATGAAAATCCGACCACTATAAACTTCGTTCTACTTATTTGTCTAATTAATTTCCGAGAGTTTGAAATATATTAAATAAGTACACATGATTCTTTTTGGTGGGAAAGTGTTTGGAAATCTGAATCCATATGAGATACCGGGAAACTTTTGATCTTTTTATGAGAATAATATTGGTATAATTCGTTTTTTCACCTGCTTTGGCTGTCTCGATTTTTTGTTTTCTTTTTTTACCTTCGACGCAAATGAAATGACGTAGAGTAGAAAACATTGAAAAAAAATTGGTAATATTCACTCATTTTTGGACAGCTCACACTTCAGCATTTTTTTTTATTTTGTCTATATGTAAGCGGGAGCGAGTTGTCAGTCGCTCCATGTAAAATACTGGTATTCAGCTGCATCCGGTAAGACTGGAAGCCGACCCCAACATAGTTGGGAAAAGGCTAGGCGGATGATATTGTATATAAGCGGGAAAAAGCTCAGAGCTGGGCAAAAGCCTGCCCCAATTCCTTCCCAAATGGGGGGGGGGGGGCTTTTGGAACAGAACAGGCTAAACAAAAAAGTATGTATGCCAAGATTGCTTAGTTAAAAAACAGTAAAGTTTCGTAAGAAGTTTATTTTATTTTAGATCCTGTATTCCCCATTTTGTCCCACTTTAAAATAAGCACTATGTATAGCTTTGATCTTAAGTATCGAATGTTGCAAAAATAAATCTTAGCAAGTCTTAAAACATCTTCACTAATTGATATGTTAACGGAAGAATAAAATAATTAGAGTATTAAGAACTATTGAAATTAAAATATCTATTGCTTGTTACATTAATAATGTACCTTGTTTACCTACTTGTGTTCTTTGCCTGATCGCTGTCACTTTCATGCCCATCCATTTTTCTCTCAACATATCTAAACGCGGCATCTTGAGAATCTGTAAGAAATGTTTTGTTTTTCATTGTCATTATTTTAAGGCTAAAACAATCTGATATTTTAATAGTAAAATCATGGTTCTGAAGCAAACCTAAAATAACACAACGTGGGCAGCTTTCACACATTTTATTTTTAAAACTTATTTATGTGAACAATATTTTGCTTTTAAAAAATCCTTAGAAAATTATTTGATTAGATTTACAACTAAAATTTTTAGCTTACCAGTGTGAAATACCACTTCACCATAAAGTGCAGGCCATGTATTATCTAGTGGTTGGTATTCAAGTACTCTTAATGTGGTGTGTAGTTTATCCTCTAAAGGATAACCAAATACCACAATATTTTCATCATCATCTATCACTTTCAGCCAACTCCTTGGTATACATTCGTATCTTTCAAAATCATTTCGATTCTGACTTGGTATTTTGATGACTAAATATGCACTATATTCGTGATGTTCCATTATCTGTAAAAAACAGTTTATTTTTAGAAAATGACGCGCGGTGTTTTGTTTTGCATGCAAATAAATGTAGAATGTTCTCCGCCATGTCCGATTCGACCGGGTCACTATTGCGTCATCCACTGACTGATATGCCCGCCAACTGCAGTGTTTGCTAATATTTTATTAATATATACTTAGGACGACTTGGGACACACTCTCTGACTCGCGAACACGATAATGAGATGTGAGATGGTGTGATTACATACTTTTTTCCGAAAATATTTTTAACCGACTTGATCTAAGATTTCAAAATAAAAATTGTGATGATTTAATTTTTTGTCACCAAAAACAAAATAAATACTTCTCACAACATTAACATAGTCATAACATATTAATTTGCCTGGTAACATTAATAACTATAACTTGCAGCAGTGTCGTTCATGATATGAGTCATAAAGGGTGGACTTTCTCCTCGTAAACAAAATGTCTGTCTCGTGACAAATTTCTTCAAGGTGCCGATACATCAATAATTAAGTCAGCAATATCATACCTTAACAAAAGAGTCGTTTTTCAGGAACAATGACGATTATTTCTTGAATGTTTCGGCGACGAAAATATTGAGGACACTAATAAAAACGAGCAAACGTGTCGTGCGTCGTCACCACACCTCACGACTGACTATATTAGTATATGCGACTGACTGAGGTGGAAGATAGTCTATGGTTGGGAGCGCACGTTTTTAGAACATTTGGGGAATAACCGGTTGTTGATTGTAAAACAAATATAATATATTGCGTCTGGAGTTTTACTATAAGATGGGCATCATATTTTTCAGAAATTATTAACTATAATCATTTTTAATTCGCATTTGTACCTACTTACCAACTTACCAGTATCTTGTGCCGAAAACATGCTGCGGTACCGATGTGTGGACTTGGCATTATATTTTTACATGTTGCAACCCTGGAGTTGAGAATAAAATATATTTTTTTTTAAATTAAATCACGTGTTGTGCTCATAAACATTCAATGATTAATATATTAGGAGTAAAAAAAAATGCAACTGGTGAAATGTGGGTGTACTATTATGTACACCTCTGCCTATCCCTTCGGGGGTTACAGGCGTGATATTATGTCAAGTATTGGATAGTGCTATTTACTCATTACAAAGTTGTAAAGTGCAGTCGAAATCTTTTTTTCTAGAGGTTATGTAGGTTAGGTTACTTTTTTTTTCTTTTTACATATTGAAATGGCCCTTTTCCTCGTTGATAGTGGAACTTTGAAATATTTATGATATTCTAGCAATCGTAATAGTGTCTTCTTAGCATTTTGAAGAGAATGGTTATCTGGACAATTATGAATAATACCATATTGGAATTAGGCCAACGAAATCCAGTGGCTGATACGTAGAAAATCGTGATGGAAAAACCCAATTACACTTTGTTGAACCTGGGAATTGAACTCGGTACCTCGTGCTCAACAGCAGTAAGTATAGGTACTTGCGACTACTAGACCAACGAGCCATTCTACAAATATTGTATATCTACATATATCTATTAATATTTATATTATTTTTAATCTACAATCTATATATATTTAAATTCAGCGCTGGATTCTGGATGCTAGCCTGGTTTGACGTGTTGTTGACAATCCAGTTATTTTTACTTAAAGCGAACAGAGTACCTACCTTCTTGCTAAGTAATTCTTATACATACCTATTTAGTTTTAAGATTAACTTACATTTCCCATTTTTAAGTGAATTGTATTCTTTTTGAGAAGTAAATGTCTTAAACCGTAAAGCGAACAGTGTGTCTATTTGAAAATGTATGCTTATAAAACCAAATTAGTTATTGTTATTGTAGCGGCGCTACAAAGAGTACTGCAGCAACATAATACAAGAATTACTACAGCGCCATCTATGACACGTCATACAAGGTGGTGTGGTTTCCGTTTTCGCGCCGGTGTCCCTTCCAACCCGTATATTAGCATCATAATTCACAGGAAACCTACTTTTTTTTTTTCTCGACTTGAATGTGCCCTGGCGGTTGAGAGTATGTCATGCTCACTCAAATGTCTCGCTGATGGTGGCGTGTGTGTCGGGTCATTTAGTTCCCTTCAAAATGGTTGAGTTGAATGATGGCTGATCCATACGTCATGTTCGTGAACGGGCGCTGTCAGTTGTGACTGGTCATCTCTTAGTTGCCACGGTTTATTTGAACTAATTATTTTGTTTTTTTTTTAATTGCCTTTTTTTTATTTGTACTGTGGACACTTTTAACGTGCACGTCTTGCTACATCGTTCTCACATAATGTACCATCTCTACAAGAATGATGTATCCAAGATTTTTGTAAAAACATTAGGATTTAAAAGAGTGTCCATGGAGTTTCTTGCCCATTCTTCTCCATAGAGATCTACGCTTTGGAATGGGCAACTACAGTACTTTCACAGTTATTATGTCTTGTGACTGGGACTGTAGCTTCATTTTTTATTGCTGTCTTTGTTTCGACAATTCAAAAGTGCCTGTAATTGGCCTACTTGAAATAAATGCTTTGATTTTGATAACAATAGGTATAGGTAGTTGAGTTACAGATAATTATAATAATTAAAATCTCAAGACAGAAATTAAAAGATTTATTTCGATTCCCGTTTTAACACAAGTATTTTTAGAGATTCTATACATTAATAAAATTCTTGCATAGTTTCTTACTTACATAGAAACTTAAAATATAAGAAATATTCGTATTACATAAAAAGTAGATGGACGGACTAGATATTACAAACGGTAAAACTATAAAAGATAAAGTTTGGATACACCTAAATAAATGCAAAATTCATTCTCGTTTTGACTTTAGCAATTTTTTTAAATGCGCTTGTTAACTTCTAGTGCCTTTGTCTTTGGCTTTTGCATGTATAATCTACATTAATAGTAAAAAGAGTTAAGAGCGTTTACGTATATCGCGCGAAGAAAAAAGAAAAAAAATATTAGTACTCTTCAAAACTCATACTAAATTTTTCTCGTTATCAGTAGTAGAGAATTGATCTCACAATGTGCTGGCTTATTATTACCTTCTGTGTGTCTGTCTTAAGTGAGTAAGATTACATATATTTTACTAACTGTTACCCGCGACCTCCGTCAGCGAGAAATTATTATAAAAATATTTTTTCCCTATTTTAATCGGATTTTGTTAACCATTTCAAGGGTTTTAATTTTTTTGCACGGAAACCAATTTTTTTAATTAAAAGTACGTAAGTAGTAAGTTACTCCTTATAACACCAGCTAAAAGTCCAGTAAAAGTCCCGGCAAAATCGTTCCAGCCGTTTCGGAGATGATCCAGAACAAACAGACAGCCAAAAAATTAAAAAAAATATATTTTATGTACCGTAGTTATTTACATTTTTCATATGCATTCAGAAGAAATATGTTATTATAAAATTAAAAACAGACACTAAAATTTTATCTATTTTTATATTTAGATGTACACAAACACGTTTCTCAGACTTAACATATCACCTACTCGTTATTATTCAGTGGAATAGGATTGAATACCCAATTTGGAGCTCTCATGAAATATTATAAGGATCATGTTTATTTAATAAAGTATTCTGGAAACTTCTAGTCATACGAGAGATTTGTATCTAGGGCGATCCCATTTTATTAGATACCACCTTTCGCCCACGGCTTCGCCCGCGAAGATTAATTTGTTTACACGATATCTTAGTATCATGTATATAAAAGTATGCAGTGCAATTTCGAAAGCTCGGAACTACGTACTGTATTCGGGATTTTACTGTTACATAGTTATGCATGAAATACCGGTACAGCCAGCCGCACCTCAGTGCTATCCTGCCCTACTCATACACGAGTGAATGACTGTAGGCTTTTCATGCATGCATGTACCACCGCGTTCACTGACGGTCGACCACTTTTCAACTTTATTACTCAGGGGGTAAGAGTGAAAAGTGGTCGACCGACAAAGAGCGCAGTTGCATAGATAGGGTAAGCCAATTCAAAAGATATTCACAATTTAACAGCATAGAGCAACGATTGAAATCGTGTCTAAAATTCCCCGAAAACAGAATTGAGAGTTCATGTATTCATGAAGTACCACGAAATGAAATCCAATATTCGCAGCGTCCTGTGGTTTGACGACATACTCGGAACTTCTATAAGGAGAATTCATGGAAACTTATAGGTTAAATAAAGTACTAAGCGATAGGAAAATTAAATGTAAATCTTAGTGGCCTTAGGGCGTTTAGCTCATAGCCGACATAGACTACATCGGATCGGCAGCACCTCATCTCATTTTTGCTAGCCGATCCCGAACTGAGGCGAGTGAACGTTGCTGTATAAACGCGAACCAAACATTTCCAAATTCTATTTTCAATTCCCATTCATTTCATTCAACATTTGGGTTGAATAAAAATGAAATTTTGTATGGGTCAATAGAACATTTTTTCACGATTACTATGATGGTCCCATGGCGAAAGTTTTCTGATACAACACCTATCTGAAACACGCTGTAGAGTTTCACAAGTAGAATCCCGGCTCGAGTTGAGGTGACGCTGATGCAGTGCAGTGCTTATAACAGTTATAACTACCTGTGCGTCGACCTTGACATACATACCTACTCGATAACATCGGTCGATGTCATTGATGGCATGAAAATTAATAGCGATTGTATGAAGTCAATTATCAAAAGACGGTCTCTCGATCGAATGCGATGTTTAATAGTTGTGAAACACAAATGTCGCGACACCTGAATGAATGGTTAGGCCCATAAAAGCACACTGTAGGATTTTCAATGTTCAGCTGAGTGCAAAGAGTTGAAAATCGAAGAGTTCTAATAATATTCAGGCTTTGATTTAAATATCGCAAGAAATACCTGTATTGAGATCAAGCATGACTACCAACTACATACATGTAACTCTTTTTGAAGTGTGCTTTCCTATTAGTTGGTTTTTATCGTAGAAGAGGTGTATCCTCGAAGATTATCTGAAGGTTCTAGATAGATAACATTATTTCACACAGACATTAGACGTTTTATTGAAAGCCAAGAGACTTCGTACGGTACTCAACAATGTACTAGCAATCAATGAATGACGTCACAAGCTGCGTATTTTGAGATTCAATCAACATTTTCTCCACTTTGGCTGAGCGGCGTCTCTCCCGCCTTCCCCAAATTAAAGCTTGATGTTTTGATTGCGTGTACGCTTTCTACGCCTTTTTTATGAAAATGTCTGGTTATAAAATGTATGAAAAATAACTGTTTTTGTGCAAGTCACGTTTACGGCGGCTGAGGTTGAAAAATGATTTCAGGGAGCGTATAAAGTTACCTACAATCTTCCAAGATGGTCTGACCTACAAATGCTTTACGTTAGCACCTTATTTTTCATTGCGTCAATAGATGTTTTAAAATCTATCTTGCTATCATGTTTTCTTAACGTCAAACCAGCAGTTACAATAAAATAAATATGTTACAAAACTAAGTAGATGTAAAACGGGAGCTTTTCTAATAACATAAAAAATATCGCTTCGTATTTCGAATCATGAAACTTCACTAATTGATAGACATCACACACGTCTGATCATGAAATGCATGTTCCTCACCTAATGAAAGCGAGCATCATCACCTGCCTAGCCTTTTCCAAACTATGCCGGAGTCGGCTGCCAGTCTAACCGAATTCAGCTGACATGAAACGACTGCCTATCTGACCTCCACGAGTCCACAACCCAGTTAATACTGAGTAATACAATACCCCTTGGTAAGGCTGGTTGTCAGACATTCCGGCCACTGACTACCTGTAACTACTGTCAAAGATCTATAAATGAAAACCGGAACCAATAGCTTCACGTTCTTTCCGAGGCACGGAGGAAGCTCGGTATGTAATGGGTGATCACCCATCCACGGACTAACCTAGGCAAACGCAGCTTAACCTGAAGATCGACCCGAGTGGCTGTCATTATTTAGCCACGAGCTCCTGATGTAACGAAAATGTGAACTAATACAATAATTCAAAGACATATGACATCTACCAACACGCACTGGAACGGCGTGGTGGATTACAGCATATATATGCCCTTTGATAGAGAGGAAGCCTGTATCTCAGCAATAGGATATATGCTGGTTACGTTAAGTTAGTTAGTTATTTTTGCCGATAGAAATTCCATCAGACGCAAGGCTTGTAAGAACGTAAAATTACTTTCCTAAAAGCCACTATAAATTAGAAACAGATTTCAAAGTCACAAACTCGATTACTTCGTAGCCTGACAGACTGTCGACTACGAGGCGTTCACAACAGGGTGACTACCAATTTGCATGACAATTACTGGCCAATTCATTTTCTCTTTAATCTCGGCCAGCATGAAATAAATTAAAATTCTGTATTTTATGAAATACCCGCCGGCACTCAGGCTCGGATGTTGATCGTATCGAAAGGTTTACTATTTTGTGTTGTGTTTTATTTTCAAAAAAAAAAAATATGAGGTAGGTTTTTGTGGAGCTGCTACAAGGTTGATGGCGTTAATGGCAAAATTAAAAAAGGAAAGACAAGAAAATTATGGTTTTGTACAATATAATGCTCACGAAACATGGGCATACAAAAAAAATATCGTTCTTTTGAGAGTATCAAAATCAAGTAGCTACTTTTATTCTGGAGATTCAGCAACAGTATAATCCAAATAACATAATACCACGCCTTTAATCCCCGCTTTTGCTAAAGTCCCATGAACCTGATAGAAACCTGAACCTGTTGCAATCAACTGAGCACAAATTCAGATTCCAAGCTGTTACTGAGAAAGGTCTGATGGAAACTCAATAACATTTTGCCCGAACTGGTAACTAATAGAATCCAAATTCGAATGCAGTAATAGCGCTAGCGACCACCAAACCAACCAAGCAGCTCACACTTCTTCTTAGCGAGTCGATATCAAATTCCTAATAGACAAAAGCTATTATAATATAAACGAATACTTAAATGAAAGACTTTAATTGCTATACTTACATTCTTAAATATTTTATGTATAATTACCAAGAAGATTATTTAGATTAAGCAATAACACGACAACTATCTACCTACTGAATCTATAAATTTACTCTAATTGTGATACTTACATGGAAACTCATCTGTTGTTAATAATTTATTGTAATCTTAAAATATGATCTCATAATAAATAATTATGTATTTATAATTTTTATCTAAATGTATTAATAGTATTCATTCATTAATGTAATTAATAGTAGGATATAGACTAGAAAATATCTACCCACGTACCAAAATAGAATTATTTATGTTATTGTTATTAATTTTTATGCGAATGTAATATTTTTTTTTTTCATGTATAATTTTATTTTAATTTTTTAATCTCTAAGATTTCGATTTTTAACTTTAGGTAATAAATGCACCTTTTAAATAATAATTTGCTGTGCCCTAACAGGGTGTACAACGGCTCTTAGCTCTAAGCCTTTTGTATCAGCTTGTTTTACCTTGTGGAATGCAAATAAATGAATATGAATATGAAATTTTCATCAGATATTATTTTATTCAGCTCAAAATTCAGCTCTCACTAAAACTCACAAATTCACAACCAATCAGCTTCCTGCAAGATTAAAAATCCGATCCAATATGAAAGCAGCAAATGCAATTGTCCAATAAAGTCCTAACAATACGATTCATTAATCGAATCCTACCAGTATCCGAGCAACATTTAATTCTTTAATGAATGAGTTTTGCGAACATTTTATTGGTTTAACATCACTCGGGCACATTAACTGGCATTTTGGTCATCCATTTACAAATTACTTTGGTCATGTTTATGCCTACAGTTGTTGTAGATGGTATTGATTGGCAATCATGATATTACTATGATTTTCAATTAATTATCAGTTGTAATTATAAGAGTGGATATTGTATCTCATTGAACGTTTTTGATTTGATTGAATGTTAATGAAAATTGAATTTTCTTTTTAATAAGGGTTCAATTTCATTCACATGTTTGAAATTTTAAATTTTAACAATAAAACTTATTAATTTTGTGTTATTTATTTGAATTCAGTTATTTATATTATTTAAAAATAACAACTACATCTAAAAAATAAAAAAAGATAAATCTTGTTTGTTGAACGACCGTGTAGAAAGTGGGACCTATGTTTTAAACGTCCCATCTCAAGTACAATGCCAGTGTGGAGCCCCTCTACAGGATATGTCCCGATTCCTTTCCTGCTCATCCTGCACAACCACCTGCACCTTCCAAGATTGAAACGAGGTCAACGATAGAGCCGTGTTTTTGGCAACATACTGGTCGGATATAATTTGAGTCCATCGACACCCAAGGACGAAGAGGAACGGCGCTGGCAGGTATCTTGGTTCCTGTAAAGGTGTACCTTCCAAAGGTACTTTTCAGCCAAGATAATTGAAAACTCTGTAGCCGCGGGCGCAGCTAGCCCGTGATAATTCTAGTACCCATTGGTACTAACGAGAGTTGAACAAACTGACGACGCTTCGACAGAGACACAGAGCACGGAGACATCTCGGTGGTCACTGCTAGAGGTGGCATTGTCAATAGTTTTCATACTCATCATAAACATCACGCCTGTAATCCCAGAAGGTGTAGGCAGAGCTGCACCTAATAGTACACCTACATTTTGCCAGTGAAGTGTAAGTTCCATGTAATACGGGGCGAGTCTATTACCATCAACCGGGCACAAACCTAAACACCGTAGCTACTTCTGAGGAACTTCTGATGGAAACACCCAAAAACGCTTTCAGGTTCATTCGTGACACTCATGACGAAGAAAGTGACGGCTTTGAAGGCGGTGGACATAATAAATAATTATGCACACCATTCGGCGCCATGAATGTCATCAGTACTGCCGTCTCTAGACGTTGCAAGCGCAAAGATACCGTGCTCTATGGTCAGCGATAAACTTGAAAACCGCACGGTTGAACGTCTGCGGCAGTTTTCAAATCTGTTAACGTCATTCAATTTCTTTAGGTAATTCAGCGTTGAAGTCTGATAGATTGGCTGTCTGAACCAGTTTCTGAAATCTACTGCCAATACTGTGATTGTTTAACCAAAATTATATTAAACCATCACAATCATTTATTCTTTAAATCATTATATCTATTGCCCGCAGCCTCGCCATGTTGTGGTCGTAAACTATCTCACGAAAATGTACTAACAGGATAAATGTATTATTTGTCCTAACCCAGTTCATGGTCTCCCTGTGACCTTACCCCAATCTTTTCACCCGTTGAAGCGTGACAGGTACAAACAGACAAAGGTACAAACAGACAAACAGAGTTACTTTCTCATCGTACTCCTCTTACTCATCTTATAAATGCGAAAGTTTGCGAGGATATAGGGATGATTTTTTGTTATTCTCTCACGCAGAAACTACTGAACGGATTTGGATGAAATTTGGCACACAGATAGTTTATAACCTAGAGTAAGTTTTTATCCTGGTAGAACGATCCCGTAGGACAAATACCGCACTCCACGACGGCCAAGCCACGGGCATAAGCTATTTTAAAACATTATTATGAATAACATCCAACTGGCTCACTAAAACAAAGAATTGTTATCAAACTACTAAATTATTAAAGTCAATATACTATAAATATTTCATGGCCATGATACGAGATTTTGTGTCTGTGAGTGCACATCACACGCGCTCAGTACAAATCCGTTTGATATGATTTTAACCAATAGGATTGGAGCGTGGCTCAGCCCATCAATGTGGCTCACTAGAAACTCATGTTGACCAACAGAATAGGGAAAAGTTTAAACAGGAAAGTAATACCTGGTAGAGCTCGAGTGCATTACGATCTTAAAATAAATTAGCATACTCAATTAACCTAAGTTAGTACAAGGTTACTTATTACATAACATTACATTATCCCCGAAAGGATAGGCAGAGGTTTCCCTAATAGTAAGTACACCTATATTTTGCTGGTTATGTTTAAGTCCCATGTAATAGGGAGCGAGCCTATTGCCAGCAACTGGGCACAAGTCCAGACTCCGGGTAGGTTCGTTATTGTTTACCGTAAACCTTTTAAGGGGGTCATTTTACTCATCAGTATGAACCACTTTTGTTATGGAGTTATAGGTACCTGTAATCTGAAAAAAAATCAGCTGCAAATATGTTATTGTACTGTACTTTTTTTGTGTGACAACTTTTCTTCAGATTCCGATACAAACCAACACAAGTAGATTTTTTTTTGTTTTATTTTATCATCAATCTGTTGTTTTCCCCACGAAATAATTCATGAAGGTTGTTTATTGCGTGTCACGTAGTTTTACATTGCTTCTAATGAATTGTTTTTTTTTCTACCTTTTTTTGTATTGTTATGCATTGGCACGGGTGCCGTAACGGGCAATGATTATTTGAATATTCACCATTGCGCTGTCGGGGAGGTGATAAAGTGTAACAAGATTTAGACTTCAGGGAATTCTCGATTCTCTAAGCGGTGATAGCCTAGTGGTGTGACCGTTGAACTGCCAAGTCATAGGTCTCGAATTCGAACCCAAGACACGTACCTTTGATTTTTCGGAATCATGTGCGTTTTGTATAATTATCACTTGCTTCGGTGAAGGAAAACATCGTGAGTAAACCAGCATGCCTGAAAGATATTTCTCGACAGCATGTAAAGCCAAGTCAGAGGCCCATGGGCGGCATAAAAACTTTGACATCAGGTTAGGCTACTAACCACATGATTAACAAAGACAGCTATTTTTATTTCACTGTTATTCATAAACCATGATTTTAAACCCACTTCATACGCGGAAAGTCAACATACATTTTTAAATAATTCTCTCCCACTTTGCTCAACACACGATTTTAATCAACCAATGCACTTAGATCCCACTATAAGAACATACGATACCTGAAACCTTTTTACCTGCTCAGCTGTAACCACGAACTTTTATGTAGGACCTAATTACTTTCTCATCCGGTCCGGGTCAGGGACCGCAGTCCCGCATTCCCGCAGACCCGGGATCTCGGGATTCCCGAGTCCCGCCTCAATTGTCACACTTACAAGTGATATATGAGAAGCTAATGATCCTTTTACCTTTTCGCTGAGCATCCATTCCTTCCTTACTGGAAACAGAATTGTGAGGTTGGCAAGAATTTCGTTCTTCTTTTGTTATTTGGTGTTGACGACGATTTTACTGGATGTTGGGGCCTAGCACGAACCCGTGATTTCAAACTATCGTGAAATCAAACGCAGTTGTTTTAAAGTTTTTGCGACAAGCACAATTTCCTTCTTTTTTTCTGGTACGACAGTATTTATATTTTTAACGTACCAAAAATAAGGAGGAGACTCTCAATTCGACGCGTCTATTTTTTATGTTTGACCATGCAAACTTTTTGTTAGCCGAGAACGTCGCCACTTCCACAGCGTCACAACGTCGCAACGCGTCGGTAGCTGCATAATTAGAATAATTAGCTAAACTACAATAGATAGAAATAAGGTCTTAAAACAATGTAAATGTTATAAGAAAAGAATATTTTCAATTTGAAATTTCGTTTGAATTTACTTTATGTTTACTCCGCGCGGTCGTGCTATACCCATTTTCATTGAACCAACCTATGTATGTATGAAATTACGGTTAAAAACCCGAAAGTCAGAAAATTGGTCCAATTTTGCGATATGTATGTGGCTAATTCTAACATAATAGAGTATGTTTGAAATTTTAAACTTATCAAGTACACTCTTTACAGCCTTTGGAGAAAACCCCATACTTACACAATTCAAATAATTAGTAAGTGTAGACAACGTTAGAACTGGGGCCATTTCCAGCACAATTTAAATAATAAATTACAACGTGAGTTCCTCAAAAGTTTCGAGTTATGTGAACAAAGCCACATAGAATAACTTAACCTTAAAATTGCCAAAGTTACAAAGACACCCTCAAGCTTAAAATGCAAATATTAACATTTTAAAAAGTAACAACCTCATTACAATTTCACATTTTCATACAATAATACTAAAGCAGTCTGGAGCGTGATATCGAAAAGCTTTTATGATATTAAAAATGTAAAAAGATTTTTTTTTCTACGAAAAAATCATTCACAAAGAGCTACTTTGATTTATGACTTGAGGATAGGGTTGGATAGGGGCGTAATCAACAAGAAATACTTTACCTGCCCGTAGCTTCGTAGCAAGCTGCTACGGTTACGTAAGCTACGAGCGCTACGGCGCCGGCGTAGCAATGCAATTGTCTGTACGGAGCTTAAAAAGGATTTCCACGTAGAATTTTTATTTGCATAAGAGAGGTGGCAAAATAATGAAACTATATATATTATGAAAACTTTTTAAAATGTAACATTAAAGTGGACCATACAATCATCATCAACACTCGACAGCGATTTCGTGGAATTTTTGGCCAATATTTTAGTTTGTAATGAGGTAAATAATTATTTAATGTGATTAGTTGGAAAGTAATAACAGATACAAAATATACATATTTTTATACATTGAAAAAAGAAACATTTCAAAAAGAACTCTCCTGATAACGATCGTAAATATGGTTCTAATTTGTGGGCATTGAACTGAATCTTGATCAGGCATTCAGCGAACGTCCCTGAAGAGGGATTATTAAGGAAAACATAAATATAAACGTGGAGCCATTGATTTGGATGATTCTTTTTCAGATGGCTTTATTATTTTCTCTTCAGTGAATATTTTGTACGTGTTTATTCTTCAAAAGACAAATGTATTCTGGAATGTTTTATAAAGTATTCCATGACCTTCATGGTTTAGCATGAAAAATATTTGTCTTGCCCAGCAAATTCAATGGTATGGAACTTGAAATCCATAAATTGTACCTGTAGCATTTTTAATAAATGTGTATACTAAATAGGCTTTCGATTGGCCGCAACTGACCTGATGGGAACTGATGATACAGCCTAGAAGAAACTGAATTATCTCCTAATATAACATTGGTGGGTGGTGAACAAGGCTCAAACCTTCCACCCTGCCTGGCCTTTGTCCAGCACTGGGATACTTATAGGCTAAAATTATTATTTTATAACATTACATTTAGTATTTCACCTAAGCTCAACTTGGTGCCTATAGTGGCGGTACTTTCATACAAGCCTAAAAGCTTAGCTTGCCCTCATATCCTAGTCCTCTTCATGTTGTTAGTTAGGGTTTCTGAATAGTCGGCTTGCCTAATAGGCTTGCCGCATTGTTGGTCACTATACTATATTTTTTAGGGTTCCGTACCTCAAAAGGAAAAAACGGAACCCTTATAAGATCACTTTGTTGTCCGTCCGTCCGTCCGTCCGTCCGTCTGTCAAGACCTTTTTCTCAGGAACGCGTGGAGGTATCAAACTGAAATTTCTATATGATACTTAGTTCTACTGTCCCTGGAAGCTGTAGCAAAATCAACCTTCTTAGTCAACGCAATCAAAAGATACAGCCACTTAGGCCGCAAATTTCCGCAAATTTTCGAAACTCGCACGGGAATCAAAACCTACAGGGTACTTCCCGTGAACTTAGAATCTTGAAATTTTGTACGAAGTCACGTCTTATAGTACAGATATAGGAAAAATTACGAAAACCGTAAATTTTTAGTTTCGTCATATAAAAAAAAGTTATATACCCACAGGTTTGTACGGAACCCTCGTTTTTGTATTAAAAAACGCCAAGGACCTAAATTGTAACAACATAACTTCCTTTCGAATTATACAAGGTGTAGTTTTGAAACCTCGTCAAAATTCAGGAGGTTGTCATAGAAGACGTAAACAATCAATATAAATTACGGTATATACCTGGTCAATAATAATAAACGCTGCTTTTTTTAAGTTGCTTTAATTTGACACTATTTCAGAATGAAGCCCTTTTCAAAAGAGGAGAATCACCCGTTTATCGAATAAACGTCTGCGTTTGTTTGTGTGTGTGACTGCGCGTTTATAGGGATAGTATTAGACGGGCCGCGTTTTAATACGGTGGTGTACACTTATCGATTGAAAAAAAAATTACTTACCCATTTTATTATTTGATTATTGATTCGGGTCGAGAATCATTAGCATAGTTACCTCCTTGAATTTGACGAGGATGCAAAGCAACACCTTGTATAGACTTGAACTAAAGTTTAGATTATAATAGCGTCCGGCCAATGGGGAATAAAATGGCGGACCAATCTCATTTCGCTCCTAAGGGAAGCGCTTCTGATCTGTACCTATTATGTTATTATTGAGAAGAAGTTTCAGATAGCTAACTTAGGCTTGTTGTATTTTATACTAGCAACATGCCCTTACTTTGCACGATTTTTATGACTTGATTGAACATTAAGATTCTTTTACTGCCTAAAGTCTGAAGTCTAATCATATATTTCAATTAGAACATTGAGAGGCAGTTTTGAACGTCAATCTTTAAATAGATTCTATTGTATTAAAAAAATAGACACGGTGAAATGGGATTATTCGGGTTGTAAGCTAAACATGTCCCGGGATATGGTGTTCTACAGCATCATGTTGCCGAGATAAAATTGGAAGTTAAGATAACTAAATGAAATCTATTTCTTTCATTGTGGGCTGCTTGTAGAAAAATCGAAATGACCTAAAAAGAAAGAAGCTGAAAAACCAATTAGTACTTAAAAAGCAAGTCATTTCGTTACAATTCTGTTCTTGCCGCCAGAAATCTTCAAAATTATTCGTTTTACGGTCGCCTGAGTATATTATTACAACAAATTCCAAAGTAAGAAAGTTAACTCATAAAAAACCTACATCATCTCAAACTGTTCGTTATAAAAATAACCATCTTTGTAGTCTGCTCATGAAATTTTAATTTACCGGATTCTGGCTTAAACTTTCTTAAAATTTGAAGTATTCTGAGTTATAAAAAACATCGTTGAAGGTAGTAAGTACCAAAGAATATGAATATACAAAAGCGAAATAACCACTCGTCAAACGTCAAGAGGCATAAGATACGTTCAATTTAGAATAAGTAATGACATCAAGAGTTACTTTGCAGAAATTCATGACATTAAATGATACGGCACTGTGTGCGCAGTGGCTGAGCGATGACTGCTGCGCTGCGTGTGGCAGGTTCGATCTCCGCACGGAACAAATATTTGTATGACCTACAGGCAGTTGTTCCGGGTCTCGCCGTTTGTGTATGTGAGTTTAAATGTTTGTAAAGGTACCCACAATATTGGATCAATTCCTAGTGTGGGGCAAAGTTATTAAAAAATATATGCAAAATATTGATACTGCCTGTAGGTCATACAAATATTTGTTCCGTGCGGAGATCGAACCTGCCACACGCAGCGCAGCAGTCATCGCTCAGCCACTGCGCACACCGTGCCGTATCATTTAATGTCATGAATTTCTGCAAAGTAACTCTTGATGTCATTACTTATTCTAAATTGAACGTATCTTATGCCTCCTGACGTTTGACGAGTGGTTATTTCGCTTCTGTATATTCATATTCTTTGGTACTTACTACCTTCAACGATGTTTTTTATAACTCAGAATACTTCAAATTTTAAAATAAAAGTATCTTAAGTGCTCCTTATTACATCAGCCATCTGCCAGTAAAAGTCCCGCCAAAATCGGACCCGCCGTTTTAGAGATTAGCCGGAACAAACAGACAGACAGACAAAAATAAAAAGGTGCGTATACACTTTCATATGCATTCAGTAAAAAGCTGTGATTTTGAAATTACAAACAGACAATTCAATTTTATTTCTTTGTATTAATTTATGAGAGAAGAATAAAGTAATTTGGTAATATTTAATCAAATAAAAAAAAAAACATGTTTTTTTAGTTACTGAAAATGTCTTGTGTAAAAGTGTTTACACGTTTAGCTTTTATCGGATTTTCCATCTGAGTTCCTCTAAGAAAGGAAACCAAGGGTCTAAGTTTAGATCAGATATCAAAATGTCAAGAAATAGAATATTGACCCGAGAAATATAACTGCTAAAAGTCAGTTCCTAGTCACAATACTCATCATCCCCCAACCTCCATCAATCCACCTTCCCAACTTTGTTTGCGCCGGTTTTCAGTCTTTGTTAACCGACTTCAAAAAAAGGAGGAGGTTCTCAATTCGGTTGTATTTTTTTTTGTTTGTGTTTGTTACCTCAAACACACTGTTTGTCATTTATGAACCGATTTGAAAAATTCTTCTTTTATCTGAATGTATACACTTGCCGATTGGTCCCATAGAAATTTCATCAAAATGGGTTCAGCAGTTTGGTTTTTAAATAAAAAAAGCTGGAAAAACTATGTAAAAGAAATTGTGAAATTGATACTTGACAAGAATTTGTGTGTGATGCGATAACTAATACTTCCAAAAAAAAAAACAAAAAAGTGGAAAATAACTTTACTTTCTTTTTTTTGTGTTTTATGGAGGCATGGTACGTCATAATTCTCGCAATTCCTGCTTGTGCATATTTTTGCGAGCCGACTCTGCAACCTGATTCTAACCCTGGATCTACTTGCTTAGTTAAAACTTTTCATATTACTTTCAACATAGTCAGTATTGTCTCTTGTAGTTTAGCTCCCGCTATTGACAAACCTTAAATTAATCTTAGACAAGCGTGGGCCATAGGCGCTTTGAAGGCGAGGAAGGGTACTTGGGTAATAGGTGTGTTTACGTACAAAGGGAACAAATTACATGAGTACCATTTCTATACGGTTCTCCTTGCCGTTTGTATAAAGAGCCCCAAACTGTAGGAGTTGACGGGTCAACAAATTTCATTAGGAATTAATCTTGTTAGATGTTTGTGCCGCCTGACTGACCGATGTGCGTGCTATTTGTATTCCCACAAGGCTTAATTCACACTGTCACTCTGATATATACGATTATGGGTTAACGGTCCGATAAATTTATTCTGAACTGAAATGAGAGCGATGGCACTACTTATAATGGACAAAGCATAATGCTATTGTGGACAGAGTGAATGGAACTATTTACAATAGAGAAATGTCTATGAAATATTTGTTTGCCGAAAAATTAAACCCAAAAAAACCTCTTGCGGTTTCAAATAGCAAATAGATTTTTGTCTACCTTATGTACGATTGAAAATTCTTGTTTAGTCATCATCTACCTAGCCTTTTCCCAACTATGTTGGCGTCGGCTTCCAGTCTAACCGGATAAAGCTGAATACCAGTATTTTACATGGAGCGACACCCTATCTGACCTCCACAAAACAGTTAATACTGGTTAATACGATACCCCTTGGTAAGACTGGTTGTCAGACAAAGATGTATAATTCACAGCCGGAACCAACGGCTTAACGTGTTTTCCGAGGCACGGAGGAAACTCGGTATGTAATGGGTGGTCACCCATCCACGGACCAACTCAGGCTAGCGCGGCTGAACCTGACGATCGACCCGAGCGGCTGTTATTATGTAGCCACGAGCTCGTCTAAGAAAATCCCTGTTAAGTAATACCGATTATTTAGCCTATATCGGTGCCACTTCTGGGACAGAGAACTCCTCTCTAAGGCAGAGAGAGGACTATAAACCACCACGCATCACAGAATAAGTTGGCGGATTTCACATTTATGTCTTCGAATTTTTGATTCTAGAAAATGCCAGTTACCTCGCGATGATACAAACATCGTGAGGAACTCGACGACTATAAGCTCTCACAAAAACTAAAAAAAAAACCATACATTTGAAATTACTGCTTATTAGTTAACACAATACGTTCAACCGTTGAAAGTCCGACTGTACAGCTGTTTCAAGCGAGCCAATTGTTTAAGTTAAATGAGTTTGTCCTTTGTCCCGCTTGTTTAACATACGAGTAAATGGAGTTATGTTAGGGAACTCAGTTGTCTAAAGTATTAATAAACATAATATTGTGACTAGGTGGGTAGTCAGGAAGCCCGAAAGTCTGACAACCAGTCTTACCAAGGGGTATTGTATTACGTATGTAAAATACTGATATTCTGCCGTATCCGGTAAGCCTATCAGATTTTTATCGGTTACACTTCGGAGAGTGTACTTTGGAATTACACAATCTAATTCCCCCACCCCCATTCTACCATCGAACGAGCAGAGATACGGCAAAGCGTCACCGTTATATGTTTAAAGTTCCAAGAACCAGAAACAAAGCGCTATGCTTCCGCATTTACTGAGCGAATCGTCAGTCTGTGGAATTCACTGCCGGCTTCTCTGTTTCCCTATCATTATAATCTAGATCTCTTCAAAGTTCGAGTGAATCGGTTTCTTCTAGGCAAGCGTGCACCACCCTAGGCCGCATCATTGCTTCACATTAGGCGAGTTGCTTAATAAAAACGTTTTTGCAAAAAAATAACCACCTTCTAAAAAAACACAAAAGAAAGTGTTAGTTATTTTCCATTTTGGATGTCGGTTATTTTTTTGCAAAAACGTTTTTATTTTACCAATTTTAGCTATCGCATCACACACAAATCCTTGTCTGTTGAACCCATTTTGATGAAATTTCTATGGGACCAATCGGGAAGTGTATACATTCAGATAAAAGAAGAATTTTTCAAATCGGTTCATAAATGACAAACAGCGTGTTTGAGGTAACAAGCACAAACAAAAAAAAAATACAACCGAATTGAGTACCTCCTCCTTTTTTTGAAATCGGTTAAAAAGACTGAAAACCGGCGCAAACAAAGTCGGGAGGGTGGATTGATGGAGGTTGGGGGATGATTAGTATTGTGACTAAGAACTGACTTTTAGCAGCAATATTTCTCGGGCCAATATTCTATGTTTTGACATTTTGATATCTGATCTAAAATTAGACCCTTGGTTTCCTTTCTTAGAGGAACTCAGATGGAAAATCCGATAAAAGCTAAACGTGTAAACACTTTTACACAAAACATTTTCAGTAACTAAAAAAAGATGAAAATTTATTTATTTGATTAAATATTACCAAATTACTTTATTCCTCTCTCATACATTAATACAAAGAAATAAAATTGAAGTGTCTGTTTGTAACTTCAAAATCACAGCTTTTTACTGAATGCATATGAAAGTGTATACGCACCTTTTTATTTTTGTCTGTCTGTCTGTTTGTTCCGGCTAATCTCCGAAACGGCGGGTCCGATTTTGGCGGGACTTTTACTGGCAGACGGCTGATGTAATAAGGAGTAACTTAAGCTACTTTTATTTTAGAATTAGGATTCCATGAATAAAAATTAAAACCTTGAAATTGTTAACAAAATCCGGTTCAAATAGGGATGTAATGTTTTTATACATAGTGAAGGTCAAACGGCGATCGAGGGCTACAGCTAGTTTTGAATAAATTGAATGATTTGCACAAAATTTATACCGTAGGAAAAACATTAGCCATTCTGCATCGTTGCCAGTGAGGCTGACTTCATATTCATTGAATTTACATACATACATGTATACGCTCACTGTTATGAGCCCCGCCTTAAAATGAGACGTAATTTCATTCTTAATCGTATTCACAAGAATTTGGTCTCGTTATTGATAGGCACAAGACCTGAAAAAGCGATTAACATTTAAGAAAAGACGGCCATTTTGTTTTTATTCTTGTACTTTAAAGTTATATACTATACATATATTCTAACTATATACATGTGGTAGTAAAAATGGATGCATCTGGCAGAACCCTCTTGATGTAAAGTGGCAATTTCTAAATCTGTCACTGCAAAGAAGATTCTAGCTGCATGTGTCCGTAAATTTACCGAGGCACCCAATGAATTAACCGTTCACAGTCATGTAGTGAGCATGATAAATGATAGTCATACCCTGTAGAATTTCAGCAAAAGGAGAACGCCGGCAACCATATATTTTTGGTCAACTTAATTAAGTTTAAGAGATGAAAAGTTAAGGCGGGCAGCGGAGAGCACCTTAATTATATTGAAGCTACCAGTCAAAGGGAACTTGCAAAGCTTTCTTCAGAAATAGGTAAAGCTGCTTCCAATCATGTTAGAAACGTCGTTTATCTGAATCGGTAATCGAACGAACTGAAATGCGAAAAAATAACACCTGTTTTTATGCCTTGAGTTCTGTAAATTGGTAGCTTCAACGTTTAAGGTACTATCGCACTTACTGTAGGTCGACCACTTTTCACCCTTATGTCCTGAGTAATAAGGTTGATAAGTGGTGGACCGCCAGTGAACATGGTAGAAACTACTTCCTCAACGCTTTTCACCCAGTATGTCAGAATAGCTGAAACCCACATGAACAGATTACTCCTCATCACCTCAACTTAAACACAGATGCAAAGCAGTAATAGCTCTCCAACAAAAAATAAAGGAACCCCAACTGTGAAAGCAGATTGAATATTTCTTATTGAGGCCAAAGGAAAAATGGGCACGTTGACACTTAATAAATTTACAACGGTTTGCCCTTGTACCGTGCGGCCGCGGCTGATGGCTGGTAATGAGCTTTCTACATTAACGGACATTAGCACCGAGACATTTTGCTGGACGATTTTTCTTTCGCGCACTGATTGATTTTGACATTATTCGCGTGAATAATTATTTTTGAGGGTAATTCATTTTTCCATAACATGGGGCTTAAACATACCTTGCGCAAGGTGGTCGTACTATTTAGCCAAGCCAATGCCTAACCGTTTGGCAGTTACATTTAGTTATGTTAGTTTTTCTATTCGAATTTTTCAGTAAGAGTTTTTTGTGCTTTTCTCTTAAAATTTTACTTTCTTAAAATCTATACTATATGACACAAACATTTATGATTTTCTTTGACTCAAACTGTTTATCATAAATGTGGACTTTTGAGGGTTAGTAATACTTACATGTATTTAAGCTGTCAAATAAGTAATCTGCAAGAAAAAGAAGCTGTGGTACCTACTTAATATTTCTTGGACATGTAAGTAAAATAGTCCATTTTTAATTTTCGAAAGGTTCTTCTGTCCACTGAAGCTTGAATTTAAACGAAAATAATATAAACGTTAGATTGGATAACCCCCTATAAATCAAAATTTGTTTCAATTAAATCTCAAGAGAGCTCCAGTTTCGGAAGCAGGGAGGCGATTAGTTAAATCGGATCTTAGAAAATTACAGGACTTTATTCGAAGGGTCAAATGGGATGAGCCGAGGATTTTACTAATAAAAATATTAAAGGACTTCAAAGCTACCGTCATTAATGAAGGTTTCAAAGACAACCTTTTCATTTAAGTCCTGCTTTGAACTTGTAGTGAACGGTACATAGTAGGTACAAATACTCTGAAACTAAATACACTCCTAACAATATAATATATATGATGGAATACTCTTAGTGTTAAAGTATTTTTAAAGTTTTCAAGCTTAAGCTTGCGTTCGAGTCAGCTCAACGTACGGGCAGGCAGGAAATCCCCAACAAGTCAGTGAGGTAAAGTGTAAATAAAATATTCTTTATTCTACATAGTTGCGAATTGTCTTGGAAATCTAACATACAAAGACATCGTTCGTTATTCCCGCACAACTGAGCAGTTTCAACAGTAGTAGTGTCGTTAACTTGAAGTAGCATACTTGAGTGCGATTGATGCCGCTTGCTTACATTTTTCTTTAAAAGGAAACACGAATAGAAACGTAGTACACTAGCATCGATTGTGTTAATTTTTACAGAATCAAAATGTTTCTAATACATTGACATTAATTGGAGTACTTATTACGTATTTAGCAAATAATCTAAACAAATAACCTACATAAAATTCTTCTTTTTTTTGGGGTGGGATATTATCAAATGACCTCTCCCGCTCTGGGTGGAGCGGGAGGGCGTGTCAGACTCTTACTGACTAAAACCCACCCGTGTTCCTTCAGTTGGCTGTGCCAAGGGCCACGGTAACTCTTTCGAACAAACCCGCAACCCTGGTAGGCATCGGTCCTAGTGGACCCCGTCAGTTTGTGCTGCCATCTCTTTGAGGCGCGCGTGGAACTACATAAAACGTGCCTATGACTACAAACGCACTATTAATATTGCTCTATGTTAGAGACGTTTCTGAATTTTAAAAATGATAAAAATTTGTATGTACCTGGTACCTACCATAACAACGCAATCAATTATAATAATAAACTAGCATTTTATTAGCGAATTCGTGTGCTGGCGAATTCTCTATCGCATGGGAATTTTCGAAAATAATATACAATCCTTATCGCAAAGGTTCTTCTGTGCACAGCTTTCTAAGTCGGACTTTGGCAGAGCAGTTGGTCTTTATCGTGTGGTTAGTGCCTAACCTGGTGTCAGAGTTTTTATGCCGCCCAAGGGCCTTTGACTTGGCTTTTACATGAGGTCGAGAAATATCTCTCAGGCATGCTGGTTTCCTCAAGATGTTTTCCATCACCGTTGGTGACACAGAGCGTTGGTGAATCAGCTAGTGATTGTATGAATAAGGGACTTTTCTTTACCACCTTTTAATGGCTAGAATAACCCTAAATTGTGAAAATGGCTCTCGTTTAATTAATACTGCTGCATTCACTTTGTGATTAATATATAGCAAAGTTGAGGACTATTTCAGTGCTATTTGTTTCGAAAACACGATTCCATAACATTTTCTCTATAGAAAAATACCCCAAAGTTACCTCTAAAATGAATAAAACGTTTGTGTTTATCCCCTAAACATTATTTTCACCTTTCATAACAAACGACCTGGCCAGATTATACCCATAGTTACGTGCAAGCAAGACTTTCACGATAACACTTCAATAACGTGTACACAAGGCTATACGGTGTCGACTATGAATAGAACACCGGATCATTTCCCACGGGGGCCGTGCCGCGGATTATATCGACAGGGCGGGCAATAGTGTCAAGTTATTTTATATCACAGGTAACTTTGCCAAAGTCGGCTAAGCATGGTTCAGACTTTCGAGAAGAAATCTGAAAGGTCGATGTCTTATGTGTTGTTACGTCATGAGACACGGACACTTCTATACAAATACTTATCTACTGCAGTATCGGTAAGCGTCCGTGTTCGAAGCCATGTCCGCAATTTGTCCTACAAATTTGACCGTTCTTTAAAAGTCCATCCAAACAGCTACGGACAAATCCACTAGACCAGAGATTGACGTCACTGACAGATAATTCAGTAAAGTATCACTGTCGGTGCCCCATGTCTGGAGATCCGTTCGGTTTTCTTGTTTTATTTCTTTTTAATTTGCTCATTCCAGAAATCGCAAGAACCAGAAGAGGTCAGAGAAAACCGTAACTGATTAGACCGGATGTCACTCAAACATTTCTGGTCCCAAGTTGCGGCCACGCCGCGTTCAGGACGTCCGGTACCTTGTGAGGGTCCCTCCGTTAAAGAACCCGATGACTTATTTATGATCTTTTTTATTTCATTTTGATCGATCATAACCTTTACCAAAATCTACTTAGGTATTAAAATTCTTGAAGAAAACCGCGAAGTCTAGGAGGATTTGTCGTACCGCCGCTGACCCCAACATAGTTAGCAAAAGTGTAGGCAGATGTGATGATGATAACATCACATCTACAATCCCCGGATTCTTAGGCGTAGGTGAACCTATTGTAATCCCAAGCTCGCCATTTTTTCCGACGAGTCTGGTATTGAAAATCACCAGCTGACACATTTACTGAATTTATCAATGAAAATTCATTCATTCGTTCACAGGTACGTCCGTATTTTACAAACAAATCGATAGGTCAAAATATACATATATCAGTGATCGAGTGTGAATACATACGTGAGCACAATATCGGCGGCAGGCGGTGAGCCGTGGTGGCGAGATCAAAGCGGGCGCGCCTTTGATGTGCCGCCGACCGCGCCTGCCGACCGCATGCCCCTGCCAAACACTGCCTGATAATAATCTCTTTATTAAAATTATTTCAATACATTGTTGAGTTTTGAGTTGTATTTTACAAAAATATCTTCCGCCTACGCGAATTTTTGTGCTAAAAATAGAATTATTGATCCTGTACTTTTCAGAACTTCAGTAAACAACTTTTATCGAAGCTTTAAGTTGGGTTTCACGTGAGAGTTATTTATTTAGAAAAAGACACACCTACCTCATATATCTGAAAAACTTTCAACTGCAGTTGGAATCGCTAGCGCAGAAAATAAACAAACTCTAAACTTGAATCCAACAGAAGCAAACAAAATCCAAGAAATCATAAATAAACAAACAACTGTACGAGTTCACTTACAAAATAATAAAGGTATACGCTCACAGTCCCACATAAATCCGGTAATCGTTTCCCCTCGAACAAATACCGCCGTTCAAAGCTACAACATGTATTTACTGCATACTTGAATTCTCTTGTGCAATCTTCCTGATCTTTTATTCCAGTAAAGTTGTCAGACCTAACTCTAATCGTCAATTTGCTCCGCAAACGAAATGAAACAAAGCATTTTATTTCAAGGGACGACTTTTACAAAACGTGACTAATCTACTATCTACAATGAACTGTCGGCGAAATTGATTTAGAAACAATTTTGGGGAATTATGGAAATTTTTCGATTGTTTGTGTTTGTCTCGGGATTATTGGAGCTTATAATATCGAGAAAATAAAACGTTCTTTACTCGTTCGAGAACTTAAATAGAATACCCGAACTTCGTGTTTCCAAAGGTTGATAGTTGTTATACAATCAAGTTACAACGTGGGTGTGTTTTCAGGAAGTTTTCCCTTAAGTAAGGACAGGAAAATCGAACCAATAAGTGAATCTCTGATTCAAACAGCTGCCCTGAAAATAAATAGTAATTGTATTTTTACCCGACGAACCCAGAATTAGGGTAATGTTTTTCGCGCGCATTTATATGTATCCGTTCCATTATGACCTCATAACTCCTAAACGATTTGGATAAATTATACTTCGTTAGATTCGTTTTGACAGCGCAAATGTCACAGGCACCAAAAAAAAAATGGCGGAATTTGGACGACATTTTGTGGAGTCCGTTTTTTTTCCAGTCCCGTCTTGTGGGTTATAAATAATTTAAAAGGCAATTACAAAAACATAGATACCTTTAATGTTTAAAAGTAATTCAAAACGACCAATCGTATAAAAAGAAAAAAAATCTTATTATAAGAAAAGTTAAATCGTTTGTGAAATAAAAACCCAAGCACATTTTAATGGTATACTAGACCTTTTCTTTAGTTTTTTGAATGACTTTTTTTGTATTCAATCATTGCTTAGAGGTACACCTTTAAACCACCTGTGATAAGAAATGGATGAATGCATGTTATCAATGAATGCTGCTACTCATTCATCGTGATCATTAGCTGTCTAGACCACTTCATTTGACACAAAGCAGTAGAACAATGAACGAGATATATATAAGTAGTTATCAAACAGCATAGTGGTTGTATTAACTTGACGTAGTTATTAGTGGAGAGACAAACATTAGTAGCATGACAAAATTGAGTAATAACAATAAATTTGAGACGAACACCGCACAAAAAACGAAAAATATAATCTTCTTCTTGATCGTGTGGTTATAGTGTGTAGCCTGGTGTCAGAGTTTTTAAGCCACCCATGGGCTTGGCTTTACATGCCGTTGAGAAATCTCTCAGGCATGCCGGTTTCCTAACGATGTTTTCCTTCACCGAAGCAAATGATACAATACGCACATGAATCCGAAAAATAAGAGGTGCGTGAAAAAAATTAAATGAAATGAATTTATTTTTCTTTTTTTTTAAATAAATTCTTTCATTTCTTGAGTGAGTGGGAATAACGCCTATACTTACATAGCATAGCCAGTGTATAAACAAACAGTTGTTAAACATCTGTGCGTGACATTTTTATTAGTACCTAAGAAGTCTGAAAGAGATCATAAATGACCTCATCGTAACACTATGATCAGTTTTAAGGATGTGTTCACATTGATACATGAATGCGATTCTCCATTTTTAATATCACTTCGAAATTCGAACGGTATCGACTAATAAATCTATAGTGAATTATTAAAATAAAAAACAAATGAATTCGTTTTCGAAAACGGAATCATGAAGTGATTGAATGAAGTAAACTTTGTAGCACTTCATTCGTACTACAGTTTCTAATTAAGCATGGTCAGTAGCGAACTGAAATACAGGTGGCCTACCACGACCATGATGAGTGGAAAAGAGATGGCGCTAGACAGCTGTCTAGCGCTATCTCTTTCCCACTCTCGAAATAGAACAAAAACATTACTGCATTAAGAGGTCATAGTAGCGCTACTGGTCGAGTTAAAACCTTGAATTTAAATTTATAGTGTTAGTAGAACTAGCTAACTGAGCTAGTCCGGAGCTTTAATGTTTCCCTGAAACTTATATAAAAGAATTAGTTTCATGTGTTTACCCCTAGAATAGACCATTAGTTAGCCAATCCCGCCGTAAATCACTACAAAGAAACCAAATCAACATCGTAGAAATCAGAATTATCTTCTCTATTATTTTCATTCGTTGATATTATCTCCATAGGCTATGGCGAATTTTTGCCAGTTCGGATAGTATTTTCAACAGTGATCTTTTAATAAGTTTATCAGATACTCGGTAAAGCTAGTTACTCCACCAATGTAATCACGACCTAATAGAGTGACGGATAGCGTCCTATATGAGGGAAGGCTTTGGCGCCTGCTTGTCGCGACGCGTAGGCGTTGGTTGGCCCTTCTTCTTTGATCCAACACATACCACCAGCCCTGACTACGCTAACGACATAATTGGATGTATTAAGTTAGCTTCGTTCACAAAATGATAAAGCTGTCACAACTGAATTTCCACCGTAAACAGATTCTAATAGAGTTTAAAGTGTGTTAGGGAGGTAGGCGAAATTGTAGTATAATTTATACACAATAGATCACGCAGTAGTAAAATAATTAGTGAAAAACTAATTACTAATGCAAACGTCATCTAAATTCATGAATTAATTGAAATGTTATTTCAATTTCCACATTGATAATTAATATTATTTGTTATTGTATCGGATACAACTGTTTTCTGCTGATTAGGAAACAAAAATAAAATACATACAGGTTGGAACCGACATCGACGCCCAAACGGTTACCACGTTTTCAGTACTGTATCATTCTGTGCATACATTTTGACGTATTAGAACTGCATTTTTGTGTAGGAAACATCTGATTTTTTTTTTAAATTAACGATGAAAAATTACGTAGTAACCTTTTGTGTGATGATGTTCCTTCCACACTGCTTAATTAGGGTATAAACACGCATATCATAGGAAGTTGAAGATAAACCCATTGACTTAGACAGCTTGAAGGTACAATTCCGAACGTGGTAGCAACTGCCAACCGCACCGGCAAAGCAACCCAACCTCTGTGACAGACCGCAAGAACCTTATTTGTTGAAAATCAATCAAGCCAATTAGGCTACACATCGAACAACAAACGATATTTTCTTTAGCTGTTACTTATACAAACAGTTTATTTAATGGATTTCGTTATGTCATAGTAAAAGTTACTTCATCTTCACCAATCTACTACCCTTATTCTAATTTATTTGGGGTCGTCGTAGTAAAATTAATTTATAATAATTAGAATACGAGAGACGCAAGACTCGTTAGCGGAGATTATTTGCTTATGGTCTTTGGAAATGTTTCAGCAATCAAAACACGTTTCTATCTATTGAAATACCACCTTATTTACTCATCAATGAAAACGGAACAGCCTTTTTGCAACAGAACATATTGCTCGTATTAAGCAAACACTTCACTGTCGATTTGTTTGTTTATCGATATCAACTCTATGTGTATCGATATAAAACCTGATACACCCTCGTTGTAAACAAGGCTACGTTAAATAAATACATCTGGATTTCATTTATTCGGTTATCGATATTTATTGGAACTCGATTATTAATAAAATAAAAGATTAATTGTATTTATTTTGAAAAACCCATTGAGTTTTTAAAAATAATACAACATTACGCATGTTCTCCTTACGCTTGTTGAAAGGAGAATGTTCGGATGGAAACACCCTTTGTCCGACCCATGTATAGAAATTGATGATGAGATTTAGCCGATTTCGGACACAAAGACTGCATTCGATGGCTTTCTAGGGTGATTGTCGAGAGCTTTGGTGTGCTGCTTTTTCATGTGCTCTCGAGTCTAGCATATCCAACTTTGGCCGAAAAACTCCTAGCACATAGCGGAGACGATTGCCAGAACACCATTGACAACATTGTTGGATATAGCTGTAGTATCAAACCCAGGACCTCGTGCTCAGTAGTAGCGTTTGTGACGACAATACCAACGCAACGAGGCGGTAAATCTTTTTAAGAGATCAACCAAACATATTGCTTACCGTACGAAACAAACACTCGACTGTCGATTTGTTTGTTTTTTATCGATATCAACGACATGTGTATCGATCGATATATGGTTTTATATTTGATACACCCTCGTCATGCAAACTGGGCTGTGATACATATACACATCTTGATTGAATTCATTTGGCTATCGATATTTATAGATATAACAAAACATAATATCGGAGGGAAGGCAGAGGTGTACCTTGTACATTGCTAGTGATGCTGAAGTCTCATATAATAAAACAACAGCTTTGTTTTTATTTTGAAAAAGTCCTTGGATCTTAAGAATGTGCGTATTACGACTATACATGTAGAAATATATTTTTTTTTTCCTTCCTGACGCTGCCTCAGCGTGCAAGTGCAAGCATAAAAACATAAATACAAACGTTGCTAAAGAAAATAAACAGATTTTGATGTGTAAATTTATTTATACATTTATTAATATTACTTTTGTACCACTAAACTTAGAATGAAGAATCATTCATGCCAGGTCGTACCAGGACTTGAATCGTGCCGAGAATGCATAAGTGCCTTATACGGCTTGAACCCGACACGGCCTTGCATACATCATCCCTTAATCGGCCCACCTTTGACCTTCCAGAATAAAAAATAACAGTCTTCCACATACTGTACTCCCAAGCAAACATAACGGGATTCGTTTGTATAAGCTGTATCGATTAAAATGGCTTACTTGGTATTCAAATCTAGTCGCCATACTCGTGGAGACGATCTGATGGAATCGGTATTATTCGATATACGCAGGATATAATCTGTAATTGGACACGTGTTGGATTACACCAAAGAGTCTCGAAGCACGGATTATGTTGAGCTTGAGAACAAACAGGAGTATCTTTGTCAACAGAGACTTGTATTTTGTCATCTTTAGAGAAGGTTTAATATATTATATATGCTACGATGATGAGGATAAGATTGGTTATCCATTTAGTTACTTATGTGGATAGGTGTCCTTGAGTTCGTTCTGTAAATACCAACAAAAAATGTTTTTGTTTGTTTTTGAGAAGCTTGCAATTGACCACAATTTGGTAACCGAGTTTCCGAAAGTTTCACAACTTGTAAGATTCTCCACCGCTCGGAGACAGTTGCAGCAAAAAGATATGGTTAGGTACCCACTCTACCGCTAACTTACTGTAGTAGCTAGAAAAGAATGAACACAAGTCTAAATGTTTTCTTTCTTTCTTTAAAAATACCACAAACATAAAACTAAGTTCAAAATAATGGTAACAAACGCGTTGATGTCTCATTTACACATGTATTTCGCAATCGTCTACATAAATCCTCTTCTACGAAATACAGATAGTTAAAATCCTAGCAGAGTATTGTACTAGGAATGCAGAGATTCTAGAAATCACCCCGGGGAGCTGCCTGAAGCGATGCTAAACTGGGGCATCATTTGATCGAATAATCGTACCGATTTGCTCTGCTATACTCAATCGATATCGGGCGCTTATCGAGATCGCAGTTACGACAAAGTTGTCGAGAACTTTAGATATGAATTGTGGGGTAGAGAAATAAATATTGTAGATCTATTTAGGAGGAAATATAGACGGAATATTCTTTGTAACGCAATACAAAACGTCTATTTCGTATTGGAATTTTTTGCAGAAATAACATTGTTATAGCTTCTGTATTTTATTTCTTTTGGAATATCATAAACCGTTAGGATGTTATTGTAAGCCTTTTCTTTGATTTTCCATACCTTTAATAACTGATAGCATAAACATTGGAGGTTATACAAGGTGTAAACGAACCCTACACGAAGCCGTTAACCAAGCATTATGTACATCAAACTAAGTAACCCTACGCCAAAAAAAATGCTGTGAAACCACTTTTTTTGGGGTGAAAAATAACATTTTACAATAAAACTCAATGTTACGCACTCAAAACTTTATGCTGATGGATGCATTGAATTGTAAATGGGTCATGGAGGTATTTAAAGTAAGGGTATAACCCTAAAAACTAGTATTTAAAAGGAAAACAAATGGAAAATAATATCTCCGTAACTAGGAGGTTCCCAGGTATGGTCCAGGACAAAAAAAATGATCGCAATGACCGAGAGGACAAGTGCCTCTCGGCTTCGTTAATCGTCTTTTTACAACCTTTATAACATCACACATGAAAGTTCCGATACCTTCTAAGTATAATTAAGTGTAAACATCGCGTCCTCCTCGATTTACCGATATTTCCTAGAACAAATCAATACATGGAAGAATGTATCAGTACATCCACGTCTTTGTTAACAAAGGGATGGTGTTATTTCATATTGAGCAAGCATTGAATTCGCGACAAAGCGTTCGTGTCTAATTCCATTACTTCGGGTTCTTGGGTTTATTATACTTTGGAATTTGCTTTTAAACTTGGCACAGTAGCGTAGCTGATTCGAAACTCGTTGTAACAAGATTTTCTTCCTTGATTATACATAAAATAATATGAACTTTGGAACGAGTTTCCTGAATATGAAAGGCCCGGATGTTGTTTCAATGATTCATAAGAATTGTTTACAGCTTCTTAGCCTTTATGAGCCAAAATATGTAAAAACATTCCTAAAGTTTCATTATGTTTTTAACATCGTGAAATATATCTCGACGGCATGTGTGGCCAAGTCAGAGGCCCATGTGCGGCATAAAAACTCTGACACCAGGTTAGGCACTAACCACAAGATAAAAAGAAGAATTATGTTTATTTATTTATTCACAAAATCCACAGCTCTTAGAAATGTTATCTTAATATATTTGAACTAGTCTTACTGCCATGTTTTTTTTTTGAATATTCGGATTTTACTTATAAATCAAACATAAAAATTTAAAAAAAAGCATTTGAACAACGTCCTTTGAATCTTAACGTAAGAATCAGAGATGCAAGCTTGTTTTGTTTTTTTTTTACTACATACATTTTATTACCAACTAAAAATCCTGCAACATATTATATCCTGTAGATGTTTTTAATAACCGCAGATTTCATCAGTTATGTTTATCGAGATTAGAGGTAAATTTTAAATAAAAACCCGAACGAAATTAAAAACGGCCGCTTTGAACTCTTTTTATCTACTAGTTTCTGTACCTACTAAATAAATAAAAGCCGTATTTTTTGAAGACACAAACTCTGCCTCTTCAACTGCGAAATGTTTAACAGATTAAATTTCTCGTTGAATATTTAAATTTAATTTTCTCGACATTTGTAGCCCTTTACTCCGTTCGTGATCACGGTAAATGGATAAAATAACGGCTTACGAGCTCAGTAATTTCAGTGAACAACTCAGGAATAAATATTATTTTCGAACCCGTGTATAAAATAAGAGTGGAGGTAATTGTAAAGAGGAATAATTACTGTTTTAATATTCTTGGTGCAATGTAGCATTATTTGTTTTTTGATGAACTTATGAAACATACTATGAAACTTGAGAACCATTTTTTTTTATTTTTTTCTTTTAGCCTTGTATGTCCAACTGCTGAGCTAAGGCCTCCCCCAATTGAGAACCATTATGAATACGAGTAGCAATTTATGAAAGGATGACTTATCCCATGTCAACTGTAAGTCCTTATAGGAGGTCTCGTCTTTGGTAGGAGACCCTTTTCCATCAATATGGCAAAAATTCAGACCCGGGCTGCTGCCAGAAAATTCCTGACGGAAAAACCCAATAGCGCTTTGTCCGACCTGGAAATTGAACCCAGAACCTCACGCTCACCTGTAACTTACTTCCTTGAAGTTCAGGCAAATATACTCTACCAATTCCGACCTCTGAACATAACGTATATTTGTCTAATGTGGTTCCCGCCTAAAGGCTATGTTAATAGACTGTCACAACACACAGCCCCTATACAAACTATGAGATTAATCTCCGGCGCAGCTCAGCTTTGTAGGCGACGCGTCGAAAGCCACGTACTTAGTTGTACACACAGGTCAACAAGTTTAATTAAATGTTAACAGCGGCAGTGTGTCCCTAGTACAGTTAGCTTAACAAATATGTAGACATATATGAGTACTTTGAACACTAAGGAGTCAGTGGCCCGAAAGTCTGACATCCAGTCTCACCAAGGCGGGGGGGGGGGGTATTACTTAGTACTAACTGGGTTGTGAAGGTCAGAATGATAGGCAGTCGCTTCTTGTAAAATCTACCGGTTGGACTTGGGAAATGGCTAGGCCGTTGAGTACTTTCTCGGGCTACATCCCGTTTATAGTTCAAACAATAAATTACAAATCATCTAAAACACACCTAGAATTTATTTTCCTGTTTGAATATTTACCTGTTTTGTCGACTGTACATCGAGGACGCATTATTATTATTAGATGAGCCTGGCCCTTCATACTTGACTTTGGAGAAAGAAAGGCTGTTCATTACTAAGGGCAAGTTCAGATAACTTTTGCCTTTAAGTTAACGTTTGCTTAAGTTCAAGTTAGCTTTTATCAAGATAAAAGTTGGGGAATTTTAATATTACTTGCAACGATATGAAATCTCTTCATAATAAATGTCTACAGCGAAGCGCTAATATTTTCTATCCAATTAGAGCACGTGGAACCCGGTTTCGGTCCAATAGTTAAACCCGGTATTTCCAGTGTTTTAGTAATCGTTACCTAATGTAATATTTTTTGAAAATCTGTACTTGTAAATGTTTCAACCAAAGAGTGATTGCAAAAACAGTCGTTTATGAATATTTCTATGATAACCACTTTTGGTTATCATAAATATAGCGTACCTACTTATACGATAATACGAGAAACCTCATTATTATGACATCAGTTTCCATACCATCAAATCAACCTTTGCGACGGTAAGGATGACTCAGTAAATAACACTTCTTTGCAGTCGGGTAACAAACGTTGAAGTGAATTTCCTTTAGTTCCAAAAGTCCTCAGTAGATGTCACAGTGCGCTGACGTCACGTTTCTGAATCGCGGTGTTAAGATTCTCCGACGTTTGGTTGGGTCTCCTCGTACCTAACTTTTGGTATCTCTGGTTTCCCTTCAACACGCATAAATCTTTCGCCTTTTACTAAAGATTTCCGTGGAGGGGAACACAACACTCAAATGAGTCTTTAGCATTTTTGTAATACTCTGCTTCGGTAGAGTTTATTATCTGTAAATAAACCCATGACATTAATGATATTATTTCGTCGTTGATGTAATATTATGATAAACTAGCTTTTGCTTGCGGCTTCGCCCGCGTGGAGTTCGATAATTGACCCACAGAATCGTCCTACCAGGATGAAAAGTAGCCTATGTGCTATTCCAAACTATAATCTATCTCTGTGCCAAATTTGATCGAGATCCGCTCAGCCGTTCTGGCGTGATTGAGTAACAAACATCCATCCATCCAAACTTTCGCATTTATAATATTAGTTAGATTAAATTATCATTTAGAATTCCAACTGTATTATAAGGTTTTTAATAAATAAAAATTTGCTGTCTGGAATAAATAATAAAATATGAAAATTCCCTATCATAAATATGTAGTTGGTTTGAGCAATAACAAAGGCACTGTTCAAACAATCAAAACTACGATTTTAAATAAAAACACATGTAATGAAACATTTGAAGTAAAAATTTAAATTAACTTTTGGAGGCCTGAATTAAAAAATAGGATATTTTTCATGATGTAAATGACACAAGTCCGCTCAGACGAAGTCACGCGTAGAAGCTAGTATCCTATAATTATTTTACCTTCTTTGTACGTTATTAAAACGAAAATATATATATTTTCGTTTTAAAGAAATATGATCATACAAAGTGAGCTCAATTTAATGCCTGTTATATTTCTTTCTCTAATCCAATACAAATGTAAACAGACGCTCAAAATTAATCACTCAAAAACTCAAGTTCATTCACTTTCTCGATCATTAACCTTTGACATGTACTGTATTTTAAACATATAACTTTGCCCAGACCTAGATCTCATATTCATAAAGTTGCTCTCAGGAAGCCTTGTCTTCCGACTTCACAAAGAAACTCTAGCGTATGTAGAATAATATTATAAAGAGGTGAAGTTTAGAACTTTGGATGTAGCCGATGTAGACGGCAAACTACGGACTTACTGGGGACCTAAAATGTTAATATTATAATTTTTTTTTTCAACGTAATTTATTATGCTATTATGATTTTGCTAAAACAGCCATTTTAAGGCCCCTGATCAGAATCCGAAAATTATTTTAAAGAAATTTTGGAATCGAATCAGGTGACCTTCCGTGACGCCGCATTCTTTTAAAATTAATCCAGAGAGGGAAAGAGACAGTGCGAGACGTCCTTTATAGCTCCGTCTCTTTCCCACACTGGAGGGACATTAAAACAATACTGCTTTAAGACGTCATGGTAACCGCCAGTAGTTAACACTTAATAAAACAACGGTTTGCCCTTGTACCGTGCGCCGTGTCGTAAAAGATTTTTTTCACTATTTGGAAACTGCATTATCCCCGAGTGTCACATGCTATATTTAAAACTTTACCCTGGAATAATTACCGACCATAAAGCGAACGAACCCGCGGGCAAAATCTTTACTTATAAAGTTCCTACCTCACGTGCGGTCACTTACAGCTAGTTCTAAAGAGCTGGAAGTCCCAACATCAAAGTTTGTCGGCCTGTGCCACACTTTAGGAGTTACCATAGTAATTTGATCACGTGCAAAGTTTTAACCTAGTTTAAATAAATGCGTCAGGGGTGCTATATAACGTCACTACAAAAAGAACTACAGCAACATAGTATCAGCCATCTATGCCACTAATGAAGAAGTTACATCAAATTCCTAAATGGCGATATTAAAGTTCTCCGCGACTTAAGAAGATATACAAAATCCGGACATCAACTATCGATCAGTACCCCACCAGACACAACACCCGTCTGGTTAGAGGTCCTCCCTTTTTTATGGAGTGTTGAGGAACTTTACACCCTGTTACTCATATCCCTCTAACATAGTCAGAAAAACTAAATTTAATATCGAATTGTTAATCTGCGTTCGGGAAAAGCCGCTCGGCTTTGATTTAGCGATGCTAGATGCCGATTGGTACAAACCGAAATAATTGCTGTGGGTCCGCTTTGTTGTTTAACAAATACCATCAAAACTAAATCAAAAACCTTTTTTGGTCAAAATCAGGCCGATAAGGTTCCCGTACAGGTTTAATCGGGTTACTATTTTGGGTTATGTGAAAAACCCTAGTGTAAAAGTTATATCCGGTTCTCGCACAGACTTTAATTTTGAGTGAGCTCGCGCTAAATTTTATTCTGGCAATATTTAAATGGCATACCCATACAATTATATTATACAGGGTGGAAAGGACACCGACACTAAAACTGTTACCAAGTATTCAGTACATAATGATTCTGACATTTTTTTTTGTCGTTTTGTTATTTTCGGTGACCCTTCTTCCTACCTTGTCTTATAATGGTTAATCAAACATGGGTTTTAGGTCTAACCGGTTAACCATATTAATTGGTCCCTGTTCTAAATCAGTCAAAACGAAGTTGCCCAGGAAAACAAAGCGAAAACGGTGTATTTTCCCAATCCTCTCAAACCTTTGGACAAAGTCGATCACGAAATGCGTCGTTTTCGATACTATCTCCACACTGACCACAATAGTCGGGCTTTGAAAGGGATCACGCACAGAATCTCTTCTCAGTTTGTATTGGCATTCTACTTCCGACCCTGGGCAATGTCTTTGTTTCCCTTCCTGTTCGGTTTCGATAATAATAGTAATGCGTGATTGTTGTCACGTATTTGACCTTTGAGCACAGACGGTATTTGAGGACGAAACATACAAAGGATTGGTAGTTATACAGCGTGTATTACTACGTGTATTGGAATCGTGTGTTCATATATTTTATGGATGCGGTACAGACAATCAAACTTAACAACTTTAACCATGGTACCAAAATCGCAATCGCGAAAAAAGAAATTGCTGTCCCATAAATGTTACATGAAGGTCGAGTGGGTATTGAAACTTTGTATGGGACAGTTGTTTTTTTTTGCGATTACACATAGTTCGTGGTTTGGTGGTATTATCATCCGTTAGAAACATAAGCTGACGCTTAGAATAAGTTCCTAAGCCTCAGATTCTGCTTGACCATTTTCCATAATTATAATTGAACATTAATTTCTCTCGCTAGGCAATAAACTACGTAGAACATATTGTGGTAACTGCTGTCATGGGAGATTTATGACAGCAAACTGGCTTGACTTTATAGTCAGTTAAATCTCAAACTGTTTAAATGTCGGTCGCACGAAACCTTTTAAGGCATTTTTCTTCGCGTAATATATTTCATTACCACTGTTCTCATAAAGTTGAAGGTAAATATCGTGAGGAAACTGACATGTCCTAGAACAAGAAACACGAAGACATGTGACGTCATGACATCATGGCTAACAAGGAGGTGACTGCTGAGATGACGAGTAACAGAGAAGTATGGATGAAGAAAACATGCTCCACCGACCCTATATAAATTGGGATAAGGGCGGGAGAATGTTGATATATGACATCATGACAGATGATCTGAGTCCCAGCAATGGCAACGTTATAGGCTGAAAATGCTACTGGCTGCCTCGTTAGTGTAGTGGCCGCAAGAGCCACTGCTGAACATGAGTTCCTGGGTTCCATTCCCCGGTCGGGCAAAGTGTTATTGGGTTTTCCATTAGAAATTTTTCGGTAGCAGCCACGGAGTCTGGATTTGTGCCAGATTGGTGGCAATAGGCTCACCCCCTATTACATGGGACTTATACATAACTGACGAAATGTAGGTGTACTTGTTAGAAACACCTCTGCCTAACCCTTCGGGGAATACAATGCATGGTGTTATCCTACTGAAAGTTTGTGCTATAACGACTTACACAATATAATATTATGATATTTTGTAAACCGTTCTGTATCAATTTTGGTGTACAATAAAGTATATTCTATTCTATTCTACACGCCATAAGACAAACGATTATTATTTAACCGTGCAAAATAAAGGCAAGTTCAACAAAAAAAAAACTTCACAAATGCTGAGGCCAACAATGCAAAAAAATAAAAAAGGTCACCGCTTTGGGACTGCGCTGTCGCAAATATAGAATTAATTTTACATTTTCTTTCGTGAACAATGGCACCAGTTTCTTTTGTACGATTGTTTTGTGGTGTTTTAATCTTAATATAATGTACTTTTCTTTGAAATATGGAATGTAAATGTACTCCGAAGTTATTTATATGCAAGTGTCTTAAGTTTAGATTAAGTTAAGCTGAAGATTAAAGTTTTTTGAAAGGTCAGAATGAAATTGCAAGTGTTTATTTGATAGTAAATTTTAATTGAGTGGCGGATTAAAGTAAGAAAACCAAATTAAACTCTCTTTTTGTATTATGAAAATAGCTTTTATTTCAAGTATCATTTTCTTTCTGATAAATTGCCAATTTGGTTTTCAATGAGCTTTTGCCGATGGATAAATTGCGGTTGCAACCTAGCAGTACCGACCATCGCCGATCATACTATTGCAATGAAGCTAATCTAATGTAAACTGTGCCTCGGAAAGCACGATAGACAGTTGTACCTGGTGGTCATTCACATTCGTTACGTCTATTTTAATGTTACAGCACCATGCTGAGATAGGTGCCTTTTGGCCTCGTACAGGACCAGTTTAGTTAGTTTTATTTTAATCTGTTCTTAAGTTTTCTTTTTTTTAATGTTCGTTTTATTCTCAAAATACCACTTTGTTTTGTCCAGTGCGAGATTAATAAATATTTTTTCTTTCTTTCTTTCTTTCTTTCTTTCTTTCTTTCTTTCTTTCTTTCTATTCAGAAGTCAGAAAGTATGAGAACTAGTCTTGCAGAGGGGTACCCTGGTATCCAGTAACTTGCTGTAGTGGTCAGATATACAGTCGTTCCATGTTAAATACTAGTATTCAGCTGCAGAAGCCGATCCCAACATACTTGGGAAAAGGCTAGGCAAATGATGTTCTGCCAATGTGTATGTAATGCGCATTTTGCGACTAAGTAATAAAACTATTTACAACTAACTAGACCACGTTGGCCGAGTGGTAACAAGCGTGACAGCTGACCATGAGATCCTGGGTCGGGCAGTGTTATTGGGTTTTTCCATCAGGAATTTTATTAGTAGCAGACCCGAGCGTGAATTTGTGTCCGGTTGATGGCAATAGGTTCGCCTCCTATTACATGGGACTTTAACATAACTGGCAAATTATGGGTGTACTGTTAGGTACACCTCAGCCTTGCCCTTCAGAGATTAGAGGCGTGATTATATGTGTGTACTAAGTACCATAACCACTTCAAATAGATTAAAATTCCTTTGAAATTCAGCAACCATGAACAATATGTAGGTACTTGTACATAACATGAATGTTTAATTCGTCTAGTTGGGAACATTACGCGGTATCAAAGCGGCGCAAACACCATGTCACGCCCATGAATATTACATTAATGTGTTTGCCTTGCAGAGTCATGTCGGTTAGCGAAGTACACTTGTGTTATGAGCTGGGTTCGAGCGAAGACATTTAAATATACAGGTTTGAATATAATAAGCGCAATAAGTACGTCTAACGTGGTGATTCAGCCCATAAAACCGGACTACGTATGTACCAAATAACCTTGGGGCTCTTCATACTAATGACGGCATTTTGTATGGCAAGACTAAGCTTTTTTTTGGCCTATTTTCCTTGGGAAAGTGGGTCTATCTGTCCCGCCTGTTTGTCTGATCGCGATAAACTTAAAAACTACCGAACGGATTATCATATAAGATGCCCTGCATTTTTTTGCATTTGATAACATCCTTGTGTTCGGATATGTTTATAAGCTGTAAAAATAGTTTCTTTATCATTAATATGTACATTATACTTCTTTCCATGGAGTTTTGTTACATTTTGAGACTAAGTTCTCAGCTGTGAGCCATAGAGTATCTGTGGGCCTCGGCAAAGTGACATTTCAGTGGTAACGATAACGGATAATTACAAAAAAATATTGGATAAGCTAGGTACCGAAAATCTTAACGTCAATAGGTACTGTTGAAATACGAAACTTTCTCGACATTTATTCAAAAAAAGGAGCCTACCGAATCTTTTCATTATTATACAGTAAAAACAAGGAAAATGCCAGAAAACTAAAAAAAGTTAATTAAATTGAACTTTTTGTAATTATAAGCCGGGGAGGACCCTCGCAACCCGTTTTTATCTTGAAAGGGCCCGACGCGGCGCGGCGAGTGGAATGTAAAACATGTCTGTTCTCATTTATTCGCCGTGACAGCTGCTGGATAAAAAGGTTGAGCAAGTTGAAATGAATATACTTACTGTGATGACAATTATTCTACTATCTATACATATAAAAATTTCAAAGTCCTGGCTGACTGACTCACTGACTGATATATCAACGCACAGCCCAAACTGCTGGTCCTAGAGACATGAAATTTGGAGGGTGCATTCTTTGTAAAGAGTAGGTATCCACTAAGAAAGGGTTTTTCGAAATTCCACCCCTAAGAGGGTGAAATGGGGGGTTGAAAAGATTAATTTAGTTTTACGAAGAACTTCGTCCTTATTGCTTTGTTCGGGGTATTTTCAGTTCGTATGTTCAATGAGAGGGAGTGAGAGCGCTTATAATGTTTGTTTCTGTAAAAAAAATGTCATTTGTTTCATGTAGGCCACGCAGGCGAAGACGCGGGCAGAAGCTATTTGACTATGCAGACATAGACTACACGCACTAACATATATCATCATAACATCGCGCTTGTAATTTCCGAAGAGTAAGGCAGAGGTGTACCTAATGGTAGGTACACCCACATTTTACCAGTTACGTTTAAATCCTATATAATAGGGGTCGAGCTCATTGCCTTCAACATGGCACATATTCAGACTCGTGGCTGCTACTGTGAAATTCCTGATGGAAAAACCAAATAACACTTTGCCCGACCTGAGAATCAAACACAGGGCCTTAAGTTGCAGTATTGCTTGCGGCCACTGAACCAGCGAGTGACTTTACAGCAATTTTTTATCACTTATGTATTACCTAGTTACCTACTTGCTTTGCTTTGCGTCACTATATGAGATCAATTAACAAAGAAATTAAACATAACAAAAGGAATAAATATAACATTGATAGATAAAATGTACTTCATTGAACCTACACCAAAATTGAAACATAGCTCTTTTGCAATATCTATTATATTTCATATTCCATCATAATTTTATTTTTTGAGATCTGGCAATTGACTCAATTTAAGTTACAAAATGGCTAGGGAGATGAAGATGATTATGTATATCTCACTTTTAACGCTTCACATCAAATCTTCGGAATCCCTACAATAATTCTTAAGAGAAACTCCGCGAATATCTTATAAACATGTAGCTGCCTTCAAGCATATGGGATCCTCAAGAGATTCGTAAACTGTCACCAACATAGAAACCCACTTTGCCGTTCAGAACCATATCGGAGTAAGACGACCCTCGGGACACTCTTGTGGACATTAATGCGAGAATTTTGCTAACGCTGCAAAAGTAATTTTGGACGTTCAAGTTTAATATGCCTATAAATCATGGCTCTTGGAGGAAGTTAAGGCTTGTTGCTTATTTGCATGGGTATTTGGTTGAAAGTTTCGTGTTTTGAACCAGAAATCATGTAGGTAACTTTTAGAATTCCGTAACCAAAGGGTGACAAACGGGACCCCATTTTGTATGTCTGTCCGGCTGTTTCTTTTGAACCGTAAAACTGCTATAACAAGAAATAATAAAAATTATATAAACTTACTGACTCGTTAGTCTATTGGTCGCAAGTGCGACTGCAGAGCATGGGGTACTGGGTTCGATTCCCGGGCCGGCTAAAGTGTCATTCAAGTGGGATCAGGAATTTCTCAGTAACAGCCACTCTTCGAAACTTCGTTACTTAAGCATCCACACAATGTATATTTTAGCCACAAAGTTAAGAAACGCTACATGAAAATACTCCCTGTAACTTCAATCAATTAATTTCTTCAAGCACTTTTGTTAATTAAAATTGTGGGCTTAACTTTTATTATCCTACCCTTACAATTGGTGAGTCCTCCATTACGACTCAATGAAGTTAGTTCAACAATAAATCAATAAAACTAAGTTCTTTATTCGTTTGTTTACATCTATTCCAATGACAACACAAAACATCTCGAGAAAATTCTTTTGCCGTCACTTTCTGTTTTGTTATTATTTGGATGTTGCTATCCCTGTCACACAATTGAGTCATCCTGGAAAGCGACATACGAGCGCGGTGTAGGCGCCTCATAGTCTGGACATGAAGATGACAAACAGACTTACTAAAAACTACAAGGTTTACTCTTATCATATGAAAAATAAGGTTTCTTTTACCTTACGCCAACCGCAAGCAAAACTACCCCATCATAGGAGCGCAGGATTACGTCATCCTCTATCTAGCAGAGTCACATCCAACCAAAAACACATGGCCTACTGTTTTACACGATTTTAATAGAAATGGTAGCTCCCACAAGATAGTTAACATAAACCTATTTTTCAGAAAATGGGCCCAAGGTTGTATTTAATAATATTGGAGTTTGGTCAAAACAAAACCCAGGGGCTGGAGAAAGGCAACCTTGATCTAGTATATTGCATTGAACTAGAATACAGTTCCTGGATACTTTAATGACCTCCTTGGCAGAGCATGCGACCTGGTTTTAAATAGCTCATGGTAGCACGTAGGCAATAGGTACAATTCTAAATAATAATATTATTAAGTTGGGCGACTGGAATTCAAGCTAAGTTTGGCTTTATTTGAAAAAGTACCTAATTATATTTTTTCTAATCAATTAGTTATTTGACATCCAATGAACAGTATCCACAGCGTTTTATAATCTATGTTACATAACAATTTAACTATGAAATACACAAAGGACGAAATGGACAGCAATAAAAATAAAAATGAACCTGTTTCAGCTACTCAGAAGGAATATTATTTGAAATTCCAGCCACTCTCTTGCAATTATCTGATGAATAAAACAACCTTTTGTATTATTTTATTATTAAAGTCCTTTAAATACTGTCCTCTAAACAAAACAAATAATAATACCGACCCATTACTGTCCAACTGCTGGACAAAGGCCTCTTCTCAAACAAAGAAAGCACGAGCATTGATCACCACGCTTGCTCAAGACGGGTTGGCGATTTCAGGCTTATATTAATTACTAGCGGCCCGTCCCGGCTACGGAAAAATTTGATGGGATGGGACGGGATAAAACGGGATAAAACGGGATAAAACGGGATAAAATGGGATAAAACGGGATAAAACGGGATAAAACGGGATAAAACGGGATAATACGGGATAAAACGGGATAAAACGGGATAAAACGGGATAAAACGGGATAACACGGGATAAAACGGGATGAAACGGGATAGGACAAGACAGGATAGGATAGAATAGAATTTTTATTTTTCAAATATGCGTTATAACACGGGATAACACGTGATAAAACGGGATAAAATGGGATAGGACAAGACAGGATAGGATAGAATAGAATTTTTATTTTTCAAATATGCGTTATACACAACAGTTGCTATAAATATCAGAGTTCAGCCATATTTTACCAATCCAACATGCAAACATTTACATTATTTAAGTACATTACATTTTAGAGACCAGATTCAGTTAAAAAAATAATCATATATTAGTTCATTTATTTTCTTTCTTATTTTTTACATTTTTAAATATTCACAATATAAAACAATCACAAAAAAACATTTACCTATATAAAAACTAATGGCCCGTCCCGGCTTCGCACGGGTATTTAAAATATAAATTATAAATTTTAACACATACACACTCAAATACAGACACCCTTTTTTTTGCGCCGGGTTACTAATTAAGAGTACATTATAAAGAAAGCCCTTCCTGGGTTACTAAAAAAGAGTAAGTACATTATAAAGAAAGTTTGGATATTTTTTTATTTTGTTATTATTTGTTTGTAATTGTTGAATATATTTTTTTTTCTAATGTTTGTAAAAAGATCATAACTACAAACAAAAGCCTACATCGCATACTCGTAGTAAGTCGAGCGGAGTGAGCGGCGCCCACGCGACTTTTTTCTTATACATATTTACATTTTTTTACTCGTGATATCTTTCGAACGGAATGTTAGAATTATATAATTTATAATTATTAATTATATAATTTATGTGTATATTTTTTTTGTATTAAAGCAGTCTTGAGTATGAAGTAATTTATTTTGATAAGAATTACTACCAAGGTACAAATAAAGAGCCCTTTCTAGCGGCGGCATTTCAATTAATTTTTTTTAAATAAAAGAACAATTATTGTGACATATACATAAAAGTTAGACATATGCTGTTGTGACATTTTTTATAGATAATGATGCAAAGTCGTAGCACATTATTTTGTTCTATCAAATCAAATCAAATCAAATCATTTATTTAAAAAAAAAAAAATTAATTAATTTTTTTTAATTTATCATCAATAGTTTTAGTAGCGCACGCGATGGAAGATATTTTTAGGTCATTTTTTTACACCTTGGGTTACATTATTGGAGTTTTAGTTAAGATCCCTAATTTTTTTGAAAATATAATATAGCTTATGTCACTCGGAGATAGTGTAGCTTCCCAACGGTGAAAGAATTTTTCAATTCGGTTTTGTAGTTTCGGAGCCTATTCAATGCAAACAAACAAACAATTAAATCTTTCCTCTTTATAGTATTAGTATAGATAAGTCCAGGTTTCCTTACGATATTTTCCTTCACAGTTGTCTGTGACGTCCAAGATAAACTTAGAAAGTACATATAAATTGAAAAACACGAACAAGTACAACAATAAACTTTGTGCTAAATAATTTCAAGATACTCCGAAGAAATGCAAGGCAATAAAGACTAAAACAATGCGAAGAATGTATACCTATCTAAAACAATATACGGCGAATAACCCTGACACGCGGTAGACAGGTTATAATCCTTTATACATTAAACAGTAACCACAACTCTTAGTTGTTTGTTTTAGGGATTATGCATAGTGAAATGTAAGGACAAGAACCTGCCACGTACGGGTATGTATCATAGTTAACACTGTTGATTATGATTAATTAATTTTATTATTAGCTTGATTAACTCGATCTCGTTTTAGTATTATTCCGAGAGTGGGTAAGAGAGGCTGTCAGTTTCCCACTCTAGGAATAGTCCTAAAACATTCATGCACTAACATATCATGGTAACCCCCCAGACATTATATATATAATAACTCATTTATTTTTAATCTACGTAAAAACTGCACATGTTTCAACCAGAAAAACAAATTGTTTTCAGTACACAGGATGATGACTACAAACCGCCATATTTAGATAAAATTAATTTATCCTTAAAGCTAAATTGTCATCTCAATTATTTTCAAATTAAACAAAAAAAAACATGCAAAATTAAACATAATCCTCTCAAATCCTCCTCTAAGCACAACCAGACAATGCCACCAGACAAAAAGCTATCCCTTCATAAAAAGCGCAGCATCGCAAGGCTCTGTGAGGCTCAGTTTGTACAGTCGAACAAACTATTTGGTACACAAGTTAAAAAAAATTTATTCTGTTATGACATAACATCACTCCTTGTAATATCCGAAGGGTTGAGAGGTGTACCTAACAATACGTTACGTACAGTTATGTTTAAGTCTCATGTAGTCTCATGTAGTAGGGGGCGAGATTATTGCCATCAACCGGGCACAAATCCAGACTCCGTGGCTGCTACTGAGAAATTCCTGATGGAAAAACACAATAACACTTTGCCCGACCCGGGAATCATACCCAGGACCTCAAGCTCAGCGTTCGCGCCTGCTACCACTTGACCAGCGAGGCAGTTTAAAAGCATAAAATAACAACTTTCTGTTTATTTTTTGTTATAAACGCTTGATGTGTTTTAGCTTGTGGCATACTTATGAGAGATATGCGAGTTCGCAATCGACGACCAACCGAACCGATCGCGACCGATCGGACGACTTTAATTTAATTTACAATATTAAAATTCTTTTATATTGAGAATGAACAAATTGTCTTCAATTTTCTGACCGACCAACTTCTTGACAATTCAAAATCGAAGTAATTGAAATAAATACTTGGAATTTCAGATTGAAGATACAAAATAGTTGACAACTTTGTTTAAAAGGAGAAATGTATCGAACCGGTCCGGACTCCGGACACCAGACTTTGACAGACAGTGTTCTAAAATATCTGTCACTATTTGGTGTCCTGGGTGTCCATGCTAGTAAGACGTTTGATCCAGTCTGACCGTACCTTAAATTAGTCGCAAGTTTGCTGCCTGTGCACCAACCACGTTGTTTGACAGTACGTATGGTACGCGAACAATATACGTGATGAGTTCCCTTGTTTTACACACCGCACAAAAGATAACCTACATCACCGGTACGGCTTATGCGAAGCCGGTTTAACGAAGTACTGGTGAATTAGAGGTGAGGATGATAATGTAACGAGTATTATGAACATGTGTATTAGATGTAGCGGGGTGTGGATACGTTTTGGGTAAATTGGATCTGCTGTTGACACTGAAGTATTAAATTTTGGTGAAGTTAAATAAATATCACTATCATAAACACTAAAAACCGGAAATTTACTATGTTTCCTGTTTATTTTGAGTTGCCGATATTTCGGCGCTGTTGCAAGCACTATGATTGCAGATAAACCGGAACATGGTAAATATCCCGTTTTTAGTGTTAATGATGATAGTGTTAAATACTTAAATAAATATCATCTAAGATTTTGAAAGAACATAAAATTAATTGTTCATTATAAATCTGTGAAATATCAACTAATATGTAAATAATCAACAAAATCATTGATCCACAAAATTGAAACATGAATCCAAGTAGAAATTAATAATTATTTCTGATGCGACCGATGTAAGTGCTACGTACGGTGTAGCAGTATGCAAATAAAAGCGTTGAGGTTGGCTACGCTTTTCTCTGCACATTGCTACACCGTAGCACTTTGCTACGACCGCTACGGGGCTACGGAATGAAAAACAAACAATTAACAAAATGACAAACAAAAAATTAATTCGCAAATAAATTGCAAAAGGTCCTTCATTCAACGTTTTTATGCTTGTCTAGTCATTGTTCGCGCAATTTGAATTTGGCTATCGAGGGAAATTACTTTTTCTTAACAGCCCCGTGTAAACTGACGGGGTCTGGAATCCATTTGAACATTTTAATTTCAACTTTTATTAGCAGCTCAGGAATTTACTTATAGATCTATCGTGTACCTGCTGAAGGTCTTGTTAAGAGCTATACAAATAATTTTCTCTGAAAAAGAGTACTTTATATTTTAGTAAAATATTTATTTTTATAGGTTCAGCAACTTACATATATTTTCTTCTAATCAAGATTGTGTGCACTCTTTTTGATTATTTCGTACTTGATTTATATGTCCACGATAACTTTTTCAATTGATTCAGAATTTGGTTTGGTTTTGAAACTAATTGTACCAAATTACGACTGCAGACTTCCTTTTCCTGTGGTCATCTTCTTCGTACAGATAATTGTAAATTGCGATGTTTCAAAACCCTTTAAGCCCCACTTAACTTCCATACTTGTAAACTTTTATCGACCAATCAGATTTGATTGGACGATTAAACGTTCAATTGGCATAAAGCAATGTAATGTGAAATGGACTCTAGAAAGCAAATAAAAGTGAAAGTTGATTTAAAAATACACGGTATTATAACCCACAAAAAATTAAAATAAATTTATGTTATTTTTCTTCATACGAATAGAATATGTGTGTTTATTAAAACCGTAATCATAAAGATTCCTGGAAATCGAAATATTATTATTCGTACACCAATATCGATAAAATATGTGGAAAATGTCTTCTTTGATAACTTCTGCATAAACTAGATAAAAGACCATTAATAAATTACTAACACTTGTCTACATTTGTCATAAACATTGGTAAAAGATGGGTAAGTATTACTTTCACGCATTTTTAGGGATAACTCTCTTGGGAAATACACTTTTAGTTCGCACTCTATTCAGTCAATCGCAATGAATTCTACAATTTTTAAAATAAATATACATATATGATAAATAGGGTCAAATCAAAGAGTAGCTCGTAGCTAAATAATAACAGCTGCACTGATCGATCTTCACGCTTGCTAAGGTTGGTCTGTAGATGGATGACCGTCATTAGATACCGAGTTTCCTCCGTGCCTCGAAAAGCAGTTGGTTCCGGCTGTCGTTTGTAGATCTTTGACAGTCGTTACAGGTAGTCAGTGCCCCGAATGTCTGACAACTAATCTTACCAATTCCAGGGGTACTTTATTACCCAGTCTTCCCCAGTAGTAAGTGGGTTGTGTGATCGTTGTGTTGTATTGTTGTGAGTTCAGATAGGCAGTCGCTCAATGTAAAATACTTGTATTCAGCTGCATCCAGTAAGACTGAAAGCCGACCCCAATCAATTTGGGAAAAAGGCTAAACAGCACCATATTCAATCAAAACGTAGGGACAGAAAAGTTTATGCAATCTACCTAGTAACATTACCTACTTATACATTATAATCAGGTCAGCAGTTTTGATTTATGAAATAACTTACATTTATTAATATTACGCGACACAAATTACATGTCAACAAAGGTTGCGTGTCACACGGAGTTTACGGGCGTCAAAACTTTGTTGATAAGAATGCGATAACCATGTTTTTTGTTGGTCGTAAAAAGCATAGCAATTTATGCCATGTTTCACCGTGACGTAGTGATTTCAAAAGGTACTTTTTGACTTAGAAGACGGCTTTTAGAAATACCGGGTAACCGGGAAGTGAAAAGAATAGAGGCAGGTCTTTGCTCAGCAGTGGAACACCATGGGCTGATATTATAAAAAAATACTAATCTAGATTTATACCTTTTAAAAAGATGGTCTTTAATTTACATCCACTACTCTCCGTTGACGGCAATAGGCTCGCCCCTATTACATGGGACTTAAACATGACTGGCGAAATGTCTGTGTACTATTAGGTACACCTCTGCCTAACCTTTCGGGGATTACGACCGTAATGTTATGTATGTACGTTATACTCTCCGTTTTTACTAAACACTCTATAATCGTCTAGGGTATAACCCTAGGAATCGAATGTGGAAAATGTTCTGCCACATTTCATTACTAAACTTTATTAATCGTCAATACCTACCCTCACTTTCAGTATCATAAGAGCGCAGCCTCACCGCGGCGCCGAGCGTCTCGCCAGGTCGGCGCCAACGGGCCAAGGACACCAGGCGCCATTGAGTCTGGACCCCGGGAAACTTACTTAATATGACGAAAAATTGTACGTTGCGTAGCTTTCTCAACATTGGCAATTAGCCAGGACGATTTCATTATTCGTTATTGCAAACTTTTGGCGCTGTGTTATTCAGCGGAGCATATTTCAAGGTCACGTAGTGCACTCTATTTTAAAAGCCCGTTCTCAAATTCAAAAACCAGTTTTTACTCAAATTAGACTGATAATAAGTACTTTTAAAACCTCAAAAATTACTACAGACTATCCTCCAAAACGCCTACCTTTCGCCACGTTCGTTTTATTCATCTTACAACAGAGAATTGCCAATGTGGCAATATTCCGTGGTCATAAATATCTGGATGCAATATTTCAAACTGAACCGGCCATAACAGGCTGCCATGGTTATAAATGTAATAATATATCCTGGGCAGCCCCGTATATAAAACGGGGTTTTCAAGACTTATGCCGTGCACATGCTATCAGCAGACAGATTTCTCACGATGCAGCAGACATCAGCAATTAAGAATCCTCACTCCTCATGACATTTTCTTAATCACTCTCAGACACATAATACCTTTCATCCCTTTAAGAATACCCCAACCATTATTCTATGACGCTTATTGTATACACTAGTCAGCTAAGATTTGTCCCTGGACCGCCAGTTGGCGCGCCACAGCGGCGCCAAAACGGCCAAGGACATGTGGCGCCGGTCAGTCTACACCCCTGAAATGAGACGCTATTGGATGCGTCACTGATGTACACAAGAGTTTAGGCTGCGTTTCTACCAGACATGTGCGTGGTGACGTAGCTAGGAATTTGTGTGAAAGTTTTCAATAATATCGCTTCTTTGCTGCTTGATCTGAGCTGGCTATGTTATTGGTTAGCAGTGGTGGCCTAGAGAGCAGTATTGGTCCAGTGGTCATGGAATCAAACCCATACAGGTGTATTACTTTGAGTAATTTATTTCGCCACAATTACTGCTCTCAAAATGGTGTTGTAAAACATCATCGTGAGGAACCACCATGTCGTAGAACCAAAAATTCAAAGACATGCGACATTTACCAACCAGTACTAGGCCAGCGTAGTGGTTTAACGCCCACTCCCTCTCTAGACAGAAGGCTTGTGCCCCTCCAGCAGGGGGACGTTATGTTACACATCCTCGCACATCTCTGGTGGGAACGCAGCCTTAGCGTGGGAGTATTGTTCTTTTGGGCGGACAGTTATCTGGATTAAAATGTTACAGATTTTTTTCTTCTGCGACAAATTATGACGTTGTTGGCGTAATAAGAACTTTTATTTTGTGACTTTATTTTATTCGTGGTTTTATTATGCTAATAAATATGAAAGCTGACATGGTTGTAGATATGTACCTATATTGCGCGTATGAACTGAAGCAATATAGACAGCTTTTTACTTTGCATTATTCACAATGTTTTCACTTGTAAAATATTGAACTTCTGTGCGAGACATGTAGTAGGTACCTGTTGATATGTGAATACTGTTACTTTTCACATATTTGGGTAGCAAATATGGTTTCACTACTGTCTCTGTGAATACCAAAACCCAGCATAGTTTAAGTAAAGTACAGAATACCTGCACTAAAATACACACCAGTTAAAAAAATATATAAACTGGTGGCTGGTTGTTAAATAAAAATGTTTTACGTCCTCACACGAGAAAATTTTGACGTGAAACATAATGATAACGGAGTTGTACATGTTAGTGTTAAAAGCAAGTTATTTTTGTTCACTTCGCGTCGCCGTATATTGTATAACGGAACACGTGACATGGGACATTTAATTTGATAAAAAGATCTTTATGGTTCACTTTTATATAAAAAATAATAATGAGTGACTGCTTCTTGACCTACGCATGTGCTATACTATATACATATATACACTATATGTGAGGTAAGGTCTTGGGTTTGGTTACGGGGTAGGGCACAGACACGGCAGAGTGGTATTGAATTTAGTGTCAGTATTTTCTCAGTCGCAGCCAGGAGTCTGACTATGTGCCCGCTTGATGGCAATAGGCTCGCCCACCACTTCATGGGCCTAAATATAACTGACGGGAAATAGGTGTAGTATAGCGCCACTCCTCTCCCCAATCCTCCGGGTATAACACGTATAATGTTATATTATGTACGCAAGTTCATCCAACCAAAGTTTGTTTCAAGTCATGATTAATACCACCAACATTCTACACCGTTTATTCTCGATTTATAAGCAATAGATACCCCTTTATCACACACCCCTTTCACATAACACGGCGCACCTTTTTAACACAAAGGGAAGGTGTAAAAACGATACTTTTACAGCAGGTGTAAAGTCCTTATTATGACACTCTCTCCGAATATTAAACAGGCCTTTTGCAATAAGGTGGGTGGACCATGGAAGGCCATGCTCCTTCGAAGGCCAATTATTAAAATTTCGTAGTTATTGCCATGTGATGACAAATACCTTCTATCTGCATAAACATCCATCGAACTAGAAATCACAGACGCGGCGGTGAATCGCTCGCGCCACTATTTTGGCAGTACGGTCCCTTGCTTCATTGATATCGGAAATCGGCGACGTTAAAATAAGGTGGGTGTACCATAGAAGGCCACTCTAACAAATAAATAGTTATTATTCGTTTATTTACTGAATAAATGAAACTAACAAATATTTAAGTAATACTTTGTTTTATTACGTAATATATAAACCACTTCTTTTTATTGTAGATTTAATGGCTATTTATTAACTTTTAGTGTTAAATGACTGATTTATTATAATGGCCTTCTAAGGAGCCTTGTTTCTAGCAAGGCCATTTTTAAGAGTTCAATGAAACTTAAGTTTAATCAATATTGATCAAATCTGAAATTTAAAAAAGTGGTTTATATTTTACGGAATAAAACAAAGTATTACTTAAATATTCGTTCGTTTCATTTATCCAGTATATGAACGAATAATAACTGTTTATTTATTAGAGTGGCCTTCCATGGTACACCCACCTTATATTAGTTTTCGTGGCACTTATTACTCACTGAAAAAAATATTGCGGTTAAGCAGCGTCCGTAAATATTATTTTAAAGGTTTTTGGTAGGTATGCAGTTACATTTGATATTTATTACCTGTATACCCACGATTTATGAAGCAAATCTGCATTTACGCCGAAAAAAACGAAATTTAAGTTAATTTAAGTATTAACATATTCGAGTACCTAGTTTAAAAATAGTTATTACTTAAGCCACGATATGTGAGAAAAGGCAGCTAATATTTGATGATTTTCTAAAATCCATATTCAATATCATTTTAATCTGAGCCCAAAAGAAATCGTAAATGAAGTTTATTTTTCAGCTTCGTTTGTATACACAGAAGTGAGCACTCATTAATCAATCTTGTCATTAAAATTTTAATTAAAATTCATTTACTTCAGGTACCACATAACCCATATTAGAAAACATCTTCAAATTGTTCAATCATAAATACAAAATCACACAAAAATAAATACAATATAAATACATCATTATAAGCATATCTTTAAACAACATTGGGTTTTATAATGGCTTATAAAAACCCCAAACAACTCACCACATGCTTTTCCCGAGTTTCACATGCCCCATCAATTTCCCCTCTCAATCCCATCTAATAAAATACAAAGCTTTGTAACCCACATCTCACAGATACCACCATAAAGTGTACAGACGAGATACACCAGCCTCCATTCTAATAAGGCAGATGGCCCATCTGTATCCCGCATCATTTCGTTACGGCGAGCAGCTCTCTTCAAGGTAAAGTTTGTATAATGAAAAAAAATATGGGATGTTGCGCTTATCACACCACAGTGTGAAATGAAACACGCCAGGGGTTCATAATACCTACTTTCTTTATTTGAATTTTTTTGTTCGTGAAGAATGATGAAAATTTGTTTATGGTTGTGAAAATTGTAGAAGTTTTTCGTGGTGGATGGTTTCCGTTTAGAACTATTATTGTTCTTTTCTTTGACGAGATGGTCTAGTGATGTGTAGTATGCCTGCTGAGAATGAGGTTCTGAAAGCGATCTGGCTAAGTAATATGATTTCTTTTCCATTTGTAAGAAAATCTTCTTCTAGGTCGTGTCGATGATTCCAAGTTTAAATGAGGGTCATTTAATTTAAACATGGACGCCTACTTGCCAAGTTAGCCTCAATTAGGTACCTAGGTTAATTTTTGAAGTAGTACCTATAACATTAACCGAAACATCACGCCTGTAATCCCCGAAGGGTTAGGCGGAGGTGTACCTAATAGTACACCCACATTTCCCCAGTTATGTTTAAGTCCCATGTAATAGGGGGCGAGCCTATTGCCATCAACCGGTCACAAATCCAGACTTCGTAATTCCTGATAACAAAAACCCAATAGCACTTTGCCACACCACCACCTCCGCCATACATCTGTGCATTTAATTTCAGAGAATACTAGCGTGATGTTATGCTTATGAGCTTTTCGATAAACACTCACAATCTAAGCATCAGTAAGTTTCGTAGCAACGTTGACTTCCATTTCATTCCGCCAAACACTCTGCTCAGTTCACCGTTCAGATTAATGTTCGAGTTTTTCGGTAATCGCTGCTCATTTCCTGACCATTCCCTTTCGATTTGCTCGAGCCTACATCCTGTCGGGAATGGGAGCAAGTATGTACCTGATTGTACCTTCCTAAATCTCGCTTTCGATGTTACCTTTGCCAACTGCGTTTATTAAAGAGACGTAATATTCTCATTTCCTCTTACTCAATGCTATGTCTGTCAGATTTGTTAGTAAAATCAATAGGGCTCGCCCCCATGGGACATAAACGTAACTGGCCAAATGACGGTGTACTACAATGGTAACTCTTCGAGGATTGGGGGGCAGATGTTATGTAAATAAAATACTACTCAAATCTATACTAATATTATAAAGCTAAAGAGTATGTTTGTTTGGTTGAACGCGCCAATCTCAGGAACTACTGGTTCGAATCGAAAAAATATTTTAGTGTTGGATAGCCCAAGTATCGAGGAAGGCTATAGGCTATAAAACATCACGCTGCGGCCAATAGGAGCGGAGCATTAATCTAAAATGTTACGCAGACGAAGTTGCGCCCGTCAGCTAGTTATGTTATAATAATGAAAAGCCAGTTTAAGTATTATGTTATCAGCTTACAACTTATTATAATTCTAGTTAGAAAAAAATTTCGCAAACAAAGTAAGTAATTCCTCTACATGGGTCCTCTGGGAAATTACCAACGAAATAGCTACAATAACAGTTACCTCGCAGCCTATTAAAAAAGTTACTACTCCGGGGTTTATAAAACTTTTAATCATACATAGTCCATGCTAAATAAAAACGTCATCAAGCCAATTTATCGTGTGACAATACTGGGGACTGAATTATTAAAATATCATTTCAATTATGTTAAACTAAAAACAAATAAACCGTAGTAAAAGTAAATCATACATTAAAATAACGTTTGAATGAGAAATAATGAAACTAAGTACTTTATGACCTTATTGGTGAGGTTCTTCAGAAAGGCCAGGGGGGTAGTGCTTACCACCGGCGAGCGTGTATGATCATATGTATGAACGTAGACGAGGCAAAAGGAGCGTAAGGATCGTAGCAGGTGGCATTCTGTGGTTTCTGCCTACCCCCTGGGAAAAAGGCGTGACTTTATGTATGTAGTTAATCTACCAATAACATCCACAAGATAACATCCACAAGTTAGGATCTTTGTACTTTGAACATTCATATCGATACTCCGGCTTCGATTCGTCCGACAAACGTTCATAGTATCAAAATCATGTTTGCAACACTTCCCCAGGGCAGTTTGGATCGGAATCCATAAAATACGAGTATCTGTGATACATCATGAAATATCTACCTGCTCAATCGTAAAACTGTTGTCAAACCGAATTTATTCAAGAACAGATTTGATTCAGCCTCAGCAGTACCAACGTAATTCGTTTCAGATATAAGATATACCTCCAAAAAATTTCTTCTCACAAAATGGCCGCCGTTACCCGCCTTTGTTGAAAACTGAATGATAAATATCTTACAGCAAAGGTGGGAAGGGATAAAAAATCGGGTAAAACTTGTATTCTTGATAGATGATCACGAATTTTTCACGATCCCTCGTTTAATCTCAAACAGCTTGTTTTTTCTTCTTTTTCTGAATTTCCTGGTAGAGTTTTTCGTAATCTGGTTTAATTTATGACTGGCCACTTTGGCTTTTAAGAGATTGAAGATTGGCTCGACAGCTACCTACTGTAAAGGGGGGCTTGGCCAACCAATTCCCACGAATATTCATTAATTCATAGGCATATTTTATTTATTTTATAAATAAACACTAATTCGATTTAACATAGGTAAAAATATAAAGTCAATTGGAAAAGCTGGCAGAAAAAAGTAAATTAATATGAGAATAATTATTTTGTATTTTAAACACCTACTGAGATTTATACGAGTATAAATGTGAAATTTTATTTTGCTCATAGCTGTGTCTTTCTTGCCATTCCGTTTAAAATCATTAAAGAAGCATTTAGAAGCACAGAAAACATAAAAGTACTACGTCTCTTCGTAACCAATTAACAAAACGCCCAACCTTGACATTTACACCGCCATCAAACCTACAGACGCCCACAAAAATCAGCAGCGACAATGAAACATTCCATCCATTCCATTTTTATGATCCCGAAATCCATTCCGGCAGTACCATTAAAACATTTACCCCGAACGTAAGATGGAGCTGTGAATAATTCATGTGTTCACTGTAGTGACATCATCTCGTCTGCGGTCTGACTATTGTGGCTTGTTCCGCTTATGGTTTTATGTAAATGAACTTTAATAATGTTTTTCTATTTTCGAGGGAATGCAAGTCTTTCATAGTTCTAAAGGCGGCAAAGTGAAGACTACTTACACTTGTATCTATAGTCTAGTTAAAGTAATTACTTGAGTTTAAGTAATTACTCATGTGCTTCTGTCATAAATATGTATGTGTTACGTACTAACATTTTTTATGCCATAGACAAGATTTTAAACGAAGTAAGAACCGTCAATGAAAGCAAAGCTAAGAATACTAACTTTTGCCATTTCTAACTTCAAGCAATTAATAAATTTCAGAATAAAAATCATATCTTAATTATATATATACTCTTACTCGAGTCTTCACTTTGACTTCTTTATAGATACGGGTGTTGGGCTGAATATAGACCAATTTTACCAAAACTAGATGAGGCCGGTGTTTCGTACCTGACTACTCTGAGAAAAAACAGCCGAAACAAATTCAGAGTTCATAATCTCTTTTAAGGTCCAGACATAATCTTGGTCAACTCACGTGTTACGTTTCTCTTTACCCACTAAAATAACAAAAACAACTAAGCAGATACTATTATGACCCCTGTCCATGATAAAACTAACGGTAAATCACCCAACACACAACTTACCTTACCCACCTTATCTTTCTCACGACAAAACATGTTTACAACAACACGACAAACCACATTTTTTATTTCTCCCGTGTATAAGAATTTTCTATTTTCTCGTCATATTTCACTCCAAGGTCAGGATGAACCGATAACCTAATCCCAGAGCGTAATCCCATCTACCAATTTGTTAGCAACGTTGGTATTTGATAAAAGATTATTATATTGGTTTGCTATTTAGGGAAGAATGTTTCGATGACATAATTTGGGAAAAACAATACGATACTTACCTAAGTAACAAACCCTTGTCTTTTTTATTTAATCAACCCTTTCAGCACATAGTAGAAGGGCGCTCGATGGCTCGTGGCTAAATAATAACAGCCACTGTCGATCTTCAGATTAAGCCGCGCTTGCCTAGGTTGGTGGGTGGCGTGGATGGGTGATCACCCGTTACATACCGAGTGTCCACCGAGCCTCGCAATGCACGTTAAGCAACAGCATAACATGCTTTCAAAACGTTAACGTACTGTCAAAGATCTACAAATGACAGCCATTCATTTGTAGATCTTTGACAGTCGTTACAGGTAGTCAGTGAGCCGAAAGTCTGACAACCAGTATAGCCAAGGGTTATCGTGTTACCCAGTTCTAACCGGGTTGTGGGAGTCAAATTGGCAGTTACTCCATGTAAAATACTAGTATTAGTAAGACTGGAAGCCGACCCCAACATAGTTTGGAAAAGGCTAGGCACTAGGCAGTTGATGAAGCGACTGAGCGACTGTCTATCTAACCTCCACAACCCAGTTACTGGGTAATACGACACCCTTTGTCAAGACTGTGCATGTTGATAGACTTTCGGGCTCGTAAGTCTCGTGACTACCCGTAACGACGACGGTTGTTATTGCAGCTATTATTACTTAGCCACAAGCGAAATGGTGAGTGTTTATGTTGCATTAATTAAGTGTTAATCTACAGAAAAGTCCGGTGCATAGTACTCGCAAGTACCTGACCTTTTTGAAAAAAGGCGTGCGTGGATGGCCATTTGTATGAACGTGGACGAGGAAAAAGGAGTTAGTGAGGATCGTAGCAGAATAGATGGTGTTCTGTTTGTGTCTCCACGGGAAAAAGGCGTGAATCTATGTCATGTGTGTTTTTCTATTAAGATTCCTCCATTGTCCTTTAAAACTGAAACGTTACGTTATTATAGAGCTTTGGCAGCAAATGTTACCAGAACAAGTTCGCCAGACAGAAAAAGAGATTTCAAAGCGGCATAAAACCAATGAAAAAACTCCAAGCACTTTTATTACATTATCAGCCATCGTCGTGCCGTTCGTTATAGTTAAGCACTGGGTAAAATGATGTAGAAAAATATAGGTAGTGTACAGTTATTCAATTCTGTTTAATATCGTCTACGGCGCGCGACGTTACATGCAAGTAATGTTAAAAACTCAAATGACCAACGTATACCGCCATTGAAATACATACATTCTGGCTATTGATCGGTGATTTAAGTTTGTAAAAGTGAAAGTGTTATCTACAATTTGGTACAGTACTTCTCCTAGCTTCTTGCCTAAATAATAGCTTGCTACGACCAGTCCGTGAAAGTGTTAAAAGTCATTTCGATCTACCGCTTGCTTTCGCAAGTTGTTGCTGGTTGTCAAACGCCAAAAATTCGACCAATTGGTTTTACCGTACTACTAGCGGATACCCAGCGTGTGCTACTACGCTTACGCCCAATGCATTGTTTTAGTGGTCTAAAACCATCTTATTGCCTTTCAGATGAAACATTGGTTGGATGGTTTCAAAGTCTATAACGGACATAGGTAGAAACAATTTTTGTGTTTTATATATTTATTTGTTTCGGTTAGCCAACAATTGTTTACACTAAACTATACACTATTCTATATATAGATAGAAGATATTGGTTCCAGTAGCTTGAGCAGCAAGAAGCAGATATTAAGTAGATTGAGGAAATTGAAGGCGTCAATCCCTAGAAAATAAGTTATACTAAGCCTTTTATGGTTTGGTGAAAGCTCTTCAAATAAGCAGAAAAAGGCAATGCAGATAAATTCTAGAACTCTTTCAGTAAGTAAATGTAAGAGCAGCTCTTTGTAATCATAATCTTATTTCCTTTAATGCTCTTTTATGTATATATTATTATGTACAAAAACAAGCCATGTTTTCGCTCTTGTGCATATTATTATGTAAATAAAATTACGCTACATAACAAACGAGGCCGAAAAGTAGCAGCGTCCATCTGAACTAGCTACGTTATACTGCGGTTTCCCTGTGCATTATCTAGGTCAGAATAAGGTCGGCCTGTGGAAATAAATACTGTATAAACGTAACACTTTGATAGGAAATATTTTTATATTTTTTTATGCAATGGTGATTTTAATTTTATTGATCTTCTATCCTCGCAGAATTCGTCAGTTTTAGACGGTTATCACACGACACCGCTTGTCCGCGCGGTCGGGCGGTGAAGTGGACCGCTCGTCGCATTGGCTTGTATGAATTTCGTTGATTCCTTACACACATACACGACCACGCAGACGAGCGGTGCTTACCGCCTCTCCGCGCGGCGCACTACCGCGTCCGCTTCGCCGCCTCCGTCCGATCACGCGGACAAGCGTTATCGTACAACATCTTCGTCAGACTTGCTTCTTTTGATCCGTTTTGGTTCAGTCCGTACGATGACATGAAAATCAATGTCGCCGAACACGCCCTTGTTATTTTAAGTTCCTTTTTTGAAATCAGAAAGTGGGCCCCTGCCCGCCTGGCTCCTATCTGAAACTTTTCATAATTATGTAGTTTTGGCGTTCTCTCACCATGAGATCATACGCTGAGGAACAAGCAACCCTTCCTCGCTGGTGAGTTCATAAAACGCAATTTTTTTCCTAAGATTAAGCAGAATAAATCTTTTCTTCTGCTAATAGAGAAACACTTTAATATCTAATCTGTGTGCCCAGGCGTGGCGATTAAGGCAATTTTCTTTTAGAACATTCTTCGCGAGGCCTTTGTTCTGTTATCGACATCTCAGCCTTTATAATTATATAAAACTAACATAATAAATATCGGACAACACAACAATAGAAGAACGCACGTAAAACAATTTCATTTATTGACAATAACAAGGAAAAAAATCCATTTATTTATTCGGTAACATTTGAAATTGTGTAGACATAATACACATGTAGTGAGCAGAAGGACCCTCGTCAGGGTTCCTTACTGACATAACATTACAGGAATGTCAGGGGAGACGGTAAAAATATAATATATCTTGTTTTACTTTATTCTAAACAATATAGCATAGGTAGATTCTTAATGGGCAGTACAGTTAGAAGCATAATATAACTCACTCGTACGTAGCGATGTCTTACTACGAGTAAGTCTATTGGGAAGGAAACTCCCAGTAGTACTACTGGTAAGACTACTCGGTAAAACTACTGGGAACACTTAGCAAAATTTTAAAACTGATTTTACAACCGATCGAACCCGCGATGCGCAGCGCAGCAGCCAATCGCTCAGCCACTCGTGCCGTTAATTTAACATCTGCGCATTAAAATCACCCTAACTTCGTACGATTTCAGCGAAACGAAAACATGGTTTTAACTGAGTGTAGCTTGAAGCCTATAATATTCATTGTTACATTAAGGTGCTGATAGACTTGAGCATTCACTTATTGTTATAGAACATCGAGCATTCGCCGTCATGTATGACGGCGAATGCTCGATGTTCGATCGTGAAAATGTTCGTAGCGATGTATCGCTACGAACATTTTTACGATCATTCTAGCGAACGCTCTAGTCAAGCTCGTCAAAAAAATATTCTTCACGAAGATGTCAGACTTCAACAACCACAATGCTTGGCTCAGCAAAAAGCTCGAAGCAAATTTACGGTTGCTCGAAGCAAATTTACCTTTGAATGCTCGCTAGAACGCTCCCCTTTTGTGTAATGTAACATTCGCTGGAATGCACATTACAAGTGAATGCCCAAGTCTATCAGCACCTTTACATTTTGCATTTGAAAACCAAATCTTGTTTCACTCCAGGCACTCCTTTGTTTAGACGAGCATCAGGTGAACAAAATCAGCTGGAAAGCTGACGTAGCACCTTAAATTTATTTTAATTAGCTGCGTTTCCGTTTTAGCTGAGAAAATGTTACACCATGGGTTCACTTCAATTTTAATAAAGTTGTTGTGTCTTCAATTTACGGAAATACTAGTGGCGGAGGTCCAAATTGATGATGAATTGGAAATGCAATTTTGAAAAAAATAGGTACTTTATGTGTCAACGGCGAAATAACAACGAGAAATAGATAAGACTAACTGCTCTATGAATGTCTATGTTTTGATTGAACCTTTGAATAGCATAAGATTGATAAGATTGAACAGCGTAGATAAATTTGTAAGTGCAAGCTCGCTATTTGCGATAAGACTACCCATTGTATTTATCCATGTTCGTATCGCCTAAGCCAACCCCTATCTATGTTTACCTATTTCTATATTTTCCTAGAGTATATAAAATAGCTCTTGTTTATTTTAGTTTATCAATGTTAGTTTATAGGTAATAATATTCTTTTGTTTATTTTCTATCTTTCTATTCTACATAAGGGTATGTTGTAGGTTTACTTTTTAAATTTTACCACCTTTGTTTGTAACCCGCCTACAACAAAAATAAATTAACATTATCTTCAATAGGGGATCCTATTGTAGATTCTTGGTAGCTAGATACAAAGAGAACTAAAAGAGAATTAATTGTGTTCTGTTTGAACCTCTAATCATATTCCTTTTAATCTTTACATTGAGTTGAGGGCTTTTTATGTAAATTCCTTTTGGCAAAGCCACATCCGATAGCGTGTCAGAATAATCAAAAATTATACTACGTTTGTAAGGGAAATGAGTGCTATAAAACTTGTATAAATATCCATTAAAGTAATTTGAACAGTAGCATATTGTACAATGGCGGTAACATTTGTACAGTGCGAGTTTTTCATGTATTTTGTTACAAACCAGTCATATTTCGTTTGTAAAGGCTGGAACAGACCAAGTGCGTGCAAGTGGCGTGTGCTTATACGTAACGATCGTAAAGTATGTAACTCTATGAAAGATGGCAGTTCGATTGTCACGTGCACGCTACGTAAACGCCACGCTTTATATTCTGATATCCCGCCAAAAATTGACCTTCACCCGTTTACCGAAGAAAAATTACTTTTTAGAAATCTTAATACAAGAACAAACATATTGCGATTGGGTTGTCTGATGAAATTAAGTGAAATGATAAAAAAATCCATTGCTAAAAAAATATATTTTGGTAAACAGATGAGTGAAGGTCGGCCTTAGGTGGTATCTTAGACTATTACAACCGGTTCATGCACGGGCATGCCACGCGCACTCATTTCGTCTGCTCTATTCTTAAACTACTACAAAGAAAACATCCTATAAACCAAGTACCCAAAAGTATTAAAGTTGTTTGAAGAAAATCCTACCTTTCATTTAATTTTTCCATCAGATAACTTCCCCGGATAAAATTGAAAGTTTTGATTACATTTTAAAGGTCAAGTTTCTGACCGTCGTTTGATAGAATATCGTAATCTATTTTTACAAAGTAGTCAGGATTTACAGACTTCTTAACGTAAATGTAGGCCATGAAGAGCTCGAATTTCCATTAATTGTCAGACGATTGCTTTAATTTTAAACAAAACGACTGTTTGCTTGATGAATTTGAGATTTCAGATTAAGGCCTTTTGCCATAAGGTAATCCTTACATACTCCTTTTGCTTTATCCACGTTCATACATCTAGTCATACATGCACGCAGTATACCCTACTATTAACCGCTAAGTAACTTAACCCATAAAGCCAGAAAAAATTCCTAAAATAAACTAGCGTAAATGCCAAAACACGCACAAATTAAAATAGGGCCATTACTGAAACCCTAGTTGTTTCAGCAAATCACCCTTTTATACAAACCCATGGTACTGTAACGAAATAATTTCGGGAGGGTCGTTAAGCCCGAGTAAGGGTCTACTTTGTACCCCAGTAAAGGGTCATTTTGTACACCAGTAAGGGGTCACTTTGTTCCCCAGTACGAATATTACTGACCCCCACTATAGTTTGGTGTCGGTGTAACGTGCTATTGCTTTTGATGTGTGTCTTTAGAAGCAAGTTTAAAGTCAGTGAGTACCTATTAACAGTTTAGTTAGGGGTTGTCTACCTGGTTAGTGGTTAATAGTCTACCGGCCACAATTCAATGTCAAATTGTCAATTATAGTGGTAGTAAGTAGTTTCATGGAGTTGTTGTGTACAAATGATTGTGGCCTTTGAAAATTTGTCATTGACTGTCGTTTAGGTAACTATTAACGTCTCGAAATGGTGTCTTGTCTTGCTTGAGTGGTTGATTTTGTTATTGAATAATATACTTTAGTAGCTTCAAAATCGAACCTCCGTTCATTTTCAGAGTACATCAAATACAGGAACCCATATTCAAAACCAAAGCAACAAATGTCTTTTGGTCGAACTCATGTTTCCAAACACAATGGTTCTGCATGAACCAGGCTCACTGTAACCCATAAGTCCAAAAGTAAAGTAAAATCTTTCATTCCAACTGAATCCAATCAACTTCTGCCACTGGACCCTATAATTAACAATATCACTCAGCTAACCTTTAAAAGATTTATCTCTATAAAAACCCTTAACGACGTAACTTGATTAAGCTGTTGCCAAGCCAGCGAAAATCCACTTCAATTCAGTTCTAGCCGAACTCATTTGTGAAACGGCGATGTCACTGCGAGACCCAAATTCATTTACTGGGATGAATCTGCCAGTCACCCGGCCTACAAAACGTTTTGCCTAATCTTTCGGAAGATAAATCGAGGGAGTATTTTAAAATTTATTTTTCCGTGTTTCATAATTTATGTCATCAGAGAGAGATTTTTTTAAAACATTCGCCTGCAGAAATAGGCAAAGGTCTTGAACTCATTCAGTCAGTAAAGTCTATAATAAAAACTTTTCGGCTCTATTTCAAACCCACTCAAGGCTTAAAAGATTCGCTTCTATTTTACAGTGATGCCAGCATGTCCAACCTTATCTAACTTAATGTTCAAAAGCTTTTTGGCCCTTCAGTTATAAAAACAAAGATATTTACACGACCCTCTCGCTTCGAATTGTTATGGAGTCAAACTTATCGTTCCCCTTTGTTTTCCATCTCTAGCAATCACAACAGAAATATTGAGACCACTGAAACTTCTGAAAGGGCATTTTATTCCACCCTTTTGAAGGGTAAGGCAAACGAATGCATGAATTTATAGCCTTTACTGAAGGGCCAGAGACATCAGTAGCACACGTTCCTATAGTCCAATCGATATTGCTCAAACAACGGACTCCACAAAAAGGAAAATACCCTTACAATATTTGCATAAAGTTGATATGATGAATGAGCGTTTTGTCCTGTTTGAACGGTCACAACATGTCCTGGGTAATTAGCAAAAAGCCGCGGCTTCAATATTTCCGAAGTTGACATTCTATTAAATAACTTAGGGCAGCCTAATGAGCGACCCAGCGGCGATACTTTGGTAAACGAAGCGATTTACGAGCGACGCCGACGATCGACTATGAAATGGCGAATGTTTGGCGGAGGTCGCCGAATGGTTGCCGAATAGCAAGTTAATTGAACTCGGGCGAGGGCATAATTGATGGGTCGACTTCTAGGTTACGTAACTTGTTTTGACAAGACAACTTTGAGTTAACTTTGTTCTCTCTCACCAGTTTCTGTCTTCTTGATGACCGAGTTTTGAATAAGGAAAACGGTATTTTTACTGATTGCGTTACTTAGCAGTCTTCAAACGTTACGGAACATTTTTTCCGCTTAATATTTTTTCCTAAATACACAAATGCCAAATGCCTTTTGTGCCTTTGTGCGATATTCTCGATTACATTCTTCTTATTCAATACATACGGTATTCGTCCCACGTCGTGCCGTATGCTTTTGATGCGATGCATCACATTAATATATTATAGGATAACTCACTGAAGATATAATATAATACTACATTTTATGTGGTGGGTAGGTCATCTGCACTGTTCAGTGTGCACTTATTTATGTACGTCTTTCCGTACACTACAGTAAATATCACACGTAACAAAGTTAGAGAACTTGAGAAAGGGTCTTCCTGAGCTTACCGGTTTTGTAAACTTCAATTGGAGTCATGTTCGAGTTTCAATCTTCAAAGTAAAGGCAAGACCTGACCAGCAATCTAGATAATTACTTAATTCTGTTTAAACTTATATTTTACACGTACCAGACATATACAATACAAACAAATACAAAAATGTTTATTTCCTTATCACAATATTTCTTACATTAGTTTGTGGTTGGAGTCTCCTTTTAATCAAATAATGACTGTATTAGGAGACTCCGCTCCTCCATATATTAGATAATACTACTTAATAATACTAATTTATTTGCTATTTTTAACAATGCTGCTATTTTATTTATGTAAGTATAAGTAAATGGGTGTAGTGGTTAAGTTCGAGTGGTGTGTAATGAATGATGATTTGTGTGTGTATGTGTGTGTGTGTGTGTGTGTGTGTGTGTGTGTGGGTGTGGGCGTATGTGCGTGTGTGGGCGAGTGTGTATTTGTGTATGACAGTTAACCTGTCACAAAAGAGCTTCGGTGTCTTCATAAGTAAGTGGTTTTATCCATTCTGTTACAATTTTTTTACATTCATGTAGTTGTTTCGAGTATATGTAAATCTTTCTGTTAACTCTATTGTAAACCTGAGCTGACCGTATTTTGTACTGCATGGCTGCAAATTTAGTTTTAGTTTGCGGGATTTGTGCTATGATATCTTTTCGTCTCTTTAATAACACATTTCTATCAAAAATCAGTGTCCTGTGTTTCTTTAGGAGTATGGCAGTAATGTACAATTTTCTAACACTAAGCAGGCCACTGATCTCATAAAGAGTTTTAGTCGAAAATCTTCGGTTTTTAAAATACATTGTTTTTATGAGAGCCCTTTGGCCTCGTTCCACATCTATGAATCTTGATTTTGCCGCCCCACCCCAAATAGGTATACAGTAGACTATAACAGATTGTGCAAGGGCAATATAAATTTCATTCAATAGGTTCCTGTTAGGTCTCCCTGTTTTAGTGATATAGTTTGTCGGGACGATGTGTCTTAAAGTTTTAAATATCCAGCCTAATTTTCGAACTCTTCCAGTAACGTGTTCGAGGTGGGGGTACCAAGTCAACTTTTGGTCAAGTATTACGCCTAAATATTTTGTTTGAGGTACTTTATTAATTTTGGGACATGTGCAGTCGAAATTCGTAGTTCCTTTACAGGAATGTATTTTAATGTCAAAATCTTCATTCGGTTGAGACTGGTTTGAGATTGTAAAGCATATATAGTTGGTTTTCTTTGTATTAAGTGTGAGTATATTATCATTAAGCCAGTCAGCAATTTGGGCCATACCCAACTCTGCTCTGAGTTTTACATCGGACCAATCATTTCCAGAGAACACAACAGCTGTATCATCGGCGTAAGAAAAGATGTTTGCATTATCAATCTTTAGGTTACACAGATCGTTTATGTACGTCAGAAATAATGTAGGCCCCAAAATGCTTCCTTGAGGTACGCCGAAAGATACATCTGCTTCCTCACTTGTATACGCACCTATTTTAACTCTCTGTTTTCTATTTGACAGGTAATTTTTGAATAGTTTAAGCGGTATTCCTCTTATTCCAGCTCTTTCTAACTTTGACACAAGGGTTTGAACAGATACGGTGTCAAATGCTTTTTTTAGATCAAGGAAGACTGTTAGACATTTTCTTCCTGAATCAAGATGGTCAGTTACAAGCGAACTGAGTGCAGAAACTGCGTCCTCAGTGGATATTCCCTGTCTAAATCCAAACTGAGTAGGAGATATTATTTTATATTTGTTAAGATAGTTTAGTAGTCTAATGTTAATTATTTTTTCTATAATTTTAGATAAGGCTGGCAAGACAGAGATAGGTCTATAGTTATTGACATCGTCGCTGTTCCCTCCCTTGTGTACAGGAGTAATAACGGACTGTTTGAGCGGTGTTGGAAAGATACCATTATTAAAACAGAGATTTATCAAGTGTGCTATGACGGGAACGACTTCCTTGCTAACGTATTTCAAGAAACGAGTTGAGATATTGTCCCATCCTGCAGCACTGTCTGATTTTAAACTCATCAGGATACTATCTACTTCCTTGGGGTCAGTGTCCAAGAGCACAAACGAATTAGATTGGGGTGGTGAGATTTTAGGACGAGAAGATTTTTTTTTAGCCTGAATTTGCTGAGCTAATTGTTTTCCTATATTGGCAAAGTAAGTGTTAACAAAATTCACTGATGCAGCTGGAGACGGCAAGATGGTCAATAGGTCAGAGCTTTGGTTTTTAGGTTTAGTTGAGTAAGTTATTGTTTTTATATTTTTCCAGAGTAATTTCGTATTTGTGACTGATTTAGCTAGTAAGTCTCTTTCATGTTTTCGTTTCAATTTCTTTATAAGATTATTACAATAATTTCTATACCGACAATATGTTATTTTTAAGATTTCATTGTGTATATCTAACCGAGATTGTTTCTGTAATTTATTGCGGTTTTTTATGCAGCGTAATAAACCTGGAGTGATCCATGGTTTGATTATATACTTATTGCTAGGAGTGTTTGTTGTATTAGTGTTGTATTGAATAGTATCAGCCAGCTTTTGTATCAGTTGATCGGTTAACAAATTCGGATCGTTACAAAATAACAATTCAGCAAGATTTTTTCCTTGTAGATATTTAAGCGCTTGGTCAAAGTTGATGGTAATGTTGGTTTTATTTATAAAGTTTCTAGTTTTTAATTTTGATAGTGATAAAAAGGTAGTATCGTGATCAGTTATAGAAGTTTTTAAAATGGCGATTGATGCAGATATTTTTCTATTTTGAATCCTCAACATGATGTGGTCTAGGCAGTTCTTTTCTCTGGTAGGTAACGTATGACCGGGTAAAATATCATAAGCCGAAAGCATGTTTAGGTAGTTCATCCGGTTTTTCTGTTCGTGAGCCGTTTCAATGGTTTTCGGTCTAATGTTTATATTTATGTCACCCGCTAATATAATGTTATTTTGTGTCGGAATAGAATCCAAGTGTAGACTGAGTGATTCCAAAAAAAATTCATGATTTGAATACACACGGTAAATGACTTATGGGGGTATCTAAATCAAAATGATTTCTATCTAAACGTGAGGAAAGTTTTGGCTACAACAAACTATAAATGATAGCAATGTTATATTTACATTTCTATATTTTATCTATTACTATATTTTTGTATAAAAAAGCGTAAGCATAATAAGCCCACGTTCCACTATGTATGTTACGTACGTTGCTATGTGCCCGTTGCTGGGCCTGTGGTGGGATTGTCACCGACGCACAAACGGTTACCACGTTTTCAATACATCATTCTGAACCCCGGTGCGTCGGAGTCCGTTCCACCCTGTATATACCATATACATTTTAACAGATAAAAATGTAGAAATTTTACAAAGGGCGACATGTAGCCTTCGAACGTATATATTGTGCTCACAACAAATTGTAAAAGAAGTTAATAATAGTCGTCCCCGGCCCGATTTTGGGATCGACAAGTTGGACAGTTCGACATTTCTCGATTACAATGTCATTTCGATTCGAAAACAAGTTCCCTTTTATCTTGCTTCGTAAATAAATGAGAAGGGTGAATCTCTTTCGAATTCGAAATTAGGATTTTTCTCGAAAACTGACTGATATTAGGAGTAGATCAGAAACCTAAGAATTATTAGCCATTCGGGGTCTTTGTTTACCTCGGCAAAGCTTTCTATTTTAGAGGGCTTTAGAAAGTTATTTGAGAAAATACCAAGTACGTCAAACCTAAGGATTTTCTTTTCTTAGCTTTGCGACGGGCTATGAATAAACCAACGGATCATTTCGTGGGGGATTATATCGAGAAAATGGACCACGGCTTCTTTTTGTACGTTATCTTATTTCCAATCATGATTAAAATATAGGTCTTAGTTTACAATAGACGTATTGAAATTTCCATTTTAATTCAGAATTACTGAAGTTTAAATTTCGTAACTATGATAGATAGCTAGGTATAATTTGTAATATTGTAATTATTAGTAATGTGCTCAGGGATTATTTACCTGCTTGTGGATAAACTTTGTTACAAACCAATAATATCAAACGGCTACGCTCATAAGTTAAATGAAGTCTTAGTATAAATTAGAAACTTGGGCTGTTTCTGGAGCAAATAGTCAGAAATCAATTCAGCTTCAAAATTATGTAGAAACCTGTACAAACAAATTGTTTGCGAAAATAACTACATTACCTATATTAACGCCTGGTCAAGTGGTCACTGCTATACTTAATTTTTATCATGGCATAAAACTGCCAAGATGCAACGTAAAAGGTCTAGCCAGACTGGTAATGACATATTGCAGACCGGACTCTGAATTAATAAAGTATCTGTCAATTTCCAGTGTATACAGTCAGTCCACATCAGTTTGACTGAAAAGATAATATATTAAAATGCAAACCATAAAATATACTACAATCATCATTCATCCCAAAGAGAGCATCAATCTGCTCATAAAGACGCCTTTTAAGAGGGAAAATAATAATCTAAGGCCACTAATTACAGCTATCTGTTATAATTACTCTATAAATGTCTTAAGCAGCAGTTGGTAAGGAGATTCTGAGTGGATTAGGGGCTCAATCAATCCATCAATACTTATTATAAGTTTGTGACAGTTCGCAAGTATTGAACTGATGAAGACTTCAGGGGCTGTTGTGCGATTAATGTTGATCGATTGGCATTTGTTTTTGTATTGTCTACGTAAGGAGTTTTGGTGGTAAAAATAATGTATGAGAAAGGTGCGAGTTTCTTTGTTTACTTTCTGGGTTGCAATAAGCGGGGCTTCTAAGAATAACTTGAAACTCGTAAACAATGTCTGAGCTTCAGTACTTCCTTGAATATTTTTTTTCTACGTAGAGCGAACTTATTCTGGTTTTGTGTTATGAATTTCAAACTTCCAAGCGACTAAACGACGACTTAGCATGTACCTAAAGATAATAATGTAAGAACATGGCCAAAACTATCTGAAAAAAAGATCTGAAGCGTCATCTATGTCGCAAGTTGCGAACTAAAAATCCTGCATCGCGGAATCAAAATTATCCGCGAGATAAGCATATAAAGAAGGACCCGACAACAACTGTCGGGATTGCTCCTGGCTGGAGGCCTTACACTCAAGGCACCCACAGGATAGTCGGATAAAGAAAACTTCGGAACCACTATCTAAGTCAGACTAAATAGCTATCAATTACCTAGAAGTCTAGTCATAGTAATTATTATCACGTTTATCGTTTTTTATTTTGGTATTTGTTAAAATATTAGTAACAAGTAGTAATTATTATTTTTTGTACCCTATCAAAATTTTGTTCAAATTAATCCAAAGTTTGACTGGTAGAGAATGCCTTGTGGCATTAAGACCGCCTATGTACCACTATTGAACATGAAGTTTAAATAAATAAATAAATAAAGCAGACAACAATGTTGACCGGATTGGTTGACCTGCGAGATGCCATTCACAAATAAAATAAACAACGGTCGTGCAGTAGCCCACCAGGTACAACACCAATCTGGACGGAGGATCCTCCGTTATAAACGGGTATTAAGGAACTCTACAACTTGTGCCTCATACTCCTAAAATCACACTCATTTGTTCGGAAAGCCGAAAAGTACCCACTGACAGCGCGAAAATACGTTCGGGTTAGCGACAGTCGTGTATCCCATCGCTTTGGTTAGGGCACGTGGTGAAATTCAAAAAGTTTTTTACTTAAACTTTCGCTAATCGCTTTGCTTAGTTTAACTGAAAACATTGTAAACACTATTAGAACTAAAAATAAATTAAATGAAACGATGGCTTCAAAACTTTTAATTGATTCAATTTAAACTAAGAGTTAACATTAGTAATGTCACTCACGTTAAATGGTTTTGAAACAAAGTAATAGTTAAGTAGCTTAAGATAGATATTCGAAGAATTGTGACATCCACCAACCTGCCCTTCCCGCTTGGTGGATTACAGCTCTTTCCCTTTACTAGAGACAAGGCCTGTGACCCAGCAGAGGATGCACTATAGGCCGATTATATATCTATACGTATAATAAAATTGTAACAGGCTGATGTTTGTACATTGGGGATATTGAAAAAAAAATATATGGCCCCCTCTTTATTAAAGCAACAGAAGCCAAAACAATAGATTATAGATTTTTTGTCTGTTTGTCTGTCTGTCTTTCTGTCTGTATGTCTGTACGTGCATCACGCAAAAACTACTGCGGTGAAAATTTTCACCGCTCTTATCGAAATGATCTTTTTTTTATTCTAAGTACCACACGTACGAAGTCGCGGGCAAAGGCTAGTAGATAAATAAATGTTATTATTTTTAACTACAAAATAAACACCTAGAAAAATAAAGAAGCTTTGAGATGTAAAAATACTTAGGTAGATATGATCCATACCAATATAGTACATTTTGTTATAAGTGGGGAAAGTTTGTTTTTGCGGCCGAGGCGAAACACACACACGAGCCGCAAGCGAGGGTGTTATGGAGCCGAGAACTGCAGTAACAAATGGCCCACGTGTATCAAACGACGTTTTTCAATACACTTTTAGTTTTTTGGTTTTAGTTTTTAATCCAAATTTGTTCAAAGTCCAAATTGATTCAATGGAATAGAAAAAAAAAAAATTACTGTGGGGGCGAACCCTCACCGCCTGGCTGTGGAATTTATATTTCAACATAAGAAGAAAACCACGAGGGTGAAATCTATAGCATGTTGAACCTAATCGCACAGATAGACAATGACCGGGATAGAAAATGTTTTTTTTTATCCTGGTTACTTTCTCGTAGGATAATTTCCGACCTCAAGCGTAGTACGTATACAGGGTGAATTTTCGAAATTGGGTTGAGAAAAATCCAGTTTTAGCTTTCATCAATATCGGGACAGAGACTACTTTGAGTATTATCCACTGGCCCACTTGAAAATTCAGCCTGTATACTTAAAGCACATTCCATTTCTTCAAAACTTTTCGCGTTAAACACCTACCTAACAACGTAAGAGCCTATTCCACATAGTTGAGCATAACTACCTACAAAATAGTTGTTGCGGTATGACCGGTCACATGAGCCCTAGATTACCGCTTTGTATACCAGCCCAACCACGCATTGTTGTAGGGTTAGACATTGTGTTCCAGCGCTGTACCCTAACGATGATAACGGTCGTCTACAACAACAAAATATATAGTTCTGTCTTGTTGACCTGGTGGTCGCAAGTACGATTGCCGAGTATGTGATCTTGGGTTGTCAGAAATTTTTAGAAACAAAAAAAAACAGAAAGGTTTATTGCAGAAATTTGTACAACTTTTACAGTTTATCTTACATAGGGACCTCCTTTTAAGTAAAAGATATACCTGTGCTAGCAGGCCCCGCTCTTCAATGGCCAATTATAAAAAATTAAAAAAGGTGTACAAAAATAAAATAGTACTCAAACAAAAAATTTTAAGTTACAAACAATTATAAGTAAAATAAAAGAAACATTAGCAGCCACAGAGTCTAGATTTACGCCTGGTTGATGGATATAATTTCGCCTCCAATTACATGGGGCTTAACATAACTGGCGTAATGTGAGTGTAGTATTGGGTAAACCTCTGCCTAACCTTTCGGGGATTACAGGCGTGATGTCATGTTTATTATTGATTAGTTTCACACACATCCCTGCTCGCACATTTGTTGTGGTAACGATGCAAAACGATGTTAAAGCTCGTTTATAACAATACAACATTTGAATTTATGGCAACCCTAGATAACCCTTCTAATTCCCTGAAGTTTACATTCAATAATTCATTTTAACGAAGCATTGTATATTAAGCATTGATTTCTGAAATCGAAATCATTGTTTTTGTTGGCGAACTTATCTAAGCATAAGACAACGAACCAAAAGTTTAATCAATCCTTGTTTCCAATTAATGTTCTTTCCATTTAAACGAAAATTAATCTTAACGTAGTGTTCATTAAAGTAGATTTCAGAACGATTCTATTGTATTCAACAAATCCTTAAAATGTTTGAAGTTAAACACTTAACACTATTCTATGCATACATAATTATGTGTGGATGTCAAATTTAATTTTCAAAAAATATATTATGTAGGTACGTGTTTGGAAATTAAATCACAAAGTTTAAGTACCAAACTGCTTGTGCGTATTCGAAATATTGCTCGTTAAGTACTTGCTAATTAAACTCGATTGAAACACGTAGATGATTGATAAATAATTATTTTATACATACTACTCTATCAAGAAAGTACCGGGAAACGATCAATAATACACAAAATGTTAGTGAAGTATTCATCCAAAGTTATTTTTTCCTTCAGAAACGATACACTTACGCCAACGAATAATCCAATCATCAAAACATTTTTCAACTTTTTCCGGAATTGAGTTCAGTTCTCGCCGCAAATTCTCCTTTATTTCTTCTAGTTTTTGGTCACAAATTCGTTCACTATGATGGCCTTGTGCGAAGGCGCATTAACAGGTCTTTTGGGACTGGCCGAGCGGCAACATGTTTCATATTCAAGTGATTGTTTAAAGTGGTACGGATCGACTCGTGAGACACAGAAAGTTCAGCGGCTATCTCTCTCAAACTTGAATGAGAATTTTCAGTCACTATTTCCTTCACTTTTGCGATGTTAACTTCAGTTGAAGACGATGGCCTACCAGAGCGAGGCAAATCTTTCATCACATCTCGACCACTTTTAAACGCTTTGTATCACTCTTATGCACGTGTTTTTGATAAAGTCGATTCACCGTAAGCCTTCTGTAACATTTTCAGGGACTCCGAATACGAAATTCCATTGGCGTTACAAAATTTAAGACAAACTCTTCTCTCTCTTTGTTCGATGTTTTTGTGTAGTTTATGATCTAACTAAAAACAGCACTGTTTTTTTTTAAGTTTAATGGCCTGGTTGCTTAGACCTTTTAGCCAAAACAGCACTGTATTATAATCTAAATAACAGATAAACTCTAACTCCGCGCCAAAATGGAAAACAGTTGTGCCTATCTAAAAACAACAAAAAAACTAAAAAATTAATTTGGAACCATAAACAAATCATTAATTCCAGATACTTTTTTGACTGAATGTATTAGTCGAACAGATAACATTATACTCGAGTGATCGGAATTATTGCTATGAACAATAATTTTAATTAGCCTACATTAATTCCCGGTGGAGTGATGGCATATTAGATTATTAGAAAATGGGCGTAGGTGTGTGTAATATTAAGTACTATAGGGATAGTAAAATTAACTGTGATTAATTTATATTATCACTTTTAGAAATGATTTCATTGTAAGTACAGGCACAAGCAGTGTACCTTTCATTTACGTATTATTCAAAAAACGTCATAAATGTAGTATACTATTATGAAATAATTAGAGTAGTTTTTTAAAGTTGTAACCGGTTTTTTACGCTGTCTTTTTGCGTAAGTCCAAGGTGCTTGTGACTGAACATTTACTGTGCTTGTACAAATTAAAAGAAAATTATTTTTCCAGTAACCAAAAAATTGATAATTCGTCAAAGTATTTCTACGTCCACAGAGTTGAATTCTCGCTTCTGTCCAACAAAATTGAACACAAACGCGACAATATTCAATAAAAGGAAAACAACGAGACATAACAGTATGTACACGGTGTTCGCAAATACAAGGGTTGTTATATTAAACACCCCCTAACACCTTTAGAACCCCTCTAAGGCTTTTCACGAAGTTGTAAATGTTACCCCATCGACCGCCCGCGGTCGGTATGGGAAAATCGCACTGAAAATGTATGGGATTGTCCGTTATTACGCACCTGGCATTCTGTGTGTTTTGGTAGAAGAAGGTAATGTTTTTCCTTTCAATATAATTATTTCGTGTGAAAGATAATATGACTAGAAAAGAAGTGACTGCTGAGATGACGAGTAATAGAGAAGCATGGAAGATCAACACGCTGCGCCGACCCCAAATAAAGTGGGATAAGGGCAGCAGAATGATGATTTCGTTTTGGTGGCAGGTGCCTCCGATACATGCATCTAATGGATAACTAAAACATAGGCAAAAAATAGAGCTTTTATAAATTCAATGTTACATTTGCCAACACAAACTTAACATCTAAAATCAGATAACAATGAGTTTATCAGAATATCTAAGTAACAGTCTAAATCCGAAGGAGTTAGAACTTTATTGTAAATAATGGCTGCTGAACCTTTCCCGATCCAAAGGTTAGGTGGGTACTTACTGTTCCTTCACAGTTAGTTTCTGATTGGATATCACTGTCAAAACGAAAGTGAATGTGATCTTTATTAACTTGACAATAAAGTTGCTGGTCGTTTGCTGCGCACACAAGCGTGACAAATAACAGTGATGTTTATTTTCATTACCTTAAGGTTTTTGTTGGGTTGCTGCTGTCAGACAAATTGTGACTAATTGTGACAGAACTGTGCGTGTACACTACTTTAATTTCCAAAGTATTATTTTTGGTGAGGGTATAATTATTATTATATAATAATATGTACCTATAATCGGCTTAGAAAATATAAGATTTAGTACTACTATGCTCTTTAAACGGTGTTAAACTTACTACTGATACAGAATTTTAAAGAAGGATAGCTTTTAGATAAAACTACAGTTTGGCAAAATAGTCTGGAAAAATAAGTGCGTTGTTGGCGACTTTCTGGTAACCCTGAGCAGTAACAACCCAATGACATTGCCGAGTTTGACAGAAAACGTGGCATTGCCAGGTAGGAAATTATGTAGTTCCGCGTTTCACCACATCTTAACTTTTGTTGTCGGGCTGTACCTTATTAGGATTTTGAAAACATTTGTGTAAAAAATATTGTGATAGTCCTAAAGGTTCGGTGAAACCAATATGGACAAATTACATTCAGTCTAGAATGTGCCATTCTAGTTTACCGAACCGTAACTAAGGTTCTTTCTTCATGATATAGCGAGCTTATTGCCGTCAACTGGGTACAAATCAAGAATCCGTGGCTGTTACTGGGGAATTCCTGATGGAAAAACCCGATGACCCTGCCCGACCTGGAAATTGAACCCAGGACCTCGGGCTAACGATCACGAGACCAACGAGGCACTATAATGTTTAAGTTCCTTCCTACTTACGGAATGATCATTACAAGAGTAAATTCCCTAACTCACTAACGAACACCCTGTAAACATACAAATTCAAAAGCTTTCATACATATTAAGTAGGTTACATAAAAGAGGCTGCATTGTGACATAGCATGGTGCCGATAAGCCGTGCCTTTCATCTCTGCTCGTTTCGCTCATCGCTATCTCTCGCGACCACCGATCAACCGTATTGAGTGTCGAGCCACCGATAAATCTGTCAACGAACGGAATGTTTTTATCGATGTATTGCTTTTGCAATACAGCGCTGTACTTTGATTTTAGAAGCATCCGAGGTGTCGTTCACTATTGCTCTTGCTAAAGAAGTATGATGTGGCTCTTATGTATGCATTTTGGCAGCAAGTATAAATAGTGTTTAGTGTAAATCTATACTGATATGATATTATAAATAAGGTGGGTGGACCATGGAAGGCCATGCTCCTTCGAAGGCCAATTATTAAAATTTCGTAGTTATTGCCATGTGATGACAAATTCCTTCTATCTACATAAACATCCATCGAACTAGAAATCACAGACGCGGCGGTGAATCGCTCGCGCCACTATTTTGGCAGTACGGTCCCTTGCTTCATTGATATCGGAAATCGGCGACGTTAAAATAAGGTGGGTGTACCATAGAAGGCCACTCTAACAAATAAATAGTTATTATTCGTTTATTTACTGGATAAATGAAACTAACAAATATTTAAGTAATACTTTGTTTTATTACGTAATATATAAACTACTTCTTTTTATTGTAGATTTAATGGCTATTTATTAACTTTTAGTGTTAAATGACTGAATTATTATAATGGCCTTCTAAGGAGCCTTGTTCCTAGCAAGGCCATTTTTAAGAGTTCAATGAAACTTAAGTTTAATCAATATTGATCAAATGTGAAATTTAAAAAAGTGGTTTATATTTTACGGAATAAAACAAAGTATTACTTAAATATTCGTTCGTTTCATTTACCCAGTATATGAACGAATAATAACTGTTTATTTATTAGAGTGGCCTTCCATGGTACACCCACCTTAGGTGTTTGTTTCTAAGTTTGTGTGTAGGGTGTAATCTTCAGAACTACTGATCCGATTCCGAAAATTCTTTCACAATCGAGAAGCTAAAATATCCCTGAGTGTATAGGCTTAAATGATCCCGTGGGTTAATTTCCGTCCGTAAAGGGAGCGAATCCGAGAGCAAAAGCTAGTTGAAGAAAAATATACTTAGTTTTAGTGTGTATTTTACTGAAACAAATGCATGAGCTTGAATCTATTACACAAACAAAAGGTTTTTGGGAATCATGCAATCATAGGCCGTAGCACAGTGCGTGCTACGCCGTAACTCGCGTAGCTGTTATACGTGGCTTTTTCGCGGTGTTGCCATTCTTACACAAAATTGATTACTATAATTTTCTTTTAGTAGATTTATGTATTTATTATCATTATCAATGATTCTGTTTTCTTATCTAAAGAATTAAATATACGTAACTGCTGCCATCAAAAAAAAATCAGAGCCATGAATGCATGAAAACACTAGACAACTGAGTGCACTAACACAAGTTCCCATAATGTAGATAGTTCGTTAGGTACCCTGAACGTGCGCTCCAGCTCCAAACCTAATTAACATTTTCACTGTAAGCGCTAAATAGCCCCTCGTAAAATTAGACGCTACTGCACTGAACAATGGTTTCGTGAATAGTTAGCTAGGTACCATTGGGTTGGGATTGAAACTCAGCATTGATTTTATTAAGGTAATCATTTAAAACACTTAACAGCCCAAAACTTAAACGGAAAGGAAAATAATTGAGAATCTTTTTTTAGTCACACCCGTATCTCGCCTCGTAACTCTGAACATGCAATAACTGTAATCAGTTACGCGGTTGACGTATCTTTCCCTAATACAAGATCAACTCACGTTAGGAGTTATGCTAGCTAATTCAATTTGACCCTGTATACAATATGAAACATAAGTACATAGGTACTTACATCAATCATTCATAACAATGTTGCTATGTATGATAAATCATCCGACAAAACGGGTTAGGAGTTTAGGAGCCGTGTCGGTTTCCGTGTTCGAAAGCCCCGGGGGAGTCGCAAAGCTTGTCAAAGACAGACGGGACTCCGGTTGAGCTCGCACCTCCAGGCGATTTGATACAAAAGCCACTTTATAGGCGGTCCGAGCGACCATCTTTGTATTGTATTTGGGTATACATTACCTATTTTATTTCGATTAATTGTGTTTGTAATTTATTTACTTAATTCACGATTAAAAATTATTCTTGCACTGTTTTAAGCTTTCACGGTTAATAACTGAACTTACACTACCACTTACGGGATATCTTCCGCGATTAATCTATTGCGGAAGATATGCCGTAAGTGAGAGTGTAAGTTCAAAAATTATTCTAGCCAACGGCAATGCGTTGCGTATTTTTTTAACTTTACGGTATTTGTACCGATGGATCATCTAAGTAGATTATTTATAATAATAGGTATTACTTTAATCATTTACTCACTGTAGTGTTACGTTACCAGAATAAGTAGACAAAGAACAGACTTAACTTTAAATAATTGCTCATTCATTCAAAGAATGCCTAAACGTGCTCAGTACAAAGGTGATTCTAAAAATGTAAATAAAATTACGCGTCTAGTAAAGTAGTAAATTAATGCCCGGTTCCTATAAACAACGATTCGTTATTGTACAAAAGGTACCATTCGTTTTTGGGTTACGAGTAACGGATGGTAATAGGCGTTCCTATAAGTTTTTGAGTCATCTACCTGCTACGAACGGTTGTTGGTAACTCACTTACCGAAGCCCTCCATGAACACATGTGCAACCCTCCTTGCGTTTCGTTATTACAATCGAGCATGTTTAGGATTAGAGTGAAAACCTGTGCATAATACACATAATATAACATATTTATACTTTCATGGAGAAAACTTAACTTACATGTTTATTTTAAAAAAAATGTGTTGAAGAAATCTCATTATTAAAAATAAAAAACAGTTTTTTATTCGGGCTACTGAAGTGAACAAAACGCAATTGATAGCGTCTGGCTTGACCCATGTATTTTAAAGGAACTTTAAATTCAATTCTAAGGTTTTGTAGTAAAACATAATTAACTCAACATAAGAGTTGGTCAAGAAGGAACCATGATATGTATCCTACATATCATGGTTCCTAAAACAAAGATTAAATTAACGTTTTAGGAGTAGAATGCGTAATGAATTATTGTTGTTTTGGATGTTTCAAGTGAATGTAAACCTGATTTTATTCCACATGATGAGATATTGGAAAAGGTGACTGGTCTTCTGGGGTCTACTTGCACAGGGTTTGATGTGCTATTTGGTGGTGATGGTATTGATGGTGGTAATGCGGTCCTGGATGTGGGTGGTATAGCAGAAGTGAGTGTGGCAGATATGGACATCGTCTTAGAACATGGGTCATTAAATGGTGCAACTAATGCTATTCCATCTATCTCAGAAGATAGTGTAGCTGAAACACCATGTAGAGGTATTATTTTGATTAAATCTTCCTTCTCTACCTATACTTTTATTAATTAATTTGTTTGTAAATGTCAAATCATTTTTTTCAGACATACATGCAAAAAAAAGGGAAAAATTGATTTGTGTGAGGGCAACAGCTCTCCCAGTGCACAGGGCTCCAAGTATTTCTTTGGCATGCCTATGTCCAGGCAATTAACAACAAAAAATAAAGGTACATAATTAAATTTATTATTAATTTACACAGCATATTTTATGTGAATTTCTTATACCTGTTCCCATATTGTAAACTATAGTCTAGAACTCTGGTCAAACACATTGTATGAAATAAAACGTATTTCCATTTATTTCAGGTAAAAAGACAGCAGACAGAGATGTACAGACGTCCATCATCACCCGTAACCTTGCTATAGCAAGTTACTATGACAAGAAAAAGGAGAAATTAGATTTAGAAATTAGACTTTTAAAATTAGAATTAGCACAAGAAGAAAATAATGTTACTGTAAATGATGTTTATAGTTAGTGTTTCATATGTAAGTTTTAATTTGTGTTTAGTGCCATAATAATTTAGAATATATTAAGGAAAACTATAATTAAAATAAAGTTTTATTTGAAAAAAAAATGTTTCTTTTAATAACTAATAGTAAAGCTAGATACTTAAAATAACAATATTTCCCTATAACTAAGCCAGTGTCCTTCATCAACGGTCATTTCTTCATACACTTTGTTTTGTATGTAGCAGATAAGTGTTTTTCTTTCTCGATACAAACTTAAAATTACTCATGTGATGATAAACTGAAATGAAATAAAAAGTAATTATTAAACATATTCAGTGCACAGTACTTTAACATAGTCAAGGTTTCAAACTTGACACCTCAGCTTAGCACTATACAGATTGTTATTACTCACTTATTAAAGAAATTTGAAATTAGTGTTGCTCTTTCTGTGTAATCTGGTTCTTCAGCAGTATTTGGTACAGGCACTACCTCTGCAGTAGGAATTTCTACCTCTGGTGGGACATCAGCTATACTGTTTAATCGACAGATATTATGCAACACACCAGTAGCTATGATTACTGCATTGGCTCGTAACAGACTTAAACGCAATGTCAAAGCTACTACTGGAAATCTCCTCTTCCACACTCCAAAGCATCTGCAATAAAAAAGAACCAGTTATCTTTAGCAATAACACTGCCCGACTTGGTGCATGATGCTTTGAACCCGAGACCACACGCTCAGCAGTCACATTTGCAACCACTAGACCAATGAGGTAGTCTTTCTCTAAATGTAAGGATTATTAATCATGAATGCTCTTATCTCACCCAGGCCATGGTACACAAGAACAATAAAAATGGAAAGTGTCACATTCCTCCACACTGATGAAAAACATACCTTTCAATACAGTTTCTAGTACGAATGTGGGCTTCATTATAAAGCAGTTGCCCTCTACTTTGAGGGTTTAACAAAGGTGTTAATAGGTATCGTTTCAGAGGATATGCACTGTCTGCAAGCAGCCATTTGTTTCCATACAATCCGCTTTCACACTGAGCTGAAAAAAAATGTAGTTAGGTATAGATACTGGATTAAATTATATGACCACAAAACATACTTCATAATGCTGTTATCTATTATTACTGTTACCTCTTAGTTCTGAGTTATTGAATATAGTTGCATCATGAGCTGAACCAGGCCAACGGGCTACTAAATTCATAAATAATAATTTTGCATTACACACAGCTTGTATATTAAGGGAAAACTAGCCCTTTCGATTTCTGAATTCTTCTCCAGTCTCTGAACCTATGAAAAAGAATTGAATTGTGTTAGTTAAATAAAAAAGTAGAAGCCTATCAAATTAAAAGATTACCTAGAAGATTCAACAAAAACTTACATAAAAATAAATAAATAAATATCGCTGGACATTGCACACAGCGCCATCTAGTGCCACACTAAGCAACGAGGCTTGTGTCGTGGACACTAGATAGTTGATATACTACATAGATACTTTTTGTTTGTAAATACATACTTATTATACATATAAACATCCATGACTCGGTAACAAATGTCCATGCTATCACACAAACACTTGCTCCTACCGGGATTCGAACCCGGAACCCTATGAACGTAAGGCAGCCTCACTACCGCTGCGCCATTCGGGTCGTCAATGACATGGTGATTGAATTCTGATGTTTGTACCATCAAGTGCTCCAAGAACCCTTGGGAAGCGGGCAGTTTCATAAAAATCTTGTTCAGTGTCAGGGTGCATGTATATATATTTGTTGTATAAACCGTGCTATAGCACAGCTTACATCAAATACTATACGACAAGCCGATGATTTTGATACCCCAACAAAGTCAGCTACTGATAATAGCATTGTCCCTAATGCGTAAAATCTTAACGTCAATAAGAGTTGGTGAAGAGGATGTATACCATGGTTCCTAAAACAAAGATTAAATTAATGTTTTAGGAGTAGAATGCGTAACGAATTATTGTTGTTTTGGTTGTTTCAAGTGAATATTTCAAGGTTAGTTTGAGAAATACATACCTGGCTCCTTTTACTCTTAAATGCGGATAAATTTCGACGAGTAAACTTTGTACAGACGGCTTATCTAGCCGAAATCTAACTTGGAATTCATTAGTATCCAAGATACTAAAATGATCGACCCTTGTTTTGTAATTCCTCCGATTAGAACCACTTTCTTCATCTGATTCGGAGTTACTCCAGTCCGATAACCTTTCCAAATCACTTAATTCACTGTCTGAAAGCGATATTTTACAAGTATTTATAACAAATAACACAGAATGAGTAAAACTTTTGTAAACAACCGACCGAAATCGGGCGGTAAACGAATTGTTAACGGCTCGTAACTTTGACAGCTCGTTGACGTTTCTTATTTTTTATAGGAACACCATCGCTAGACATCTGCATACATTTGCCTTACTGTCCGTTATTCGTAACCCTCCCATCCGTAGGTAGTGATCTATCGGTAACATAACTTACGAAACGTTTTTTATAGGAATGGTTTTGACATACGCCTCGTAGAAAATACTACTATCCGTATGCAAAACGACTCGTTTCTTGTTTATAGGAACCGGGCATAAGTAAGTAGTAAATATTAAAAAGACATTTTACTTTTTAAATACTAGATGGCACTATAACCACCATATAAGTTCAAACAAATACCAATAGATGGCACTGATTTCAATATTACGTACATATTTGGATACCCGCATTTTGAGACATTTTAAACAATCAATGTATTTAATCATTTCAATTATTGCAGATATGAATCGTAAAAAAGTTTCAACCATTATTTCTTTTAAAATAAACAATGAAATTCCTAAGTAAAAACCATAAATAAAATAAGTTTATATTATTTTTGCCAAAATGATTGGCAACTCTCAAAGTTTGCTTTGTCTATATTCTCATCACATGACCCTTTTATTTTGTTCCCGTGATCAAATTGTGGAAATTCAAAAATAATTACGCGCAATGGCCAAAGTGGAAATTGACGTTGATGACATGCATGAAAATTCACTTGATAACAGGTAATATGCTGTTGAATTTGGTGTTATTTGTATAGTGCATTATATAATGAGGATTAAGGCACCGAAGGTCATTGCTTTATAGTTTTGCAACTTGGCAGTCGACGCAGTTCTCTCGATTTAGATTTTATTTTCAAGTGTTGTATTTTAATTCGCATTTGTTTGCAGTGCAGATAGTGAATATTTGGGCATGGTAGATGATGGATCGTTTGGTATGTAATATCTATATATTTTTTTCTCTTTTGATTTTCATTTTGTATGAGAGCCACCTCTTGTTTACTGTAGTACAGAATTAGCCTTAATTCGCTGTAACGAGTTTCAATTTAATTATCTGTGTGCATTAAGTAGTGTCATGGGTGTTATTAAATTAGGTTTAAATTTAATTATGATTATATTTCAGGAAGTAACGAAGGAAGATCGATTGTGCCTCAGCCTTACTTGGATAATAACGAGAATTCTACATCATACAGCTTCAAAGACATCTGTAAGTTGAATTGTTTGATATGCATGTTAACAGACACTCAATGTATCACAGCTGTGTAGGAAACAAAACATTGGAATATATTTTAAAATGCCAAACAAACTTTAAAAAGCAACTATTCTTCACTTCAAATAAAAACAATTTGTTTTGGAACACCCTGTTGATTTCATACTCAAAGCATAGTTGTATTGACTATTCCTTAAACTACAGGAGGATTTATTAAAGCTGATGTTTATACATAAGCACAGCTATTATAATAACTGACAGAAGAAAACAACTTATTGTTTTATACCAGTATTAACTGTTACAGTCAAAACATTTGCTTATGCTGTATATGACTAACAACATTATTAGTTTATTGTCACCATGTGAAAGGATCTTCCTTATCTGTTATTCTCGTAATATCATTGCTATTATACATAATAGTAGCAAGTACAGAAACAAATAAATTATATTTGTACCTGTAAATCGGTTATACACTGGTTGAAAATAAATTGTTTTAAAATTAGATGAATAATTCCAAATGAGTTTAGGAATTTGATAATCTATATTCATAAAATAGGTATTAGTGACTGACTATCAATGCAAATCTCAAGCTACTACAAATTGGTCTAAAATTTGGCAAGAGATATCTGACAAATGGTATTTTGGAAAATTCAACCCCTAAGCTAAACTAAATTCTGTCACCGGGTAAAGCTGGTGTAGATGGGCTTGATCTATATTCAAACCCAAATTTGAATAACATTTGACAATGGGCATCATACCTGGGAACAGGGGGTGTAAAATGGCCACTTTAGCAGAATCATAATAGGATAATAATATGAAATTCACATACCAATTTTTTTAAATGGTCACCAGCGCAGTTAATATTATGAAACAGAATGTTAGTGTGCAAAATTGTCTGTTTGCTGTGTACTGGGCAGGTGTAGGCACAGGAATAGGAAATAGACTAAGTAATTATTGTGTAAATTGTTTTGTTTAAGTAATAACAATTTACTAACACCTTTTTATTTTTGTGTACTACTAACAACCCTACTAACGCCTTCTATAAATCAATTGGTGCACTGTTGTTTTTAGGAAATGTTGTCTCAAGCAAAAAAAAAAATTATTAAGCATTTTGACTTTAGAACCATTTTACCATTGTAACGTAATTCATATTACTATCTTATTATGATTCTGCTAAAACAGCCATTTTAGGTACCCTAAACACAAGATATGACGCTGTTACAAAAATCAATGTTAACATTTTGCTACAGGCATAACTCACAGTCCACGGTGTCCCCAAACTATTAAGGCATTAATTGAAATATTCTGCTCTTTTCAGCTGGCGCAGTGAAGTATAAATTAATAAGTATGACAGGGGAGGAAGCTGGTGGTATTAACATCAGTCATTCACCGTCTCCCGGTAAGTCCTAACTTGTAATTGGCTATCTTTTGACCTGCCTGTCAAACAAGAGACACAAGTCGTGTAATGCAGGAAAGATAAAAGCATTATCCATTTTTATCACATTAGAGTCAATAGTATTACTTGATTTCATCATAAGCGCATGGGATCTAAGCATAAGTCCTAGTCTAGGCTTGGCTTAGGTGCAATGTTGAATAAATCCTGAACCATTCAACTTTGAAAATTCAACATTGAATAAAATAAGTTAATTTCATCATTTTGGTTGCTTATTCTGTTCAACATCAATCAACAATACAGTTGCTGTTGGATTGCTGCCACTGTCTGACTCCGTAGGAGGTAGACTTTACATAACACACCTGTAACCCTGTTCAGAGGTCTACCTAATAAATAGTTCACCCACATTTCGCCAGTTATGTTTAAGTCCCATGTAATAGGGGGCGAGCCTATTGCCATCAACCGGGCAAAGATTCAGACTCCATGGCTGCTACTGAGAAATTCCCGATGGAAATATTCCAATAACAATTTGCCCGACCCGGGAATCGAACCCAGGACCATGCTCAGCAGTCGTGATTGCAACCTTCCTGTAATACTTGAAGGATTAGGCAGAGGCCTAACCCTTCAGGGATTGCAGATGTGATGTTACGTTGACTTAAGGTTCAAATTATGAGATAATCTGTCAGGAGAAATAATAAGTAAGCAAGTATTTATGATAGTTATAAATCTTTACAGATGCGGAATATTACGTGATCAGCAATCCTGTGGAAGTGTTTGGTACTACAACTACACCCAAGAAACATGCTCGCAGAGATCCTTTGGCGGCAAAAGCAGTTACTGCAAAAAAGGTTTGTTTATTTAAAAGTTGTTTTAATGGATAGTACACACGAAAATTTTTTAGCTAACTTGTAAGTTTCTAATGAATTTTATATCAGTACATAGAAACCTAAAGAAAAACTAATGTTCAAACATTAGTTTGGCTATTGCATGCTGTTAAAAAGTTCAATAAAAAAAATTATCTTTATTGTCGTGGTTATTTTACATTTATATTTGTAATTTGTAATGTAATAATGTCCATTAATATGTAAAGACATATTTTCTATTTCTAAAGGGCTTGGAAAAGAGCAGCTAGGCCTAAAGAAATGTGCTGGACATAATATATTACTAAAGTGTCTTTAGTGGACCTATTAACCATTAAAAAAAAATACAGTGAACCAATTTAGGTTTTAATAAAAATGTCCATCCTTGACAAATAATTTGGTTTTTTCTCTATAACTTTTCTTCTCAAAACAACATCATCATCATGAACAGTTTTTTCTCATCTCTGCCTAAACTCAAGTCATAATCCTACAATTGTGCCATAACCAGTTCACAAGCCAAGCCCCACATAACATTTCTAGATCAATGGCCTCTCAATAATTGCAATGTATTGTTCCAGCGCGATGACAAAAGACGAGCGACCCACAACGAGGTAGAAAGACGTCGCCGGGATAAAATCAATAGTTGGATCTCTAAGTTGGCTAATCTCGTGCCCAATTCTGGACTTCCCGACTCTGCGAGCAAAGGAGGAATATTAGCTAAGGCCTGCGATCATATTACTGATCTGACAGAGAAAAATAAGAGGTTGGTGAAGATTATTAAATTATTTATCATATTTTACAATGCCTGTTAGTGGCTGGGGCAGAGTGTGTGCGGAAGGTAGCGGACAGGGTGTTGTGGCACAACTTGGGGGTCTATGACCCGTAGCGGTTTGCAATAGGCTGAATTGATTGACAATGAGGAAATGACAGGGAACAACCTAACTCCCCAACATTATTTTTCAATTAATTAATGTTCATGGGCGTGCTCATGTAAATTACCAAGTATATGTTTCATCGCTATTGATATGTAGGAGAATTGATTTTTATGGGACAAACAAGATTTTATCATATGTGTAGATTTCCATCATAATTTATAATGTAGTATGTAGATTCAAGTATTGATCATCCTATCTAACCTGTCGTCAATGTTATGTGATACTATCGACAGATAACATGACATCGCAATATTTGCAATTTCCGGAATTCGCAACATTGATACTGTTTGACGTTATAGATAAGAGATCACTATCTGTTATCATCACTGGATATAAACATAGATGAGATAATCCCGTATCATTTGCAACAAGGCGGGAAAACGAAATAGCATATAGCACTGAATGCTATTTCGTTTTTCCAGACTGCTCGGGTTTCCAGACTGGGTTAGGCTAGAATAGGAGCCCCTATTTATGATCACAAGTCAAATTAGATTAGCTAGCGAAACTCCGGAGAAAACCAAAAATAAACTTCCTTCTCTTACTTCAAGTAAGCAAAAAAAAATAGCTGTTGTTGACCCCCCCCCCCCCCAAATAGTCATCAGTTTTGTTTCTTTGTTTATTGCGCTATCACGTTTGTGGTGGTTTGACAGCCTATTTAATTGGACCCCGTATGTAAATCTAAGGAGAAAAACAGCCAAGCTAAAGTGGGTGTGGGCTGGCCACGTAGCGCAAATGCACCCGGAGAGGTGGGCGAAGATCGTCACTCACTGGATGCCTGACGGAGGAAATCGCCGTCGAATAGACCGCGGCGAAGGTGGTGTGACGATCTGATCTTGTTTGCGGAGCGAACATGGCCAGATATCGCACAAGACAGAGAGGTTTGGAAGGAGAAAGGAGAGGCCTTTGCCCAGCAGTGGGACACATGAGAGGCTAACAAAAAAAAAAATGTAAACAAACGGAAGAAAAGCATCATGGGAAAACATGTTGAAAACATGAGAAAACAAACAATGTCCTAGAATCCAAAATTCGAAGACATTTACATCTAGCAACCCGCACTAGAGCGACGTGGTGGATTACAGCTCATTCCCGCTCATAGAAAGGCTTGTGTCCCCACATTTAGAACATTATAGGTTAATTATTATGCAAAGAAACACAGTCTCAAAATAAAACATTACCTTTTTCAGATTAGAGAAACTAGAAGTTGAGAACGAAAAGTTCGTACTAGAAATATTAAGACTCAATCAAGAACTAAGCGAATTGCGCAAAGAGAACAGTTCAATGCGTAACCAGCTCGCCGACAACTGCATAGTGATATCCCACAGGCCAAAGGGTCAGAAATCTTAGTTCAAGTTTATAGTGAAAGTGTAGAACTTGATGACTGACTAAACCAAGGTGCTGAAAGCTGTGTTTGTGAAGTGACAACTGAATGATTAAGCTAAGAACACATTGGAATCAATACTGTCGTTATGACGAGCCGTATGACTTTTTTTTAAGCTGGTAACACTTGGCCACATGAGATTTGACAAGCCATTTTTGGCCAACATTTATTAAGTTAGGAAACTGGAAAAACATATAATGTAATAGTCAGGACGTAACTGTTTTACTCTATATTAGTGGAATAATGTAAAAAAAATTATGTGGCCTGAAAAATGGTTGGAGCATTACACTGCAGTAGAGGAAAACTGGCGAATTTTCGTCAGACAAGAAGTCTTAACGTGAAAATGGTCGAATGCTTGTTCATAATTTAGTTTTTAGTAGAGTTAATAAATTAATAGTATACTAAATAAACCAAATAATGGACATTATCGAGGCAGCTGACGCGGTATTGTGTCCATATGGATAATTAATGTTTATTTTGTCCTATTATTTTAATTCATGTGCATTATGATTTCCATAATGATTTGTTGTTATTATTTTCGTTTTATGAATATAATTAGTTTGTTTTGAATTCTGATGCTTCTAAGAGTTGATTGGATATCTTTGTTGCCAAATTATATCACATGGTACTTTTTGTTTATTTATATATTATGTACCATGGTCAATATAGTGACAAATAATTTCCTTTATAGATGTGCAAGGATCTTCGGGCTCTTGAATGATAGCAGGGAGCATTGTTGGTAAACATTTTTAAAATCTTCACTAAATTGTATTGAAAAAACATGGCCGCGTTAGTTCTGATTTTAGCCACACATCAAAGGTCCTTTTACAGTAATTTTATTTTTCTTATTGTTTGTTTTCACAGATATAATAAATACAGGAGATATGATTTGTAAGAAAATGTATTCGTGTTCAGATGTCGCCGTGTTCCCCCCACTTAATTCACTAACACAAAAGCAAAAAGTATAAGAACGGCACACGAGCTCATATTGCTCCCGCACACAAAGAAACTTACAGCAACACTAATAAACTCACTAATAGAACACAGGCATACATAGGGCGGGCTTCTACCTGTAGCTACGGACTCAGAATAAACACACATCGCAACTAGTGATGTGAAGAGGTAATCGTAGAAAAAATAGTATCGATGAAATTCAGTTACCTTTAATCTGCTCTTTTTATATATTATAAAAATACAATACTATTTTTGCACCTGAATTCGAGGTGTTGGTATGAATTTTTATTCAATGGTTGAAAGCACTTAGGCTCAAAGTGAGACGAACATATCGTGTTATTTTTTGTGGGAAACCAGTTTGGCCCTTTTCCTGTCACATTTATCTACTTTTCTTTTATTTTTGGATACTTCGGATAGCTAAAATGTTAAAATAAAACCAAGGTGTGAATTGTGATGATGATATCAATGATACATGTGTAAGAGTACCGCAATAAATTAAAAACCCATACTTGATTCAATAAAAGATAAGTCGAGTAATCAAGAAATAGTAATGAATTGTATTTTTCAGTAATTAATTATATAATTTTTATCATTAAGTACCTCACATTAGTAAACAACAGCTATAAAGTTCCATGTAACAAAAAAAGTCTAATTTTTTACCCTTGTGTAATCATTCGTACTAAGTAGGATCGTATAAAATATCGACAACCACAAAAGTGACATCACATCTCTAATTATCTACCTAAAACACACCCGCTTCACGAAACTATCGTGTGAGTGAGAGTATTAGTTATACACTTATCCATTGCACTATTAGACCAGCCGATTCATTGATCGATGTGTATTAAGCAAACAATGGTTGTTGTTCCTAATGAAAATAATTGCTTTTGGTACTTTATCGTGTTTCTAGTATCACGAAGTAATGTTTTAATAAATTTAATAAGAAAAACAATAATATTTTAGTACTTAAGTGTGAAATGAGATGCCATCTTTCGTATAATTCCCAATAGAGGTGTTATTTTTGCAAACAGCCACTGTACAACGCGGCATTTTGTAAAAAATCACAAGCAATGAAGACGTCGCAAGTTGACATTCGATTAATGGCCGAAACTGGCAACAAGCCTCTTTGCGGCTAGATGCGTTCGCAAGCGCCACGCCTCCTTGCCATATCTCCTGTATATATATATCTGTGTTTGTTTTCTTAGAGGTTTGCTATCCCCACATGTCTCACTGCTAATTTTATTACAATCATTTAACCTTTTGACCGCTTGGCTAAATATCAATTGCCGTGCCCCTGGCGCGCGGCTAGAAATCGATAAAATAAATAATACCTACAATAAATAAGCATTTTCAATACTTAGAGCTACGAGACATAATTTCAAATAACTGTTGTAAATAATATCTCTATTTAATAATGGTTTTAGTTGTAACACGCAGTTAATAGGACGAAAATAGAACGAAAAATGTATGTCACAGAAATACGATACAAGCGGTAGGGGTACGGAAATGTGTCGCATAAATGCGACACAAGCGGTCGAAAGGTTAAAACATGTAGTCAGAGCACTTTTATGTAGCAATTTAAATAGATGTGTCTGTGATCTTGACACTAAACTTTATACGCCTAAACATTTAGCTGTAAGGAATGAAATCCAAAAGAGTGTTTTGAATGTATACAGAAATTATGTTGGTTGATGTTATGATGATATGTAAAGTGTTTATTGATGAATTGAATTACAACTGCAAAATTAAAAAGATGAAAACAGTCAACGAAAGACCAACAAATGTCCACTCAAGTGAATCCACAATGGATCTCTAATAGTTATTTTTCAATCAGAATCCATATTTGACGGTTATTTAGGTCCAAATACTAGCATTAGTTGAAAGGTACTCCATACGATTTTGCTTGTTCATTTGTTATTGCCAATAATTTTGCAGTTGGGAATTTGAATGCAGTCTGTCTGTATATGCTAAGTTGACGTTTTCGAGATTGACACACGAAATGATGGCAAAACTATTATTTCTGGCACTAGTTAAACCTGAACAAAAAGTCTATTTAGTGCTGGATCCCATTTGCACTGAATGACGATGCTAAATAAATAAACAATCACGTTATTATTTATTCCCTTCCTTCGTGCTAATGGGTCCAAAATCCTGTATGAATGTTCTAAAAATAACTATGTATGTTGTTCTAGTTATACATTTTTATATGATACTAGTTATAGAAACTTACAAAATATGTAAGTACATAGTTCTAAATTAGGGTATACTAGCTTTAAGAGTTGATTTGTTCTTTATTTAACAATTGGCTTACAATTGACTGCATTTAAATCCTCTTACAAATAAATCACATACAAACTTGACTGGTCTAAAGTTGCAGGATAAATCAGTTGTATTTTGTATTTTTTTTTTTATGTAGCAGTCCTACTTGAATATAATCAGGTGTTGTTGAGACTTTGTGTTTTATTGTTGTTCACCTTGGAATTATCGTCTGGAGGAGCTCGTGGCTAAATAATTACAGCCGCTCGGGTCGATCGTCTGGTTAAGCCGCGCTTGCCTGGGTTGGTCCGTGGATGGGTGACCACCTACATACCGAGTTTCCTCCGTGTCTCGGAAAGCCGTTGGTCCCGGCTGTCAATTGTACATCTTTGACAGTCGTTACAGGTAGTCAGTGGCCCGAAAGTCTGACAACCAGTCTTTCCAAGGGGTATCGTCTCAACAACCAACCCAGTACCAACTGGGTTGTGGAGGTCAGATAGGCAGTCGCTCCATGTAAAATACTGGTATTCAGCTGCATCTGGTTAGACTGGAAGCCGACCCCAACATATTTGGGAAAAGGCTAGGCAGATGATGACCTTGGAATTATCTTGTATTTTGATTTAGTTATTTGGGTGCCCCCAAAAATGGCCCCACGCTCGCGCGTCTTGGCGCATGCGCGTGCGGCGGGTTTCCAAAACAAATGTTGATAGCGTGGTTCGCTCCGTTTGCAACTCGCACGAGTTTTAGCGTAATTACACCCTTTACTCTGCAACCAAGTCGAAATTTTAAAACACCGACAGCAATTTGTATTTTCAAACAAAAACTTATAGTAGTTGTTGCTTCAAATTGACTAATATCAGCTATAGGTACATTATTTTCATTAGTTACATGTACAATTCAAAAGATGATTGCCGAGTCCAACATAGAAAAAAAACCAAGGTTTTGACTTTTCAGACTTCATTTATTTTAATCTTTAGTACCTTTCTTGTTTTTTAATTACTTCGTTCAGTTTCCAAGAATGGTAACTGGTGTTTGAGCGTAGCATCACTGCCTTTAGCATAAATTACTATAACTTCTTCTTTTCTTACTTCTAATTCTTCTTTTCTAACTTCTACATTTTCTTTTCCCTCCGGTTTATCAATTTCCACATTTTCTTTCTTGACTGATTTCTTTTTTCTCTTAACTTTCTTTTTTAATTCCTTTCTACAGGATTTATTTCGTATGTGTATAATTAAATCGTATTTTTTTATGCACTTCAAACCACAATAGTCGCATTCGAATAATCTTTCATCTGAAATTAAAATATAATTTAAGTTGCTATTAATCAAGCTACAGGCCTAAAACACTCCTGTATTAATTGAGATCATAGTGGGTTCTCTGACATGCTAATGAAAATTTTTAGCACACAAAAAATGGTAAATATTTAGTAAATACTTTAATTTAATGTACTTAATATAAGTAATACTTACTAAGATGAATACGAATGTGTCGTAATAAAACATCTCGACGGGCGAACAATCTCGGGCAAAATGTACACGAAAATGGTGTTTCACCAGTGTGTTGCCTGTGAAAATAAAAAGATTCAGTTGTCACTCTAGCGGATGATATACGGACTAGGTGGAAATATTAATTGTCAACAGAAATTAAGGCAGAGTCTTAGATGGGAAGACGATATTCGGAATATAACTTGTGTTACGAGGTTGGTAAAGCTTTATGGGAACACCGGTGTCAAATGATTAAAATATTTTAGTTATGAATTTATTTAGTTATTAGTTGAATGGAAAAATATGTGAACTTTCAAAGCTATACTATTATACTCGTAATAAGTTAAATAAAAAGCGCCACCGTCAACTCGCGATACGTCGCAAATGACCTATAGTAACGGCTGACGGCTTCAAAGGTGGTCCGTGACAGAAGTTGTGCGCTTATCAAATTTTCGCCGATTCTATACTCTGCGGTGTAGGCCTAATCCTCATCATCATCTGCCTAGCCTTTTCCGTAACTATGTTGGGTTTGGCTTCCAATCTAACCGGATACAGCTGAATACCAGTATTTTATATAGAGCAACTGCCTATCTGTCCCCCTCAACCCAACCCATTTTTTGAGCAATACAATAACCCTTTGGTAAGACCTCATCCAACACCTATAAAATAATATATGTATATGAAAGACCGCTACTTGCCTCACGTGAACGTTTAAATCTGATTGTCTATAAAAACCCTTGTCGCAGTACTCGCACTTGACGCTGTAGTCTTTATTATGTTTCCTCATATGCAACGCTAGGTTACATTGCTTATGTAAAATAGCGCCGCAAATTGTACATACAACTTCCTGAAAAGATGTATATTTATTTATTTACCACCAATTATAGCAACATTACAGACACGTCCAATACGATCGATGCTATAAGTCACAATATTAATTATCAAACAAGTAAAATTACAAAAATATGTATCATAAATGTTGGTCGAGCATTCTGGGTTCAATACTTAGGACTCCCAGTGTTATTAAGCTTTTTTATCAAGGATTTCGGTTGCAACTCAAAATTAGGAAGTTGACGTTTGGGCACCCCCATGTGTAATGTAGGCTTTCCGGTCGTAGTTGCACCTGAATATCGTACTTGGCTAGCCTCAGTGGTCAGGATTAAATTATTTTTATTGACAAAACTCGAACAACACTTATCTTCAGTCTATTAAATAAAAACTGACCTTTCCGGTAGCTTTCTTTCTCTTCATCTGCGTATGACTTGTCATATGTTTATCTAGATTAAATTGCGTCGTGAATTCTTGCAGACAATACTCGCATTTTATTAAAGTTTCGTTCATACCTTTTAACTGCAAACAAATAATTTTCAAAATTTTAGAAGTCACAAAAAGTTATTCCGATACCGGGAATCGAACCCGAGCCTCCTGGGTGAGAGCCAGGTATCCTAGCCACTAGACCATATCGGATATAGAATAAAGATTTGAAATAGTGCATGTAATGCTTTGCATCACCAAAGAATCCATGTAATATAAGCAAGGTAAGTACCGGCGTGTAAAAAAATAAGTCAATCTACACCTCAAAGCAAGGATATGCTTCGGTGGCCGTTGCTAGAGATGGCATTGTGAACACTTTTCATACAAACCAAACATGATATTAGGAGACTCCGTTTTTATTTACTATTGATAAAATACGCCAGAATGTATTTTTTTACTTGTATTCTTATACAAAAAGACGTATTTCTATTGCTTGTTTGATTATGTTTACTCCACAATGTGCGAATCTCTGTGGTCTATTATTAATACTACCTATTGGTGGAATATTATTAGTACTACCATGGCAATTAGCAGGCAGTTCCGTGCTCTGTGCGCACTATTAAGATTACTTGAAGATTAACAGTTCAATTTTAAGCTTACCTTACATATTTTCACATGTTTGGCAAAATTTGTGGAATCCTCGCATTTCTTACCACAATGATTACACAAATGATTTTTCTGGTTGCTTTTTCTATCGTAATCCGGTTTTACGATTTTAATATTATGAGTTACGGAAAAATGTATGCTTAATGCTCTGCCACTTTTGAACTTTTTTTTACACAATTTACAGTATGATTTTTCTATATCAAACTTGTCGGATGTATTTGTTACGGCTATATCTATTTTTGTGTAGTTCTGGTTTTTGATACATTTTGGTTTTACGATTTTGATATTATGAGTTTTCGAGAAATGTACGCTTAGTGCCCTATTAGTGCTGTACTTTATATTACACAATTTACAATATGAATTTTCTATATCCAATTTGTCATCAAAAGATGTATCCGTAGTGTCTAATAATGCTTGGCTTTTCAGTTTAACTGTTTTGACAAGATGAGTTTTCGAGACATGTATGCTTAATTCTCTGAGAGTTTCGTACTTTATTTTACACAAATTACAGTACACATTCTTTATATCAAAGTTGTCATTTGGAGGCATGCCCGAAATATCTACTATCTCTTCTTTCTCAAGTTCTGTGGCAGTTGTATCATAATTATTGCCATTCCGGTTTCTTGGTTTTACGATTTTAATTTTATGATATTTCGAGAAATGTATGCTTAATGCCTTTGTAGTACTGTACTTATTCTCACACAATTTACAGTATGATTTTTTTATGTCAAATTTGTCATTAGGAGTTGTATCTGAAATGTATTCTATAATTTCGTTCTTCGATTCTGTTAAAGCTGTATCATAATTATCATCAGTTTGGTCTTTAATGTCAATAGACACATCCATATCAATATTTTTCGACTTATTTTCTTCAGCATCATTAACAGCAATGGGTTTTTTCCACTCTTCTGATATAAACCCCTCATTAACTCTTTTAATGTCTTCTAAGTCAAATTCTTTTGTATCATTTCGGAAGAATTCTTCAAATATTTCTACATCGTGATATGGATCTATGCATTGTTCTATTCTAGTATTGGTATTAGGTGTATCAAGTTTTTCACCAAATAATATGTTTGTTATTGTAGGTGTGGAAGCTGCTGATGCAGCTGGGTACACTAAAAGTTAAAAAAATATTACTATTATAATTAAATGTAGGTGAGTTTTTTTTTCGGTGCAGCATTTAAATAACTATAAATATGAAATCAAGTTAAATATAAAATTTTCTTATATTACCTGTTGGTGAAACAAGTAAATCTTCCAAAGAAAATTCTTGACTGTCAGTATTCTTCAAAGCATCTTCTAGATTTTTGTCAATTGTGCATGGTTTGTCTTTTAACAAGGCTTCTATGTTGATACTGCTATTACTGATATCGTTTTGAGACGCTATGGACCTTACACCCTTTGGTAAATCAAAGTCTGGTGTTTCCATCTTGTCTCTTTCGAAAACATCAGACAATGATGGTAAATCTAAATTACTTTCTGATTTTTCATTTCCAGTAATTCCATCAATTCCGAAATCACATATTTCTTGTATGTTTCTACCCGTTTTGAAAGTATTACTTCCTGAGTTTGCTATGTCGTCGAAATCATTTAAACTCAGATCAAGTTCTTTTTCGGTTTGAGCATTTTTGAAAGTACTATTCCCAGATTTTGCTGAATTATCAAAACTGTTTAAACTTAAATCTAATAGTCCTTTTAGACTTTGATTATTTTTGTTTGTGTTGCTTGCTGGTTTCCCAATACTTCCTATACTATCTAAACTAAAATCGCATAGTTCTTTAAGGCTTTGAACAGTTTTGTGCGTATTGCTTTCTGCTTTCTCTACACCACTAAAACTATCTAAACTAAAATTACAGAATACTTTAAGATTTTTATCCGTTTGGAGATCTGATTTTCCAAGAGCATCAATTTTGTCAGTGTCCATATTATTTAATAATTCTTTTCGACTCTTATTACTGTTTACTGGTGTACTTCCAACTCCTTCAATTTCTTCTATGTCCATATTACTTATTAATTCTTTCAGACTTTTATTAGTTTTGAGAGCATTACTCTTTGCATTTACAATACTATCAATTTCGTCCAGGTCAAAATTGCAAAGTTCTTTAACATTTTGACTTCTCTCAAGATTATTGCTTTCCTTTTTATGAATACTATCAATTTCTTCTACACCAAAATCACATAAATCTTTCAGGTTTTCATTACTATTGTCAATTTTACTATCTGATGTGTCCATGATTTCAATTTCATCCATCTCAATATTATTTATAAATTCTTTTAAATTTGGTTTATTTTTAAGACTATCAGTTTCTGGTTTTTCCATATCATCAATATGGTCTATACCGAATGGACTTAATTCTTTTAAATTGTTAAAGCTTTCTGTTTTCTCTACGGCTCCAACAAAAATACTGAGTTCTTCAATATTTTCGTCAGTTTTGAAAGCATTTGTGAAGTCTTTGAGGATTTTTGTTTGTTTCTCAGTGTTTATCGTGTTGAAGGTAACTTGATCCTCTTTTTGTTTAGGGGTATAACAGGGATCATTATTTACGGTTCGTGGTGTCGAGAATGGGCTGAAACTGTAGATGATAAATATTAGCATAGATAAAATATTTAACTTACTGTTTGAATATAGACAAGAATTTTTTTAATATACTAATATGTTTTAACAATCAGAAGGCCTACCAACATCTCTTATATGAGCGATGGAGCTATGCTGGACACATAGCTTCATCTCTTACCCACACGGAAGAAAAATTACATGAATACTGCTTTAAGGTGTGGTAGTAGGACCTCTGAACAGGGCCAATAATATAATTGTTTGCTGGGCACTTTAAGTGCAAGGCAGCTAAAGGTGAAGTAATAGTTGAGCAGCTTTTGTCTAAGTTAGTCTCATGTTTATATTTTCATATTGTGTGAGGAATAGGAATGATTTGAAAGAAAAAGGAGAAAATGATAGTGACTGTTGACAGACAAGAATGGAAGAAAAAACTTTTTTGTAAAAAAAAAACCGACTTCCAAAAAAACACAAAAAAGTGGAAAATAACATTACTTTCGGAAGTCGGTGACTATGGTTTGTTTCATTGACTTTTTTGGCACCGACTTCCGAAACTAATGTTATTTTCCACTTTTTTGTGTTTTTTTGGAAGTCGGTTTTTTTTTTTGCAAAAAAGTTTTTATTTTACCCTTTTTAGTTATAGTATCACACACAAATCCTTGTCAAATATCAATTTCGCAATTTCTTTTACTTGGATGAAATTTTTTCCAGCTATTTTGATTTTGAAATCAAACTGCTGAACCGATTTCGATGAAATTTCTATGGGACCAATCGGGAAGTAGATCCATTCAGATGAAAGAAGAATTTTTCAAATCGGTTCATAAATGACGGAGATATGAGGTAACAAACACAAAAAAAAAAAAAAAAAACAACCGAATTGAGAACCTCCTCCTTTTTTTGAAGTCGGTTAAAAAACGTGTTGCGTCGTCCCCAAGAAACATGGGACAAGGCCAGGAAGATGATTGATATTTTCTTACCTAAAATCCAATCTGAAGTCCGTATCAATAGACATATCATCCTGCAGCCAATGGGAGTCAAGCGAGTCATCTAGTAAATCAGCCTCTTCTTCTATAACCTCTTTAATGATCCGTGCTTCTGTATCAGGCATCTCCTCGCCTTGTAGGATGTCTGTCATGAAGTTACGGATACTTGTGCATGTTGATTCTGAAAAATGTTAAGCGTCTTATATTAGGATTAACTTTGATGTGTCATGTTTCTAAGTTAATCTTGACATCACTGACATAGATAAATAAAAAAATTGTGAGAACACCTGGAGAAATACAAGTCTGAAAAGACCAACCCACATTGAGCCAGCATGGTAATCAATGCTTGTACCTTCTTTGTTTGAGAAGAGGACTTTGCCCTGCAAAGGGACAGTACTAAGCTATTAATTAATTTTAAACACATTTCTAAGACAAGAAGCAACAACATCGGAATAAATAATGTATATTTTTTCTGCTAGTGATTCAGCCTCTCAAATACTGAGATTAGCAAACTCGGTCGTTTATGTTGATATGGAATAAGTTTTATTATACATTACCATTATCATCATCTCCACATTTTTGAGTTGCTGGTGTACTACTACCACTTGCCATTGGAAGACTGGAATATAATGAAGGAGTTGTTATTTGAAGATTCCAGTAACTTGTAGGTTAACATAACAATTTGAAGAAAGACAAAACAACAAGGAAGAAGAATAAAATTGCATGACATTTGCCTTACTGTGTACTGGGGCCAAAATAAGCTAAAAACGATTATATTTACCGGAATGTTAAAGTATCGTCACTGTTTTTGAGGAATGTGCAGAAATCCACCGGATCTCCTACATCTTTTAAAGCTAAGTAATTTCTGAATCGTTTGTCGGATGTGCGACAATTCTTCTTAAACTTGCAGGCTTGCTTCATGTTCAAGAAACAGTCTTTACATAGCTGGAATGTAAAAGTGTCATTTCTTTTCACCTGAAACATAGACAATTTATTGCTATGAGGATTATTTTTCTATAAATGTGGGTTAAAGTTAAGTCCTGATTAAGGTCTGCTAAAACATAATTTTTTTCATGCATCTATGTCCCTTCAACCTTGTAGGAAGTATAAAGAGCTATTTAACAGTAGGTATTTCTTTAATTTAATCCTCTTGGATAGGGCCGTCATATATGTTGGAACACCAAACCGGGATATTTGTTCCCATGGATGATTACATGGCCAAGATATCATTTTCGAGGGCTTCTGTGTTTATAAAGAGACTTCAATTTTATTATCTTCTTACCAGGGGCGTAGCAATGATTTGTATTTGGGGGAGTGGGGGATGAATAGCGCCAGGACAGGGCCACATTTTTAATTGCGGAAAATGTGTTTAAGATATTTCTCAAGACACATTTGGAAACAGTATCTTTAACACTAACACAAGCAGAGCAAAAGTGAAAATTTCACGATTCTGTTCTGATAGGCGAACCAACAGAACTGGAACAACTGACTTATTTAGAGCGACACGGCATTCCAAACTAGGACATGTCCTGGTGTATCAGGATGTATTGCAGCCCTACTCTAGGGTTAAATTTTCTGGGGCAGGAGTAAAAACTTATTGTATGAATTAGATTTATAATTTGGCGTATGTTTTATGTTTTGGCAATTACTTTTAATTTCTGAACTTAGTTGCAATAATGCATTACTAAACTATTTATCAATTGGAAAAAATAAAGAACAATATTTTTCTTGTTGATAAATTTTAAGTCCAGGCATACGTCACATATACCACCCATACCCGGACGAGTCTGAAGTCTTTGTCGTTTTTTTTTTCATATTGGGTTCGAACCTGCGTCTCTCAGGCCCAGCGCAACCGCTAAGTTTAGCTAAAAAAGTCATAATCAATAATGTAAGGAATTCTCTGTCTGTAAAGGTAAAAGCTTACCTGTAAACCGGTAGAATATACAAACAGCCTTCTGTTTTTCTCAGTATATTGCAGCAACTCCATCGGTTCGTCATATTTTATGAGACAACCTCTGCAAAACCCTTCCATGACTATTTTTTTTATTTTAAGATGATTGTTTTTCTGTATTATTTCTTAGTTTAGTTAGTTTTTCATTAAAAAAGAGCATATTATGTACTTTCCCCACTGACAAAAATTAGCGTTTCTGTTTGACAATTTGCCTTGACTTGACGTGCACTTTTTTTTTTTTTTTTTCTTTGGCTTCGCACGGTTTGTGCATTTAGCCAATGTCACGTTTATAAAGATAATGACGTGCACTTGACAGCAGCTGTGTAAATTTAAATTTCACATAGACAAATCCTTAGCAAAAATCTATCTATATGGATTTTCACAGCTCACACCGCAGAATTATTGTCCTTCTAAAAAACCGAGCAAGAAAAAATATTGTGAAAAATCAGAAGAGAATGCTAAAACCAGCTGCAGATACGTAATGTTCAGGAGGGTTTTTCATTGGATAAAACGTTAACAACGCTTGTGCATTGTGTTAGCAGTGCATTTTCTTACAACACCTAACGAGAATATCATCCATATAATGCTCCAGATTCTAATCTTTCATAATAATGGAACGCTATCCGGAGTCTTTGAGTTGCCATGTTAATCCGACAAAACAGTAAATATATTTTTATTCTCCTCCAAACAAAACAATATTATAATTTTTATTTTCTTAATTTATCCTTCCGAAATTCTGAAATCATGAGAGAGGGACTTCCTAACAATAAAATCCTGGTCCAACCTACCCCATTTAGGGTTTTGGCTTAGATCGCAAAATCTGAATCTTTTCAAAATTAAATAATGTTCGAAAACTTGAAAATTTTTGAAAATACTTTTTTCATGCACTAAACGATACTTTACTATTAAATTTTAAGACTCAGGTTAAACTGAGGTATATAATAAAAGTCGTGTTGTGTCGATTTCTATAATGTTTAGGAAATCACCAGGCCATAATTATATACACCAGTTAAAACACGGCTCTACAAGTAAATTGATAAAATTAATTACCTATAATTTCTTGCACGGGATTCATCTCATTTTACTATATAAATCTTCCAAGAATTAAGCGTTCAAAGCGTTTGCACGAATGTGTCTACACGATACTAAGACAAGCTGACCACACCATTCCCAATCTTTGAAACTCCTGCCCCCGTATTCACAACGCTTCGATTCGATTTCGATTTCAGAAAGTCTTATGTCTGTCTTTTTTGGCAATAGAGATAGACATACGAATTTCCGAAATTGAAATCGAATTGAAGCGTCGCTCGTGAATACTGGGGCTATAGGCCAGCCTTTGATTATATAATGTCATTATTATATATTGTCATTTGATTAAATATTGACATTATATAATCAAAGAGGCCAGCATCAACAGGGGTCACCAAAAAAGCGCTTATGTAATGAAGTTCCGGAGAAGGTGTTAGTTCTACCTGTCATTTGAAGATCTTTCACCGTCCTTATGGACGGATATTAAGATAAGAGACACACTGTAAGTAGTCCGGTAATTCATCCCTCATCTGGTTAGACTGGAAGCTAACCCTAACATCGTGGGAAAACGCCATTAGGATTATGGGATTTAATATGTAATATCGGATTAATTTTATTCTGGTTGCTGTTCAAAATTTTTATAACCAAAATGGCAACTTTGCAGGTCCTATCATTTCTTATACGAGAGGGGACGTCACTTTGTGTCACTTGCTAGAAATAAACAGTGTCGATTTCACGGTAAATAAATATTTGTTTATTTAAAAATGGAGAATAACACTGATACTCATGTAACTATCAGGAAGCCTGCTAGAGTTCTGCATTTTTGCGATGGAGTTCACGAAGAAATAGAAGAGGAGGAAGCCGCGGAACTGGCTACTGAACCACAAGAAACGACAAACGTGGATCCGGTGAGTAAGCGGTGCATTTACATTCTTCGTTTTATTACCTTCAGCTAAGGTGAGACCTTGGTGGGATTTGTTTCTATTAATATCTATGACGATAAGGCTTGTTTATTACGCATGTAAATATTTTTGGAGCTTTAGTTAGTTCATGTTGATTAGGTATTGAAGAATCTTTCGTGATTTTCTTCTAAATGAAGTTACAAATATTGTAGTCCTGTTCTTGGATAAAAGTTCGAATATCTGTTTATTTATTGATAAAACTATTAATTCATTTATTATATTTATAGCTAAGTATGATCAATTATTAGAATAGAATAAATAATTATACTGGCTAAGGAAAGAGAAACTCAATAACAGTTAATAGTTATTGAACTATTAGCAGTATCATCAACAAACAAACAACCAATAAATTCAAGGTACTAGCATTTTATTACCTTGAATTTATTGGTTTCCAATCATTAATTCATAATCTATGTTGAAAATGGTTTATAGTTAAAATACAGTGATAGTAATTAAGTTTTCTTTATTGTGCAACCCTATTTTGTATTTAGTTTTCTTTGTTGCATACGAGGAAAATAAACAAGTAAATCGTAAACAAAGGAATTGGAAGGAACAATAAACTTTCTACTGCTAAAAGCAAAACTATGCACAACTTAAACAACTATGCAGTATGTATTATTGTAGCTAGCCTGTGCTATTACACTTCAGGGTGAATGCCTCCCTCCATTATTTTCATTGGTTCCGGTTCTTCTCTACTTCTTGCCAATTCCTAAGGAACACATCCAAGTTGCCTGACCACCATCTCCTTGCTCTGCAGTATGTATAATTTTTTAATTAATCTTATGTTTGTTTCTTGATGATTTTAGAAAACTCTACCATGGGGCCCTTGGTTCTCCCACTACGCCTGGAAATCTGGTAACAAGATGTTGAATGCAGTTGATTACGCTGGGGAGTCACTTGCTGGTTTCTTTGGCATAACCACACCCAAATACCAAATAGAAATTGACGAATATGAAAGAGTGAAGGAGGAAAAGAGGAAACTAGATGAGGATGCTGCTGGTTGGGTACCGAAGAATGCAGGTGGAGATATACCTTTAGTTCTAAATGAGCCTGGAAAGGACATAAAGAAACCAGCTGATGTGTAATGGCAATTATGAATGAAATAGAATTAATTTCCTTACAATCTCTTGTGTCTGACTAGTCTACTAATTCTGATTACAAAGATCAGTATTTTTTTCATCTAACAGTGACCTAACTATTATAAACTTAAATGTATGTTTTATTTGTCTTAATATTTCTTCGTACACTTAAGAATGACTATTGTTTACATAGAATTTTATTTTATTATAAAGGATGTAACAGATTAAGTGCAACTGATTAAATTTCCCAAGGAAGATGGGGCGAAAAAAAACTAAAACAAAATATTGTATTGGCTGACACAATTAGTATAAAGGGTCCATTTTTTTCGCCCTGTTTTCCTTAGAGAAAGTTGTCCAGTTTGGTGGTCGCATTACCACCTAAGAGGTATTATGCTTCTTCTGTTACATCCTGTATACTCAGGAATGAAGGGGAAATGGGTACTTTATTACAATATCTAACATTTTTAAGCATTTCTAATGTAGTGTTAATGTCAAAATCTATAATGTGCTAATGTAATTTGCATAATACGATAAAGAACGGAACTGAATTGATAAGAGCTTTATTTTGTTACTTACATACTTTATTAGTAAGAACTAAGAATGTGTAATTTAATTAATATGATATTTTTATTTTATTGTGACCTACAATTCAGGATGATTGCTTGGAGTAATAATTATTTTGTTGGCTTAAAGCCATTCTCTAAGTTAATTTGTGGTTGGATAATAATGTCATCAATTTTTTTAAACAAATTAAGAATGAGACTAAAGTTGAAGTAATGTTTATTTTATTTATGTAGTAATAAATATACAATTTATAGATAGATTTTGTTTTAAAATTACTTCTAAAAAACTCATCCGTATAAGTTGGCGAGTTGTTGATAGTCTGTTGAAAACGGATTCTAATTAGATTATTATTTTCTGTTTAATACTAGATGTCGTCGTTAGCGCAGGGCAATGTTGTGAAAAGCGACATCTGTTGTGCAGTAGCAAAAACTCAATGATTTGCTTCGTTTCCTCATTCGTTGAGGCACCTGGTAATAGATGGCGCTGCAAGCGCTATGCCAGTTATTTTTGAAATTCAGGATTCTATGAACACCAATACTTTAATTTAATAACTACTCTTTTATCATATTTTCTTATTAAAACTATCATCAAAAGGCCGTTCAGGACTAGTTTTTCCTAGAAAGTAAACACGTGTTAGTGTGATTTGTTAGTCCAGTGCATTAATTGGGAATTTTTAACGTTTGTTTTTTGTTCTGACATAATATTTTGCTTAAATTATGGTTACTTTTTTAGAATACTTTACTAATCATTTTTTACTCATCTTAAATCATTGTGTTCAGTTATGTTGCCTTATGTTCTAAGTAACAAGGTCCACTATCGCTTGAGGTCCTCTCACATTATAAATTACACCCCTCTGAAAATGTGAAAGGACCTATGTGACATTTATTTCTGTGGCTGATTTTAGACCTTATTGCTTCAGAATAGAGTTCAATATCGCATGGCAAGTGACCATATGTTATTGTTTGTCGGTGTTTAGCATGTGAAATGTCGAAATGTAAACGGTTCGAGCGGTGTCCGCAGATCAATATGCGTGTTGCGCGGCCCGTGAGGGTGTTCGCCCCGTGCGATTGGCCAGCGTATGGGGGGCGGGGCGACCGTGTGTGAGGCGGCGCGCGTTCTCGCACGCGACGCGCCGTTTTGGCGCCAAATTGGGCAATAGGCATTCCATTTTCAAGTTTCGCGAATGAGTATTAGGCCGTAAGCCACTAAGGGTGAAATTCACCGATTTTGTTACAGACCGCGTTTTCAGAAACTAGATTCTGCATAAACCCAGATCTCATGTCGATATTAATATCGGATTACTATTAACTGACTTCAAAAACTACACTTGGATCGCGTACGCGTTTTTGCATGGCATAGAACGTAATGTTGTGAAAAAAACGCAATGCGTTTAGATTTGTAACATCCAAAAGCGACCTACTGCGACTTTAATAACGAAATATGTCAGCATCTCAAAACGCAGCTAGTTGTCAAAACTGTCTTTACAGTTGTGTCAATTTCTATTTCATTTCGCCGTATGTGTTGCGTGCTTATTTCTATTCGTTTTTGTAAATGGTATGTCTTGGAAATGAAAAAGGGACTCTAAATTCGCTTCCGGCGAAAATGAGACGCTTACTATTAAAGTTGGTGGATAAACATTTTGACGTGGTTGACTGGTTGAACGGGGAGGATTAAAAGAAGATTTCACATGAATCAATGTGATCTAATCAAACGATGTGATAGCGCTTGTGTTTTATTAGGAATTATTATATGTTTTAAAATAAAAAGTTTAAAATAAATAGCGTATTTTATTCAGACAACTATGTATATTATTTTCTAGTTTTCAGCCATCTAGTAGCACAACGTTGAACTAACTCCCAACTATCCCTGATTTTACAATTTTTGACAAAGGGGGCTTCAAAAAGTTTGTAAAATAGTTAATAGATGGAGTTGTTTTAAAATTTGGGGTGGATTTCACCAATTGAATGACAACGCGATTATGTCGAGTGGAATCCGAGTTTAATTTTTGAAAATTGATTTCACCAACACAACGTAAACCTGTTTTGAGATAAAACGAGGTTGTCATGCGAACGCCCGAATGTGGGCGTTTAGGAGCCAAAACCGACATTATGAGCTGTCAGTGTCATCATTATTGTATTGATTTTATTGGTTTTCAACAATATTTAGCTTATTTATATACAATGAAAGGACTTTTATATCTTTTTTGACGAAAGCTGTGACGACGATGAGTGAGAGGAACATTTTCAAACCCTGGATGGCCATGACTTTTTCAAAATATTTCGACTCAAGAAACCAACAGTTTTATCTGTGTTGGAGTCTATTGAGGACAACCTACTACCAAGAATGCTGAGCCTGCAAAGTGCGCTCCTCGTGCGTCCCGGTGCTCCGCTCCCGTCCCGCTGGCGCATCCCATCGCCGCCGCAAGACCACACGACTTGCTGCCTGTTTCTGCAGCTTCTACAAAATATCGACATGTTCCTGGACATTTCGCTAGCGTAGTCGCGGGCATAACTGCTCCTGCTGGGAAGCCCGTGCCTGAAAAGGCACCGATTCGGGCTGATGATGGCTTCGTGACAGTTTTGAGGAGGAAGCGTGCTGCGAAGCCGAACTTTCCGGTGTATATCTCCCGCCTTCATTACACCACTACAGCGGAGGACATCGTGAAAAACGTGCGTCAGAAGGCTAAGTACGTGGTGAGAGTGCAGCTACTTGAGTCGCGCGGCAACGTCAACTTTAAGGCGTTTGTGGTGCTAATACCAACGTATTATCTGCACCTCGTCTTGGAAGAGGACTTTTGGCTGCAGGGAGTGGTGTTCCGTCGCTTCCACGGACAAGTGCCACATGAACACACAGTGACATACTGCACAAGTGAAGTGTTACTAACTTAGTTTTGAGGTTCTATTTACCAACACAAGTTGTATATTTTTATATGTATGTTAGTCTGTAAGGTACGAGGGTGGATTGAAGATACGAGGGTGGATTGAATTCGCGGCCTCAGCAAGAAAACAATATAAAATATAAGCAAAAGTAATTTTATTTTTCCACGTAATCTCCACTTAACTCTATGCACTTCTTCCATCTGGTTTCCAACGCCTGTATGCCGGTCATAAAAAAAGTTTCTTCAAGGCCTTCAAAAAAGTCACCCACCGCAGTTTTGACCTCCTCATTTGATGAAAATTTTTGACCTCCAAGGTGTTTTTTTAGGTTTGGGAATAAATGAAAGTCTGAAGGTGCCAAATCAGGGGAATAGGCGGGATGGGGCAGTAATTCAAAGCCACAATCACGAATTTGAGCCATAGATTCAACAGACGTGTGAACGCGTGCATTATCCTGATGGAACAACACTTTCTTGCTGAGTAATCCTCTTTGATTGTTTCACGCAAGCGACGTAAGAGGGTGCAGTAATAAGCCGAGTTTATAGTTTCACCTTTTGCAAGGTAGTCCACCATGATGACACCCTTAGCATCCCAAAAAACTGACGCCATCACCTTGCCAGCTGACAAAATTGTTTTGGCTTTTTTTGGAGTCGGTTCATCAGGTTTTTTCCACTGCTTGGGTTGCTGTTTTGACTGTGGGGTGTAGTGGTGTACCCAAGTTTCATCCATTGTTACAAATCTGGCCAAAAAATCTTGTGGATCAGCCTCAAACATTTCCAAACAGTCGCGAGAAATCGTGAGGCGTATTTTTTTGTTCGACTGAAAGCAATCTGGGTACCCACCGCGCAGAAACCTTAGAAAATCCATGTTCATTGACTATGATGTTTTGTGTTCGTTCATACGAGATGCCAATAGTGTCTGCAATCTCCCTGATGGTCAATCTCCGATCTGTTAATATCAGATCACAGATTTTCCCGATGTTTTCTTCAGTCGTAGACGTCATAGGCCGGCCAGAGCGAGGGTCATCTTCAATACTCTCTCGTCCGCGTTTAAATTCAGCAACTTTTTCACAGTCGTATACTACGGAGCAGATTCCCCCAATGTTGTTGACATATCTTCGTGAATCTCTTTTGGAGTTAGTTTTTTTTTAAACAGGTATTTGATGACCGCACGTAGCTCAATTTTCTCCATTCTTTAAAAACGCTGCACAAAGGCTCACAAAATTCAGTCTAATTTAAATACAGTTAGTGCTATTGCGATAGAATTTTACAATTTGACAACCAGAGAGTAAACTAATCGAATGAGGTCAGTTACATTAAAATAGTTTAAGTATTTATGTGTTAGGCCGCGAACTTTTCAATCCACCCTCGTATATATATATCTATGGGCCAAATTTGCCTGAAAATATATGAATGTTATGTTATGTTTAAAACAACTACTCAGGTCTAATTCATTATAATTTGTATTTAAGCAACAACAGCGCATCTCCAATAAATCAACTTCTATGTGCGCTACGTTTCTACGTGGCGGGTGCTATCAGATGACTGCTGCAGATTTATGTGGATTTAGCACCTTTACTGCACATACAATTGTACACAAAGTCAATGCTGCTATTGCTTCACTCAGACCACGCCACATCTACTTTCATGAGTTACCACATGATATCCACCAAACTCAAATTGGATTCCGTAGGAGAGCTAAAGAAGATCGGTCTTTTGGGGCTCTCTTAATTTCAGAAGCGTTCACCAATGAAAGTATGTACATTATATGAATCTATGACGGGGTTTTTCTTTCCATGTAATATCTTGTTTTAATTAAGCTGCACAGCTAAAAAAGTAGAAACAAATATTTGGAATTTGGGAGAAAACAGATCTTTGCTAGGTGCCCTAGTTTTTGATATATAAATGTGGTCAAGCTGGGGAGATTCTCTACAGAACGGCTGCCTATAAACCCTTATAACTTTTGAACCAATGACCGAAAAATTCCGATATTTGGCGACAAATTTCTTCAAATTACCAACAATTTTTTTGTGTAATCAAAATTAAAATCCCTGATGGTGGCCATGCCAGTGTCAGTCACACTCCAGGACGGTCCATTAAGGTTGACAGGAGAGTGTGATCCTATTTTGCAATACATTTGTCAAATGTATTACAAAATAGGATGGCGGCGTTAGTTCTTATTTTGCCCACGCGACAAGTATTTTATAAATTATGTTATTCTAACCAAATCCAAAATTAGAAAAAAATATGCTGTGATTACCTTTCATCTTAATTTGACCGAGACCTATCTTTTGAGAGTTTTAAGAATGTACGCGAGCTCTAAATGTGGTCCCCAGATTGTGTGGCAAGCTGCCTTTCTTCATTCCGTATGTCATAGGTGCTATAGATTGAACTCATGCAAATTACACCAAATCACCAGGTAAAGTATTGATGTTATTACAGATCTTACCGTTTAATATAAAAGTGTATAAACCAGCTGGGGAGGGGTTCATACAAGATATTGTGGATACAGATTTAATACAATATTTTGGACACAATTTAACACAAACATATTTTAGGTCTGGAGGATCCTGAGATTTATCGTAATAGAAAATACTATTTTTCAATCAGTGTTCACACGATAAAGATCCTTATCTACTTATTTTGTGGTTTAGCGCAGTAGGTCGCTGTCGCATGTTATAATACTAAACGCAATGCGTTATAGTGAAAACATTTACATTCTATGCTAGGATGAATGCTATGGGATCTTGGTTTTCGAAAACGCTGTCCAAATGTAGCTGGTGAAATCAGTTTGACGTGAATGGAGATTAATATGGATATGAAAACTGGGCTATGCAGAACCTCGGTCGTGAAAACGCTTTCTGTACCAATGTCGCACGGTGGTACCGCCTTAGTTCATAAATGCAACAATTTTATCATCAATTACCCCCAATTTAATTACCTAATAATGATATAATAATGATTTACCGATAAATAAGCTACCCAAAAGTATAAATATGTCACCATTTTACCTAATTATCAGGTCTTCTCCTGGGATCACTTCATCGACCGACTCACCAGCCATGGTTCACCTGATGTGGGTTTACCGGGTTGGCCTCAGATGTTAAATTTCTTCTCTAATTCTGCAGTTTCAGCTGAAATTACTGGCTTAAATAAAGATTTGATTGAACGTTGTTCGACAATTTGACAAGCCTTGTCCTCGGGTTTTAATATTGATTCGGATAAAATTAATAAATATGCTTTGGAAACCGCGCGACTTTTAATTCAAGAATATCCGTGGTATAGTCTCCCAGCTTCCGTTCACAAAGTTCTTATCTATGATGCTGAAGTGGCACAGTATGCTTTATTATCTATCGGGGAATTATCAACAAACATTATAAGGCCTTCAGACGGGATCACACGAGAAAAATGTCGCAAGTACTTACGAATACGGACTTACCTAACGGATTTTTACTCAGCTCAGGCCCATTCATTACTAGTCTTCGGAAACTTCCCCGTAAGAAAAAGAGCATTATGTCGAGGCAGGTTTTAGATTTATTACGAATTTAGTTTAAATTGAAATTAGATTGGTTGTTGTACTATTTTAACTTAGTTGTGGTTGTGATGACGTTTGTAAATAAATTGTAGTTTTTTGCTTTTTGTTGTATATAATATGTATAATATTTAAAAGAATACATATTTAATGATAACCCCTTCATGAATAGCGTTAATATTATATTCAGGTGTATTTCCGAACGAGGGACAATAAATCTCAAATATTGACTATTAAAATTTGTATATAAACAGTACATATTGTACAGTTTATTGTATATTATGTATTGAATTATGTAAATAAAGCATTAATGTACATTTGTGAAGTATTTTTTATTATTTACCCTTCAGAAAAAAAATCAATTTAACAAATTTAATAAAGTAAGGTATTTATGACCGCACTTGTAGGGCGCTTGTACCACCGTGTGTCGGTGACATTTTATTTGAAATGAGACTAACATACATACATACATTCACGCATTTTCTTGGAGGTAGGCAGAAAACACAGAACGCCACCTGCTACGATCCTTACATACTCCTTCTGCCTCCACGTTCATTCATCTGGTTATATAACCACACAGGTTGCGAGTGCTACGCACCTGACCTGTCTGAAGAACCTCACCATTCCCTCTTGGCGTTGCCACTCACATCTGCCCTGTAAATACCTTTTGATAGTCGCCTTTCACTCATCCTCTCCTCATGACCAAATCATCTAAGCATACTCTTTCAAATTGTTGCCACTACATCTTCTTATAAACTGCAACGTTCTCCCTAAGACTAAACTAATAAACTCATATTTCGAAATAAAAATCACTGTTACAAAGAAAATCTTTAATAATACATGATAGGTACACATAACATCAAGCCGGTTGTTCCTGAAGAGTTGGGTAAACCTAAGTAAGTAAGTACATCCACATTTCGCCAGTTATATAATTTTAAATGAGCCGGTGACAAGAGACCAATCCAAGTACCTCGGTAGGTACCATTCTTACGTGGCCAAAATTCCTTCCATGCCACTCCAATCCAGTCTGTGGTTTGATGTAAATTATCTTGCTAATCTGAAAAGATACAATAATACAGTCTGTACTTATTGTTATATTACTAAAAATGATTCTTTGCTGTTAGTAAAATAATGGACTGTTACTGATTCATTGATAACAATATTGCTCAGATCCTCGAGGGCAAAATACCATTAGTTGGAGTGATGCGATAGCAGCACTGACTGTGTACACAATACTATGTGCAAAAGAGGTACTTAATTCTACGCAAATCTGCAGCAGATTTCTGATATCACTCAGTCGCGTAGAAACGTGGAGCACAAATAATAATGGTTTAGGCTGTCCTGTTGTGCACCAGGTAGGTACATATAATTAAAATAAATAATCGTTTGGTAGGTACTTACATATTTGTTGGAAACTACTTTGTCGTCAACAGACTCCAATACAGACAGAACTGTTGCTTTCGTGAGATGAAACCGTGTAATAAATTCCTGGTCATCAAGGGTAACAGAATGTTCCTTTCTCTCGAATGTTCCTTTCGATCTTGGGCGACGAATGTCCTGATCCTAACATTCACGTAACATTAACAGTGTTCTTATTTTGCATAGCCAAATACCAACAAAATCAATATTTTTAGTAAAATACATAAAACAATAATTATGATTCACAACAATGATGACACTTGTGGATGACACTGACAGCAAAAATCGGGCGTTTACATGACAAATTCCGTTACGGTCAAACGGGTTTACGTTGTGTCGGTGAAATCAAAATTATAAATTAATCCTCGATTAAGCGCAAAAACGCGATCTCATTCAGTTGGTGAAATCCACCCTAAGATAAGCTAAGGCCGTAGACTAGGGTAATACTTTTTGAATTTTATCGGCTATGGTACGACCCGTACGACTTGGAATATTAGAGATGTGGGAGCTATTAAAACTTTGTTTTGGTTTTGTAGGACAAGCTTAAAGTTTTTTTTTTTTTATTTTGTAATTGCTTTGTCATTTTAATATTAAATGTTGATAGCCACTTTACAAAACCACATTACCTAGGTACCTACTGTAGGAATTTTGGGTAGGCACTTAGGTACCTGCTAAAATAAAACTGTAACTTAAAAATAAAAACTCAACGAAAACATTTTCTTAACCCTGAAATGATTGGATCTAAAGCAAATATTATTTTCTCTTGATTCAAGTTGGACTGTAGGAAGCAAGTACCTAGGTAAAAGTACTATCTACACTACATTCTATTACATATGTATCTAATTTAAAATCGAAGATCTTATTTCTATTTTAAACTTAAAACAAGAAAAACCTTGATTACGTTACCTACTAAATGTTATAATGTTGACTCTGTTCTACTTTTTTTGTTTTTCATAAAGTTTTACAATCACTGTGGGGACTAGGAAATATGGTACCTACCTGCTTAGTTTAAAAAGACCTTGTAATAGGAAAATATTATAAAGCCCGTCAGCAATGTTGCGGCCACCAACAATACTGAAACATGAATTATGAGTCTTTGACCCATTTATAACAAAATTTACGACAAACGCATGTAATTATTAACTAATTCAATAATTCGTTAACACTGCAGGTCATTCCAGACAATATGCCAAGGGACAATAAACACGCACCAAGGTTGCCAGTTTAAAAAATATTGCGAATTAAAAAAGGCGCGTGGATCGCGGTCGAACTGGTTTTAAAAAGTAAATGAACTTGAAATTCTGGTTTTTGGTTCGCGTTTTCTATTGTGATAGAATTTTGCGCAGATTCGCCAAACATTATGATTTTCTATGGAGTGAACTAGTTTGCTAGTGCATGGTTTTGAAAAGGTGTTAGTTTTCTAAAACGTATTTCTATGGTTGTCAGCGAATTAGTGAAGAATGCAGTTTGTCAGCTGTTTTGAGCGCGCGAATTTGATCAAAAAAATTATTTAAAAAAATAAGGGTTACTCCACTGTCCGCACGTGGACATTGTTAGGGACTTATTCTATTTAATTTACAAAACAACAGCTATCCGTGGATTTTAAAATTGATTATTAAAAATGTATTTAAATTACTAAACAATTTTTTCCTGTCTCAAAACTTCACTATTTCCACTGTATTTTAATATCATATTATATGAAAGAAATGCATTATGACTATGTATATTCCGAACGTCCTGTAGGAATATCACAAGATATCGATAAGCGAGCGATATTCCAATTTATGACAGACCATAACTTTTACGATCCAACTTAGGAAAAGATGAGCTGATGTGTGATAACAACAGAAAATACCGACAGTAGCTATATCTGCCTATTTTCTTAAAAATATCTCAAAATAGCCAGTGACTATAATAAAATTATTATAGTCACTGGCTCAAATGCGACACAAAGGACCAACATTTAAAATTGGTCAGAAATACAATACTTAAGTACCTACCATAAATACTTGTTAAGTATTTTTCTAAAGCCATGGTCATTATTACGTAGATACGAATGTCTAGTTAGTAGTTAATGAGAATAACTAGTCTCCTTACTACCTGGTAGCCTAATTTTAGCACAATTACTTAGCACTTTTAGTGAAGTAGAAGAAAACAACTTAAGTTCATCATGGCTTTGCAAGTCAAGTTTTCATTACAAATGTTTTGATTGTTTATCTAATTATTTCATAACAAAGTAGGTAGTTGCCTTATCTAAATTATTTCATATTAAGTCTGACCATACTCAACTTATGTGTCTCTTTGATATGGAAGCGCCAGGATAGCCCGCGAAATTCATTTTTTTTTTGCAATTTGCATTTCAGTGTCAGGTGTTTGTTGATTAAAATATGATTCGCGGCTGTAACAAATATGGCTTTACCGATTATAATAATTTCAATCATCAATACAACCATCTAAGTTCATTAATTAATCCCATTGAATGACTTTTTCATGAAATATAGTCCCCAGTAGTGAACATACTTTAAGTTCTCTAGTAGACTTTAAGTTGGTAGGTACCTAATAATAACTCCAGTCTTTCCATTTAATTTTATATTTCAAGTTGCTATTTAGAATAACAAATCCGCAATACATTTAATAATATTTATTTATTCAATTCACGCAGGTAGAATGCAACGCTAATTCTATCGATATTCAAATTTTTGCGCAAGCGGTCTTTTCACCCCACACAGCAGATGTTCTACTTTTAACTTTGCATGCATTCGCAGTGTTGTTTATTAAAAAAATCTTTTGTGGCCATTTACAAAATAAAGCTTGCAACACAATACCTCATGCAAATTAGGAACGAACTTGATACGGTACGCTGTAAATGCATTTGATTTCTTTGCGAATTTGAACTGTATTATCTTGAAACAAGCTTCAGAATCAAATTGCATAATTAAGTCTTTTCATTCCTATACACGAAAAAATAAGACTCAACTTTGTTCATATAGAAATAAAGTATAAAATATCGTGGCAGAGTGTCGATTAGGAAAGAAATTTGCATAAACGACGCACACCTTTCGCGTTGATCCTTTTTATGCAATTTGACTGACAGTTTTTATTGAATAGTGGATATTATTATATTTATTATGTATTGGTTTTACATACTTCCGATTTGATACGGTTTATATACCATTCCGTTCAATTTTAGCTTTAATTTTAGTAGAATGTCATCTAGTTTTATTCAGTTATTCTCCGATTTAAGTTTCCTATGAGTGTAATTATTAATTAACACTTATTTAATTAGGTTCATAATTATGCCTACCAAAAACCCATAAGAACAGGTTTTTGCAAGCTTTAATTTTTTCACTGAAATTTTCATTATTAATAATTTATTGTTGCCATATTGAAAACTTTTTCTATTTGGTGTCTATCTGTTTTCCTGGTAAATCTAGCCAGGTTTGCGTGTGTCAGTCCAACGTACAACCAACCAATTTTCTTACTGATAGGTCGTAGTAGTTTAAACGGTCTTAACTCTCCAATGCCAAGTGAAGCCCAATAACTTAAAAAATAAAACAAAATAGGGTCATTTCGCCTGTTCGCGTCCATCGCCCAATTCGCGTCCATTCTACGGATCTCCCTTTAAAAATCCTCGAAAATAAGTAAACTAACACACCAATCAAACGAAAAGTCATTACCGCTAATACCTCAATGTATAAGAGGCACGTACACATGGACAAAAGGTCCGTGCGCCAAACCAAACCCGTTTAAAAAAATAGTTAGTCTCGGCTGTTCATTAAGGGAGTGCGTATATGCGGGATGTTTAGATAAAAAATAGTGTGCAGCGGCGCGTTCCATGTTAAGTTTGTTATTGTTTTATGTGAATTTTAGGATACATAGCTGTTTCTAGACTTTTATAATGAAAAAAGGAATAATATTAATTATGAATTTGCTTATGTTTTTTATATTTAACGAATAAAATAAGGTGGACGCGAATTACTACATCGAATTTACAAAACTTCCACTTTGCGTCCGCAATGGACGCAAACTATACCTACAGGGGATAATAGTAAACCAAATTGCGTCCACTATTTTCGTTAAATACAATTGGTTGTAAAAATAATTTAAAATGTATTGATTATTATTATTGTACATTTTTTATTAAGATTACGTGTTTATAATTTTATATGAAATGAGTAATTTTTTTAATACTTATTTTTTTTCTATTTAAAATGAGTTCTTGGGAGACAAAAAAGAAGAAGAAAAAGAGAACATGCACAGAAGACGATTTAAAGAAAGCGTTAAATGAAATTCGAAATCAATAAGACAAATATGAAAAGAATATGCTATTCCCAAGACCACAATATTGGACAAAATCAGTGGGCGCAGACCAGATGGAGTAAAGAAACTGGGACCAGAACCAGCTCTAGGTCTGGTTTTGTTCTTTGTCCAAAGACAGGAAAAGTTTTAGGTCCAAGAGGGTTCAAAAACTTATACCAAATAAAGCCAAGTAATGAAAAAGAAAACATAACGGTATTATTAACATTTAATGCGAATGGAGATATGTGTCCACCTTGTATCGTGTTTCCATACATTAGACCACCAAGAGCTGTAGTGAATAGTCTGATCTTTAGCAATAGTAAAATACCTTGTGATTTTAGGGTAAAATTAACAGAACTGATTACTGTTTATTCTTAAAGGTGTAATTATTATTTTCCTACTACTTACCTAATTTCAAGTTCAATCAATGTTGAGAAGATTTTTTTTTTTTAAATGATAATAATGTTGATTTTTAATATTTATATTCTTAAATAAAGAAATTGTTAAAATACAATCTTTCTTTACAAATTCTTAAAAATATCACCCCTATATTTCTTTTCTAAGCTAGTGGACGCTAAATGGTCCACGGGTGGACGCAATTTGGATTTTGTAGACGCAAACTGGGTAAAACGCCTAATTCTGAAGTTTATCTATTTAAAAGAAAAACACAAGATGTTTCGAACAAAACTGAAAGTTAACCTTAAAATAGACTATATAATGAACACATTACATAAATTTTTCATAGAAATTAGTGCTGGGATATTTTTATTATCGCCGTCAAACTTGCCAACTGCACTAAATGGACGCGAACAGGCGAAATGACCCTACGGTTTTAAAATCGAATTTTGTGTTCTTAATTCAAAACATAAAAAATGAAGGTAAAAGCACATAAAAAGTTTCCTCTACCCAAATTACAGCCAGTTCTAACATCTTAAAATATAAGTAGGACCTTCGCTTGGGGTAAACTCGTCGGTTGTCCCTGTGCTCATCTAAGATGCACATTCGTAGCACCGCTAGTTACACACGAGGGGAACATTTCCGGTGCATAAATAATAACAATAAATTGTTAACTATTAGAAAGGGGTGTGTTTTGTATGCAAAATAGTTGGAAGTTCGTTGTTGCTGGGTTTTTGCAACGTGCGTGTGCACACCGATTGGGTTTGTAAAGCGTGTGGAGTTTTTTTTGATAGGATAAAATAGTTTGTTGCTTTGATAAGATTTCGGAGTTTCAGTGGGTCGTAAAATATGAGACACACAAAAATATCGGCACATCTTACAGTTTTTATATGGCACTTTTAGTATAGGCATAAGGTATGGCATATACCTTCACCATACCTATGCTAAAAGCTAGTCTCAAAAGGTAAGATGATTTTTGACTCCTACCTAAGTAGGTAGTTTGTTAAAAGTTAGTCATTAGGCTAATAAACACACCCACTATCCCACAATCCTCTTATCTTCAAGTTTTCAAATTAGTTTGTTTTTTTAATTGTTTCTTTAAAATAGAGCAATTCTTTTTGGCAACACCTTGTATGAGATTAAAAAAAAAACTAGTTGACGCATTATTTGCCGAATATCAAAAATAGATAAACTGATATCGTCCAATTCAATACAAAACCAGTTCTGACCGCTGCACGCGAAAAAATTTGCAAACCAGTTTCGCAAACCCTAAACTGCTACGGGACACTTAAAAACTTTTAATATAAACACAATGACCGACGAACGAATAACGGGTGGGCAGTGTCCATACAATGGGCATACTAGCCGATTAATTCGCTACACAATGACCAGGGGCTAGGCCGAGAGGTCATATTTAGGTAGAAGGGTTAAGGGTCAGTAAGGGTTATTGGTAAATAGGAGCGTATGCCTGAATGCCAGGGGAGTGACGCGGCGGCCAAGTTATGGAAAACATGTCGCCGTTGACGGGTTAGAAATTTATGTGTTTTCGTGTTTGGTTTGCAGTGTTCACATTTTTGAATTTGAATAAATTTTATGCGTTGTCACTCAGGCATGAAATTGGTGAATCTTGGATAGGGTAATTGTCTCATAGTTGCCATTAGTACATTGCAGACCATGATTCGTTTTAATTCAATGGTTAGAATAGAACCTACTTAGGGAAACACATAGCTGATAATAAGTTAATAGCTGTAGGTACCCGCAGGTTGCCCTATTTGATATTGTTTTAACAATATTTAAACACTTGCTCAAATTTTATTATGACACCGAAAAAATCAGCCGTTTCATACGTTTTTTATTGTTAAGTACAAAATAATATGAATACCTATCTATAAACAAAACAACAATAATTTAAACTCGCTCGATTTTATATTAATTATTAAATGACGTAAAAAGTCAATGAGACCGGGGTACTTGAACATAATGACATCAGATGGAATCAGGAGCGATACTTATCGTTCTAAATAAAGCACTCTTCTGTCAATTTGAAAATATGTGACGCATGCGTGCCAAGTGTGAAATTGTTGATGATATCTCTTAGAGCTTTTTTCACATAGTTTTTGTGTTTGGTACAATAGACCGTAGTGTAGTTTTTAAAGGGTTAGTGGTACACTTTCTAATAAAGACGGTTTGAGATTTATTGGAGGATCGATTTTATTTTTATTACTAGATCTAGTTCTGTGACTCTATTTTAATATATATATATTTATTAAATTATTGGGTTTGATTATATTATGTAGGTACATAGGAGGTGCTGTTTTCAGTTTTGATTGCAATTTTCGTTTGTCCCTAAATCACTTCAGTTGAGAAAAAAATTGTTTTATCAGTTTTCTGTTTTAATACAAATCATTAGCTGGCAGTATTTACATTAAACTTTACACAAAAAATATCGATGGGGCAAAAAAACCGACAGTTCGTAAACGCAAATTCAACTTTAACACCGATATAACGAACCGTCACGAACCGCATACGCAGGGTTAACTCTTTGTACGTCACATAAAAAAAAATTAAATGCACTACCGACGTGTCTAACCCTTTCGCGGCACACAAAAAGACCAATTTTATATGCGTACCCGGTGTCTCATTTCAATAAAGTGTAATAAAAAAAAAAGATAAAACTTTTTTACCCACGATTCTTTGGGGTCACATTTTTTTATAAGGGTTGAATCCTTAATTTGCAACAAGGTGCATCGCAGGCAAAGTAGGGTGCATCGAGAGATTTAAATGAGTTCTATAGTGAAAAAGTCGATGGGGTACAGTTTGGTTCTCGGTTATTTTTTCCCATAAGCGATATGACAAAAGATGTTATGGTGTCTATCGTTGATGTGTCGAACGTTAATAATATTGACCTGTGGGTACGTTTCTCACGATCTATTTAGAAACGGTTCATAAAGAGTTCTGATGGGTATTATTTTGAAAAATTTTTGAATATCAAAGGTTTTTTTTTCAGTTAATGCTATAAAACAGTATTGATCTTCCGAAAGTTTTTTTTACAAAGCTGGGCACTCTAATAGCAGGTGACATTTCTAAAGGACAAAACAATACTGCTGGTCTGTAATGTCTTATCAGTGTTTTTTCGTTGTTCCCTCAATGTTGTTGATGTTGAACTGCGATCATATACAATAAGGCTCCAAGTTCTTCCAGTCTTTTGCAGCGTAGACAGTGGTAACTATATGCTGACGGCCAGGACAAAATGGCCCAATGCTTCAGTAAATGCATAATAAGTAGATATGTTCAATTAAAAGAAGGGCACGCGCCGTGAATATTGTATGACAGCCGTTTTGTTATTTTGAGCTCCTCCAGTATGGACTCATTCGTTCTCATAGTGTTCCAAGGTATTCGAAGCAGTTTCCGTCAATACGTCTCGAAATCATCGATCAATTTTCCTAGGTTTACTTTTTTCGTCTCCTTTCTTATGTGTCCTGGGGGTTAACATAACGCCTTAATGCAGGAACGTTTTAGCTCTATTTCGATGGCGGTCTAGCGCCTTCTCTCTCTCTCGAGACTATAAAAAGTAAACTAAACTAAAGTATGGATCTTTGGTCTGCAATAAAATATTTGTTTTAATTTTTTTTTTATTAAGGCCTCATGGTAAGGCTACAGACTGATTGTCAACGAAGTAGCCTGCATTCATGCCTATACGCACGATAATTATACGTTTCACATGGCACTAAAATATTTATACATACAACGTACATTACGATGCCATTTACTTAATTATCTATTTACCGCGATCCACGTTCGTCGCTCGCACAGGATTACGTATTCACGGTGTCTTAAATTATTAATGCGTCCATTACTGCTTGCTATCAATCAATACGGCTTTCAATTTTGAATGGAGACGTTATACGCGCTTATAAATTATCGTTTAGAAATTACAAGTTTAATATGAAGCATGGTCCTTTGGTAAGATTAGTCTTTTCCCTCTGGTCCTTTGCGCACATCGAAAACTCGAAAAATTTCGAAAACAAAAGAAGAGCGGGGTCCATCTGAACACCTACAATAATTGCATGAAAGCTTGCCTGAGAATAAGCCGCCCCTTAAAACGTGGCTGTCTTAAAAGCGACAGGGATTATGTTAAGAGGTTAGACAGTGGCTTCCTCCCGTATGGTGATGGCGAAATGCTGGGATTTATTATCCGCCAAGTGTGGATTATGGGAGTGGCCAAGGATCATTTATCGTGGCGGGCAATAGAAGTCTGCATTCTTGACTGTTACAATAAATGGTTAGTATAGGTATCTGTAAGGACTGATATTATGATTCTGTAAATTAATTGCAACGGTCTTTAATCGTAAAATATTTTTATTTCAGACACATCCGTCCATAATTTGTTGGTCAATTAGTAAGACATTGTGTTTAATCGCTGTATTAGTGCTATTTTGAGACAATGGGTAAACGGTGAAAGAAAGATAGTCAACAACAAAGGAGCTATACCTAAATACTTACCTATTTCCTACTAACAAAATGTTATGTTATGACAGGAATAAGAGGATGCTTTATGGGGGAAGCGGTAGTGTACCCCGGGAAATTCAAATTTTCTGACGTTTTTCGCAATTTGCAGGTTAGTGCCAGGCTTTGGGGTTAAATGAACTTAGATAGTTATATTGATGATTCTAATGATTATAACTAAGTAAAACCATATTTGTAACGGTCGAGAATCATGTTTTAATCAACATACAACCTTCTAAAAATTCTTTCGGGACATCGCCAAGCGGTTGGTCGACTCTTCTCGTGACCAGAGGGCTGGCCCATTTTTGGGTCAAAGAATCAGCATTGCCATTCAACGTGGCAATGCTGCCAGCATTCTTGGCACTATTCCGGTTGACAGCCATGTGAGCGAATTTTTTGACGCCCTTTAATACTTTTCTTCTTTTATCTGTAGGTACATACAACCTGACACTGAGCTGCAAATTGCAATAAACGTAAGAAAATTTGAATGAAGTACGCTGGTTACCCTGGCGCTTTAACCTTAAACAAAATACTCAGCAAACAATACACCATTTTTAAATAATCTCCCATCATCCTAGATACGAACCTACCTCTGCCTACTATCGCATCGGGCAATTTTAGCGTTCTGTCCTGTACTGGATTTCCCTTTGCGACGTGTGCCTTCATACAGGAAAACGTTACCCCACACACCCGCTGGAACACCCTCCACCCTGCTTAGTTGACGAATAAAGTGAGGGCTGGGACATAAGCGAAAAGCGGAGATTAACGGACAAAGGAATACAGGTATTGCTTTTGGAGAAATTCTATGATGCTATCGAATGATTCGGGTTTTTCGGACCACTCTTTCATGTACTTGTGTTCTTGCTATGATATGTTTAATTCTAAGAAAGAAAGTAAAATTAAAAAGTATCTGTTGCTACGAAACATTGTTAGCACATACTGAACAAAGCATATTTACGCCTCTCATTTTTTGAATCGAAATCTGAAGTCGCAATCGCATCTACCAATTTTTAAGTGAGTTGTTGTTAGTTTAGCTGCATTCAGATTGAAAGGATAAAACAAAAGAAACATTTTCATCTCCAATCGACTTCTAAAAAAGGGAAATTTTCCGTCGATCTGCTCCTTCCTCCCGATCACTCCTAACTTGTACCACCCACCTAAACATGCGTTACAGGGCCACCCTGCTTAGGCGACCAAACAGCGGGGTGGGTATGTACCGCCATCGCATGATATATAGTGCCCCTTAAACTTAAACGGATTACCTTTGATATATTACGTGGATTCGCAATTCAATCTCGGATAGTCGATCTCTATATGTGATTGCTTTTTGAAAGACATTCGTTGTAATTATGTGTCGACACTCGTGAGTCGAATTGAGATGTTTATGGATGCTTGATGTAGGCTCTGTGATGTTTGGCAAAGAACTTAGATGGTTGCATGCTGTTATGAGTTTCGAAAGTCATCAAATGTTACTGAAATAGATATCAAAAGTTTTTATCATGTCGAAATTGATAGAAGATACTTGTTTTATACCAATTTTTGTGAAATACACTACGGGTTCAGTTTTCGATTGCCCTTGAATCGAAAACTACCAGTTACAAAGTAGTGGAATAAGATATTGTAATAAGTAAACCAGATTATTGCCAGCAAACTTATCTTTTCATAGTTATAACTTTCAATACTTTCAACCAACATGGCTATAGACATCAAAACTTTCTTACAACTCATATCCCCTTACCCTCATTAGCTCGATATTGCTTTCTATTTCTAAGCACACAAACCTTTGTATACTTCAAACAATCTTCAATATTCTACGTACTTTTAAATTAAAAATCGTGGCAGGCATTGCTTGGCAGGTGAGGGTGGCCACGCGTGGTTTCTTCCCCCCGTACCTCAGGTTGGTTGCTGTGAAACAAACCACAATGGAGGGGTACGCATCACACATCCTTTCATGACTTGCCAAGGAGCGAAGGGCATGTGGGTACGGAGCTGAGAATGTGATGGGTTGTGGATGCGGTATATTGGTAGGGCTTGGTAATTAATGAAACTTCATTCTTCAATATCATGATTTATTAATGTATTTTATTCATATCTTATTAACTGAACTACACTAAGTATTTAGAAATAAATACGAGTATATGTACCACTCACATTTGGTCGTAAAAACCGATAGTCGGTAACAACCGGTGATGTTTTCGAGGTACATAGTATTTGGTACCTATGATTTTGGTCAATAAAATCGGTATGTTGTTCTAAATTATGTCGTCGTAAACGGTTTTATCTGTATATCAAAAAACAATATTTTCACTTTAACTGCGGCGTAGTACTACTATGATCGTTATTTCTGTAGCTCGTAGCTCTCGTAGCGGTCTACGAAAGAACGAGTGTAAAAAGTTGATGTTAATTAACCGACCCCAATAAAACAAAGCGTCTTAATAAGGCTACCAGTGGTACAATACAATACACAATATTCAACTTCAGTTTTATTATAAAAGACAGTTTTTTGCTCCACCTTCTAAAATCTCGTAGCGGGAAGCTATGATCTTTGTGTCCTGAATAAAGGTATAAAGTATTTGATTTTAGAAAAGTTGAAATTATTCGTCGGTTAATAAAAAAAAACCAGCTGCTTAATACCATTTTGACCTTGTATCTTTTTATACACTTTTGTTTGAAACATTAGATTTTTTTTATAACCGGCTAAAAATGTGTTGAATTCATGTTTACGTCTGTAATTGACCATATTTTTCACAAATAAATAAATAGAAACAGTTCGCGCATCTCGTGAGTGCCTCTTAAACCGCATACAATTCAGATTTTCCAAACAGATCATTTCAAAACTGCGTACTATCTTCAAAAATACAACTCCTCCAAAGCCTACATATCGGCGAGTTCGTCGTTCCCGATAGGGCGTGTACACAGGCGGGCGCGGGGCGCGCGTGGACAGGCATTCGAAATGAAGAGTGCTCCACAACTACGTCTGTCTGCCCTCTGATGTTGTATTGTGTGGAGAGTGATTCTGTATTGATGTTGTTTAAACTCGTTTTGCTTTTTGCTTGGGTAATATTTAAGCACACCTAAAGCTCTGCACCTTATCAGCATCCTTTTACCTCACTTTTACTAGGTGATTACAATCCGAGGCATTGCTGAACCCGTGCAGTGCTCATGTGCATCACCATCTCATCTTTAGAATGACTCATTTGAATTTTGATCACTAATTGATCAAAATTCAAATGGTATAATAATTGTTGACCTATTATATTGTTTTTCTTAAACGTTATTCGACGTCATATTAGAAAAGATTAAATTTTATTTTCGATTTCATAGTTGGATATAGAAAACAGTAACAGTCCCACAATAAGGCTTTTTTCACACAGAAAAGGATCAATTTATTAACAACAACGGTTTTTCCATATGCCAAAATACTGACTTTCCTTTTCCTTTTAATTTTTTTTTATCCCGAACTTTTCCTCCAACTTTTAACAAACAAACTCCCTCTCCACACTCCCCAACATCGACAAGGGTAGTTCACCACTCATATCTTGGGCCGCAACTCCCGCCTGCTAATGGCGACCAACGTTTATATTGAAATACTCCATCGAATTGCTGTGTAGCACTGCTGAGGAATCCCGAGATGAGGACGATGCACTCCTTGTTCTATTTAATGGGAACGAGAGGTTTATGGAGGGATTGTGACAAGGAAGTGCATTCCTGTGAGTAGGCTTTATGTTGCGGATGAAAGAAATTAGAGTCCAAGGGGGTGCGAAAGAATGCTCATGTGTTACTGGCCTTTGTGAGTACCTAAGGATAAGAATTATGGCATTGTAGCACAGTCACTTTAGCCAAAGGAAGGTCTAAAAAAAGAAAGGTCTTTTTTTAGAAGTGATTAACAAAGTTTTCTACATGAGAGTTTCATAGAAGCCAGAAGGTATTTAAAATGTTTCGATTGGTAAGCAAATCCTGGTCTGGGCTAAAAAGCATGAATTCTATAGAAAAAAACATTTAAATGTTCAATGCCACAGCGTCCTTGCAAAGTCCACGAAAGACTGCGTCCGCCGTCCAACCATCTTTTTATTTTCGTCATAACAGTGATCCACGTCCACAATACGCTCATAAGCAATACTGAACAACAAACCGTGAAGCTATTTACATTTCAGGTAGCGAACAGACAATTCGCGGCCGGTTGTCATGGTTACTTCCAAGATGGCGCCCGTCTGCTGCGGTTTCAAACTTCGCCTCTAGTTCCAAATTGTTCCAGGAGTATTTTAGAGCGGCGTACGTATGTACGAACGTGCATAATTACATTATATACGCCCGGCTATATACCACGGTCCCACTAATTACTGGTACGGTTAGCAACGGAGTTTGGATCGAACATAGATTATGGCGTAATTTGTCAAGGAGATTTTGTTGGGTAGAAAAGTTACCGGGTACGTGGTTTTCGGAACTGTTTTGAGGGTTATGATCCGAATTTGTTGATACCTACCTACAAAAGATGAAAAGCATTTTTTATTAAACACAAGATTGGAACAATACACACGTAAAATCACGCCTCATCATCGTGGGAATAGGCAGAAACTACAGTACGTCATCTGCTACGATCCCAACATACCTACTTCTTTTCTTTGTATAGGTGCGTTCATGGGAATGAGTTAAAATATTATCATTTCATTACTTCCATTGATTCACCTATAAACCGACGACATTAATACTTTACCTATATTATTTATTTCCATTATTGTGTAAAGCTAATTTTAACACACAGAAAAACCGACCGTAATTTCAGTTTTCCCTCCCTACTTTTCTGAAGGCTGTACTCCCAGAGGATTAGTTAAGGAGGATTTAATAAGAGTTCCTTAGATAAGTGTAGCGAGCGCTCTTCTATCTAATGCTCATCAACTTAAACACCTCTCGAGGACGAAGCTGCGCGGGTCACCTGAACGAAGAGATTTTAGTCGTATGACGTCATGCATGACATACACGTCGCAGGGACTTCTATCTTACTTGTATGGAGTAATTGCGTGGTACACGTGCATGGTCTTTACGTCGCTGTAATGACATTGACAGGTGGGAATTATTCTGTTGGGAAATATTTCTTATTATTTCTGATTAATTCGTTAGTTTCTGATTAAGGCCACCCTTCTTGTAGTGTTGGGGGAAAAAAGCTTTGATAAATACCATAAGTTTTATACGTAGAGTTTAAAACTATGCTTCCACGAAACATTGTTTGAAATCGCCGAGGAGTTTTTTTGGACAGTGTGAACTTGATGCATTAGTGTCCTGTGTGAACGATAATAGTGTAAGTCGAATTTAAGTTTTTCACGCAAAAATATTCACCAATCTGAGTGGGTTTTGTCAAAAACAAAACTTGAATTTAAGCAGTAGGATTGGATTTTGGAGAGTTGCCAACGCCGTGTATATACAAGGATGGACCCTCCATTCATGTACCTATGTATATAGAGAGTATTGATCGAAACTGCAAGCACTATTTACCATTGTCATTTCGAAAGAGCCCCTTTATCAATCTGCGCGCGACAGCAAACATAATATTAAAAATAAACAAAAATTCCGAGCACTGAGAACTAAAATAACTGCCACCAACAGTATCGGCTACTTGAAAATTGTGCTTGTTTTGAACATTTTTGTTGCAGCCTTGATTTTTTCATCCACCTATGACGATATGTAATTTGCAACATTGACAGGTCTCCAAAATCTGCAAACGTTAGTGCACTCTCTTCACCGAGCCTGTTCACCACCAAACAAAAGCTTTTATTTTACCGTCCTTCGAGCAGGATACACGATATAAAATGGTGCATGGTTTCTTGATGACCGTCGTAAATCATACGCTGTCGTCGGCAACATAAAACGGTTTACGACCCATATAGGACAAAGGTTCAGAACGGACATGTGCGAAAAATATGAAAATGGCATTTAGGACAAGGTAAAGGAGACGAGGTGTGATAAACTGTAGTTTGATAGTTAACTGGTTAGATCTAGGTATCTGAACTATTTTATGTGTACTCTATTATTTGTATCTTTAAATAATTGGGGTGCATGGAAAATGTTTAGGTAGTTTACGCAGCCGATACTACCCAATCCCCCGAGGTAAAAAATCTTCGTTCTGCTTACTTTTTTATGATTAAACTAAACCATGAATTTCGACCAAAAGACCTAATAATTTTTAGATATCTTATCAATAAATCACTGGGTACCACTTGTTTCTGTACTGAACAGAAATGTACATCTTCTTATCTGTCGAAGAATAGATTAGTGCTGTGGATATTCCCTAGAACCAGGCTAAGTTCATATTATGTAATTTTAGATTCCCAGAACTACCAACAAGCTAGTTACGACAAACAAGCACTGCTCTAGATTTTGAATGCTTGTCTCCGATTATCTATATCGAGATCAATCATTCGTTGTAATTCTAAGGTGCATATAATTAATAAACTACAACCTGCACTACTTAATGTGTAAACATTATTGGCAGCAACATGTCGGCGCGACCTCTATTTTGAACTGTAAATTGATATCTTGTCAACGTCAAAAACGAACACCGGGTACTGGGGAGGCGGCCATCTTATAAAAAACTGACAGTTAGCTTTGGATCGCAAGGAAGCGCACGAAACCACGTAATCGGTGGACGTTATATTTCATTAAATCTCAGTAATCTATAATTATTTTGTGAAACATTTGATTGTACTGTCAATAACTATAAATAGAGTAACTGTGTCAATTGCTGTTTTATTGGAATACCTCCTCCATACCCGAAAATCCACGCCAACAAGAACATGGAGAACAACTTCGGTGAAAGTGGAAAGATTTCAAACATATTTGAATTTTCATCAGTACATTTTGTGTGACAAGGAAAATACCACATAGGTTGTAAGTTTCCTCCACGTGTATTAATGTGGGGCATAAATACACGTGGAGGAAAATGACAGCCAGTAGGTATAACCTTCAGAGTTGCCATACCGAGGATTAAATTTGGCGGCACTTTACTTCGCGTTTGTTAATAAGGGTTATGTATACAATAACAATGAATGGATGGAAAGGACACCGACGCACAATCAGTTATTTCCATCCTGTATCCTCCTTCCTGCTCGGCCAAAACCATTTGAAGATGAAGTTGTTTCCTCGACAACTACCTACAGTACTTTCACAGTTATTATGTCTTGTGATTGGGACTGTAGCTTCATTTTTTATTGCTGTCTTTGTTTCGACAATTCAAAAGTGCCTGTAATTGGCCTACTTGAAATAAATGCTTTGATTTTGATTTTTGACAGGCAAATATGACTTGAAAGTCTCAGCTTAGTATTTATGTTCTTACTTACAATTTTATGTAATGGTTCTATACTTATGCCTCACCCTTTCCCAACTATGTTGGGGTCGGCTGCCAGTCTAACCGGATGCAGCTGAATACTAGTATTTTACATGGAGCGACTGCCTATCTGACCTCCACAACCCAGTTAGTACTGGGTATTACGATATCCCATGGTAAGACTGGTTGTCAGAATTTCGGGCCACTGACTACCTAATGACTGTCAAAGATCTACAATTGACAGCCGGGACCAACGGCTTAACGTGTTTTCCGAGGCACGGAGGAAACTCGGTATATAAATGTGTGATCCAACGGCCGAAAGAAAAAGTTTTTAAAAATATATTATCCCAGTAGTAAAGCAAACACATACAAAAGAAAGTGACATATAGTGCTGCTTGGTCTTTGTTTTAGTGCCTCGACTTCAATCTTTTATTATGAATAGCCGAGTCGTAAAAGTGACTTAAGAGCTTAGGTCATGAATTCTGCACAGGATTTTTATGTTTTATGGCATACATGCTCCGCGATAGGTGTCTATATGGCAAATTCTTGGATGTTATCTATTTATCTTCTTATAGTAAAGTATACCTATATGCGATATATGCATACTTTACTTTCTTTTTTTTTTGGTGGTTTTACTTTTGTTTTTTTTTGGTACTTAGACCAATATATTGGTCTTTCTGCTTTTACGTCTCTACTAGGGTTGCCAGCATTTTTTTGACCAAATATAGTATTTTTGGATTCACTACCCATAAAAATACACTAGATAGGGAATTAATTAAAAAAATATAATATATTAAAAAATTTATACTTATATTATTTCTTAAATGAATATTTTATGCTGCTTTGAGCTTTTATTAATAGGTTTTCACGTAGTTTAAATAAGACTACCTCTTTCGTCTAGTGGTCGCAAGCCCAACTGCTCGGCATGAGGTCCTGTATTTGATTTCCAGGTCGGGCAAAGTGTTATTGGGTTTTTCCATCAGGAATTTCTCAGTAGCAGCCACGGAGTCTGGATTTGTGCCCGGCTGATGGCATTAGGCTCGTCCGTAACAACATAACTGGCGAAATGCGGGTGTACTATTGGGTACACCTCTGCCTAGCCCATCCGGGCATGATGTTATGTTATGTTCTTGATTCTAATGAAGAGAGCGGAGCTACTGAAATAGCTCTTCCAGCGCATATCTAGGCAAGTTAACAGGCTCTTCCAAGAAATGAGATGTGAAGTTACATGATTATAATATAGCTCTATGTCCTACTACAAGGAGTTTCTAGGAAGTCGACAATACAGAAACTGTTATGAAAATACCTTTATACTTTGTACATAAGAATAAAGCTTCATCCACACTACAGCGCAAGTTATGACACACTCTTGTGTTTTGCATCTTATTGTTGCAGATTCCGTTTTTGTTTTATGCCACATTCCCACCCGATGTAACCGTCATTTCAATTATAGGTGCAGCCAAGCGGTAAACATTACACCATAAAACATTTAAAAATAATGATCGAAAGACATCACAGTCATTTAATGATCGAATCGTAACCACAAAAAAAACTCATTCAATTTTCGACCTTCCCATACATGACTTCAAAGATGTGACTAGAACTTTCAGCGATACACGTTCCTGGATATACCTACCTCTCTCTCCAAATGTTACACAAAAAAGATACCTACGTACTACATAATATTCAACAAAATCCTTTATACACACGTTCTGTAAGCAGTAGGCCGAAGCAATATCCGTTCGGTATCGTCGGCTGTCAGTTTATTTATGTGAAAACATGTGGAGTTTGAGATTCAGCGAGCGAACATCTAAAGATAGGTATCACTATGTAGTTAGTGATGTGATTGGAAAGGATAAGTTGTTTTTTTTTTTACATATAAACATACCATCATGCTTGTAATTTCCTAAAGGGTTAAGCAGAGGTGTACCTGTAGTACCCATGCACATTTGGCCAGTTAGCATTTAGTACCCTCAGCGACCAAGACCTTCTTTTTCGTAGTTATTTTTCTGATATTCACTTACAACAGGCAATACAATTAAAGAAGCCGTCTTTAACTGGGTTTCCGTAAGTGAATTGGGTCATGAGGCCATTGTGTAAGGAGATGATGATGTGAGTTAATCAGAATCTAGACATGAGAGACAAAGCCGACTTTGTACTTTTCACTGTAAAGTTTAGCAAGAAAAGAAAAATCCAAAGAATGCGTTTCTTGCCGATTTTCATAAAGCCACAAAAAGGAGTTCTTTTATTCGATACATATATTTCAAACATCGTCCATTTACCTGAGTACTTATTTGTTAATGAATAAGGCTTTCAGCAAATGACTGCCTATATACCTCCAATAATCCACACACATAACCCAGCGCACATAAACCACTATACTCCAAACTAATTTGTTACATCTAATTCGATCCTTAACAAGCCGATACCATAAACTTACCGTATATACCTGCACGCACACATAAACACCGTATATATTCATTTAAGCCTTCCGAAAGTAGCTTCACAGTGTACGAGTAACGCACACACACACGCTAAAGCCGCAAGGCACGTAACATAAGGAGCTTTGAAATTAATTTAGCTCGGAACTAGCTGGCAAATGGATAGACGTGTGAGCTCGGGGGTTGTTACCTCCCTAAGGGGGTGAAAAGGGGGGGTGTGTCGGGAAAATTCGGCGTTTAGGTGAGCCTTTGTGGCGAGACCGGTTGTGCTTAGCAGTAATTGTGTTCCGTTGTATATGGGCGCGGGGAGTTTGATTATAATTGATATTGTTATGTGAACTCGCCAATTATGTATGTTCGATGCTTCTATTGTTTAGTTTAATCAGTTTCTTGTGTGCTTGGGTCTTCGCTGAAATGGGGTCGCTAGAATTGCCGGTTGTTCGGATAATAAGGATGCTTTTGAAAATCTATTTGATAACCGTAACCGTATAGTTATAACTTGTCCTTAGGAAAATGCTTCACAGGTGACCATGACTATTTCATCAAAACCAATAAGTAGAAAATGACTTCTAAATCGAAATAAAAAACAGTTGCTTGTGTTGGTCCTTTCAAGATTAACATAGTTTTACTACAAGGGCACGAATTTCAGAACTTAATTCTTTCATTTTCGGTTTAAATGAGCAAACTATACCCAAACATTGTTCTCTAACTCCTAATTTTCAGTACCCATTAACGTTAGTATGGAACAAAGAAACTAAATTAGGAGAGACGTCTACGTTAAATTCAGGCAACTCGAACTATGTTTCATACCCACACAATACGTACAAAGTACAATCGCGTGCAGAAATATGTAAACAACGATTAAAAATCTTTCCTTACAAAAATATCGATTGACATTTTTGTTAACCCGCGGATAGTCGCGCCTGGGTCGAATAGACCCAGTACTCTAGTTATTGTGCCATAACTGTTTTTGTATTAGTTCATTCGTGTCGTCGCACTAAGTACCTTCAAGTAACTTCACAGGCTATCCGCACACCCCGCCACAGCCAGCCCCCGTGCGGCATTTGGACAGTACGGACGTGTCAAGTGAGTATGGGTCGTTTCGACCCTTGTGCGACGTAATGTGTTAGTGTATTTTTTATTTCAAAAATATCATTTTGATTTTATCTCTTTGTAGATCTGTCGTCAAATCGTTTGAATGACCAGAGAATATCAAATATATTAGAAGAGGAAGACATTGCAAGGTGAAAGTTCGTCAGAACTTGAAGACCATTTGGAAATTGACAATTACGATTCAAATTCCTGTCAGAGAGGTGAAGATGAACTCCTTGAGGACAATGAAGTTTCTGAGCCTGAAAATTTACGTTCCAGTTTGCTGCAAAGACCCAACTTGGATGATGTGCTTCTGAAATTTATTTCTTTTTGTAAGCAAGTCATCGCTTACAAAAAGAAACTATAGCAAGACGCAACTTTTTGAAGGAAATCGCGGTCTCTGGTAAAACCACAGATAGAAAAGAGGTTTTCTATCACAAATTTTGCCGCGTCATATCCGAAACAGAATGTTTCAAGTACTCGGCAGAGAAGAAAATACAAACGGACCGGCCTTGCTAGGGCCTAGTAATGTGCGCGGACGATGTTCGATCTGCCCTACCAAAAAAGACAGGAAAACCAAAACGCAATGCCAATTACAAAATTGGCATTGCGTTTTGGTTTTCCTGTCTAATATTTATATTAGTAGAGATTATACTACATTTATATGTACCAATTGTGATCAAAAATTAAGCCAAAACTAAGATAAGACTGTTGTAAAAAAAAAATTGAACTATTTTATGGTAGATTTTTACGTGTAATTTGGAGACTGATTACAAAAATATGCTACGTGTTAAGTTTAATATTATTCCACTATTTAGAAAATTGTTGATATTTTTGATAATACAAAAGATTTTTTTTATGTTCCTAGATTAAACAAAGAAGGTTAAAGTTATTTTTTAGTTCTTATATCGTAAAAAGAAAGATTTAGCAGTGATCTCTTGAATTTTGTGATTTATACTACTTTTTTTCACTAAATAATAAACATTTATTATTTTTATGTTTGTTTTGTTTTCCTCCTTTTAAATAATTTAAAAATAATCGCGAAAGTTAATTAAGTTATTAAAAACAATACATTCAAAATCTGGGTCTTTTCGACCCTCGCGCGACTGTTCATGACTTAAAAGGAGACGCGAGTACCGGCGGGTTAAATATCTCGTAGTCGTCGTCTCATTCGTAAAAGATCAAACTTACACTATCACTTACGAGATTTCTTCACACTAATTAATAATCACGTGTAGGTTTAGTTATAAACCGTGAAAGCTTAAAACAGCGTTCGTAAAAGATTGTTTCGAAGAAAATCACTGCTTTATTTCGTTATTTGTATACCAGACCAATCCGAATTTTCTGAGAGTCTAATAATACTTATGTGATAGGTAAAACTAGAAGGTAAGTACGTCTTTGTTCTAACTTGTCATTAGAATAACTATTAGTACTAATTTAGAAGAGCTCTTAGAAGCCATTACTGTAGAACCTATATACTTATCCACCGACATCTAACATCTCCTGTATCTAATGAAATCCACGTCAATATTCTCGCGTCAAAGGCCGCACAATATCCGTGCGTGTCTCACAAACACACAGACATACACGCATACACTGCCGTGCATATTAACATGTGTACACACATGTATAGAACGCCGTCACTCCGGGCGATTGCCGGATAACCAGCTTATTAATATCCGGGGACGTCTCCTGTATATGGCTTTGATTTATATTTTATATGGCTGTACTATATAGTTATTGTGGGGAACTGTTGGGTAGAGATTTTTGACAGGATGTGTATTTACTTTGTGGAAAATTGAGTGGTTCTTTGTTTTGTCATGGAGAACGATACCTACTTATCTGTGGTAGTGGCATAATAGAAGCTGTGATGGAATATATCTACGCGATTTTATAGATTTTTGAAAATACAGTCCTTCAGCCGTTATTTTAATTCTAAGGTATCAATCACTGTCAACATAATTTAAGCTTTATTTCCGTTACAATAAAGTTACTTCTCGGTTGCTATCACTGACAAGTTTGTCAAAGTCACAGCAATATTTACTGGTTGGTAGGTTGCTATTAATGGATTTAAATGTATCGGAAAAAAAACAATGCAATATATTTTTTTTTAATTTATAACTAACCTGTAAGGAACATTCATGACATGACAAAAACATTTGGATTTTGTGTAGGAACTGACGTGATCAGCTGATCAACATGTAAGGTAAAACTAAAAAAAAGTTATGAATTTCCAAAAGTCATAAAATAGTAATAGTATTACAATTATATTAGTAATAGTTGCAATTTCATTGTTTCATACACCATACGAGGTTTTGCGTTTATAATGTTACACATACATAATGTATGTAGGCCTGTATACCTAAATATGAATTAAACGTAGGTAGATGACTTTCAGCTGTTCTAAGAACAAATAACTACCTATATTAATATATATTATATATATTTATTGTACATTCATGTCGCCAGACACTTAGGGTGTATTTTCTGCATTCAAATATTAATTTATCCACAACTCCATAAACACATTTCTCTCTATTGTATCACACGTCCTTCACCACACCACAATAAAAAAACAAAAACAAAACGTGACGTAACAAAACGGTCGACGGTTGACCCACACTCAATGCGCATTCAAAAATATAAAACAAAAAAACGTTCCATTTACATATCCGTCAAGCTATGGTTAGCTGACAACTACGGCCCTTTCAAATAATCACGATCAAAGAAATAAAACTGAGATTAATTCGCGCCCTGTGAAAACAATAAAGGATCTCGGCTTAACAAAGGGTTAGGACAAAGGCCACAAATGGAGTTTAGTCTATAACTCTGCATGTGACTTCTAAACTTATTGTTTTAACATTTGACAAACGAAAATAATGCTGGAGGAATTAATTCATGCATTGTTGTTGTTTTTTATTTAATTTTGTATTTGGAAAGCGGCTCTTTTTAATTCGTAATTATTGTACTTTCAAAAAGTTTGCATTTTCTACTGACCCGGCCAGCAGTTAACACAAAATAAAAAAGCAAGTAGGTTCTTATTAAATAGTTTTTGAAATTGCTTAAAAAAGTGAGAATACAAGACAAGAAATAAGGCCAGTAACAAACTAATATTAAAAAAAAAATCCTATTGTAAACAAGAAAGAAAAAAATAATCATTTCACAAAAGTAAGCGACTCCAATCAATCACAATTCCAATAAAGAACTGTACATGAGTAAAAAAATAAATACTAAGTAGACATCAACCAAAAAATGGCGGCAATTTCTTTCTTTTTTCTCTGCCGCTGAATTGCAGACTACGGCATGGCTTCAAAAAGTCTATCAGAGCGGAATATTCAGTTCGTCAAATGGTAATCAGAGGGAGGCATTATACGTTATGGTTCAAATATCACAAGCGTAGACTGTACGAGATTTTACTTTTACGAGAAAATAAAAAACATAGATAACTTTGATTGAAGATAATACCTACTTTAATATTTTTATCTGTTGAAAAAAATGTGTATACTTGATGGAAAAAGAAAGTGTATTACATGTCATGAAAAACACATTTTCTCATCAAGGGAAAAAACTTTCAGTTCCCAGGCACGTAAGCCTACTCGAAATTATTTTATTTGTGTGTACGGTCTTATAGGCTTTACGTCATTGGTATTAAGGTTGATTTTGGTTTGTGTGGTTGTCGACAAAGAGTTAAAGGTTTAATACACGTGACTGTGAGAACGCTAGTTGTTACGGTCGTAACAAGGCGAGCGCATCAAAGGACGTTTTTCAAAGAGAACGTGATTCTCGACCGATGCTCTAACAAGTCTGCCCCCGGCCCCGGCCCCGGGTGACTCGGGGGAAACTCGACAATATATTTTTAAGAATTACAATTTTATTTGAAGGATTGTACGGCCAATGTGTTTTATGTGATGCTAGCTTATTGTTCTGTTGCGTTGGGTTTTATTTAGAATGCTAATTTAAGCAAACGCAGAGGTTTTGAAGTGGAATATAAAGAAGTTGAATTAAATAGCTGAATATAACATTTTGACGGTGAATATGTTTTGATTTCCCACTTTGTTTTCAGGTATTTTAAATGCAGTAAAATTGTTTTGTTACTGTCTGGGGAGCCTGTTATTGAGGTCATTTACGAGCTATCGTATTCGGAAGAGTTGTGATCAATTCTTTGCGACTCTATGTAAATTTTATACTAGTCCTCAAATAAATAATATTAAAATAAGACTCGATCTTTAAACTCCACCCACCAGAATGATTTAATTACTCCCAAAAACCTCATTACGTACTCATTAAAAACAAAACACTACCCTAATCAGTTCCAAATTCAAAACATCACATAGCTTCCAAGCTGCCTCATTCCCTTCACCCCCCTGACGCCCCCTTAGCAATCCCAATAGTTTCGATAGTTCCCCGGCTGGGATTAAACCGGGAACGGATAACATGGGGCATATGTCTTCGACGTCACCTCGGCGATACTTCAGCCCGGTACAAAGGTGGGGACTGATTGAAAATCCGAGCTATATGTGGTAGGCGCTGTATTAGGCTTAATGCTTTGAACTGTAGCTGTGCTAGTAGGGAATGGTTCGTGTTTTATTTTTCTTGTATTCTGGTACTTTATTGATGATTTTTTAAAGGTATTTCTAGGTAACAGATTTTCCACAATAAAAATTAAAATGCTAACACAACTTCGTTAGTGAGAGTAAGAGAGACCAAGCTGTAAATCTGTTTGAAATTAAAAGCTAACATCATTTCGATCATCACACAGTATATTCTTTGTGACTTTTAGTTCTTCAACATCAACATGAATCTCTCATATTAAAAGTTGGAGTGCGATATCTTCTAAATCCCATTTATAACTACAATTAAAATTCTTGCAGACTTCAACAAATGTCCTTTATACAGACGACCTTATATATATATATATACCTACTTACATAGTATACATACTTTAGCCATAGAAGCATACCTACATACCTTTGTATATGTATAACGTTTGTGGCGAAGCACAGTGGATCCATATTGAAAATTAGTGGACATGGGCAACAAAGTTCCAATATCGATTCGATATTTTTTTATGTGATTCTTCATGATATTCCAGACAACTTTTACTCTTGTGAAATTTCTTCTAAAGTTGATCGTTTGTCTGAAAAAAAATAAATTAGATTTTTTTGTATGGAGCGAATCACGTTTATTTTTTTTTCTTCAATTGTACGAATATGTTAGGTGTATGGCGTGAGTATATGATAGCTAGGGTCATTCTCTATCCAAGAAAAAATATATCAGCGCCGGCCATCCGCGGCCGCGCGAGTAATCATTCGGTAAAAAAATAATATTTTCTATGATTTTTTTTGCCTTTTAAAATCAATTCAAAGTATATTTTCTGTCTCACTTGGCTGTTTTCACCTTTTTAGTTAAAAATATAGTTTTAATAGCACATAGGTACTCACAACTAGTAATTCTGGCAGAGGTTAAGTTATTATTGCATGTTATCGGTGGCACCTGCATTGTGATTGATGACTCATTTGTTTGTGCGCTCGGCTAAATGCATAACAAACGAGTCACCGAAAAATAATTGTCTCTGATTGGTTGTTATTTTTTTAACTACCTGCACATTATCTACTGTTATCGGTAGCACCTGCATTGTGATTGATGACTCATTTGTTTGTGCGCTCGGCTAGAAGCGCATAACTAATGAGTCATCGAAAAATGGTCGTCTCTGATTGGCTGTTATTTTTTTTAATACCTGCACGTTATCTATTGTAAAATAAACATGTAATAAGTTTCTGGGTATACTAATTTTATCAAATATACGTGAAATAGTTTGAATTTTTACGGGCAAGACGTTGATAATCATTATCTACATAATCAAGCGTATGTAAAGTATAGTATAAGTTATCGTACGTATGATCGAAAGGAAATTGTGAAATAATTGTAGCCCTGAAAAGGGCTGTTTGTCATATTCCCAGCCCTGATGGGCTTTTGTGGGAATAGTCCATAGCCGGATCACTTTATTTCTTATTCCAGAAGTGGGTCCGGCAAATTTTCGGACTCTGCTATGAGGCATTCTTCTTCCTCCATAATCTCACTGTCACAGGGAGGCTCGGTAGTCTGTAACAACTGAATTGCTTCAGGCAACAACTCACTATGAACCTGTTTCGTTATTTTAGGCCTTATGTAGGATATGTGAGGATCAGAGCTTATTAGAAGTCCATGGAGGATGTCTTCGTTTGTTGCTATTCTGTCCGTTTTCCGAGTGTGTCTCTCTCTGACGTTTCTGAAGTCCTTATTACGGGCTTCCGAAGCTTCTTCTGATAAGGTACCTAAAAGAAATAAGTACATGCATTTTAATTTCAAAAAGCAATCGAGTCAAATTATACATCAAACTCTATTTATTTTTTACTTACCGATTGGCAAAACACCAAAGTGGTTACAGATGTCTGCACCGTGCATTAGAAGTTTATGTACACTAACTGGCATGTAGTACCACGAATAGTGTTGCACGTATACATCAGCTGTTTCTCTACAGTATCTTCTAAATTTTTCACAGTCAATGTTTTTGCCTGATGATATGGCTTGTAGAATAACGGAAAATCTGAAAATTAGATTTTCGTCAATTCCTGTTATTCTGGATGATGTTTTGTAATCTTGGAAAAAGCGCCTCGCAGTATTCCCGTCATTTGTAGTTCCAAAACCCTGAAATGGGGAAAAAGACTGTAATATACGACACATAGAGATATAATACACAAAAAACATAAAACGAACTAAATACATACCTGTTTGACTATATCAATCAGCATTCCAGTTTGCTCACGAAACTCTTGTTGCGTGGTATTTTTTTTAGCTTGTTTCAAAGCCTTATGTTCGCCTCGAGCTGTCCATCGTTGAAAATCCAGATTATAAGATATATGGAGAAGACATTCCATACACCGAATTTTCATATGCAGTGAAGAAATTCCTTGTTTGTAAATATCTTCACGAAGTGGTCTGGAAGTCAAAGAGTCTAAATTATTCATCTCACTTGGTTTTGCCAAGCAAATGGGGCACGTTGCAAATGATGGTACTTCAGCAATAATATTGGCCACTTTTCCATCAATCATGGTCATATGCAATTCATGTGATACAATAATATTTCCACACTGAGTAGATATTCGTTCATCAATTTGTTTTTTCATCTCCGACTCTTCAGACTTTATAAAATCAGCTGTCTCCGAAGTGAATGTGAACTTCACTGGTCGACAGTACAGAGTTGAGCAAGGTGTGGGGTTCTCCCAAACTATATTTTCATTCCCAGATAATGAGCCAGACACTAGCCGAAGAGGGACGATGCTTATCATGACTACTGATGAATCACCGAACTCTGTAGCTGTGTTTGACGTTTTCTGTTTATAGTTACTCTGCGACGAAGAACCATCAAGCCCCCATTTCCAGGTCAACTTGAGTTCTTCATTTTGAGACCTATCAACAGAATTCACATCTAGTAAAATCCTCTCCACAGTGTGGTCCAATAGCGCTTGCAATTTAATTTGAGCTCCTTTTTCGGTAATCTCCATACTCTCTTGTGGTGGATAACATCTTTTCTTGGCATTAACGAGCTTTGGATAAGATGGAAAGGCAGCACAGTTTTCTTCTTTCAGAAATTGTCGAAGAGCTAAGTACTTCCATCTCGAGAGCGCAAGTGATGTGTAAAGAGCTAAACACTTATCTTCAGAGACAGTACTTAGGCTCTGCTTTTTGAATAGTCGCTCGTGTACTTCGGATAGCGTTTCTGGATTACTGGAAAGGTATTCGACCACTTTTGCCAGATTCGTTTTGCCGTTGTCTTTCAATTTTGTTAAGTACCAGTGCTGCAACTCTTCCTCGGAATTTTCTTCTACTATGGAAGTAGAACGTCTTTTTTTTTGCTTATTACTTAAGTCTTCGAACGGTTTTCTGTGCTCCTTTTCTGTAGATGTTCCCGCTTCCGTAGTACATACTGCAAGATTAGGAACATGGGAATTCATATCCACTGGCTCAGATAAGGCTGTGTCCGAAAAGCCCAACTCACTTCTCAGGTCAACACTGTCACAAACAGGCCAGTTGATGTTTTTTTCCAACCACTTGCGATTTTTTACACGGTTCATAAAAGTTTTTTGATTTCTACTTGACTCTATCCACTTTTTATTTAGGCTTACACAAAAAAGCCGACAGAACTCCTTGATTAGGTTTTTGTCTTCTTCAGAAACTGTGGTATTCAAAACAGAAATTATACTTTCATATAGAAACATATAATTTTTCAGATCACCACCACTTCTTAATTTCACAAAAAGATCTAGGTTGGTACAAAATCCAGCCATAGTTCTAAAGTAAATATAAAAATAAAAGTATTTCACTGTGTTCACAAATAAGCGACAAGAGCGAAACTAGAGGCACTTAGTGAATGTCTTTGTATTTATAGTCAGTGTTAATTACTCAAGTAGTGAACATATTAGCATGACTGAAAATTATTCAGCCAATCAGAGACGAGCATTTTTCGATGACTCATTAGTTATGCGCTTAGACGAGCGCACAAACAAATGAGTCATCAATCACAATGCAGGTGCCACCGATAACAATAGATAATGTGCAGGTAGTTAAAAAAATATCAGCCAATCAGAGACAATTATTTTTCGGTGACTCGTTTGTTATGCACTTAACCGAGCGCACAAACAAATATCAATCACAATGCAGGTGCCACCGATAACATGCAATAATAACTTAACCTCTTCCAGAATTACTAGTTGTGAGTACCTATGTGCTATTAAAACTATATATTTAACTAAAAAGGTGAAAACAGCCAAGTGAGACAGAAAATATGACTTTGAATTGATTTTAAAAGGCAAAAAATTTCATAGAAAATATTATTTTTTTACCGAATGATTACTCGCGCGGCCGCGGATGGCCGGCGCTGATATTTTTTTTCGTGGATAGAGAATGACCCTAGCTATCATATACTCACGCCATACACCTAACATATTCGTACAATTGAAGAAAAAAAAATAAACGTGATTCGCTCCATACAAAAAAATCTAATTTATTTTTTTTCAGACAAACGATCAACTTTAGAAGAAATTTTACAAGAGTAAAAGTTGTCTGGAATATCATGAAGAATCACATAAAAAAATATCGAATCGATATTGGAACTTTGTTGCCCATGTCCACTAATTTTCAATATGGATCCACTGTGCGAAGGTAAGAAACGCTAGAATTTGTCTCTCTTTCATTGTGACAGAGATTTATAGTGGCCGTGTGCGGTCGATCTCCCCCGACCGTCTGGGTAACGATCATACATTATACTGATGTTATAATTAAATACGTGTTTTGGAACTTTTTAATTAGAAAGGAAGATTTTTTTTGAAAAAAAAATAAAATTGACTCGCAAATATTGAGTTTTTACTCAGCTACCGTTTATTTTCATTTTATATTGTAAGCAATATCCAATTGTTACTCAGTTATAAGTTTGTATCGGAACCCTACACGTAAAAAAGGTCTTGTGGTTTTGAAAATTGTAGTTTGTTTTCTATGGTGACACTGAATGACACTCTTTTAGGATTGAAAAAGAGTTAAAGTTAAATGTTTTATAGACTACACTATGCCGATAAATACGCTGTAAAATGGCCATGGAGAGTTTGAAATCAAACAACAGATTCAAAATAACTTTATAACATTTATTTAACAATTCACACAATTCACAAATAGGTACAATAGAATTTATAAATCCTTACAACAAACATGAGTTATACAAATAGCAACATTATTTCCAACATTTACGAAACTAGTGAGGGCTTAACTTAATTTTACGCAACATAAAATAAAGGGTACGACTTACGACCCATAGATATACGAGTACAACCCATAGACAAACATACGACGCGTAACTAGTAAATGAACCGACGACTGATCGTTATGGGGACCGTAGAACCAAATATATGGGATGAAGAAAGTAGTTCCTGTATTAGATTTATGTTTTGTTTGCTTTGTATTCGGGTAAACTGGAGTTAATTTTCTGGTGAAATTGGTATGGTGCATTTGATGGAATTGGTGAGAATATTTCGATTAAAGTGCACACATAATTAATACTTAGTTGAATAGTTTTGATACTTGTTTCATATGCAATTTTTAGTGTCATTTTTATGATTGGCTTTGTGTCACAGAGTGACGAGTGTGAGTTTGGACTATCATAAAGTGGATAAATGTAACGAATCTACATAAAAAAAATCTTAGGTAGCTAAGTGCGTAACTTTGATGATGAGCTTAACCGTTTTCACATCATTCTTGAGTTGCTATTTTTAGCTAAATACCCAAATGTGTAAGTCCTTATTTTCGTACCATCTCGCAATAGGCTTTTCTCGAAAAAGGTAGGCTTCTAATAGAATTACTCTGTAGAACGTAAGTAGGTAGGTATGTACTAAACAATATTTAGTATATTCGGAACACGTGTAAAGAAAGTAAAATGTTACACGGGGTGAACCCAAACCGACCAAGTACTTGAACACCTTATTTATGTTCGCAGTTAATCTAAAAACATTTTGTATTCAAAACTTATTAGACTTTAGTACGTTATAATAAAGTGTTCTCTTTTGACAAAAACCCGTGCGTACAGCATTTTATTTTAAGAGACCCAATTTAAAGGCTTTGAAGCGTAGGGAGGCCTCTATATCACATATAGGGTAAAACGCCCACTCAAACACACACATATTATTATACGTATGTACATAGACAGCATATAGCCTGGGGGCCCGTCAAACGCCCTGAAAGTCACGTATGCCTGGTGGCCTCGCAATGTTATTATCCAACACTTACGCACGAACATACACTCACGCATCCATACATATCTGTGTGCGCTATAGACGTGCGTAGGTAGGCGAAGGCGAGCCCGGGCATCGCGGCCCACACGACCCCGACCGAAGGGACAAAGCGAAACGGGTTTGTCCCAAGGGAAATTCAATATTCGGGACTAAACCTTAACTCCCCCTTAAGACACCCCGTCTACCACCCCCGGAATGCTTATATGGCCACGACGTGTATCGATTTTCTTGCCAAATGGAAGATTGGTGTCGAACCGTTCTCAGCGGACGAATGAATGATGTATTGGAGCGGCGAGTGAATATTTCAAGTGTGTGTGCGCCACCTTCGGGGTTTTGTGTTTAGCCACCGTATCGGCTCTGATGGAAATCTCCTTCGGAAATTGACGTGAATTTTTTATTTCGGTAATGCATTGCGGGGTGAGAGAGGGGGTGTTCGGTAACCGCGTATTTCTTTGAGCTCGACGCCAATTATCTCTGAAATGCTCTTTGAGGTGACTGATTGGATCGCAACCGTTGCTTTTAGGCCTCCGTTGCTCACTGTTATGAATATTGAGATTTCTGTGTGGAATATCGTTATAGCATGGATCATGAAAGGTCGTTTATTATTTTAATGGATCGAATGGCATTAGCTGAAGTAATCTACTCTTGTCTATGCTCTCCCTCTACTCGTTCAAAATGGGAAGGATAACAGTAACTACATTTATAAGAGTGGTATCTTATTTACTTTCCTTATGGATGTGTAGAACACATATTTACAATATAAACTGGAGCGGTCCCTGCATGACGTACTAACTTATTCACAAACGAATCCTTTAAGGAGAAATCTCGACTTTTATGTACGTAACATGCCATAAAGCGTTGCCATAAACTTTCCTCGTAAAATACGTTACAGCCAAATTATAAATATTTACTCTATTTGTTTATTACCCGCGACAGCATCAAATGGCTATGAAATTAATCTTAGTAAATAGACACAATGGAATTCATGAACGAATTAATGAGTACCTGGTACATGAGTATCACAAAAATGCACTAAAAAAAAAATAGTTTTTTGGGAGGTTTATAATATTTTTTTTTGTACTTATAAAAATATTCAAATGTGGCTGATATATGGCTATATTGTCTTTTAAATTTAACAAAGATCGAAATGTATCTTAAGGTCTATAAAAAAAAACCATATCATAGAAGAGATTAAAGAAGACAAAATTATCGTAACAAAGAAAAGCATTTCAGTCTCAATAAAGTACGCAAATCAGATTTCTTTTATAAATAAACGTTAAGTAAAAGATAGCCTTTGACTTACAAAGTTCAGTTTTATTTTTGAACACGTTTAAGTATTTTTATCGGGCTGTAGGTACATTGTTCTTTTTCTGTGCATGCTTTTCACATACTCGTTCCCTTTTTCTTTTATATAAGTATTTTATAATTAATAAAATTATTTCAGGCCACTACTACTACGAAATAGGTAGAGTCTAAAGAGTAAGAGAATATTTAATTAACAGAAACTTTATAAATCTATATTGTAGTACTTAATTAAAGGAATACACTTTCATGTACACCAAAATTGTATATTTTATACTTTTAGGCATACGTTATTTGTATTACACAGAAGCGGAAAAATAATTGTAGCCACCAAAAAAACGTTCGAATTCAAGCTGTGACACACGATCACAACCTATGACAAAACAATTATCACGTAATTCCATCCGCTCATTACAAACAGCAAACAAAAAACAAACGAAAAACAAATTGAGCGCAAACAATTTAAAGCACACAACCTGTGTGTTCTACATTAAACACACACACACACGCTCATACGTAGAGGACATTAGTATTAGTGGGTTTCGGCCTTTCAAAGGCCCCTTAGATCGAGGGGGCATGTTTGGGGTAAGATTGAGCGTGGGTGAGATGCGGGGGAGGGGGCGAATTCCAAGATGGCTGCGGACCGTGCCGGCCATAAGGGTAAAATAGGAGCCTTTATATATTTATATGTATGTAGTTTTATACTTGTATTGGTCAGACGGCCTCCTGGATTTGTTATCGATTTCTGCTTACTTCTGTGGCGGCCTCGTGAGCCGTTTGTGGAGAGAATTGCAACTGTGTAAAGCTGTGGTGTTTGACTATTCTTTGTGAGTTTGATTTGAGATTATGGTTTTGTAGGTTTGTGTTATTAGATTAGTGTAGCAGTATCTATTAAGATACGATTATTATGAGCATGTTGTTTTCCACTGTGCCTCCCTTCCGTCCATATATTGTAAGTTGTTTTAAATTCTTCTAATTAAAAACACTCAAATCAATATTATTACAGCAAGTTGTTCATGGTATTTTGTGGCGAATTATTATTTAAAATCACCCCAATATAACACAAACTGCCGGATTTCTTTGTCTTACCGCCATTCTGCAGTTATTAACAGAGAATTTAAACGTTTCCACTAAGTACTGTCTAATAAATAAGTTTTCAAGCCAATAGAATAAGAAACAAAATGAACAAAATTAAAGAATCGGATTTGTGGTTAGCCATTTCAAAGTAAATGAAATGCCTATAAAAACTTGGAGATCTCATTATCAAGTGGCGGAAAGTTTTTTTCCTTTACGCACGCCAAGTTTCATGAAACTTTAGGAATATTTTATTTCTGTGAACTTTTAAGATAACATTTGCTCGTATTTATTGAGTGATGGCAGTTTTTTGTGTGTGTTAAAGGGTTAATGGTTGTTCTAATAAGAATATTTGTGTTTAATTTATGGTATTAGAAACGTGAAAATCGTCATCATGATCTTTCTGTCCATTTGTTATCAGATTCATAAAATGCTTTGTCATATTTAATGCAACGAGTAGATGAGTAGCAACATGGATGGATATATGAGTAGAGGAAGACCAAAGAAACGATGGATGGACTGTGTGAAGGATGATATAGCAAGGAAGGAGGTGTCTGATGAGATGACAAGTAATAGAGAAGTATGGAAGAAGAAGACATGCTGCGCCGAACTCAAATGAATAGGATAAGGGCAAGAGAATGATGATGAGTAGATACATTAAAGGTGCAATTGGTTGTGCTACTCGTATATACATATATTCTAGAATCTCTATGTTTTATTAGTTATGTACTATTTGGCCAATGCTTCAAGCATAATTTCACAAGTACATTCAAGATACATAGCTAACATTTTGAACTTTACCACGTCAATTTTCTTCAAAACCTTTCCCAAAGAGAATCCCAAACAAGAATTTCCCTAATCCATAAACAAGTTTGGAACACGCCATCCACTTCGAACCTCTCAATGTCCATTACGGGCAGACGTTATACATAATTCAATAACCCAGCCGCCTACCTACATACAACAAAAAGTACCTAACTTAAGCCGGGTCCGTCCAAGGAAGGGTTCCACTAGGTGTCATAAATTACAGCCCTGTTTATCGGGCCGGAGGGGAGGGGGGTACCCTCCCGTGGTTTTACAGTTTATCGTCCCTCTGTATGGGCCCTCCGTAAGGCGAAGGGTAGTGAATTACAGAACTGTTACTCAGCGGAATGTACCCTCTGAAAGTTTGAGAAAAAAGGGACCCTTAAGATTGTCCATTGCGTGGGGTGTTTTGGATGGACTGTCGGAGGTTTTGAGTTTTTAGTATGTTGTATTATTCTACAAAGCTAGCAGTAATTTCTAGTCAAAAACCACTGTCAGGTGTCTGTTAATCATCACACTATCGACCATAATAATTCAAAAATAAAACGAACTATTTATTTTTTATTAATTGGTGATCGTGGAATTCGTGGATAATCCAATTTTTACACAAATGGCTTTAAAAATAAAATACTAAAAACACACATTTTCAGTAGCAGCAAACGGACACGTTTCCTCTATTCATAATGAAACCAATGTCTAAATAATTTATCGGACAAGTTGCAAAAGTATCAAGTTTGTTCGGTCGGAGTCTCGCTGCTTTCCATACGCGCGGTCAAGCGGATTTCGAAGCACAGAATCACAATTTGTATAGAAGAGACACGGAAAAATACTTTTTTCCCGATTTTGAGCGAGTTGGAAAAACTAAAAGGGTTTGGAAGTATGGTGAAGTGTCAGTGTCTATATTTGTGGTTCAAAATAATGCTGATACTTACTATGTTTTCAACAACATCTGTGCTATACGTAATGGGTTAATTCATGAGGTTTAAAGCTGGAAAAAATGAAATGTTTAATTAGAAGGTACATACTATGGCAGGGCCCAAAGACGATTGATGGTCTCTTTCTGAGGCTTTTATAAAAATCACAAGACTAATTTTTAATAGACTTCAAAAAGGGTCTGCTTCGTTGGTCTAGTGCTCGCTATCGCGACTGCTCAGCATGAGGTCCTGGCTTCGATTCCCGGGTCGGGCAAATTGTTATTGGATTTTTCCATCAGGAATTTCTCAGTAGCAGCCACGGAGTCTGGATTTGTGTCCGGTTGATAGCAATAGGCTCGCCCCCTATTACATGGAACTTAAACATGCCTGGCAAAATGTGGGTGTACTATTAGGTACCACTGCGTAACCCTTTGGGTGTTATGTTATGTTTAAAAAAGGTAACGTTTGTCATGTAAAGTCACGAGCAATGAAATATATGATTTTCTCGTACTGTATTGATTATCATTTTACATTTCAACGAACAAAGTGTTTTGAAAGCCATACGTGACTGACTGTACTTATGTATGTAGGTATACATGACTTTTCCGTGACTCTTGGACTGATACGTGATCCTTTTTTATTTGGTAGAGAAAGCCTGCGCGACGGTTAAATATTATTTTTGTGTAATTATTATATCAGGTTTATGGAGAAGGAATGTAAACTTTTGTTTTATAGCTAACAATTATTTTACAATGACGTATCGCTTATCCTAAAATAAATAAAATGATCATTGGGCATGCTTAAAGTTCAGCGAATAATTTAGCTCATTTAAACAAAAAATAGAGAAAATACCAAAACAGTACTTCAACAAAAGCAAAGTTTAGATGTCAAACATTGGAAGCACGCCATGTTAACACAAACGACTCACGCAAAGCAATATGCATAAGTAACACGAGAAGACGATACAAGACAAACATATTGTGGCAAAAAGCACATAATACCAGTGCCATAACAATTTTGGGAGGTCTAAATTACTCTGTGGTAGTTGACAATGTAGGGAGGCGTGCGGTCTGAGGGCGCGGGGAGGGGGCACGGGCGGGGGGGTAGTGACACAGGCTACCGGTCACCACCGCTCGTATTGATTTGTTGTATCGCTCGTCCTGCAACACCCATCCCTTTCTTGCACACCTACATCTCGATGGTTCTCTCTCTGTCTTACACGTGTCCCTCCCGCGCACACGTGGGCACATACGCCGCGTATGTGAATTTACGTGTGTGTGTGAGGATTACTATGTGTTGCGAGTATGTGTGCGTTGGGGTCCGAATATTATGTACTACGCATTTTCGACAGAGTTTTCCTTGTACCGTGTTACGGACACCGTGTTTTTCATTTTCTGTGAGAAATATTCTTTTAGACGTGTGCCTTTAATAAAAAGTTTCTTTAGATCATAACAAGTTTTTTTCACTGATAATTTCTGATTAGTCTTTTTCGGTTTTTATGATATTTGCCCCGAAAAATTTCATTTTTATAAGTCCTTGCTGTCATTTTGAGTATTCATAATCGTTAGTACTTAATGTGTAGACTGATCGCCCTAAGATACCAGCGTGTGGAGAGATAGGGTACCTATGCTGAATGAAACACAACAAGAGTAAAGTTATACAATTCTGTAGATACTTACTTAGGTAATTAGGTAGGTATGTAGTATTTATGAAAATTTTGTACTAACTTTGAAAATGCAAGGCAAGTAGTATATTTTTACGGTGGCAACTTCGTTCCGCCCATAGATAAAAAACGAGACTAGAAAGTTCCAAATTCAAATTCAATAAAGTCTCTCACACACTACGGGTTTAACGAAAGGGCGTGACGACGTGACTTTGTATAGAGGTCCATACATGTGTGCTTCAGATTTTGCAGAGGTCAGAGGCACTGACACGAGCGGGCGGTATAAACGTAACGTTATTAATATGAATGATTTTAAAATGGATTGCGTTTTCTCTTTTTAAATTAAACTAACATGGTCACCAACACTTCTTCTGCTCGAATCGATGACTCACGTTTTGTTCGACCAGTACCTACGTAGCGTTTACTTATAATTTACCATGTGTATTATTTGTTTTGAGATCTATTGATAATACTGTCTATGATATTTTGGCATTAATGAAAGTCTAAATGTGGTATTGATAATACTCGTTTCACATAGGTATGATATTAACTTAATGTTAATGAAATTATTTATAAAAATGGGTCATACTTATTGAAAAATGAACCAAAATGTTACCAAAATGTTATAGGATAATTGTATTTTCGATTCAAAAATCGTTCGTATTCATGCTAAGTTTACGACGCGCGCTCGTGTTTAGGACTTGGAGGCCCAAGCACGAGCGCACGGTGTAAACGTATCGTAAATACATATGTATGTAGATTTTTTAATCTAATATACAATTATCCTAGAGGATTTTAGTTAAATGGTTTGCAACAAGAACAAGCAGTATCATCCGTAGATATGAATAAATTCTTAAAATATGAAAATATTATAATGTAAATAAAAAAAAATATACGTTTATTTATCTCCACAAATTACATTCTTGTGCATATTATAAAGTTGACAGGTACTTCGACAAAAATTTCGTAATTTGTGGGAGATCTGGAGTCCAGGCCTGTATTTTTAAAACTCCAGGCCCCCATTATATCACATAGTAAGGGTTGTCAACGTAGAACAACAAGCAAAAATGTGAAACGATAACTGGCTAAATGTGAGTGTACTATTAGGTATACCTCTGCCTAACCCTTCGCATATTTCAGGCGTGATGTTATGTTATGTAACGAGTATTGTAACTTAAAATTGACGTATTTACGTTACGTTTACGCTGCGCGTTCGTGTCGGGGCTTCTGGTCACACTTACGTACTTCATTACAAGTAAGAGCAGAAAAAAGGGCAAAAATAAAAGCGAGTTCGTGAAGAACCTTGTGATGTATGAGCGTTCTTATATTCAACAGAGGAGTTTAACTTCGTCTAAAAGTTCGTAGACTATTTTTATTTTTTATTCACAAAGAAGTTTTCTTTTTTTATTATTTTGTAAGAATGAACGAAGGTGTTTGTTTGGTTAAATTTTCGGGTAAAGTTACTTAACATAAATATTGGCTTTTCAAGTAAAGGTAGGTGATATTTATGTGGCCCAAAACGTTATTAATTTTAAGGTTGCTGGAATCGATTTTCAATTGTTTTTAACACCGTTTTACTTAAAGTTTTTACAGCGTGATAGACTTTAGATATTTACTCCAATGATACGTTCATCTCAATATATCACCGAAATTATCGAATTTTGTTTCCATTACAATCGGCATAACTCGAGAATCAAAGGTATGAAAAGGTTTTATTTCACACTTTTCACTTCTTTCTAGGTTGTTGGCACCGCATCTGGCATTTTCTAAATGCCAGGCTAGACTTTTGGAAAATAAAACAATAATGCTTTACGTAGAAGTCAGACAAGAAAAGGCTTACTTTGTCGCTGTGCTATACTTAGTACTTATAATTGTTTTGATCATAACAAAACGTTTGTTTTCTAAATTATTTAGTTAACATTAGCTCTATACGTTGATTATAATAATTCGATTGTTGACTTCTTTATAATTTTAGAGCAAAAGAAAGAAGAATTTAATTGTAAATATTAATAAAAATAAATAGTTGCTGAATCGTGTATTTAACTAACCCTACTTGTGCGCAGTGGGCCCAGCGGTCAGTATCTATTTCTTTTCTTCTAAAAACGAACTTCCATTTCATTTCAAACTGAGAACTAAACCAAATAATGTTGCCACACCTAACTCCATTCTGCCTATACATTAAACATCACTGCGCCATGGGGCGTATGTGCTAATTACAAGAACACAGGACCCGCATACTAACTAGCCAACAAATGTCTTACGAATACCAAGTAGGTAGGTGGCTTACTTAATTGCTTACTACTATGTACTGGAGACATATAGGCAGATGTTGTGTATGTTTATGTCTTTAAAAAGTATGAATGTGTGGAATAATTACGAAAAAATTAAAATGTTGGTTAAAACCGCAGCATGATTTTAAGTTTAGATAATACTTGGTTCTGCCCGCAACTTGTTCTATGGCGAAGAAACTTGTCTTATTATTATCCGATGGCACTTGGTTTGTCATGGCTTAGCTTTCCATCAGTTTTTTTAAATAATTAGATGAGGAGTTTCGGAGATAATTTCCTACATAATAAATATTATCACTTTTTTTTTCAGATAATATTGTTTTTTCAGTGGTTAGAAACATATACAGCTCACTTGTTTCTGTCCTTTCTCCTTTAGAAATATAGTAAAACTGTCCGTAAAAGCATAAAACATAATTAAACGACTGTATGCTTTTACAGACATTTTTTCTTTAGAAATAGTAAGTAGACTAACTGGGCTTACAGTTGAATACTCTATAAAGCACTTCTAAAGTATACCTCCTGTATATAAATCTGTAAAAATAAATATTTTTCTCAAGAGCTTTTTGTTGAAGGTTAACAATCTACATATTTTATTGTGTGTGTAACAATAGAAATTATTCTTGACACCAAGGATTTTCATTCGATCTCAGTAAAAATTATATAGTTTCAATTTTTTATTTATAAGTAAGTAAATTTTTATTTGTTTAAACATGGTGTACATGATACATTGTATGCAAGATAATAATGAGATACAGATTAAGTTCTAACATGTTCAGCCGCATAAACCGTGATAATATTCATCATAATTACATTTCATCATTATTCATTAAATATTGGATATCATTACAAGTCAATAAGCATATGTTTTGATACAATTCAATGTCAAAGTAAGGTAATACAGCATTGTCAACTTAAAAACAAAGAAAATTGTCTTCTTGCATAAATTCTGCTATACTGTAATAATAATATGCTCTTTCAGTTAGGAAGCTCTTCAATTTACTTTTAAGAGCAGACATATTTAATGATTTCCATGATTTGAGCAATTTATTAAAAATGGTCGGAGCCATGCAAAACATGCTTTTACGCATAAGAGTGGTTTTATATATAAATAGACAGTATTTTCTAAAGCCCGCATCGTAACGATAAAACATCAGAATAATCGCGACATTAGGGTTCCTTCGCGTCACGCCTAAGAAATTGTTTCGAACCCCACATTTTTACATAACTAGTGCAAAAGTAAACAAAGTAATGCAGAGAGGGAAAGTTTCCTCGTTTTTCATCCCCCAGGACCCTCGCGAAGGGACGTAGCTCAAATTTCCGACAAAATAATAGCGTTTGAATTTAATTTCAATCTCACTTTCTATCGTGTGGGTTGAAAAATAACCACTTAGATTCGCATATCGTGTAAAAGTAGTTTTTTTTACCAATGTTAACAAAAATCATTCATAATTCAATAGAAATAAAGACGAAACTCGCACTTTCATTGAACCGTCTGCATTACTTCTATTCAACGATCTTAAAGAAACGCCGTCGCTTGAACTTGTAACCTTTTCACCTTTGAAAAGACACACGTGCGTTTAAAATTATAAATTAAACGTAAAATTATCAATAAAACGTTACCCTCGGTCGTGAAAACCGGTCTGAGGGACCCAAGCTGCAAAAATATTACAAGTTTTGTATATAATGTAGCGAACACGAGGGTCATTCGACCAATCAGCCCCTTTTTGAATGACCGACGGCGACCCGAAAGCGCGTCGGTCAACTTCGAATAATGAAATTCTAAAAAAGAAACAGGCCCGCCAATAAACAAACCGTATATCATTCGTTATTCAAATATATTTTAGTGAATGGTTGACCCGAGCCCACGCGACCATTTGATGGTTAAATATTTTCAGTGGGCAACACTGACCGCCGGGTATAATTTATGACTTGTGAATTTGGAACAAATATGTAACCTTTTTAGAACTGATTTATTTCTTCAAAATACGGATTTGAATATTTATTACTATGTTAACACTCATAAAAATTGACACAAACAGTTTATTAACATTAAAAAATGCAACAATGTGCAAATTAAATGGAATCACCCTAATTGTAACGATCTACTTTATTAATAAAATGACTTGTAATTAGGCGGGGGAGAAAAAGGCGGTAAAATTGTATTACTTTGCCAGTTGCCTTTTAACACGACCAAAGCAGTGTTTTTCATCCCCCACGTTTATAATTGTATTAATTGTTAAGACTGATGCCTTTTTAATTTATTTCCTCTGCGTCTTAAGATATTATCTTCATGTTTTAGAGATTAAATGTGGTAGATGATTGCGCAATTTTGGTTTGAATATTTCTTTAGGAATAAGTTGGCTTGATGAACATTTGCAATAATTTAACATTGTTCTTTACCTCATCCTCTTAATTTTCATGAAAAATCCAAGGTCATAATTAATGTAATTATTTAAAATAATATGTTGTTTCTTATAAACAAGTAAGAGAATATATAGTAGACAAATCTAAAGTTGTTCCCACAGGAAATCTAACTTTAGACTTCACTGGCAATAGTGACCAGACGCAACTTCGTTGGTCTGAAAGTTTCATGCATATAATAATGAATTATTAGCTTGTCTTTATTATTACTTGATATTCATTCCGTGTTATTCGAAAATTAACAAAAAAATAATAATTTGATACTTTGAGCAGTCAATGATCCCGTCGGAATTTGTTTAGTTACAGAATTTGATTACAGAATTTTAATTTTTTTTTCCATGTTATTATAGAAAATGTATTAGCGAGTCAGTGTCATTATAGAGATTTTTAATTGAATATCCAAGCTCTCTAAGTACATGCAAAAATATTTTTGTTAAAATAAAACAAATCATTTATGTAAATTGAATAACAAAATAAATGTATTTCTGATACATATGACATTAAGACATTATTATGGCATTAAGTCCGCCTCTGTACATTGTGCTTGAAGTGTTAAATAAATAAATAAATACAGCAGATATCCAAAACATTTTCATATATCCGTAATGAGAACAATAAATAATAAGGCATGCCCGTCATGTTTCGCGAACCATTGGTCCTAGCAATAAAATTATATACGCCTACAAAATAAAGCGTCCCAGCGTCCCCTAGCTACGACATTCTGCATCCAAAATTTAATTTTACAATCCGAGCCGTTTCAATATAGGTAATATTAGAAATTTATGTCCCGTGTTCGACTGTCCCTCCGTCATAAATTTATTCTATTTGGGTAGTTAGGTAGTTGTATTATGTATTAATATATTAATAGATAATTTGGCCCAGAGAAACTAGATAGCCATGACATAAAAATGCAAAAAGTGGCGAGGTTTGGAAGAGACCTACACAGATAAAACATGAAACTATTCTGATATTCTAATCTTAGTTTTTGTGTAAGAATGCATAATTTGAAATTATTTAAAACAAGCTAATTTCTGCAAGGATTTAAAAAGGGTTTTAGGGTCGTAGAATAAGATTATAACAATTTTAAGATACTCTAAACAAGGAGACTTTATTGTGTTTATCGTTGTTTCTAATGTAATTTATAATGTGCGTAGGTTTTTAGTACGCAAACTGTGTGGGCTTAAATATTTTAATATTGATATCTATTTTATCATTCCACGTGTCAGACAAAGGGTTAGTTTGTTGATTTTCTAATCAACCATTATAATTTCGGAGGGCAGTTAAATATTAGTAGGTTTAATAAAATTGTATATGGTAACACCAAGTGAGTCATGATTTAATTCGAGTGCACTGAAAGGAATGAAAGAATTTGAAATTAGAAAATTGATTGAAAAAAAAACTCGTTTCTTTCCAAACCACCTCTCAAGATAAATACAAAATCGATTGCAGTTAAGTGTGCGTTGGCTTCGAGAGAAGCTAGGGAGCCCAACCTCTAACCTCTCTCAATAAATACCACACACACATCTTCAAAAAGAAAAGAAAATCGAAAACAAACACCACATCGTGCACTCTAAAAATAATAACATATTATGTCCCTTCAAAGTGCTCGTCTTGAAGCGTACCTCCTTGCCCTCCCTCCTCCTGTAACCGTACAATAACTTCACCCTCACATGGTCATAACGAGGCCCGATAAGGGTCTCGTAGACCCGAGGTAAATCACCCTGTATCTGGGGTGACACCCCGCCTCGGGTTATGTACCGACTGCTATGTACGTTGGACATTAGATTTTCAAATGGTTGAGTATTTTCTGTGAGACGAAACCGAGTTTTGGGTGACTGTTTTTGGTAATGGAACGTTGTTCTGGCAATGATTCTGTAGACTGACTGAGAGTGAGATTGTAGAGTCAAACTATTTCTAATTTCAGTCAGTTTTCAGGTAGGACTTTTCCATGTAATGATCACTCATTTTCATTATTTATTCTGTGCCCTTGATTCACATCGAGACTATTTGAGACATAAGAACGTTTTTCGTTCAGGTTCTACTTATATTACTATTTTTTTTTAATGGCAACCTTAATAATGTCGGTAAGGCCGCTTCAACAAACAAAACAAAAATACCGCTTCCGACAAACAGCATCCAACTGATATAATATCGAAAAAAAACACACACAACACACACATTAAAGATTAATGTCTAAACAAAAATCAGGCCTGACGTGCCCCTTCAGGAAAATAAAAATATCTTAGAGAAAGGCTTTCCCCCGAGGAAACTGGTGAGTCTAATGTTTTCTTTTTATTCCATCACGACCGAGGACGGCGTAATCCATCAGGGGTGAAGGTAGCGGGGGGGGGGGGGTGATGATCGATTTTCTATACGAAAGGGACCCCCGTAAAACTATGGTTATTGGATATTTCGGCCGAACATCATCTTGGGACGCACTTGTTTGGTTTATGCGCTGGGCTTTGCGGAACATAGGCGGTCGTGGAGACGGAAGTAAGAATTAACTTGGATATTAATATGAAATAAATAAATAAGTAATACTATTTAGCTTTTTTATAAGTTCAGGTTTTGTAGCTGTTGGTGCTCAGGTTTGGTCTAGTTAGATGGGATATTATCAAAAAAATAATTATTTTAATCAGTATCATTAGCATTTCTCATTATTAATAATCTGTGCTGTGATCTATATTTACATATTATTTTATTATATATAATAAAATTGTAACAGGCCGGTGTCTGTACAGTGAAGATATTGAAAAAAAAACACATCTTTATTAGAGCAACAGAAGCTAAAACAACAGTTTTTAGAATTTTTGTCTGTCTGTCTTTCTGTCTGTACGTTTCTACGCGCATCACGCAAAAACTACTGCATGGATTTGAACGCAATTTTCATCGCTCTACTGCTAGATACCTAACTTAAAATATAAGCTTCATTTTACCACAGGACTTTTTTTTTCTTTTCATTTTCTTCTAATTTTTAAGTACCACGCGTATGAAGTCGCGAGCAAAAGTTAGTTTATTATAAGTTCATTCCGAACAGTTTTGTTTGAGTTTTATTAGGGTTCCGTACCTCAAAAGGAAAAAACGGAACCCTTATAAGATCACTTTGTTGTCCGTCCGTCCGTCCGTCCGTCTGTCAAGACCGTTTTTCTCAGGAACGCGTGGAGGTATCAAACTGAAATTTCTATATGATACTTAGTTCTACTGTCCCTGGAAGCTGTAGAAAAATCAACCTTCTAAGTCAACGCAATCAACAGATACAGCCACTTAGGCCGCAAATTTCCGCAAATTTTCGAAACTCGCACGGGAATCAAAACCTACAGGGTACTTCCCGTGAACTTAGAATCTTGAAATTTTGTACGAAGTCACGTCTCATAGTACAGATATAGGAAAAATTACGAAAACCGTAAATTTTTAGTTTCGTCATATAAAAAAAAGTTATATACCCACAGGTTTGTACGGAACCCTCGGTGCGCGAGTCCAACTCGCACTTGACCGGTTTTTTCATACTCAAATCAAGTCCAAGGCTTGATTCTTGTCTTCAAGAAAATTTACAAAAAAGAAAAACCCACAGTCATCTTCATACCTTTCCCAAAGCATTTGCGTTCGCTCCAAAATAGGGGTGGATTTATGTTAACAGGAAGTGCCCCGGCGAAATGGCGTCCTAAGCCTTCAGATACGGTTTATGTACCGTACGGCACAATACGTGCTGCGCTCGTACACGTTATTAATTCCACAAGAAATCAGTTTGCGAAGCGGTTCAGTTTGTAGGTTATAAGTTTGGCTAATATTTGTAAGACCTACTTTGGGACCTGAGTTCAGTCTTTCTTTGGGTAACTTAGACCAAATGTCTTCACCACTCTTGAATGTGTTTTTTTTTAAATTTATTTTTTCCTAGCTTATGCGGCGGCTTCGCCCGCGTGAAATTCGGTAACTGTCCCACCGGATCATAGTACCGGGGTAAAAAGTATCCTATTACAATTAGAAGTGCCTCTTTCTTTATTTTATTGCTTAGGCGTGCGCGTAATAAATTATACCGCAAGAGTTTCATAAAGGTAACCTTTGCCTAAACAACCTTCAAGTTCCTTCCACTTTCTTTGTAAACAGGGAACAAGGGAATATACACTTGTGTGCCTATTAATTACACCATAAACCCTTCGCATGTGAAGTGTTCTCTTAGGGACAATTACGTGCTGAGAAACTTTATTTAGAAAGAGAAAGGCTGCTCCTTCTATGGGCCTCCGAAAATTACTTCACTACAGAATCACATTTTAAACGCCAGAGTTGGGACAGAGAAAGAAAGGATCAATAAGTGTAGTTCGTCATGTCGTTGATTCTTATATTTAAGTTAAATGAGCTTCGATCGAAACTCAACCACATCGACAATGTTGGCTGTGGCTGCGGATACGTCCCTCAAAATTCCGGGTGAGCTGCGACGTTGTTTGTGATGTGGCTTCGCAGTCACTTTTTTTATCGAACTAGCCGCATATAACTAAACTGAACCTGTAGGCCCAGCTGGCGAGCGATTTTGAGATTTCTAGTTGGAATGCTGGGAGTACAGGCTACGTAGTCTGCTGCTTCCAATGATTAAACTTACTAAAAACGTAAAAGGTGCCTAACTATCCACCAAACCTTTATCAACAAGACATTCTCCCATAAAATTGAAGCAGCTATCCTCACAAACACGTCAAACACATACAAGTAAAATATAATGGCTTTGTCTGAGTTTTATGACATCACGGATCCGTTGAAAGCTCACGGCTATTCGGGGATAAGGTGGTCGTTAGAGGGATGTGCTATAAACTGATATGCCGAAGGCTATAGGGACTATAAAAGCTGTAGAGAGCCATTATGGGGTCGCGAAGGTTGTTTGGCCGATATTTATCGTAAATTTCCTATCGCAGTATTTGGGAAATTGATTTTTTGAGAAGGGACTAAGGGAGGCTGGGTTTCCTCGAGACGTTCTAGGTTTGCTACACCATGGGTGATCTCAAAACATGGTGGTTATGGGTGTAAAGCTAAGTAGCAAACGACATGCTGGTGGTAAGAAATACTTATCTTCACACAAAAAAAAATCTATTCTTGTTTCATGATCGTCGAATGGAGCGTCGCATAATTATTGCAACTTCAGAAAAATATTAAAAAAAAACACTCGGTGAAGAAGGTTGATTGAAGCTACGGTCCGGAATACAGGTTGTGTACTGCCTACCACATACATTTGCTCTCTTACTCCCGAACACCCTCAAAAATATCTTGATTTTACATTTGAGACCATTTACAGTCACATCACTTCAATACCACGAAAAAGAACTTAACACAACAAACTTCAAAATCAAACTAATCTTGGTTGAGCGCAAAATTTTATAAATGCAAGCTCTATTGAAACTGTGAAACATCTCTAACTCTTTCACTACCTCTGCGCGTGCGCATAGAAATTAGATCAGTGGGAAGCGCTGGCGCCGATGTGTAGAACAACTGTCAAAGATTTTAGTTACGCCATCGATTGATAGATTGAAAGATAGGTTGAAAGGAAAATAGTGAGATGAAGGCTTAATTGATGGCCATACAGATGTACAGGTGGAACAAGAAGACTTGGGAAAAGAGGATGATTAACCGTAATAAACTTTTTGTTTTGATCGTAGGCGTTCCATCTGGATTTAAAAAAAAACGTTTAAAAAATTATTTAATATAGTTGCAGAAAGGTAAGGTGGGCTGGGTATGTGGGTACGGATATGCCAATGTAGACTAATTACCTATTTAAAAAAATATAAAAGTCTTAACTATTAGTTATCTAAATCTTACACTTGACACCTGACAACTCATAATTTTACACTTTACAATCAAATTCCTGAAATCACAACACTCACTGTCACGAAAAACAACTTAACACTACAAATGTCAAAATCAAACTAATCTTGGTTCGAATGCAAAAGTTAATAAATGCAAGCTCTATTGAAACTGTGAATAAATCTAACCCCTTCGCTACCTCTGCGCGCGCGCATGGAAATTAGATCAGTAGGTAGCGCACATTTGAACAGAGGTTGTCAAAGTTGTGATGTTGTTGATTACAACATGATATTTTTACAAGATTGCGTATTATTTTTCTTGTTTAATTTAATGATGAGATATAGTAAAATATTTATAATTTTTTTAAGATCTTTTAAATTAATTGTGGATACATAACTTTACACAAAAAAAAACAACAATTCTTAAACTAATACTGCTTTAGTAATAGGCAATAAAATATCATGTCAGTCATGTAACTTTGATTTTTAAGACCTGAATGTGAATCGTGGCGTCCAATTAAAAAAAGTCATTTTGTAAAAAGCTTTATATTGTAAAAAATCTAACAATATTAAATCATTGGATTTTGTTTAATAAAAATAAAGGTTTTATAACAGAAACTCGGATGACATTAAACAACCGTTTCATACCTCTAGCCGTTTCTTTACCAAACTACCTGCGGAACTTTGAGAAACATAATACGAGATCGTATGTCGCGATTGTGCAACATTTTTTGCAGGCGCTCATTAATTTGGAGTTGTATGTACAGACAATAGTAACCCTTCCGGTGCGCGCCGCGGTCTCTCCGGCCATTGTGGCATTATCACTGCATTTGTGTTTCCGGACGCTTCTTTTTATTATGTAGATTAGGGGCTTTATCAGACCCGGATTTAGATAATACTGCATTTGCGTTTCTAAGCTTCGGATTCGCATACAAAATTCGCGCATTTAACAGTTACGTTTTATTTTTAGATTGGATAAAGTAAAGGTTCAGTTATGCGGGTGGTTATTTAAAAATCCTGTCTTTCACCCTCATCGTAACGTCAAATAATAAACACTAACTGCCAATCGACATGACCAATCATGCATAACGTGAGATCAATGGAAAAACAGCAGTCAAATAAATCTAACGAGGACTCTTACATCTGCATGTCATTGGAATAAATCAAATCACCATTGAATGCATCCGTAAAATATTTTTGAACTATTTTGAATGTACCATGCGTTTGATAGTACCAAAAAAATCATCCCTCGTAAGTCAACCCGTTCACTGACACGTATTGAACGGATATAAAAAAGTTACACCCATATTTTGCACTTCCCGATATCGAATAATAGGGTCTATTTATGCATTCTCGATAAATGAAGAGTATTTTTTTACTTCTATTATAAATCAAAATGTATTATTTATCTTTAGAGAATCAGAATCTGCATCCTATTGTTATTCGGGATATGCGGTGTGTCAAGGGTGTAATGTTTTTATGGATTGTAGTAACGTTATTGATTTTTAAATAATAATAGCACAATATAGCAAATCTAATCTTAGTACAGCGATAAAACTGCACACAGAACCAATACTCAACTACTACGGCGTTTCGGGTCTAGCAGATTTTATCACTTGCATAAATTGAAAGGAAAACAGGCAGCCATTTTGAATATTTGAAGGACCGAGGGTGTATTCGACCGTAGGGCAGTAATTACTTGATTGGAGTCAAGAGGTGGCATGCCGAGATACCGGCCGGGCTGCATTGTTGTTACCGCGCCTTGGCGGGGCTCGAGTACTCCGCTCAAGTGTTTTATAAAATGTACGGCATGTCAGATTCACACCTACAGCGTTCGAGGGTTAACCGTCTATTAGAACTACATGCTTTTAAATATAAACGCAAATAATTATTCGGCTATTTCTGTAATAGTAGAACATAATTTGCATAATATAGGTATGCTCTTAACAAAAGGTTTTCAATATAAATGTAACCCTGTCGAATATTTCAATGTAACGGCTTATCAATTAGTAGAATATCGGCTACATACAGCTTGCACCAATGCATATTATTAAATCTAAACGAATTCAAAGAGTAAAAAGTTCAAAAAACATCTGACACTGGCAAGGTGACGGGAACAGAAAAAAAATGTCACACACAGAAAATCCGGGGCCTATAATCCGTTCTATTATGCATATAATTATTATTTCCGATACTCTATCAAAGAAAATAACAGTCCTTTTTGCATATGCGTTTTTGACGGAAGTGTGAATAAAAAAATGTCACCCTCAGGTAGTAGAAGGGTGACCCGAAGTTTTTGTGAACGTAATACGAGTAGAAATGTATTGGAGAGTTTTATAAGATGATTATTATGCATGCATTCTCAGGAAGATTTAGCCGACACGTTGCCCGAGGCATGTGTGAAGGACTTCCTTAGGGTCTAAAGTTGTGGGGTAGCATTTGAGGGTTAACGGAAAAATTACACAAAGTGACCCCGGGTGTATTATAAAAAAAAATAGCGGCGCATATTTTATTGGCACTTATCCTCATAATTGTACTGTATAAAAATGTTATTTACATTTTTAATGCAATGGAATAATCCCAAAAAATTATACACCAACCTTTTCACTTATAAAAAACAATATTTTTGGTACGGTACTACACCGTACCAAAAATTTAGAGACAGGGCAGACTCCTTTAGTTTGTAAGCAGTGGTTCTTAAACTCAAAAATTTGGTCATAGGCCCGGTTGAACCACAAATAAAATACATTTAGCGCTATGTATTTAAAATATTGTTACAATTCTTTTCATCGTTTGAAGTTGACAGAAGCACAATGGTATTTAGCAAGTGGTCCTTTGTATCTGATGTTTTTTTTGATGATTTTTCTTTACACATTGTAGCTCTGATAAAACAAGAAGGAGAAAGTCAAGATGCCAGATTTAATCAACATCAGTTCATCACACACCAAGAACACACAAATCAAGAGATACACGAACATAGAACCAAAAACTCAATTCATATTTTTTTTCTAACCCTAAAAAAGCGTACCCACCTTGTATTCAGGGTAACCCTTTTGTGCCACTGTTTGTTTGTCATATTTTTTATGGGTTTAGTCCAGGTAATCCTATGTCCTCTCACATCGAATGGGTTGTGACGTATAAAAGGATTATTTTATAATAGATAATTAATGATGTCAGTGTTACGGTTTGGTTGGCAAGAGCTGTTTGTCCGTATTTGCTTTTGCATGAGTTTTTATGATGATCGTTGTAAGTAGTTAAAATTTTGATAGTAATTAAGTTTGATATATTATTCTGCAGTTTATTGATAGATAGGTACATATAAATGTGAAGAAAAAGAAAGAACTGATACATAAAAAAAAATCCTAAATTTAGATATTTTTAACTAATGATATTTAAATCGCTTTTCAAATTCGGATCCAAGGACAAAAAACTTAAGAGCTACCAACTAGTTAGCCCGGATATCAAGTCCACATACACTCGACCCAGAATTATTTCAGTGAAACAAATGAATCATTTAGTAGCGTATACAGGTCAACAGTTCAGCACTACGCCTGCAGGCTACTGAAAAATGCAGAATCAATACCTACCTACATTGTAACTTCATGTATCTCAGGCTACGACTAGCTGCAACCAACGAATGGAAGTGAATGTTGACGTTTCCAAATTCAATATAAGCAATAAGAGAATCGTCGTTATACCAGTTGAACCTCAAAATCAGACTCCACGATTTGCGACTCCTAAATTATTTTGGTATATGATCAACGTAATATATGACCCAGAACCGCCCGGAGACAACAAGATAACTTAGAAAAAGTGGTTGTAGTGGGGAATGTAGAAGGAAAAAGACCACGCCGTGTCTCACCTACTCGTTAATCAGACCAGATCAAGATACTCGGGATTCACTGCCCTGTATAAGCTGTAGGCAAAGTGGCCTCGAAACAGCACGTCATTGACTCGGTCAAAGCGTTTCAAGACAGTAAGAAGAGACCCTTACAGGTCCTTATTCGTTACAGAAAGAAATCTCAACAATCGAAGTCGCGAATGACAAAAACAAAAGACAGCTGTTCGCGAAAGTTCATCGACCTACGGCAACGTGGCCGTAACTTTCATTCTTAAAGCGTACCAAGTTAGTAACCTACTTTTCATTAATAAGGCAAGCTAAAAAATGCAAGAAGAAAGTATCAAAGATTGAGCGAGCGAACTTCGCTAACAGCGAGCGTTAGGAACGAGGGGATACGATTGCACAAGATTGTAAGGATTTACTGAAATAATTTTTTAACGCCAGGAAGTTTCAAACATGAAATATGTGGGTCGTTTTTTAACATGTCGTTATTATAATTAACGATAATATGTGCAATCACAATAGTTTAACTAGTTTATTTTCAAATATTTTGATTTACATTAAATTAAATAATATTTATATATAACCCTAAATGTCCCACTGTCAGGCAAAAGTCTCTATTCTTCCAGGTACTTTTTACCTGCGTCACCTCGAACCAGTATCTTCGGTGTGTGATGATTAAATTGTATCTATATGTTCTTTTAAATTTTATTTTATATTTGCTTTTTTTATATTTTGTATTGTGTACTTGTGGCGTGTGCCAATAAACGTTTTTTCTTTCTTTCTATACACCGATTTTTCAATTAGAAACTTCAGGAACACATTCATATCAAGCAAAATTTAAACACTACCCTTTTCTCACACTCCACTACGAACACTTTCAAAAATATTAAAAAAGTACAAACAGACAAAAAAAAGTAAATATAAAAAAAAAACGCCGTCCACCATAACGCCAACGTCAATTTTTCCCGGAGTTTTCCCGCCAGACGTCGAGACGCTGAAAAAAAAAATAATTAAAACGAGCCGGCGGCGAAAGTGAAAGCACGCCGTCTGCCACGTAATTAGTACAATGGAGTTTCCTGACTTTGAACTCAACGATATCATTTTTGTTCATCTTTAAATTATCGCCCTTTCAGTAAAGTGTTTGCCCTATTTTTTTTGTTTGTAAGTTCGCCTGTTTAGTTTAGAAAGATGAATACTTTGTGAGGAAACAGTTGAGATGCGTTTTGAGGGATGTATTCAGTAGTAGATGTTGAGTAGGCTGATGTAATGATATATGGAAATATTACGTTATTTTTTAGTCACTCTCTGCTTGGTTTTTATGGTTTACTGGCCTGTGATTTTTTTGCTGACTTACTTAGCCTTTTTTAGGTCTACTCTATTAGCCCTCGTGAGACAATAAAAATAATAAAAAATAATTAATTGTTAAATAAATAAATAAAAAACTCTATTACTACTAGTAATGGACGTCTTTTGATTGAAATGAAGATGAATCCTTCTAATCGGTCTCTGTCAGCAGTTATGTTATGTTATGTTGTCATGGCACCGTTACCAATTACCTGTTATAACGCATTTTGGTAAGCAAATAAATTATATCTAAACCAGATATATAAAATACTAGTTGTTGCCCTCGAACTTCGTTTGCGTGAAATTATTATAAAAATATGACATCCCTATTTGAATCGAATTTTGTTAACCATGTCAAAGGTTTTATGTTTTTGCATGGAACCGGACATAGTTATTTTGTATGTAAATACTTACCTCAGTTTACTTAAATTCTTTCTAAATATTCTACATATTCCGAATACGATTTTTCCATTAGCTCTGGGCATTACGATTCAATTCAGAACGTTACTTAGCCACATGAGAACCATAAAAGCGCCATTCAATACTGAAGATAGGGGGAAAATGGTATGGTCTAGACTGGAGCGGCTATCCTATCAGTACCTATACGTAACGTTAGTATGAACATCTTTTTGTACCTGCATACCTAGTACTTAAGTGGAATAACTAGTACCTAAGTACTTTGTTTTTATGAGCAAAGATGACGTGTTGCAATACTTTTGTGCCCTTATCGAACAAATATTTTCCTATTTTATTCTACTGTAATGAGTTCGTTATCATAACATAACATCACGCCTGAAATCCTCGAAGGATTAGGCAGAGGTGTACCTAATAGTGCACATTTCGCCAGTTATGTTTAAGTCCCATGTATAATAGAATAGAATAGAATAGAATAGAATAAAATATACTTTATTGTACACCAAAATTGATACAGAACGGTTTTACAAAAATTGATAATTTTATGGTTACAATGGCGGTCTTATCGCTGATAGCGATCTCTTCCAGACAACCTTTGGATGGACTGTACGAACATGAAATAGAAAAAAAAGGGGGGGTAGTCAGTAGGTCATGTAATAGGGGGCGAGTCTATTGCCATCAACACAAACAAATCCAGCCTCTGTGGCTGCCACTGAGAAATTCCTGATGGAAAAACCCAATACCAATTTGCCTGAACCGGGATTCAAACCCAGGACCTCATGCGCAGCAGTGGACCAACGACGAAGTCCGTTCGTTATCATTGCAACTATAAATGCAGTAAGCATAAGGTTCAAAATGTATTTAGTCGTTATACCCAATCAAAAAACAAAGACTGAAAGTATCGACTTGCTACCTCAGTTACTTGTAGTATTTATGGGAGTAATCTAAAATCAAAGAAATTAAAAGTTGGTTAAGTTGTAACGATAGCTGATGATTTAAATGGTGATTTCTAAGCTTAGGTATGTGAAGATTTTCAGCTGGTGTTACTGATTGTAAAGAAAAGGAATTTAATGTTCATTGGTGGGTATTTAAGGGCTATTTATTGATTTTAGTATATTTTATTGAAACAGAATGGACTTACATATAAGTACACACAAATCCTTGTCAAGTATCAATTTCGCAATTTCTTTTACTTGGATGACGTTTTTTCCAGCTATTTTGATTTCAAAACCAAACTGCTGAACCGATTTTGATGAAATTTTTATGGGGCCAATCGGGAAGTAGATCCATTCAGATAAAAGAAGAATTTTTCAAATCGGTTCATAAATGACTGAGATATGAGGTAACAAACACAAAAAAAAACATACAACCGAATTGAGGACCTCCTCCTTTTTTTGAAGTCGGTTAAAAATATATCTATAAGCTAGGTTCATATAAATAATAAAACCACACACTTAAAGACAATACCGTCCTCCAAATATCTAAGTTATATCAGACAAATAATAAAAAATGTTACTCTGTATTCATCAATCAATGCCGCAAAGGACCAAAAAGGACGGACGATGAAACTTTTTACAGAAGTTAATGTCATATAAGAGGGCATTGACCAGTTTTATTTTTATCTTTAAATGGGGGGTGGAAAATCGTGACAGAAACTTTTACCATGGATTTAGTATTCTATTCTAGAGCTAGTAGTATTGAAATTTCAACGCAAGGTTTTTAGAACCATGAACTGAATTCTTAGCAAAAGTTTGTCTCGATTACTTATACCGTGTATAATATACCAGTATACCAGTGTCTCTTAGGTCTAGTGGACGTCCTGGGTTCGATTCCCAGGTCGGGCAAATTGTTATTGGGTTTTTCTATTAGTGATTATGGAATTTGTCTGGATTTGTGCACGGTTGATGGCAATAGGCTCGCCCCCTATTACATGGGACTTAAACATAACTGGCGAAATGTTGGTGTACTACGAGTATTAGGTACACCTCTGCCCAACCCTTCGGGGATTACAGGCTGTTATGTTATGTTATACCAGTAATAAAAGTACTATAATTTAGTACTTAATACTACTCCAGGGATATGATATTACTGAAGTGGTATCGGTACTTATGAAATATGTTTTTTGTTTACCTTTTAGAAGTCTCTGAAATATGAAGTTTTATTTAGCCTAAATTCAGGTTAAACAGAAATAAGGCAGGAAGATTCAACAAACCTGGACCATATTTTGTGGTTGTTTTGGAGTTCGGACTACCTTACACTCCGTTCACACGACGACAGTTTCGTCTTTTTTCACGATCCGTCATTTTGTTTGACGGCGGCAATGCTTTTTAAATGCCCGTGTTCACACGCATCACGAATCGTGAAACATGACGGGCACGTCTTAAATTACGTATCGTCTTTTAAAAATCAGGTACTTACTTCAAAAAACACGAATCGTGAATTTTTTGTGACGGATTCGCTGATGCGCGCGCTCCGGAATAATCACGGAACTAATGTGAACACGAATCGTTTTTTTTGCCGGATCGTGATTTTACACGATTCCGTATGTAATGTGAACGTCCATCCGTCATGACGTATCGTGTTTGAAGGAAGCCGTGTGAATGAGCTTGTATTGCATTTAAACCACTTATTTCATCCTTCTCGAAGCTGTGACTTTATCCAGGTGATCCATTTAGGACCTTTCTCATTTATTTTGAACACCAACAAAAGTACTAATAACGTGAACTGTACTAAAAAAAAAAAAAAAATTGTATAAAACTGACGAATTAATCACGTCAAAAAATGTTCTACTCGCAAAGCCATATAACAAAACAACAAATCGGTAAGTCCTGAATACGTCATCACAACGAACGGAATTAATGCCTGAAGCCCTGCTTACCTGCCTTTAATATGACGACGAAGCCCTAAGAATAACCATACGAGCAAAGCCAATTTTTCCTCTCTATATTGAAAACTTGAAAATTAATTCCTCCATCTAATTTCCTCCACGTGAAATATGAGGCCATGTTATACCTCGACGCACACAGGCGTGCGTGACGCAAATTTCGTTACGTAGCCATAGGGTTCCCGAAACTACCCCCCCGCCGCCCCGTGGCATTAATCTTCACCCCCGCGCCACCTACGATCGTATAATACAATAATATATGTCTAACTTTCGGACCGGCCCTGTAGGTAGCTCTATCCCTGTCTCTCTCAAAAGATAAAATGTTGACAGAAAGGGATGGCTATACGTGTGGGGGCGTCCTAAAGGGTGTAGGGAGTATGTAGGGGGTGCTATTGAAATTGAAGCGGGGTTTAGGCCGCGGATGACGCCTGGCTGGAGAAAGGATGGAAATTTCCTCAATTTAGCGTTTTCGCCAACAAAGGACGTTGTTTAATTTTTGGTTTTTGTCAGACATTGAGGTGTGGTGATTGTTGTGTGGGCCAGGTGGATTGATAACAATGGGGAAATATAACTTTGTGAGGAAAACGGATTTTTCTTTTTCTTTTAGCGGAGGTTTATTGTTTGTTACTTATTTTGCTTTTGCTCTGATCACGTTAAGTTTTTTATTGCTTTAACTTATATTTTTAGCCGTCGCAGCCCTTATTGGGGTGATTAAAGATCACAATGGAGTTTTTATTATCCGATTAGTTGTAACTTAAACTCCAACGACCAGTTAGTGTGTATTAGAAGACGAGTTATTACTCTAAATCTAAAATATTGCGTAACCTTACCTATAAACGTTTGACATTCAAGTGCAATATAAAGGGGTACACAAAACAAGGCGTCTACGTCCCCACGTAATCCGAACGCAATTAATTAAGACGCACAAAGTTTTACAACGCCGATTTATATTCGCGTCGGGTGCCAGAGTGCCACCTATTTGTGTGTACCTTTATATTTGTTTAGAACTAGCGGGGCTCCACAATTATCAAAGGCCTAGTACGTGTGAGCGGGGTTTGGTATTGAAGAGCTTACTGTTATCTCGTATAGTTACGTTTTATTAACTTTGTATATAGAGTAAAAGAAAATGATATTTTACAAACGCGCTGAAAATAGAAAATGGTATAGTCTAAGCTGTTAAAATAACATAACATCACGCCTGTAATCCCCGAAGGGTTAGGCAGAGATGTACCTAATAGTACACCTACATTTCACCAGTTATGTTTAAGTCCCATGTAATAGGGGGCGAGTCTATTGCCACCAACCGGGTACAAATCCAGACTCCGGGGCTGCTACTGAGAAATTCCAGATGAAAAACCCAATATCACTTTGCCCGACCTGGGAATCGAATCCAGGACTTCGTGCTCAGCAGTCGCGCTTGCGGCCGCTAGACCAACAGGTAGTCCTGTTAAAATAAGAAAACAAAAAAGTCACTCTTCCTCATCGCTGTCAACTTTCCAGAAGGCTTCCAGAAATTCGATACATCTTATTCTGATTCTACCTTCGTAACTGTGGAGTAAGTAAATATCAACTTTTATAAAAGAAACTTTGGAGCGAAGTTGTGACCGGGTTTTTCTACAGTTTTCAAGGTCACAAACGACGTCAAACGGTTTCTTTACCAATTTTTTTTCATTTATTCTAATCATTTACATTGTTTTTAAACAAAGTAATACCTAGAGTCCTAGATACTCTGGTATTATTTTTTTCTTTCGGTTTCGTTACTGGCAGCTTTTTCGGCGCTGTTTTTGAGCTCGCTCGCGTCCTAAGGCAATTTATGTTAGAATCTAGATGAGCCTCAAGTACGCCCGTTCTTTGCCGCCGCATACGGTTCACGAACATAGATTTATTTCATTCTTGGGTTTACAAAATTGTGTTCTAATGTTGTCCACGTCATATGGCTCAATAAAACATTGGTAGGTACGGCTCAGAAATGTAGCTCATATCTTCAAATGATATTTCATCTATAAAAATTACTTGAAATAATGATTGTTTTTGACTTAATCGAAAAATATTCCTCTGCTTCAACGGTGACACAACATATCCAAAACCACCGTCAAACACATTCAACCTTATCTGCAACGATCGCCCGAAGTACCCACACCTACCTCCCGTTTAACTGTTCACTACACCTATCAAGTATACATCTTATACGGTATATAGGGAGTCTTATCTCCCGCGTCAGGCCCATGCTTAAGCTCGAGGGGTAACTTGAAATAGGAATTGTCGCATTAGGCCTAAAATTACAGGCGACCGTCACTGCCTAACGTGGTAAAATTGCCCAGCCACCTGGGGGGCTTAACCCTCTAACACCCTCTTAGTTTAGCGTCGACTTGGGACTTTAAAGACAGGATCCCCCACTTGAAATCCACCCCAATCTTCCACCACATACAGTCGAGATTCGATTGCGTTTAAAGTTCAAGATCTTGGACTTTGGAACAGCGAGTAAACGTTAGCGTTTGACCCCACTTCGCATTTGGGTCCACGCGGCCCTCGGCGGGGGAGGGTTGTTTTAGTCATCAATAATGTTAGAGGTAAGCTTTAGTGGATACGTGTGCTATTCGTTATGTGGACTGTTTTGTACGGGATTTATTTAAAGTTGGGACAACTTAGTCTTAGAAAAACTTTTCAGAAAATATACATTTTGATGAATGTTTGTGTCAAAATTTAAGAAGAATAGTGTTTTTTTTTTTCTAAAATGTTCGAAAATATTTTGCTATTTACAAAGTCTGGGCTGTAACTACAAGATAAATCCAAGATCTGCCTAAATATGAATGAATATGTTACGATAGCGGGTCACAATATTCAGTCTGTAGATTTTTTAGAGTCGTAATTACATACATTATTAAATATCACTACGCATATTAATAAACGCAAAATTTGATAAAAATGAACACCCAATTAATAAAAAGCACACATCAGCCACAGCAAAGAAATCAAACCATATCAAAAAAGTCTTAACACTGAATTCCTTCCCCAACTCTCAAACTCTCCCGTCTTATCCTCACTAAGGCGTCACGAGACGACCACGTAACGACGATCTCACGGGGCGCGGCTTATCAATCACCGCTGATGGAAAACCGCTAGACCGTGGGGAGTGTAGTCCTCGAGGACTTAGATTTAGAGAGGCGCACGCATCGAGAGCGTTTTGGTAATGGAGAGAGTAATGTGTGTTGGTGCCTTTATTTTTTTTGAACCATTTTGGCTGATAACAAAGAGTTTGCGCGTGTAGTTTTAATCTATACTAACGATTTAATTTAATTATATAACACTATTGGAATTCTGTCTGTTTGTATGTGTTTTACACTTTCATGGTTTAACAGCTGAACGGATTTTGATGTTTGGCGTAATAAATACATACATATAAGTAGCTAGACCATACCCGGGCTAGCAGTTGGCTGCCATGACATGACATCCAATTTAAAAAGTGGGGAAAGACGCGTTTAGTAAGGAAACAATTTTATAATTTTCACATTTATTTTACAAAAAAAATCAGTAGTGATTTGCTACGTGGGTGCTACGCCGTAGCTTCGTAGACACGGTTTAGTCGTTCCGGTAATGCAGTGACATCTACCTTCAGGAATTTGAATCAAAATTCGATTTCCAATAACGTTTCTATTCGATAACAGATGTCACTGGACTCTCCTAATTGTCCTATTAGAATGAAACCGTTTCAGTTCCTAATCACTAACCAGAATCCTGGCAGTATTGAAATCTTACTGGATAATCAATCTTATTAAAAAAAAAAATTAAAAAGGATAATACCGGCCTGTATCTTTTAATCTATTATGACATTGAAAAAATTATCAATCAATGAGCTAAACTTATCTACTATGTATTTGCGATTCCAAACCGTTATGGCCCCAGTCCAGATTAACAAACTAAACTTTTCCCAACATTGCAAGATAACTCAGAAAAAAGTCTTAGATCGACTAATAAAATAAAAGATTACCTCTTCAAACTATAAAAGGGTTAACATTACATCCAATCACAGTGTACTTTATTACCTCAACATCTAGGTACCACTCAATTTGAGCTTAAATACACAGTACCGACATTCCGAGCGAATTTACTGTCGGGGCGCTGTTCCCCGGTTTCCCCGCAGGTGAATACCAACTGTCAGCGTTTCAAGATGGACGGGGTTAAAGGGGAGAAGGGGGTGGTATGGGGTAAGAAGTACCTATTTGTCTTGTAGGAGACATGTGATCGTTTGCCGCGAATGTTTGTTTATTTGTCTTTGGTATGGTGTAGTGGATTTGATGTTGTATCGGATGGCTAATGCTGTTTGCTGTTTGTTGGGTTAGGATGGGGTATAATCAAGAATATGTTGTAGAAAAATAGACCTTAAAATACAAAAACGAATCATCATCTCATCTGCCTAGCATTTTCCCAAATATCTTGGGGTCGGCTTCCAGTCTAACCGGATGCAGCTGAAAACCAGAATTTTACCAGCGACTGCCTATCTGACCTCCACAACTCAAGTACCAGTAGCAGTTACCCAGTATTGGGTAATACGATGCCCCTTGGTAAGACTGGTTGTCAGACGTTTGGGCCACAGACTACCTGTAACGACTGTCAAAAATAAAATACAAAAACGAATACCACTACGAATTGAATCGAGAACGTTCGTTCAGGTTGTTGGAAAGGCGTTTAAAAATAGTACTTTCTTTAGTTAAGTTTTTTTTTTATAATAAGAAGCCATGCAGTCAAAATCTCGTATTTCAAGCAGAAGTCATTATTTATATATAGTCCTAAAGCTGTTTAAAAAAACTCTAAAACTATTTTTTTTTCTGAGTAATCTTTCAAAATAAAACCATGGCATTTTAAGTAAATACTACACATAAATGCAACACATAGGAACAAAAAATTATTTATATTAACCCTCCAAAGTCGGCGTGCCAAAACTACAGTCATGCATCCAAGCTGTCGCCGTTGTACCCAACTTACGTACTTGCCATGTAACCTGGCAATGGCATAACTCACCTGCTTCAGCGATAACTGCCCAACTTTTACTGCAGCATAAACCACGGCCCAGTAATTAGAGGGTTATGATTAAGAGCTGCGATTCGTAGTTTAGCTGTTTTGTTTTGTTATGCTGTGGTAGTGGTGGCTGTGGTACATCTTTGCCTCCTAACCCCTTCGTGGATTACAAGGGGTGATGTTATATTATGTGTGAAACGCTCAAATGGAAAGTTGTCCAGTGTTTAAGGAACAAAACACAGGGTCAGATAGCAATACTCTGCAGTATCGATAAATATATATACCTTTATCTAAGATTGGGAGCTGGGACACAAAAGTATATGAATGTTTTGCATGTCGAGTAGTGACGACAAAGTTCCATGTATATAAAGGGTGTAATGGCACTTGCTCTCCTGTCATTGCGATCATTTTGTTCTGGGCCATATCTGGGCACCTTCTATTTACGGAGATATTGGAGGATTTCAAAGTTCCAACATTTTCACAAGTTATTTTTTTTTAATACAAGTTTTTTATGTTATTATTTTAGTTTAAATACCTCCTTGACCCGTTTACTATTCAATGCATCCACCAGAACAATGTTTTGAGTGCGTTACATTGAGTTTTATCGTAAAATGTGATTTTTCATCCCAAAAAGATTTTTTTCAGCAATAGCCTTTCCCAGCAATAATCATTGCTTAGGGTTACTTAGTTTGATGTACAGAATGCTTGGTCGTCGGCTTCGTGAAAGGTCTGTATACACCTTGTATACACGTATCAAAAATCTACGTGTATGTAACCTGTTTTCCCGAACCAGTAAAAATATAAACCTCAGTACTTCGATATCCAGAATGTTCTATCAGTATGAGAAACGACGCGTTCAGAAAGAAACGACATTCCATTATCTCTGCTTACGACACTACTTGAAGACGGATAGTGTCAAAATATGATTGATAAACACTATGTAGGTTTTATATATTTAATACTCTAAGCTTTTTCCTCTGTTGTTGTCTGTTTGTCTAAAATACTGGATATATGAGACTAAGATAACATATTGAAAACATGTCGAATGGTAAAACATCGATAAATATTGTTGTTGGTGTTTGAGCTGCGGTATTTCTGTTTCTAGTCCAGGTATTAGTCTTGACTAGCTTTTACCCGCAGCTTTGCCGTCGCAAAGGTCGGATATCATACCACTGAAACGTTCCATCGGGATATAAAGTATTCTTTGTCCTAACCAGGTCACCCGTATACCTGTGTGCCGTGCATTGAAATCCGTTCAGCCGTTAAGGCATCAAAAACTGAGAAACTTACTGAAATCACCCATTTGTCTTTACAACTTTAAATTCTAATAAGTCTTTCTTTTTCGTGTGGCTTGTGCCTAACCAGATGTCAGAGCTTTTATGCCGCCCATGGGCCTCTGACATGGCTTTACATGCCGTCGAGAAATATCTCTCAGGCATGCATTTTTCTAATTATAATTATAGATAAGGTGGGTGGACCATGGAAGGCCATGCTCCTGCGAAGGCCAATTATTAAAATTTCGTAGTTATTGCCATGTGATGACAAATTCCTTCTATCTACATAAACATCCATCGAACTAGAAATCACAGACGCGGCGGTGAATCGCTCGCGCCACTATTTTGGCAGTACGGTCCCTTGCTTCATTGATATCGGAAATCGGCGACGTTAAATAAGGTGGGTGTACCATAATAGAAGGCCACTCTAACAAATAAATAGTTATTATTCGTTTATTTACTGGATAAATGAAACTAACAAATATTTAAGTAATACTTTGTTTTATTACGTAATATATAAACCACTTCTTTTTATTGTAGATTTAATGGCTATTTATTAACTTTTAGTGTTAAATGACTGATTTATTATAATGGCCTTCTAAGGAGCCTTGTTCCTAGCAAGGCCATTTTTAAGAGTTCAATGTAACTTAAGCTTAATCAATATTGATCAAATCTGAAATTTAAAAAAGTGGTTTATATTTTACGGAATAAAACAAAGTAATACTTAAATATTCGTTCGTTTCATTTATCCAGTATATGAACGAATAATAACTGTTTATTTATTAGAGTGGCCTTCCATGGTACACCCACCTTAATTATTCAATACGCACATGATTCCGAAAAATCACAGGTGCGTGTCTTGGTTTCGAACTCAAGACTTGGCAGTCCAACGGTTACACCAGGCTATCACTTCTTTTAATTATTCTAATAAGTAAGCACACGGAACCCTTCGTATAAGAACTCGATTTCCTACTCAAAACAAAAAATCTGACTCAACCCTTTTCCATAATTTAATTTCTCCCCAGCCAATATTTAGACACTTTAAAATGTAAAAGATCGGTATCCGGGTTTACCGCCAATGTATGGGCGAACAGACTTACCGGGTATAAGCCGGATCAGCCCGGGTAAATACGCCCGGTACCCGGGACTGGGACGGATATCCCGTAAAGATACGGTATTATGCAGGTACGTATGATTTTAGAGTTAGATTTTGTAGTTTTAACTAATCATTCTTTTATTCAGTTTTCGTTGCACGATCTGACAGTCTTGGAAATGGAGACTCTTGACGTCTTGACGGTTGATAGGAGAGAATGTTATAAAAAACTTGTAGCATCGATCCCTAGTATCACGCAAGAACAGAAAATTATGACGGTGATGATGAAATGTGAAAAGCTTGTGATCAATGTTAGAACTTTATTTGTCAGGATAGAGTTGTGCCTTGTAGTAGGACAAGAACCGGCAGATTATTATAAGATTTTTTTAAACATTCAAACTGAAAAATTGCTGAGATAATTGATAAGAATAAGATGCCACGCGACGATAAAGTAAAAAACACGTATCCATGTAGGTATAGTAAGTTCAAAAACACGTAAAATTCTTCTACAATGTCGCTTTACTCGCATGTTTGTCAACATTTCACTCGTTTCACTAACAAATAAAACCGACGTCTAACTGCCCCAAGTAATATTTTTATGTTACAAACTCTAAAATCGCTCCCTGACATAAAAAGAGAAATATGGTTTCGTGTTTAGGTAGAGGTGTAGTTATGCTTATCTTCCTAAGTAATAACATTAAACACACCATATACGCAGATGCTTTGGGTATAGGTATAAGAGAAGAGGAAAACCAAAGAAACGATGGATGGACTGTGTGAAGGATGATATGGCCAGAAAGGAGGTGTCTGCTGAGATGACGAGTAATAGAGGGCTGAAGTGTGGAACAAGAAGACATGCTGATCCGACCCTGAATAAATTGGGATAAGGGCAGGAGAATGATGAAACGCAGATGCCGCATGTACCTACATGTAGATTTACCCTACCTACCTACTTAAATTATAGTTTCCAATTATCCACTAATCTTTTCAAACAACAAACTTCGATCCTTTATACGTCTTAATTAAATTTCGCCACATCCTACACATCAAAGAGGCAGTTTTTGCCCAATCTCCCCTATAATTAGACCGCGGGCGAACCCCGAAGTTCCTTCATCAAGATACGCCTCGCGTTAGTTTAGTCTTAGTTTAATGTATGCACATTATCTAAGCAAGTTCGGTACGCTTCTATTTCACCCCTACCTCCCCTTCGTTCGTTACGTGTGCTCAATTTAGTTGGGGCCTCACATAATGTTGTGTATATGTGTGTGTTATGGTTATGTACTTAAGTTTACGTATATAGAGCATTTTGAAATAGGTGTGTATTAAAATGGACTATATATACTATGTGTAGGTATCTTCCTCGACATGACCATTTGGTTATTAAATCATCATCTGCCTAGCCTTTTCCCAACTGTGTTGGGGTTGGCTTCCATCCAGCCGACAGCAGCAGAGTATTTTACATGGAGCGACTGCTTATCTGACTTCCACAACCCAGTTAGTACTGGGTAAATACGATAAGTACCCCTTGATAAGACTGGCTACTAAAAGACTACGGTACATTATAATATCCAGATTTTAATCTTTTTAGGAAGAGCATTGGAGTGTCGCTGCTTCTGTGACAAAAAACAGTTTTTTTTTTGTATTTTGATTATCCCTTTTTATAAATATTTTTACGTTATGTAAGTTATTGCTGAAGTAAGGTGAATATTTTTGTTTTCATGCAAAAACCTTGATTTGATTTCATGCCTTCTTGCTTGACATCACCTTAGGGATCGGTTAAAAAACGGATGTGGACGAAGCGCTTATTCGGCTCCGGACACGGACATTTCCATCCTCCAGTGTCTGTCAATGTCCGCGCTATTTGCCCGTACCGGATTGACAAATAGATCTTTAGATTCATTATAACACATTCATTCTTCTTCTTCTGTACTTGATGACTCATGTTTGGTCGACCAGAACGTAGAGACCGGAACAGCTTTGTCATTTGCCTCATTTAAAATCTTTTACCGAACCAAATAACCGTACAATAACGCGAAAGACTTCATCCAACACTTTCGATGCATCATACTCTCGCAGTCGTCTGTAATCGGTTCATTCGTCATTCACATACTCGTACGTAACTCGCAGCTAAAGTTCGGAGAGCAATTGGAATTCACTTTGTGGGCAATAGTTGAACACTACAAGTGTTATTATAGGTACCGCTCGAGATTTCAACGGTCGCACGCTTGTGGGAATGTCGAGTGATATGTTTTTGAGGTTATTTTGGTTTATTTATTATCGGGTAACCCGTGGGCACTGGGCAGTACCAAATAGTTTTCGTTGCAGTCCTTGTCACGTCCAGTTTTGAATAAATAAACGGCACAAGGTAATTTAATAAAACAAGCTTTATAATGAAATCATGCTTTAAAAGCAAAATGCAAAATGCCTGTTTTATTTAGTACACCAGAATTATGTACGCCACCTACTACGATCCTTACAAATTCCTATTGTTTCGTCCACTTTCATACATCTGATATGTACTTCAGTCAAAAAAGTATCGTTGATTTGTTTATGGTTCCAAATTCAATTTTTTGTTATCTTTTTGTTGTTAGATTGGCACAACTGTTTTCCATTTTGGCGCCGAGTTTGAGTTGCATCTGTTATTTAGATTAAATACAGTGCTGTTTTTAGTTAGATCACATGTAGCGTGTACTGCGAATTTCATAATGTACAAAAACATCGAACAAAATTTCGTGTTCGGAGTTCCTGAAAATGTTACGGAAGGCTTACGGTGAATCGACTTTATCAAAAACACGTGCTTGTGAGTGGAACAAAGCGTTCAAAAGCGGTCGAAACGTGATAGAAAATTTGCGTCGCTCTGGTAGGCCATCAACGTCTTCAACTGAAGTTAACATCGCAAAAGTGAAGGAAATAGTGACTGAAAATCTTCATTCAAGTTTGAGAAAGATAGCTGCTGAAATTTCGGTGTCTCACGAGTCAATCCGTACCATTTTAAATAATCACTTGGGTATTAAACATGTTGCCGCTCGGCTAGTCCCAAAAGACCTGAATTTTCTTCAAAAAATCAATCTCATAAAAGTCGCTGAGGACATGCTAGAACGAATCAATTCCGACCCAACATTCAGTCAACAAGCTCCAGAGTGGCGCCTTCCAACTGAACCGAAACCGAAAAAACCACGCCAAAGTTGATCAAAAGTCAAAGTCATGTTGACCGTTTTCTTTCATTATCGCGGTGTTGTGCACTCGGAATTCTTGCCGGAAGGTCAAACAGTAAATAAAGAATATTATTTGAGCGCTATGTGGCGTTTAAGAGAGCAAATTCGACGAAAAAGGCCAGATTTGTGGAAAGAAAATTCTTGGATCTTGCACCACGATATTGCGCCTCCGCACAACGCCATCATAGTGAACGAATTTTTGACCAAAAACTCAACAAATTCCATCGAGCAACCACCTTATTCACCAGATATGGCTCCAGTCAACTTCTTTCTTTTTCCTAAACTCAAATTACCACTTCGTGGCACCCGTTTTCATTCGGTAGAAGACATAACGAAGAATTCGCGGCGAGAACTGAACTCAATTCCAGAAAAAGCGTTTAAAAATGTTTTGATGATTGGATTCTTCGTTAGCGTAAGTGTATCGTTTCTGAAGGAGCATACTTTGAAGGCGATGAAATAACTTTGGATGAATAATTAACATTTTGTGTATAATTGATCGTTTCCCGGTACTTTCTTGACAGCGTAGTATGAAAGTGGAGGAAACAACAGGAGTTATACCTTTAATTTTTTATTTATCTGGTCTACGGTCTACCTTTCTAAAACTCTGATGACTGTCTAGTAAGATTCTGGTTAGAACAAATTTAGACGTTTAAACCTAACTCGTTTATGTATCTTGTTGGCCAAGTTTCCCCTACAAAAATATCGCGCAATATTCACAACATACCCTGAGCATGTCAGATGTCAGAAATTGCTCATAACATCTGAACTATCGACGTGAGTCCTCGGGTAATTTTGATGTTCCTTTGATGTTGGCAGAGGGGGACGCTGTTTGTCGCAAATTAATACGTAAATTGTAGAATGGAGGCTGTGAACAAAGGATTGGTTATGCGTAGAATAATATATAGGTAGGTAGGTACCTGTTGTGATGCTGGAAATTGTGCTAAGATGGACGATTTTTTTTACGTGTATGGTTCTGAATTCGATTATTAACTGTGTAGTGCATTTTAAAGAATGCACTCACTTATTGATAAAAAAATACTATGCATGTATAAGAGAATTTTATACTATTTGGTCCTCGCTCCATGTAAAATACTGGGTATTCGGCTGCATCTGTTAAGACTTGAAGCCGACCCCAACATCATTGGGTAAAGGCTAGGCAGTCGTCTTACGACCGAAAGTTTGGCGCACACTTGGACAGGACAAAGAAATGTGACAAAAACGAGCATTCTAAAAACAATTTAGCTTAGACTGAACCGACAAGCTGACTTGTTCGGCTGTTCAGCCCAGCAGTACCTTCTCCCTAAATATATTGGCTTTTCGGGGGAGGCCTATATTCACAAGTTCAAGCTATAACTTTCAATTTAATGCTCTCTAAGGTTCATTAATTTCACCAAATCAAGCGATCAAACATAATTCCAAACACATTAAGCAACAAACTTAATATGCTACATAGAGTGTTTATAATACAACAAAGCAATATATTATTACATAAGCCGAACCGCGGCGTACCGATATACGTAGTATGTATATGTTCAAAGTACATACACAGCTTGCAGACAAGTCCACGACTGAATACATTATGTAAGGGTAACAAAGCCTTGTATGTACCTATTGCCCACCAAATTCTAACTCTTGATATGGCTTAAGATGTAAGAGCTTGGCAACATAACGCGAGATCCTTTTTATAACTTGTGCTTGTGTTTAAACTGAAGGGTAGATAATAAATTAACGACCTGGTTTATCGCATAAAAAATTACTTTCATCAATCGTTTCCAACCTAGATGAGATAGGTTGAATAGGGAGCGATCTATTACATCTGATTTAAACATAACTGGCGAAACGTGGGTGCACTATTAGACACACCTCTGCCTTACCCTTTGGGAATTATAGGCGTGATGTTATGTTATCTTCAGAATTTCCTCTGTCAGCAAGTATCAGCAGTATATTTCAGAAAATCGCTACCGCTCATGAGCTACGCCGCTTCCGCGCGGGTGGGTAAGCAACAAAGACGGAATTTCGCCAGAGCCATCCACCCACAAACAAACAGCCAGCCGTTTCGCATTCCGTCCAGTGAGGCTCGTGTGACGTGCCGAATTCAACCCTGGGATGTTGGCGAAGTCGGCACATGTAAATAGGTATGTGTAGTGCGTATGGGAGGTTGGGAAATAGTATCTGTGGCATGGATTGGTGTTCTGTGTAGTTTAGAGTATGGATTTTGTGTTGGAAAATATGGGCGAATGTCACAAATTAAACTAAGCGCGATTAGTATATTGAAACCGCGTTCAGGAACTTCTAGTAGTGTCATTAGCGCTATGGAAAATTGACAGTGACAGCTTTTGAACGCCGTTTAAATGTGCTGATCGCGTTCAGTTTCATCGACGCAATCCGCTCCAAGGTTTAGATCATGATGGCATACATGAAATAAAATGGATGATAGAAACGAAATCCAAAATGAAAAAAAAAAACACTGGTTCGTAGCTTCCTAGACGAATGTTTAAGGAATCATGTTGATCATCGGTGTGTTAATTATATTATAAGTGGTCTACTGAAAAATCCTTTAGTCCGACTTGGTAAACATTACAGGTCCAGATGGACTCCATGACTCCACTTCCACGATGGTATTTAAAAAAACGATATATAAGAATAGACAAAACTGTAAATACAAATACAAAAATCAGAGACAGAACTGTCTTACAAAATCACTTGCAGGCACATAGAAAGCTGGTAGAAAATCGTATGTTATGCCATATAGCGCCAACATAGTAGATGCTGGAGGGTTATTTACCCAACGTATTTGCCCCGGGCGGGGCGCGGACCGACGGGTTACAAACGTTTGCATTACCAACTGGATATCAACTAGTGATGCTGTGCTGTCGATAGAAATGATCTGGGTTGAAAAAAAGGTTGGTGTATTGGTTCGGCATTCGGTTAGACTGGAAGCCGTCGCCAACATATTTACTGTTAACGTAGGCTAGGCAGAAAAAGCTTAATTTTTTATGAAATCAGTGTGCAACTCAGAAAAGAAGAGATTGACAACTTTAAATGTGGGATAAAAGTTAAGAGGTTGTTGGTTCTGTTAGCCCCCCCTTACGGTATTTAAATTACTTACATACTTTTCTTTCAAACAATAACTTATGCGATTGAGCTCTGCCGGCAATAAAAGTAGGCAGGTGGTGTAACTATAATAATGGTTGCTGGGAATTCATAGTTATTTATCTAGCTAGAGGAATAAGAACAAAATAATGCTTCCATGTAAATTACCCAACATTTTGTCGATATTTGAAATCAGAGCCCTTCCCTATTGTCAGCGTAGCCCGTGGTGCTTGCGGGGCGAAACCGAATTTCCGAAACGTCTAATAAGTTGGATGTTAAGCTGACAGCACCATGTACTATGTACATGACAACACCACTCGAGTAAGACCTTCCATCCTCCCCTGTGCCATATATTTCGGTAAAATCTAAGGGGTATGTTTGAGCGTATCATAGCGCATGTTATAATGGTCCGTTTCAGCGTGTGAGTCTCATTTGCCGACGCTAGTTACTACGTAGTTGAAGATTCAAAATTAGGAAATGTTTAGTTAGACGTTGCAAAGGGTGAGGTTTGTACACATTGCATTTTGGGAAATAATTGCTCGCTCGTATTTAAAGCAGTAATTTAAGGTACAAATTCTAACATGAGAAGATCCTGAAAGTCTCATTACAGAAATATTTCGGATGGCTGTGAAGAAACGTGTGTCGTTTAAGAATTTTATGTGAGCAGATACCTAATGTGAAAACATGGTTATTAAGAATAACGCTCGCAATAATGTTTGCCCTTTTAGAATTTATTTTGGGAAATTTCTGTAAATAAAAAGAGGTTGATGCGTAGGTGGGTCTAACTCCCAAACATTCACGATATTCGCGTGGTAGAAATGTGATAAACAGAATGAATTACTTATTAATTAGTGGGTACCTATGTGTATAGTAAATGAGGTAGGTATTCATAATAAATCAAGGTATATGGTGGTTTAATGGTAGTGACAATTTAAGAGAATATAAGGTGTTCAGTTCATATCCGGTGGGCCGATGTACGACCTACAAATTAAATTCAACGATATGGAACCATGAACGAAAAAAGCAAAATAAGAACTAAAAGAGTGATTTTTGACGCATTGAACAAAAAGACACAGACACATCCACTGCTTACCGTTTCATAATAGTGTGATACAGGAGTATGGAAGAAGACATGCTGCGCCAACCCCAAATAAATTGGAATGATGGCAGGAGAATGAAGATGAATGAATAAATTTGCATTTAAAGCCCTGTGAAGGCTAGCATCAAGGTGGAAATTAGAGTGTTACTTTTGTCTGTAAAAATGCTCAGTGATGTAGGTTGATTGTATACTAGACAAAGATGCGTGGTCGGTGGCACTATACTTCCTATCTGACCCTATGTAGGGGCAGAGGAATTAGGACGGATGGGAGCAGTCGTTGGGATGAAAAAAAGTAATAGAAATCAACAATCTCCATGAAGATACTAAGTAACACATCATCATCTGCCTAGCCTTTTCCCAACTATGTTGGAGTCGGCTTCCAGTCTAACCGGATGCAGCTGAATACCAGTATTTTACATGGAGCGACTGCCTATCTGGCATCCACAACCCAGTTCGTACGGGATAATACGATACCCCTTACTAAGTAACACAGACAATATTAATTAAAAACACTTACCGAGAAAGCGTCACTTTGTAAACAATAATATTCTAAAACTTCTCTTCATTCAAGACTCGATCGTTTTTATCATAAAAAACGGCGTTCAACAAGTGTTGCGAACAAGAATCGAGTGTCGAACGTTAATGAGTTCTCCCCCACTTCCCCTTCGCCCGCAGATTAACGAATTAATTAGGGGAAAAACGGGAGAAAAACTCGGCCAGTCGCCCAGACGATCTACTTCCATTTGAGGTAGGTCCGGGACGATTTTTACGTCAGTTTTCAAGTCGTCTTTTGAGAATTGTTTGGTTGTAGTATATTGGCCGTTGGTAGTTTTTTTTTACGTCTATGACCAGATTTATGAACGTGGCATAGTAGTAGCAGGTGGCGTTCGACAGTTTCTGCCTACCCCCGTGGGTAAAAAGCGTGAGTTTATGTATGTATGATAAGTTTTTGGTTGTTCAATGTTCCGAAAATAGCTGTGTTGAATGTTGAAGGTGCAGCTAACGGGTAAATATATTGTGATGAAAATGAAACTTACTCAGACAGGAATACTACATATATGGAATGTCATGTGACTTTAAACGAAAGATCAATTAAAAAACCATAGTGAGCTGGAGATCTTAAACTATCAATACAACGGAATTTGTCATTAGTAGGCCAATTGCGGAATATCCTGGCTGAAGCTGCCGAAAGAACGTGAAGCTTGGCACAAGAGAGGCTTATACCCAGGAGTGGATGAATTCGGGCTGTGGATGATGATGATGGATGAGGCCAATTGCTTGGTTTAATTCTTATAAGTTACACTTAAACCAGCTAGAGGATTCTAATACGGGCCCTACGAACGGGCCTCTATCTAATAAGACTACCATCTTTCTAACGTAACATTTGCAATTTTTTTTTGTTTATTTTATACATAATTTTTTGCTTGCACTTTTAAATGCATCATAAAACGTAAAAATACCCATATCAATCCCTACAAAAAACCAAAACTTCTTCAGCGGCCAAGACGCGATATCGCGACTACCCGTGCTCTCGCGAACATTGCCGCGTTGAGCAATCATAATGAATATTTTATTTTATCATAGCGCTCCCCGCGCCCCGCGCCCCGCGCCAGCGCCCCGCCTCCCAGCCATGAACTTGACACCGAGCGAAAAATTAGTTCACAAGGCGAAAGTGAACTTTGTACAGAGTTTGCACTTTTTGAACGAACCTAGACTGAGATAAAAGAAGTTCGAGACTTGCCGAGTTCGGCGACGCGACACCTTAGATAACTACCCGATAACTTCAACGAAGATGTCGTTATAACACATAATTCTCTCTCTCTCGCTAATTAACCTCTCAAAGCTCAAAAATATCAAATAAGCCTTATCCAGGGAACCCCTTTTTTAAACAGTTCAAAAAGCAGCCGAGAGCAGGCCACTTGTGAATTAACATACTTTACTCAAAGCTACCAAACTAACCGCGTATGAGAAAAAAAAATCTAACGTATTTCACGCATTCACTCAGTGTATGAGGCTAATTAAAAAAGTACAGAGGTTGGTTCCGCGAGTGGTGTAGTTCCGCTACTCTCCGGTAGGTGGAGCTTTTCGCTTTGACGAGTCTTGGGAGCTTTTTGTGGGCTTATGGCATGTTTGTGAGGTTTCATTTTTTAATGAGGTCGTGTATTCGGGGCTCGGTAGGGGATTGCGGTTGCCCGGCGCGGTGCTTTGTGCCGCCGATAAGCTAAGAGGAGAACATGCGCCACGCAAAGGGAGCCCACACGTGTGTGCGTTTTTGAAAGAGTTACATTAAGGCTTGCTGTTCACTTATTCATGGCGCACCGCAGATAGAAAGGTTATTAGGACGCGACGCTTGTAGCGGTGATAGATACTAGATTTCTTTGATGGATGAGATTGTATCAATTTTGAGCAGAAAACTGATATCGTTAGCTGTGGAGAGCAGTTAACATGTGATATAAATGCATGCGAATGCCGTAACATCAGGTTGGCCATCGGTCAAATATGTAACTTGTTCATCATTACAATAAATGAAAAAGCTAACTTAAGTAAAGATATTTCTATAAAGATCTTGGAAACTAACCATTCATATAAAAGGGAGTCAAGACTCAAGCCAGACCAAAGCAAACCAAACATTTGAAAACACTTTTAACACCCGCTATACTAACCCGCACTGGACCCGCCTGTTGGAAAATGACCCAGCAGTAGAGACGGTATAGGAGGAACTCGTGGCTAAATAATAACAGCCGCTCGTGTAGATCGTCAGGTTAAGCCGCGCTTGCTTGGGTTTGTACGTAGATGGGTGACCACCCATTACATACCGAGTTTCCTCCGTGCCTCGGAATTGGTCCTGGCTGTCATTTTTAGGTCTTTGACAGTCGTTACAGGTAGTCAGTGGCACGAAAGTCTGACAACCAGTCTTACAAAGGGGTATCGTATTACCCAGTACTAGTAGAGGTCAGATAGGCAGTCGCTCCATGTAAAGTACTGGTATTCAGCTGCATCCGGTTAGACTGGAAGTCGACCCCAACATAGTTGGGAAAAGGCTAGGCAGATGATGACGACAGTCACCCGAGGAGGTTCTTTTTATGGCACTCCCGTTTTTAACGGCTTAATCTGATTTACTGCTGGAATCGAAGAACCTTTCTTTCATTGTAATACAAATAATACATTTGTACATCTTTATTTCGCCTCACAAACAGGACTTTTGATATAATAGGAATCATTTACCGTCAAATGTATGTGAGCTAGTGTTTATTATAGGTATTAACTTAAGTTACAGATCGCCAGACCCCCACCCCACGGATTTAGTATAACATAACAGTAACAGATAGATTACAAATATAAGATTTTATATTACAAGACGGTCAGGTTAATTAGAAGATAAAATAAAAATTTAAATTGCTAAAATGTTTGCCCCTCGTGTATGAGCGAATTCGAGTTAAGACGTTTATTTTGAGAGCCGTGTGTGCTTGTTTAATTATTATTACAATGTAATCATAGTTGATACGTAAATAGATCTGAATTCATCGACTAACTTTGGAATTTGGAATGTGCACATAATTAAATCTGAGAACAGCCATTGGCAAGACATTATGTTGGAAGTATCTATATACTAACACTATGACAGAATTTTATACCAAAAATTATTGTCTATACGAGGACCTGAATAAAACCGTTTAAAAGTAAATTACATTAAGTACTGACTACTTACTCAGGTATATGACCAGATGTATGAACGTGAACGAGGCGAAAGAAGTAAGGATCGTTGCAGGGGGCGTTCTGTAGTTTCTGCCTACCCCCATGGGAAAAGGCTTGAGTTTATGTATGTATGTATTTACTTAGGTAACTCTATTCATTAGCTTCCACCTGTAGGTCTTATGTCCTGCGTTGGTCCTGCGCCTGATCTGTCTCCGGACGTGTCGGATTACCTGTGTTTGCGTACATATGTTTTTTTTATAAATCTTTATCCACACGATAACATTTCAAATTATAAAAAAAAACCTTAATATAAAATCAGCAAATAAATTACATTCAATATTTACCTTATTTACAAACTAATAAAGATATGTACAATTACGGGGCGTCAAAAAATTCGTCCACATCGCTGTCAACAGGAAAAGTACCCAGAAGGCTGGCAGCACTGCCACGTTGGATGGCAATGCTGATTCTTTGGGCAAAAAATATGCCAATTCATAATTATTTAGATAAAAAATTACTTAACGTTGTTGAATTTCATATTCTAATTGTAAATTGAAATATATGTTTTAGTGTTTCGATAATATGATTAAAAATGATAATATAATATTATTGTGAGGACCCCCTTCGGGTTAAAACCACCTCCAAAGAATTCTACTTTTCTCCATACGAAGCGGTGGCTAGCCAGTCTCGTCCAGCATTCGCAGTAATCTCGTCCTGCCAACAGGCGCAAGGCCGGCCGCTCTATTTCTGGGACCCTTGCAATAGTGCGCTGTTATATCTCCCGGATCGAAGGCTAGTATCCGCTGAGATTGGTTGCCATGACCAGGTCTTCGGTCAGGAAGGTCCTGCTAAAATTTTTAATTCTTCAGGTCCATCGCAGAGAAGATGAAACATGAATTAATTACCGCCAGTGCTCGCTGACTCCGCGTTGGTTCGTGATGTTTTTTTAACCATTTGCGTTATTTGGCTTAAAACTAATTCATATACAAAGTGAGCAATTTACGGTATTTAAAACAGTGCAGATATTTTTTTGCCGTTCCCAGACTTTTCATCTGTCTCTTCCAGTGGTTTCCTTCGTCCAACTCACAGTATCAGGCTTTCAGGATTTCTGAAGGGCTCAATGACGGCACTATGTAAAAAAATATGCTCGTGGAATACATAACCTCTTCCTTTTTTAGAAGTCGGTTAAAAAGTACATTACCCAAAGACATTCAAATATTTTGTTAATAAAATGCTATGTATTGTTTAAATCGTCTACTTTATAAAAATGTAAACGCTGACAGACAAAGCATAGCCTAAACCTCTGAATAAAAATAGTATAGTATAGTAGAAGCTAGTTTGCTTAAGGGTTCTTTAAATAACGAAGGTGAGCAGTAAGGAAGGATTCTTGAAAATTCATCCTCTAAATGGGTTAGATAGGGGATGAATTTTTAATTTTTTACCGAATTTCATATTTTTTTGCTTGTGAGAAAACCCACCGATGGCATTCGGATTGTGTAAATGATAAATTCTGAGTTAATTTTTATATGACTTAATTTAGACCTGAACATACCGTTCATGTCAAACAAACACAAGACTAATACCAAGACCATATTATTTTGCGACAGCAGTAAGTCGAATCCTACTCAATTTTAAGATAAATATATTTCCTCTGGTCTTAAAAAGCATCCATCTTATCAGAAACGTTGGTACTAGGATCTTGAATCAATGGAAATCTGGTTGATTCTACGCTGGTTTTTTAATATCTCGTGCCGTCTCAAGCAATTTTCCCGAAACATACCTATATTTCCACTGGTCTTAAAAAATTGTACATCTTATAAGAAACGTAGGTAACGTTTCTTATAAGATGTACAATTTTTCTAAGATTTTGACGCAATGGGAAACTGGTTGATACTCGTTTAGTTCTTTAATATCTCGTGCCGTCTCAAGTTAATAGACCGCACATACTCATGTGGTAGTAAGAAAAAAAAACAGTCAGCAAGTTTGGCAAGGGACCCGACTGCCTTAGCTGCACCGGATATAATTAATACCCAAGAAGTTTTTGTTATTCAGAAAGATTGCTAAAATGTTATTTCTTAGGTAAATAAATATTATTAGTTAAAAACAAATATTTATGCAAGTTTTAAAATTATTTCACACATACTCTATTCTTAAATTTTCCATCCAGCTTATTTTCCAAGTTTAAAATAACTAAAAGTTGAAAACAGCGCCACCTATTTGCGAGTAGCAAGTTCCACAATTCACCAACAGATGTCTTTGTCGAGTTCGCTTTGTACGATCGCAAACATAATCGAGAAAATAATTTTTAAAATTCCCAAATTTTAAAACTAATGAAGTTATCAATAACGCATTGAGTTAGAGGTGATCATAAACTCTTTTTTGGTTCGTGCTTTATGAAATAGTTTTACTCTTTAGTGTTCACCTCCGTAAGATTATCTATGAAACCTTAAAGAGGTTAAATCAAGAAGCATCAAACAATGCCAGAAAAAAACAAAGAAGAAATTCCAAACACGAAAATCTGATGAAATGAACTGTCAAATACAAAATTCCTGATTAATTTACACATCTGACTTCATAATACATTTTTGGTAATTAAAAAAGGGAAGATGACAAATTCAGAGTGGGGGTGTGCGTATTAGATGTAAATATTTGGCCAGGTGGTTATTTGAGTGGTGAAATGGTTCGGTGGAGGTATTGCCTCGTGCTGGCCACGCTGTTGCTTCTGCCGGCAAAAACCGGCTCAAAATTAGAGGACGATGAAGAGGAAGAGTAAGTGTCAAACTTAGTATTTCAATTTTACAATAAATACCTAGAGAAACACATTTCGTTCCGTCTTCATGTCTCATCAAACCTGTCATGACACATTGACATCAACAGTTGCCTAAAGGAAGTGGCTTCAAGTTATAAACTGTTTATTCCAATGTATGCATGTGGGAAATGCTCCTGTTTTCTTTGTTAGTAGATGCAAGTCGTTATATTTGTTGATTTCTAAAATTGACCAAGTTGTTTTTGATCTATATTCTTGCATCACTCAAGGATACCTATGAACTATGCATGTTAAAATTTTTGTCAAGCATATTCTTCGGATGTGCGATTAATTATAATTAATACTATATCGCCGCCGTCAGCATCGTAAACTATGATGTTGTTTTAATCTTTTCTTCTCTTCCAAGCGGCGCCATCGATGTATCAAGTAATAGTATGAAATCTCGTCTTTCAAGTAATAGATACAACCTTCAACTTTCAAGTAGAAGGGGCGAAGAAAACGAAGAGGAGGACGATGATGACGAGGAGGAGGAGGAAGAGGAGCCTGGACCTGCAGCGGATAAGGGAGAGAGAGTGACAGTGGTGCGACGACCGCCGCCGATCGTGCAGCCGACGGCCAAACGGGCAATCACAGTTACACGGACGATAAAAAGAAGGCCCCTCGAATGCTATGTGTGCGCTTATAAAGCTGAGACGCCATTGAGAGCGTGCTTGGATCCAACTAAATACAGGTATTGACGGATTTTATTTCGAGAAGGAGATCTTTCAGGTTTCGAACATTTTGTATCCAAAAATTAAAGTAAAAATATTGTTTTCTAATGGGACGACTACAATTAGTGGTCCCCTTTGTGCTATTTGAGTTTGAAACTACAATCATATTTTGCCAACATATTTCGGACATTTGTTTTGTTTCGCTGCTCTTATATATAATGTGTATGTTCTGGTGTATAAAGCAGTAGGGTTAGAAAGCGTAATTGTAAAACACAACCGAAATGTAAACAATATTGTTTTGCCATGCTAGCACTTTATATTTTTGGGTACGAAATGAATCTTCTTCTTCTTTATCGTGTGGTTATGTACCTCACCTGGTGTCAGTTTTATGCCACCCATGGGCCTCTGACTTGGCTTTACATGCCATCGACAAATATCTCTCAGGCATGCTGGTTAGGAAATGAATGATGTCCTTTTAGTAAATTTGGGGTAGGTAACTGAATTACCGTTTGATTGACTGCCTGGTCTCTGTACAGGCAGTTTGCACATGTGCTTGTCCATGAGGCAGTATCATTCTGAAAACCAGTTTGTGGTATTATTAACTGGAATAGAAGGATTCTGTAAAGGCCGCACCTTGAAAATAAGCTTTTCATCCCTTGGGACACGTTCTTTTGAGATACTTGAGGCCTCGCTGGTCTACTGCTGAACTTGAGGTATTGGGTTCGATTCCCAGGTCGGGCAAAGCGTTTTTGGGTATTCCGATCAGGATTTTCTCAGCAATAGTCTGGATTTCTACTCAGCTGATGGCGATAGGTTTGCCCCTACCATTTAAACACAACTAGCGAAATGTGACTAAAGGCATGATATTATTTATGTGTATACTTGGCGCGGAGATGTATACTTTAGTTTACAAATAGATGTAATAAGTACTTAAGTTCTTAGTTGTGTATTATTTTAAATACCTACTCCAACAAAATGAAAATTTCTCATGGCAGAGCTCCCATCAATCCACAAGTAACCCATAGACACCCGAGTCATTACCTCGTCGCATTACAAAGGTACAGTACCTGGGCGTTAATATAGCACATCGAGTGGTAGAAATAGACAATAATACAACCAAATTTTAAAATGACGTGTTTAATCTGCCCTTTGACATTATCCTATTTATTTATCTTCTAGTTGTAGCCCGCGACTTCGTTCGCGTGGAAATTAAGATGTGTATGTGTGAGTAAAAGAGTAGCCTATGTGCTATTTCAAACTATAATCTGTCTCTGTGCCAATTTCATCTAGATCCGTTCAGCCGTTCTGGCCTGATTGAGTAACAAACATCCATCCAAACTTTCGCATTTAATTTTATAATAGGAGTTAGATAACATCGTTATCTTCCTGCCCTTGTCCCATGTTTCTTGGGGTCGACGCAATTCTTTTTCCTCTTTCAGCCGTCACATTATCTTTTACTTCTTTTCTTCAATATCATTCCTCACAAAATGCATTCATCTTTTCTTTGATCTTCCTCTTCCTCTCCATCCATCGACATTTATATTAATCAGTTTCTTAGACACATCCGATTCATCCCTGCCTATCACATGTCCATACCAAGGCACCTGATTCCTCTTCAACTTTTCTGTAACTGGCTCAACTTTCAAACTTCCACTAATGTACTCAAATCGAACTATAACCGTTCTTGACACTCCACACATGATTTAGAATCTTGCTATATTTTAAAAACTTTGTTTACTAAGTTTGTTTGTTTGTGTATTAGGTTAGTCTTCTGTATTTTGTTGTTGTTATTATTCCAATTGGTAGAACTTATTTTTCTGTCTTTAGGGATATCTCTCTCTAAAACTCGATGTGCTATATTAACGGCCTTGTACTGTATATTAGCCGGGAGAATGCTCCTGTTGCTGTCTATACCAGTTAATTTATCGTTGTTGTCATTTCCAGAGTACACACGATCACATGTCATAGTGCGGAGGACAAATGCTTTACGTCGGTGATATCAAAGGGCAGCTCTTATGAGGCTGTGGTGCGGGGGTGCCGCTCTGGCTGCGTTGGGTCACCGGAGACTACGTGTTGTGAGGTTGGCTTATTGTAACCTACTTATCTTATCCAATGACTCTCATACACACACAGGCCACGCACATACATCACATATCGACGTTTTTAAAAAGCCCCTAAGGTGCATCCACATCAAATTTTCCAAATTGTAACTTTCTATGACTTTTATCGCTGTTGTTCTTTTTTTTTTGTTATTCTTTGTTTCCGACTAACACTTGCAGAACTTCTCCTGCCCTGATGATGATGATGAAGATGAATACGATGTTTTGTTTGCAGTTGAACCGCTGCAACAACCAGGCTTTCGCGATGCCCGTGATAGCACCCCGCTCGCTGACGGCGGCGAAGAACACAAATAAGTCTTCGAAGTCCATACCACCCACGATACTTTTCTTCGTCACCGTTTTGCTAGTACTCCAGACCGTGGTCAAAGTAGCCTTCGTCTAAACTGGGACGCCCTACCATGAGGCATCCTATACAATCCTTTCTAAATTATTTGACCTCTGACTCACAGTCCTCGGGTTGTTGCCGCTGGACAAGTCTGTCAAATCAGTAATCTTTATTGTTTTAGTAATAAGGTCGCTGCTGCGAGAGGTACAATAACTGCGAAAGGAATGTATACTTGCTATACTGCGTAATCTGAAATATTGGACAAAAGTCTATTGACACTATCATTGCCATGTTTGCTTACAAATTGCGGAACTTGGTTCATTTTTATAAAGAAACTAATGGCTAATGTCCTGGATAGGAACTTCCCTTTCTGTTTAGGATACCTCATGGTAGGGCCCAGTTTACCTTCAGTTTATTGTGTAAGAATAACTTTTCATCATAAAAGTCAGGACTGAAATCATGTATTTATGAAATTAACAAAAGTACGAGGATGATATTGTGTGAGGTGACGGTGAAAATTTGTGGTGAACTTAATATTTTGCTGTTTTGTAAAGTGAATATATTTTTTGAAATCTTATCGCCCATTCTATATTGTTAATTAACATCAAATTTTAATGACATACTTCTAAGAAATAAGTCTACATTACCTTGATTTTCGGAGTTAATTGTAACTTCACTGAAGTGGATTAATTAACATTCAAAGAAACACACTGTGACCTAAACGAGCCAATTCTGAGAGCCACATAATTGTACAAAAGTTCTCCAAATTCCTCAAAGGAGCTTCTCAAAGGCCGCCCTTGTGAAAAGCCTTATGATTGAAAGGCGCAAGGGAAGGGTCACTCGACCTCTGCGGTCAAGCCGCCTTTCCGCCCAATTGAGCCGCTTCCGCCCGCTAGGGGGCGCGTGTGAGAATGGTATGAGTTATTGTCGGCTATATGTTACGCCAATTTTTTTTTATTTGAAGAATAATGTTTGGTTGGTAAATTAGCTTTTCATTTTGGAAGAAATTCCTGATATTAGGACAGTTTGGTTTGCTTTTTAATGTATATGAGTATGTTCTTATGGAAAATAGAATAAAGCACGTCTTTAAACGTTATATTTTCAAAAAAAAGTATTCTACCTGTCCTCTTAATTATGCCCATAATTTCAGCCGAAAAACGTTAACTGCTAGACATGGCCTCTCGCAAACGTCTTCTATAATTATTATTATCTTAAATTGTATTCATGATTTATCATTTTAAATTGATACTCGACTTGTAGATATAGTACACAACACACACAAATGGCAGCACATTTCAATTATCTTACTCCGTTCAATCTTTTCAACTTCCGCATCAATTACTGAGGTGTCGGACCCAAACATATTTTGACTATCATAATCTCAACCCCTAAGGCACTCACCACGTGTGAAAACCCATAGGAAATTCCAATAAACCCGACGATTTCCCCTCGAAATACCCTCAATTTGGGGTGTCCAGCGTGTTAAGAAGCCAGCTCACTTGTTCTCGACATATGGAGCAAATCACTTGAAATCGAGATGAATAAAACAACAAATCATGCAGTTGGTGAGAACTTTAGCGGTAAAGTCATAGGGGATGATTTTGTTTGTGTTGGGGTTGAAAGAAAATTTGGTAGAGTTAAATTTTTAGGGTGAGAAAACTCGATATCCGAACCGGACTTGTGGGAGATTTTTATTGGTTATAAACAGGGGAACGCATGTTAGCCGTGATTTGGGTCGACTGAAGTTTGATCAAACAATGCGTGAGGGTGTGTGACCGTGTTTGATTTGAAAGTTAAGAAGCTTGTTTCTTTTAGTTTTTGGACATTGTTACTTTTTGTTTTGGGGTGTTTATCTTTTAGTTGTATAGGGTGGAACGATGTTTGAATTTGAAGTGTATGTTTCCGCTGCCAAGGTTTAGGAATGTAAAGCAGCAAATAACCTTATTATTAAACTAATGAGCGCGTATTCAACATGTTGGGCTGTCTATGCAAGGATGTATGCTTATTTGCATACGTAACCTCATAGTGCATGTAAAGTTGTGTACAGAGGCACTAGTATGAGCGCGTGGTGTTTACGTAATGTAAATACGACGATTTTATCGAAAATACAAATATCCTATTGCATTTTGTTATTTTTTTAGACTCAACACATTTTACATGAGTAAATTCATAATATTAAGTAAAAAATTGTACGTGCAACAAGCAATCAATCTCCATTTTAAAGTCGTCCATAGTATAGTGCCCTTTCGTCGTTGTATTCAATTTTGTTTTTCATCAGAAATCCTGAAAGATTGTTATCTATCTCTTTTTTCTTATTTGAAATTCAAATATTTCAAATATTTGGTATGAAGGTGCAATATTAAGTCTTTTATTATTGCGGGTATTTGTCATTCGTTGTTGCCCACTAACACGTGCTAGTGTTAATAAATTCGGTGTGGATGCACCTTTACGTATCAGAATGTCATCACTCGTAATTTTTAAACCACCTACAAAAATTCAGACGGAGGCTTATGATTTTTAACGATTTTTTCAACATCTTGTTTCCTCTAAGATCACGTGCTTCTAAAATACGTAATAACCATATCAGTCCCTACACAACAAAGCTTCGCACCTGGTAAGTAAATCACAATGGATCGGAGGCAATGATCGATGGAGTCATTTGGCACGCACCATCGGTCAACACTGAGATTTGCACAACACTACAGTAGTAAGGGGCGTGGGCGGAGTTATCGATACCAACTGTGTATAGATTTTAGACAGGAGCTCGATGTATAATCGAAGCTGGCCCACATATATCAGGCCTCTCAGGATAAGATCATTGATTTACGAGGTAGATAATACGTGTCTTAGAATATTGAGAATTGTCACGCAAATTAATTTATTTCCTTCATTTTCTGCGAACTTACTGTGTTATGGTTGAAAGCATGTTAACTCTTTGATAGTCCGTTAAATATTGCAAAAGCAAATAGAGTAAGATCCGGTGCCCGCCCGACCTGCGTCATTTTATAAAGGCTGAAACTACGGAAGAGCCTGACTACAGGTAAGAACGATTGGCTACTGTACTAAACACTTTTTTTAGGCCTGAAACCCCGATTAATTGTCAATTAACTGTAAAATTAGTTTTTTAGTTGCTTTTTAAATCAATAAATTGTTAAGTCATACGTAGCTTT